>CAMTZB010000018.1:0-659375 GCA_947086495.1 Morpho achilles | reverse complement strand
GTTCCGTCCCTGTCCTAAATAAACTAGTCACGGAGTACTGTTAAACACGAATATAACCTATCCGACCAATCAAGCGATTTTTATATAGTAACACTAGCTGTGCGAGCGGTTTCGCCCGCGTGGAAATCTCGAATTGAAATTTGAACATAAAAGTAGTTTTTATGAGTTAACCATATGAGTTAGGTACATGCTAATCCAGATGTTTAGTAGTATTTTTATGTAGATCTACAATTCTCTAGTACATTACTTTAGAGTATCTCTGCTGGTTTTCGTGTTACACGCGAGTAAAGCTCCCAACAGAATTTTTTTTACAAGCGCGCGTAATCACCATCATTTACATAAAACAAGAGTATACTATTAATCTAAACCTTACGGTTAAATTACACTACATTTTAGTAAAAACTGTACAAAAATCTGTTAGTAACATTTTGAGAAAATCGATCACGTGCAGACAGACATCTTTTGGGGACTTTGTTATATAATAAGTATAAATATAAAAGCTGTTCCCGCTACTTCGATCGGAGTATTCAATTACCCTCAATTATTGGTTTTTTCCTTAAGGATAAACTGAGTATCACATTGTGTCGTCCAGTATAAAAAGGTTGAGAGCCGCTGGTCACAAGTAACTTTAATAAAAGTAACCTTTTAATTTTGATAAGAGTTTTTTATTTAGCTTCCTATTTTATTTTTTATTGAAAACTATAGAAACCCGTAACGTTCTTGTCGACTTTAGTCTTAAAGTACCCTCAACTAATAATATATTATTTTGTAGTATTGCGGTAAGAAAAATGGGATTTTTTATCTTCTATGTTAATCCGGTATATTTGTCTAATCGCACCATAATCTATATAGTAAGAGCGTAGCAGACAACCAGACAGACTTTGGTATCACTACATATTATAAAACAAAGTCCCTATATCCCTATGTACGCATAAAACTTTAAAACTACGCAACAGATTTTGATGCGGTTTTTTTTAATAGATAGAGTGATTCCAGAGGAAGGTTTGTACGTATAATTTCATTCAAACATTCAATACGGAGTAGAGAAATACTGTAATTTTTGAGGTTTCTGTAAATAATTACATTTTTTTTCCCCTTACATTGCAAACGCAGGCTAAACCCTACGAGATTTATCAAAATAATGTACCAAGTATTTGTACATCTTGAAAAGGTCTACAGAAAAGTCCGCGATGGAATATGTCTATCTCTTATGGATAACCCACTATAGCATTTTTTGTCATTTACTTTTTACGAAAAATAATACCATATTTTTGAAGCAATTTTTATACAATACAGCATTAATCCTTATCCAATTAAGTACCTTAAATAAATAGTTAATTTAATATAGATCAATATGGCCGTTTACAGCATGTAATTTAAGCGAAAATTTTCGGAGATATTACAGATTTAAAATGCCGTGAGGACGTTGCGCTTCGCCCTTAGACTTTACTTCGACTTTAGCAGCAATGTCCCTCTTTCAAGAGTTTGTTTAAAGACATTCTTTAATTAATTGTAAAAATAAAATACACAGGGAAAATGTAAAAGTAAATAAGTAAAAATGTGCTATATGAATTTAGATATTCCAAAGATAGCAGGAAATCTTCTTGGTATAGGGAAAGGAAATTGTTTTTCTTCAAATTTAACGCGTGCGGGCCACGGGCCCAAAATATAAATCAAAACTACTCGATCGATTTTAATCATTTTTTTTACACTGACTAACATGGGATTTATATTTTATTCCCGTGCGAAGCAGGGGCAGGCCGCTAGTTCATAATATTAGTATTGATAATAAGAACTCAGTTTCGCTTAATTTATTCTAAACTTGTATATCGTCTCATTAGCAGTTCGGCTCGCGTCTCGCGCTAATCAAATCATCATTTTTGTTCATTTGACTTTCCCCAGACCCGTCGTCCTGAGTAAACTTCGCCTTACGAAAACATACAGCAGTACAAATGTTGACATTTGGCCAGATTCAGACGAGCTAAATTAGCGAGCGCTCTTTCTCCTTGCAAATTTTAACAAAACATTTTCGTAATTAAACGGTGAAACTGTGTATTTTTAATATATAATCAACATGACTTATATGATAAAAGAAACTTCTAGTGTAAATATATAATACTGCTTTGCGTTATCCAGTCTAAAGATAATTCCGTAATAAAATACTATAATTAATTTTAGCTTTGACATTGATTAGTTCAAAATTACTATTACAGCAGCAAAAATGACATTTATCTGTTGCTCAGATCGGACCCCCCAGAAAAAAAACCCCGTTTCGTTTTCATAATATGAATATGTTTTGCATGAATATCTCCCAAACACGCAGTAATAGTACATCAAAACACGTCCACTCTCATCCGCGGCTTTGGTGTTACTGACGTGGTGTGCTAGAGACGTCATGAAGTTTTATTTACATTGTATGTAATAATATACTATGAGGCTTGTATGGTTGTATACAGGGTTATAATAACAAATGTCAACCCAACATACACTACAGTATCGAATACTTAGATAATTTAATAAAATATATAATAAACAAATCAAGTTATTAAGGCTTTTAAAACAGCTTTTAACAAAATTGCAGTTCCCTACTGTTAGCCGTTAAGGAGTTACCTGGTCTGGAGCCGATCCTGGCAGCAGCATCAGGTCATGCATGTCATAAACATGCATTATTATCAGTATGCATTATTATACATAACATGCATTATTATAGTAGTAATCGGACACCTGGAAGTAGGTCAAATTTAACTTGCAAAATTCCACCTTCACATACTATACAGTAAGTTACATTTTTAATTAAAAAGTATAAGTACTGTTATTTATAGTAAGTGACTGTAGTATAAAATCACTGCAATTTTGACTAGATGGAATTAAGCACTAGTTCAATAAGGAAGGATATGTATAGTTTACAGATAAGACATATTGTTGATAACAATGACAATTAATTAAGCTCGGCTCATTCGCCTGACTACGCCCAAAACCACAGACAGTCAAGACCTGCGGAAGCATATGAACACAGGGTGTTTAGATTATTCGATGAGATTCCGAGATTGAACCGTCCACGGATTTAACTATTTGCACGGTTGACTGCTATGTACAAAGGGTTACGGACGAATAACTCACAATGAATACCTATTCTAATTCGATTAAATATACTCGGTTGATTTTTTATTATTACGAAAATCAAAGTCAAGTAATTTTAACTGAATTAATTAATTACTCGCAGCGTCCCGAGATTTTAAACGCGGTGCATAGACTATGTCAAAAGGCAAGACGGTTAGAAGTAATTAGTAAAATATGAAAATGAAGTTAATTTAATGCAAATATTAAATTAAAAATGTCTTAATTCACCCCGTAAAATGACCTTAACAACTGAAACAGCGTTACAGCAGTATAATACACATACTACCTAAATAATATTATTGGTAGAATAGTGACGGTTCGAACTGTAGTATCCGGCTGAGAAGAATAGACCAGCCTCATTTCTTACCGAGGTGTCGTAAAAGGCGACAAAGGTAAGTTGACCTATCGTGTGGTATCCGGTTGAGTAAAATAGACCGCCCTCTTTCTTACCGAGGAGTCGTAAAAACGACTAAGGTAAGTTGACGTCAGGCAGGAGGCCGGTCCTAAAATACGTAGCCAAATCATTGGACAACATCTTTGATAAGACCCCACTTAGAGTAGGATAAGGGCAGTAGGATGATGAGTGACAGTTCGAGCAACTTTTTATTTTGAAATATTATTCGATTCTTTATAGTTTGTTTTTTAAACATTAAGCACTTCTTTCATCAAGATTTAGATAAAACTAATAAAAAATTTCAGCAATGACCTAAGGCAAGGTTTTTGCGTATCTCTAACTCAAGCGCCGATCGCGCTCGAAGGCACAAATTTCGGAAAAATATTTCCCGCTAGATTATATTGAATTTGCACTCCCACCACGGGGCGGGGATTCCATAAGAGGTCGGATCCGTCGCCCGAGGCGAGAATCGAATTTAGGTCCATGAGCTGGATAAATTGATTTATACCCCGGCTGCAAGGTTGAGCGTACATTACTCGCCTTAGCTTGACTTTGACTTAAAATGGTAAACGTCACATGTTGCCAACCACGTACAGATATAAAATTAATAATATAGAATAAATAAATATATGGGACACTTACACACACGGTCGTCCATCCCCAAAGTAAGTAACTTAATACTTATGTTAGGGTAGACAGACAACTGGTGAATATATACTTATATAATTTTTAAATACTTACTTAAATACATATATACACCCGTGAAATATAGGAATAGCTAAACGATAACAAATAAAAAAATATAATTCTCTGAACTGAAGGATATAAATAAGTTTAACCTCGAATTTTGACTTTTAATACTTTAAACAACAAATAGAAAAAAAACTAAGAAAAGATATGAATGAAGATATCAATCCAATAGTAAGTAATTAAGGCAATAAGTGTCGCAAAAAAAATTATTTTAATTTCTGTTTATTTAATCAATTAACCAAAATATCGTTCTGACTTAGTAAGAGTTGGTAGAGTTAAGTTAGTTGACGTCTGAGTTAGTAGAGTTGATTAACTAATACATATAATTCTACCATTATAAATATAAACCTTATAAAAGCTGTAATTAAAATGAATTCTAAAATTTTAACAATCAGATACTGTTTAATATTATGTTATGATGTGTATATAGTTTTACTTTGTATAAATTTTTGAGCACTTCTTGACCGATGTAACCGCATGAAATGGCTACATAATATAAAAGGAAATTTTTATGGTATAATTAAAAAAACTACTTGTAAAAAGAATACTTTTGAAAGCAATGCTTAGAAATAACTTAAAATAGTTAAATATCAGGCGATAGCGTAGTTTGTAACGTCTATACAAAAAATTCATGCAAAGACTATAATAATGGTATAAGATAACCGTTTTAGACCGAAAAAGTCAGAATTAGAAAACCAAGATTTTTATTAAACCAATATACGTAAATTAACGTCACACAAAAAAATACATTATTACATTATTATAGCAGATTATCTATGAGTTAATGACTTGGAAGCTTATTTTGCTAATTGAATCTTAATTATATCTCTGACCGTGGCTTATTTGTTAATGCCCCAAAACGAAGATTAGCGAGATTTAATTGACTATTATATAAACTTGTACTATCATGATTTATGCTTGAAGTTATATAAAAAAAATCATTTATGGTGACCATGATTTCAGGTATATTTACTTTATTTGGAAAAAAAAAACAACTTCAAGACGTGCACTGATAGCTATAGAAACATTAATAAAACAAAAAGTTTTTTAGGATATTATTTTTGCGTCGAAATTTATTTAATGTACTTTTTTTTAATTTATTTAATTTCGTTCACGTTTTAATTCAATACTTTATCTGCCGATGTGTTAAAGCGTAGTACATGCACTAAGGAACTTCGAACAAAACTATATAATACTAGCAATCACCAGCGGTTTCGCCCGCGTGGAAAGATTAAAACCGTAATATAGTATTTTGATAACCATAAAAATGGTTGAAGTGGGTTAACCTTAAAAGCTAGACATATGCTGTCACGGACTTCTATTTAGGACTTTTAGAGGGGAACAATTATTGTAATAATGATTTTCGAATAACTTCGAACTATTACCGTTTACTCAGGGCACGTAAAGAAAGCATTAAGTTATGCCGTTTTCGTAATATTTTTTTATTGCTGTTGCTCTCCTATTAGCGTGATGTTATATAGCCTATAGTCTTCCTCAATAAATGGCCTATCTCACACTGAATTTTTCAAATCAGTCAGTAGTTCCAGAGATTAGCGCGTTCAAACAATCAAACAAACAAAAAAACTCTTCAGCTTTATATATTAGTATTAGTATGATAATTTGTACATAACATAAAACAAAGAAAAAACCAATATAAATGTTGCGGCTTGTGACGTCGCGGTTTACTTTACGATTGCATGCCGGCTGAATCCGAATTTCAGGATGCCATTTGGAATTTTACACCAATTTTATTTCCTTCTCTCGCGTACGCCCTAAGTCATTTTATATTCTGAGAGAAACGAAATAAAAGATTGCGTTGCGTACTGCAGTCCCTCGAAATGAAACACGTAATCCGCGGAAGAGAAAAAAATATGGTGCTGGTTAAATGCGGGACGAGTTTAGTTTATACACGATTCACTTTCCTACATATATGGCCTGTTTCACAAGTTACCAATAAACTGTCAGTTAGCTTATTCGGAACATACCTGACACATGTATCGGAATTTGAGTTTCTCAGGTTCCTGATAGGCTTATTCAGCACAAAGTCCCTAATAACAAGTAGATCATCGGGCTGTTATCTTGTTTATGTGCTGGATAGCAAATACCTATTTTAAAATCGCCTAAAGACTGGTCCGTTGGCGCAGTGGGTAGTGACCCTGTCTTCAGCGCCGCGGGTCGACGAGGGCCAACATTTTCCATAAATGAATTTGTTGGTCTTTGAGCCTGGGTGTATATTTGTATTTAAAAATAGTATTTATAATCGACGATTAGATACATACCATCGTGTGTGTAAGTGTCCCATATATTTATTTATAGTTCTTTCACGAAGCTAAGAAGAGTTATGGGTTTCTTTTTTCTTCGTACGGAATTATAGACGGAGACACGAGCAAATGTGAGTAGTATATAATAGCAACATCTAAGTATTTAATAACCAGCTGTAGACCTTCTAGTTCTACCGCTAAGCGTTGGCTTATTGGATGATGATAGGATGAGTAATGGATGCGGTTAATACGGCGCGCGCTGTCGTCTGGAGCGGCACTTAATGAAATCTCAACTGTCATAACTTGTGACATAGATCATATTAAACAAAATGGAAGTTGAAAACAGATGCACAAATGTAGTATATTTATCAATTATTAAAGCGGTTTGGTACACATTTAATAAATTATAGACATATAAGTAACAACAATTCTTAATGAGGAAAGAAGGTGCCCATTGTTATGCTTTATTGAGTCTAAAATATTAAGTCGGAGGTTTTTCTCGCAGGTGTGTATAATATTAACAGTATGGTCATCGGGTATGATCGCTTCTCTTACCCTCTTTCTTACCCAGGAGTCGTGAAATACGACTAAGGTAAGTTGACGTCAGCCAGGCGGCCGGTCGTAAAAACGTAGCCAAATCATGTGACAGCATGTTTATAACATGTTATGCCGACCCCACTTAGAGTGGGATAAGGGCAGGAGGATGATGAATTTTTTTATATTTATAAAATGACTGGGTTAAAATAAACAATCTTACAAATTACTTTAAAGAAGGCTTATACGCACCGAAGGTAACTGATTTGTATAATTCTGGCATATGAGTAGCTGTAAACTGACAATAACATAAATGATAATTTAAGCACGTACTCAGTAGCAATTGTAAAGACGACAACTTGCTCAATGAATGTAATTCTGACAGCTAATTATAACATTCACGATGCGGCGTCCTCAAGACTCGCTCGTCTCTTTGTGATATTAAAATGAACATTCCTACAAACAATACAAGCCAGATTCTAATAAATGTTTAGTTATACATTATTCCTCTGGAGACAATGAAAAATGTTTTACCTTGCTTTTCAAATTCCATTGTTTTCCCAAAAATGTACAAATTAAAGTCAAATTTAACAGGTTAAAACAAAAAACGGAAGTGTCACGGAGAGCAAAAATTAAGGTTAAAAAGCTGTGATAGCCCAGCAGTGAGGCCATGAAACTCTTTTGAAGGGGTCACGGGTTCAAAGCCCGGTGAGAAACCATTGATTTTATCTGTTAAAACTTATTTGTCTAATTGATAATTTATCACACGCCTTTCGGTGAGGGAAAATTCTGGGAATAAGTGTAACCTACCAATCCGCATTTGAGCAGCGTGGTTGATCTTAACTCTTTCTCTCCTAAAAGGAGGCCAACAGTTGGGTTATAACATGCAGTTAGTTTTATTTAACTGGAAAAAATATATGCATATAGAATTTGGAAAATCTTTAATTACAACTTTATCATCGTTTATACTCTGAAATTTCTAAGTACTAAATTAAAAAATATATATTACCAGAGACCGCCGATATTGAATCTGCAATGAAAATTAACTTAATACCGGGGGCGGTAAAGCGTGAGCGGGGAACGATTCAATCACGGAGCATTACAGCACACTTCGATGCACGGCGCCCCAGCCGGCTCGGGGTGGGCGCCCCTTGCAAAAATGACAAATTACTGCTAATGCTTATGCGATCCTAGTACATTTATTGCAAATTCAAGAAGGCGTTGAACTTTCTGACGGACAATTTAATTTTAATAAGTAAGGTTAATAATATAAAAAGTAATAACAATAATAATATTTTTTACATATGTACTGATTTTCATTTATTTAGTAAGTCCTTAAAGACTGTATTTATTTAAATGTTTTGTTGATTTACATTCAATTTCACCACATATCATACATAACAAAGATGAACTTTCCTAAATTGGATGACCTTCATTCATATCTTTTATACGGGCTATAATTATCCTTGTAGTAGAAGGCTTACTACTAGGATATTATAGCCCGTAATGAATCTTATATATAAAATTATCTTGTCACAATGTTATTTAAAATACTCCTCTGAAACGGCTTAACCGATTTTTATTAAATTTTTATATGCATATTCAGTAGCACTGAAAATCGGCCTCTATCTTATTTTTCATGCCTCATTTTCATAACATTTTTATTTTATTTTGTGGACACATTTTTATTTTGTAAAATGTACACTAGAATTTCCCTTGAAATTATTTATACGGTGAAACAACGTTTGCCCGCTCACTTAGTAAATAGGTACATAAAAAAAACAGATAATAGGACTAAATATACGAGTATATAATATTACTACAGCATACCTAAGAACACTGTGGCGTCATAACGACGTATGACGCCATAACAGTAATTTAACCACATAAGTCAACCCACGACGACAGCTTCCTTTTTTTTCAATTGTACTCGGCAGTTACAATGTATTAAATGGATAATGGATGAGAGGCGTTATAACAAAGGCGTTAGCGGACATTGAGGCCGCGTCAAACAAAAGGATTCTAGAAAATTACAAAGGGATTCGAAAAAGGCGAACCATTGTTGCGGTTTTGTGAGACTGGCCTTTTCTTGCGTTAGTCTAAATGCACGTACTAATTTCATTTTACCGATACCTTTAACTGCTGTAATTGTAGGTTAGCACCTTGTATGGCGCAGTGGCATTAACTTACATGTAATAATAAGTTATTAGTCCGATTCGTGGCCGTAAGGAACATAACTGTAGAATTCATTTAAGCGGAATGCGATGTCTGAATATTTTATAGTTAGCTAAAACGGAAAGCTTGCATTATGTCTTACTGAATATTTGTGGAGGACATTTTCGGATATTGAAATTTGTTTTGTACTAACTACATAATAAAACCGTAAGCGATATTTATAGCTGATAATTCTTTTGAGATAACTTCAAAGGAATGATCATTGTATACCTACTGTTTATATATAAAAAAATATTTATTTTAAAAACTTAACAATGTATATAATAGACAATGCTAAAACCGCCATAAGCTTGCGATATCTGCTTTGCACCATTAAAGCAAGTTAACCGATTATGAGTCTTTGTATGTGATCCTATTATAAAATTTCACAATTCATTTTAGCTTAGTCTTTACACTAAAATAATAAAAACATTTAAATGAATACTTTCCAAAATGTTAAACTCGAGTATCAACAGATCAAGGCTGTAGTTAAATATATCTCTTCTATAAACTATATCTTTTATATAATTACAAAAAAAATACATATCACGAGTGTTAACAAAATATATAAGCATAGGAATCTAGCCAATCCAAATTTCTCTAAAAGCCACTAAAATACCGGTACACAGACTTAAACAAACATAAAGCGTACAAGACTATATCTACAATATCGTCGGTGAATTGCATAATTTTCACGAGGTTAATTGCCGGGAACGAAACGTTTTATTACAGCATCACATCCTTTTACATTAGACGGTCTCATCATCTCACCCAAAAGTTAATTATATCGCTCATGACAAATATAAAGGGGTGCTTTTGTGAGCTTGTCGTTCTTTGAATTATACGAATATTCATCGTGGATTTAGGACCGGTATTTAGGTATATCTGACTCATTAAACAAAAGACGGTTGGAACATTGATTTTTTATCATACTTATTAGAGAGCGTAATGCCGTATAATAAAACCTAGATAATAAAGCCGTATAATAAAGCCGTATAATAGATTAATGAGTGAATCAAAAACTTACAAAGTCCATAGAGTTATTATAATTAGAGAAAGTTAGCCTAAAATGTGCTATATTGCATAATCATCCTGCTGCCCTTATCCCACTCTAAGTGGGGTGTAACAACATGTTTATAACATGTTACAAAAATAAACTATATTACTTTGGTTAGTTATAAATATTTATCCTCGACGATAGAGCTTCATGCTAAAATTTCAAAATATAATTGCTTAACTCTATGCCAACCTGGTACTTTTATTGCATAATTTTGGAAGTCATTACCATCATCATAAGTCATTGATCTCGACGATGGTGTGTTGGTGTGAGGAAGATAAATTAACTTACCTGGAAAGAAAAAAAAAATATTTATTATATCATACATAATAGTTAAAAATATACAATTTTATTCTACATAAGTTTCAAAGAAACCGTATAAATAAATAAATGCATATAAAATGGAGGAAATGAAACAAATGAGCAAATTAATATAATTAAATTCATCAAATTTTATAGGAAAAATTTCAATTATAGTATATTTTTTTGCTACCAAAGTGGTTAATTTCTGTGTTTAATATGATTTTTAAATATTTGTAAAACGTATATTGATTTAGCGAACCCGTGTGGCATCCGGCTGAGTAGAATCGATCTCCCCCATTTCTGAGGTGTCGTAAAATACGACTTTGGTAAGTGACATCAGGCAGGCGGCTGGTCGCAAAATACCCCACTTAGAGTGGTATAAGAGCAGGAGGGTATTGATAGCAAAACTTTGGTGTCATTGACCTCTACATTAAAAAAGGTATTTTCTAACTTAATCGTTTAATTTATTTTTTTTACTTTTTTAAAAGTTTAACCTAAATTCAAATGTTGAACTGCGGTTCCCCACCGAGCGCTACCAGGGCAGCAGCATCACGTAACACTGTCGCAGTGCAGACCGCATATCCCGTGCGCCAAGCGAAATGCAACCTACATTTTTATTTTGGATTGCGCTTTGAATTCGACGCTTCCCGAATTTTCTTGAATTCTTTGGAGCAAATTTTCATACATTACCATGGAAATTCTTATTTGAATAGCTAAGCTTACAATTTGATGCATTTATATCGAATACAAAATAATAAAAAAAGAATCTTTTATTACACGAACTATTTTGCATTTTGTAAATCAGAGGCCTACATTGACACCGCTGGTAGTTTAGAAATACTATTCTGATGAAAAATAGACTTGAGATGTGAAACATCCGTAAAAACATTACTTTGTTTAAATTTTAACCGTCTTTTTTATCTTTTGTCCTATTTGCTATACTACAGTAGCTTTTACCCACTACTTTGTCTGCATAGAGCTTAATCCCGAATAATTTATAGAATTTAGGTTGATTTGCGGAGTTCCATAATACAAAACTAATGAAAATATTATTTAATAATATTTTCATTAATTTTTCTTAATCTTTGAATAAAAAAAAGTAGCGATTGACACTCTCCAACCCTGCAGATATCTTCATCACAACCCGTATTACTAACATTAGTTATACATCCTAATATCTTAGTTAAATTTATCTAGTAAACACAAACAAAAATATATAAAACTTTCTTAAAATAACTGTATCGGCATAAGCCGTAAGTAACGTGACAAAAAACCCACTTCTTCAAACTACAGATACACTTGACTTTGACACATCATGAATAAAAATCGTTGAGATATGAATAATAGATGGCGTTTCCAAATGTCATCCTATTTCTATTGAATTAACAGGATATTTGTAACCTATATGTTATTTCAATGTATGTTATCCCATTAATTGTGACAAATTTCATCGATATTGGTCCAGAATCGCCATAAAAACGTAACAGACAGACTTTCGATTTTATAATATTAGTGTAGATACTATATTATTTTTTTATAAAAATGTATTTTATACCCACCAAACCGTTAAAGTTGTGTAAAGCAAAAATTAATTTTGCAAAACCTGAGCCTTGTAAAAAAAGAATTATTGGAATTTTCCTCGTTTAATATTTTTAGCCGCGCTGGTGTTGCCCGCCCTCTGTTGTAAATTAAAACATTAATAAGCGGAGCATATTCATTTCAAAAACCAAACATTAAAGTGGGAAAAGCAACGATTATCCTTTGACTGATTCGGTATGTAATAATCAATTTAATCTACGACCGTTTCGAGGAACTTGACACAGAAAAAAATTGTTTGTAAAATAATATTATATCTGACTTAATAATATAGCTTTTTACCAATTTAGCGAGCGATTGCAATTTAAATTATCTACTTATTAAATTCCCAAGTATGATAACAGTATTAATTATATTAATGAATATGTGCACAACTAGTGCAGAGTGGTGATCTGTGTTTTTTGTTGAGTTTGTGATAGTGAACGTGTGTAGTGCTTATGTATTGTGGTGGCGGTGGTGGAGGTTTATACTTATGTTTTTACGAATCCTTCATGTATCACGTATGAAAACGGATAGTCCACTCTACATTTAGCATTATAAATATTTTACTTCGTCGCTGATTATAGAAAAATAATTTTATTAGTACTTTTGTATCTAGAGGTAGTTCAAGAATAACAAATATTTTATTTTATATTTTTGTATTATTGATTTCCACAAAGTAACACCTATTTCTATAAATTATCTAGAGGTAGTTTCATTACAATTTAACTGATCAAAAGATCAGTTTATTTCAATAAAGACTATTTTAATTGATTTGACTGCAAAAAAATCGTTTTTACTCTTTCGCTGTTCTTTATTAAAACGAAAGAGGACGTATTTATCTTATGGCCTCTAAATTAATAATACGGAAGTTTGTAGTCGTTTTTTTTTAATTTTCCTCCTGAGAGCTCTACAACGGGCTTTATTAATGTTTGGACATCGCTCCCGGGGGTTCATAAAGAGCCGTAATGCTGAAATTCTAAACGAAATGCGTCGAAATTTGATAGTGTTTCGTATTACTTTGTTTATGATTTTAATTTCTTAATTTTAATTTAGAAGCGACGGCAGAATCGTTAGAGTAACGGACTTGTGATCGACAAGTAGTGGGTTTGAATCCCGGCCATTATACTACCAACGTAAACCCACTCCTAACACAAGCATTTAGCAAAAAAAATATTTATGTTTTTGAACACTAAACAGTAGTAATAAAAATATTATTTTGCTATAATCCTCGGTAAAAGAAAATTCTAAATGTAGAGTGTACAATCCGTTCTCGTACATGATACATGCAGAATTTGTAAAAATCATGCACTACCCGCCACCAAAAACCCAACAATACACAAACGCAAATCCACTAACACATTCACAACAATCGTTTCGTCCTGTCACCGTAATATCGTCAGGAGATGGACACCACAATTAAATCGCAAATCTTAACGTTACATTTAGCATATCACATATATTTTCTTTACATTTATTTTACTTTTGTATTATGGTCTTCCGAAAAGTAACGCCTAATTCTATAAATTATTTTGAAACATTTTTTCTTTAAAGTCAATTTTTTTTAGATTCCACATAGTCTAAGTTTAATTTGTTTTTTTTTACTTCACCATAAAGAGTATAATGAATTTTAGAATGTAGTAAGAACCTTGCTTCCCTTAGTAACATCTCAAAGTTATAATAATAAAGTATATAACATTAGTTGTATTCTAGATTTCATGAAATTAGTTCGTGTAATGAACCAGCCGCCAGCCCGCAGCCCGCATTGCGGCTGGAATCGGCAATATCGTTCAACGGTCTATATTATGTTTGCGGCACCACTAGTAGGCAGTTGCAATGAACATACGATACAAAGGTTTTTTTTTCAAACTTACTATAGCCTGTTAAGCCTTACGGCTTTTACAGTGTCACCGGGCGGGATGGGCGAACGCAGACGCATCGTCGAGGTGCGAAATCCGGAGAGTAAAGCGCAGAAGCTTTACTATCGTCGAGGAATGTCATCCTTAGGGTACCCTCCTGTGTGCCGGACTACGGCTTAAGGCGACGCT
This sequence comes from Morpho achilles, assembly GCA_947086495.1. Classification (NCBI taxonomy): domain Eukaryota; kingdom Metazoa; phylum Arthropoda; class Insecta; order Lepidoptera; family Nymphalidae; genus Morpho; species Morpho achilles. The sequence continues at coordinate 645,119 of CAMTZB010000018.1, read as the reverse complement.
TAGTGGATAGCTGATAGTAGGTATCATTATGATTAGTCATTACGACGTCGGTAGGATGGATCCCAAATGACGCTATATTTGTCTATTTACTCATATATTTGTTTCTAATATTAATATTACTAACTTGAAGAAATTTTCTGTTATTAGTTTTAAGGCAATCAACTTATGCGTGGTCACATTTTATCAAATCGATGAATGGTTGGTTACAACTCTCTGGTAAGCAATGGCGCTTATTTCATCTAAATTAAGGAAATAATTCACCTGGCCCCAAAGTCTATTTCATAGTATAAAGTGAAATAAAGTAATGGCCTGTTACTATCCTATTACTAGGCATAGACCTCTCTCCGTTAGAGAGAAGAATTGAAGCTACGACCTACCACGCTGCTCCAATGCGGATTGGTAGGTTACACATATTCCTAGAATTCTCTAGAGATATGCAGGTTTCCTAATTTGATTTCGTTTAACGAAAATCGTGTGATAAATTTTAATTGTCAATTAGACGCTAGTTTAAATTGAAAACTTAATAGTGCCTGTCCGGGGTTAGAACTCGTGACCTCTTAAAAAGAGTCGCACGGTCACCTTTGGGCTATTACAGCTTGGGTACCATCACATGTTTCATAGTATGGTTGAACCAAATTTATTTATATTTTTTTAAGATATTTATAACTTGTTCATTTTTGCTGTAAATAAAAAAAAAAAATTTTTTTTTGGTATATCGATATATTTGAACCTTACAATCCGAATTGGAAAACATGATGGTATAATCTTATAAGACCTTTGTCAAGTACTATTTGTTACTAAATTGATAGTAGTAAGCTGTTACTTGACTTGTACTTTTAGATTGAATTCCATTATCATAACCCTATAGGTGAAACATTTCACTTAATACCTAAAACTGGGAATTGAATTCAGGCATCTTAATTGAGACGGTCAGCGACAATCGAGTATTCGCATGGACAAAAGTCGACTCTGAACGGAACCAGCCGGAACCCAATCGCATCTGTACACAGTGAAAGCAAACACAGTCCAACTTGTTCCCCAGTCTACTGCAATGGGAATAAACTAATATTTGTTATCCCGTTGACTAGATTTCGCCGGAAATAAGTTTATAACAGCTTACTGTAACGGAATACATCGAGTCCAAATAACTTTGGACCACTCAAGGGATTTGTTTTAGAAGCCAGAAATTATTAGAATTATGACAAGCCAGAAAGAAAAGCCAGTCAGTCATTATCCGTTTTGATAATTTTTATTTTATGACTATGGGTATCTGCCTTCAAATTTCGTTGTGGAAAATATTCTCAATTTCAAAATATTTCTATCCTATGAACCTACTACTTACTACGAACTACGATCTATAGGTTTTTATTTTGTTTTACACGAAATAAGCTTTATATGTACCGCATCATATATATTGCTCGAGCGGATTGGGTGTAAAGGCATAACAGACAGACTTGCGCAATTCAAATTCAAAATATTCTTTATTCAAGTGGACTGTTTACGGTACTTTTGAATCGTCAAATGTTTTAAAGAAGCTACCACTGATTCGGAAGTTTGCTCCCACCGAGAAGAATCAGCAAGAAACTCGGCGGCTAATCTTTTAAAAAATTATTACAATTTGATGGTTACAAGATAATCGTTGCAGCTGGATGCGTAGCTGACTGCAGTTAAGATATGCTATTATAATGTTATTATGGAAAAAGGATGTCTAAACAAGAATGGAGTGAATCATGCCATTAATGTAGTAAGCGAAACACTTAAGTACATAAAAAAAGGTTTTCAGACATGGAGACAGTAAATAAAGATAATAAATTAAAAGTATTTGAAAATCCTTTCAGCTTCATACAAGCCTGTGGTTTAATAATATAAGTGAAAAGTTTTAATAAATTGACCGCCTAATTTCTTGCTGGTTCTTCTCGGTAAGAGCAACATTCCGAACCAGTTGTAGCTTCATTAATCATATTGATATTTGACGATTCAACTGAAATTATTTTAGTTGATTTGATTTGATTTATGCCTAACACATACGTTTATAATAGTGAGATGTAGTTAGTGGATTTCAATAAAATACATTATTTGAATGACATGACCATCCGCTTTATGTAAAAACTTTAAAATTAGTCACTACTTTAATAATTATATCAAAGATTTCGTATTCCTTTTTCTCTTCAAAAGAAAGCATATTCCGAAACTCAACGTCCACAAAATTTAAATTAAATTTCGCAAAAATTTGAGACGTTACCGCTTTATGCCGGACACGCTCCAACGAAATGTGATTAACGTCTTCTAACTTTTCACATTATGAGCAGTTAGGCGTTAACAGTTTTCTCATTAACGGAAATTAATAAAAAGAATTACATAGTTTCCTTTAGATATTACACTTTCACGATTCATACTGATTATTATTTAAACATACGGTGTGACCCGTACTCGCGTTAAAATCGAATAACCTTTGTTTTTTATACAAATAACCGAATGCGAACTTTATACAAAGGTAATTCGATTTAAACGCTATGTGACCCGTATGTTTATATAATACATAATTTCCTTTAGATTATCTTAGAAATATATAGATTATCACCACTAGGTGTTCAGACAAACGTAAATAAGTCGTAGGGAGCCACTAGCAACTGAGCATCACAGAATTGTATGGTGTACAAATCCCTTAAAGAAATCCAACTCCAGTAGTACTTTTAACGGGTTGAATAAGAAATAGTTCAGTCAGTATAAAGGCAATTTCCCATCATCATAAATTTAGCAAAGATCAATCACTATAAGGACAGTTCCTTAATCTTTACACGACGTAAAATTTTCTTTAATATGTTTTTAATTTGTTGAGCATTTCAATATAGTCAAAACAAACTTGTTAAATGGCTGGAACCTTTTCAGGCGATATTGATAATATTTTACGATATTATTAACAAAATAATTTATGTTTAATGATCAAAAAGTGCTTACTCATTACATATAATCGTAAAAACAACACCTGCTCTCGAAGATTAATAGATGTTAGGAATGATATTGTCGTATAGGACAAGATATATCGTGTGACATAAGGGGTACGATAGTACGCCGTGTGGTATCCGGCTGAATAGAATCGTACCACCCTCATTTCTTACCGAGGTGTCGTAAAAGGCGACTAAGGTAAGTCGACCCGCCGTGTGGTATCCGGCTGAGTAGAATAGACCACCCTCATTTCTTACCGAGGTGTCGTAAAAGGCGACTAAGGTAAGTTGACCCACCGTGTGGTATCCGGTTGAGTATAATAGACCACCCTCTTTCTTACCGAGGAGTCGTAAAATACGACTAAGGTATGTTGACGTCAGGCAGGCGGCCGGTCTTATGTTACTATATATATATATATATATATATATAGTAACATAATGTAGTAATGTACATGTATTGATAAATATTGTACATATATGCACGAATTTTCCAATATTGGTCACACACTATTTAAGGTATTTTATATCAAGGTAAGATAGCTTGGTAGGAAGAAATTTGAGTCGGTGGCGCGATTTCATTATTTCCGTTTTGCAACGTTTTATAGTCAGGTCGGCATCATATTAAGTCAGTTTTACAGTCAGGGAATATCAGCAACATAAGGTGAACAATTCAGAAATTTAGTTTTTTTTTACTTATATAAGTTCATGATTTTCGCCGTGTGGTATCCGGCTAAGTAATGTACCACCCTCATTTCTTACCGAGGTGTCTTAAAAAGCGGCTCAGGTAAGTTGATCCACCGTGTTGTATCCGGTTTATTAGAATAGACCACCCTCTAAGTTACCAAGGTGTCGTAAAAGACGACTTAAGTACGTTGACGTCAGGCAGGCGGCCGGTCGTAAAAACGCAGCCAAATCATGTGACAGCATGTTTATAACATATTGTGCCGACCCCACTTAGAGTAAGATAAGGCAGAAGGATGATTATGAGAAGTTCATAATTTACCAGACGAAAGAAATCTCAAAAATATAAAGACAACAAATAGATAATTTATAGAATTAGGCGTTACTTTGCGGAGATCCATAATACAAAAGTAATAATAAAATTATTTTGCTATAATCCGCGATGAATTCATCGCGGATTATAGCAAAATAATTTTATTATTACTTTTGACAACAAATAGGTTAACAACACGATCGTATTAAATTAATAAGATTACTGTCCCGTTGATCTGAATTCACTATTTTAGTAACAACAGCGACCCGGAAGAGTGCCGCAACCATTCCAGACCCCTCCCTTAATAAAACTTTTCCAATTTCCACAAAAAAACTTTGCGTCAAGTTCGGCAACTGATCGAGAGACAGCGTCGTCGTTTGTCGTATATTTCTAAATGTTCTATATTTTTAATAAATATAATAGATTTTACAATAATAGGGATAGATCTACAAATATTATCTAAGTAATTTTTCTATATGTGCAAAAACTACTTACCAATGTGATGAGTAAGTAAAACAATAAAATTTACGGAACAATATAAAAAATTTCTCGGTACACTGAGTGTACAAGAAAAATAACGTTAAAAAATTTCTAAATAGTTAATCATAAAATGAACGCCGTGTAGTATCCGGCTGAATAGAATAGTACCACCCTCATTTCTTACCGAGGTGTCGTAAGAGGCGACTAAGGTAAGTTGACGTCAGGCAGACGGCCGGTCGTAAAATACGTAGCCAAATCATGTGACAACATGTTTATAACATTTTGTGCCGACGCCATTTGGAGAATAAGGGCAGGACGATGATGAGTTAATGATAAAATGAATTATTACTAATTATGGTTTACTAATTCGGAAAATTGATAGATACAAATTGATATAATTATAAATGCAAAAGTCTGTCTGTCTGCCTGACTATCTGTCATACTTTAATGGATTTCACACTGTGGCGATATAGCAAAAAATAGTAATATCATTATTTCTTTATTATTTTATTAATTTATAAGTGTAGGTTAAAATTAAGTTACTTATTAGCCTTAAGGCTAGATTGTGACTACAATGAGGTACCTCCATTGTGATGTACTTTCATCATTCTCCTCCTGCTTTTATCCCACTCTAAGTGGGGTCGGCACAACATGTTACAGATATGATTTGGCTACGTATTTTACGACCGGCCGCCTGCCTGACGTCAACTTACCTTAGTCCTATTTTACGACACCTCGGTAAGAAAGAGGGTGGTCTATTTTACTCAACCGGATACCACAAGGTGGGTCGACTTACCTTAGTCGCCTCTTACGACACCTCGGTAAGAAATGAGGGTGGTACTATTCTATTCAGCCAGATACCACACGGCGTTGTTATGTACTTTATAATATGCAAAAAAAAAATCTGTATTATGGAACAAAGTGACGCCTAATTCCATAACTAACTTAACTACTACTAAATTAAATACAATTAAATTCTCATTTCAAATTAGCATTCCAACAAAAAGGTAGAGTCGCTGAGGAAGGTTATAAAAGAGGGACGAAAAATTCCATCACAATAATGGAGCACATGCTCACAACTATTACATTTGCATAGCACTGGTAGCGTGCCTAGGCTCGTTAGGGCTAGTTCACATGGAATCTAAGGGTTATTGAATTCTAATTTAAAATATTCTTTATGTTGGCTTTTAGAAGCTGTCGAATCTTCAAACAAATAAAATGTGACAACGACTCATATAGCCAAAATTGACCAAATTGACTACAGCTTTGCCTCTCAGAAAGCGATCATTTAACTCGTAAAGTGCATGTTCATTATTACTTCATCAAGTATTATAGCAAAATAATAATATATTTTTTCTAATATTTTTGTATATGGATCTCCGCAAACTTACGCCTAATTCTATACCTAAATTATTTGAAAAATTGTTTTTTTTTAATCTCAATGTCGCTACATGCGTCATAAAAATATATATAACTTAATCCTTTCATTGTCTTAGGCTTATGAAAAGAAACAGGTCATGTAGTAATGTAAAGAAAAATAAACAACACATACGTTACAGCAGAATATACCTATACAAAATAAAATAATTAAGAATTTCAATACCGCTGCATTAACGGAATTGATGTTTACCTGGGTAAGAAATGTGGGTGGTCTATTCTACTCACCCAGATACCACACGGAGAGTTATCTTACCTTAGTCCCCTTTTACGACACCTCGGTAAGAAATGAGGTCTTTTCTACTTAATTGGTTAGCACATGGCGGGTCAACTTACCTTAGTCGCTTTATACGACACTTAGGTAAGAAATGAGGGTTGTCTTTTCTACTCAGCCGGATACCAAACGGCAAACAAAAAAATTATAGAAAAAAACGAAGTACAAATATGAAGCTATCTTTACTTGGCCGGAGTATCGTTAACAAGCGAGGAGATAAAAAAGGACGATGGTGTAACCTTATCAGAGCTGGTCGCTACGGGAAATGCTATTACGGGATTATTGGGTTACTATTGAACCGAACCCATAGCGACTGGATTATTTTGAATTGCAGACAAAACGAGTTTAAAATATTGATAACCAATTACAATTAAAAATTGCTATTTCCTTTAAATTCATGCTTATATATAAATGCGAAAGTCTGTCTGTGTGTCACAGCTAATCCGCTGGTCCAATATTAATGAAATTTAACACAATTAAAGAATATACATTGGGTGGGTGATATAGAAATAACAAAGGGAATAACAATATTGTCGTGTGGTATCCGGCTGAATAGAATTGAACCACCCTCATTTCTTACCGAGGTGTCGTAAAGTACGACTAAGGTAAGTTGACGTCAGCCAGGCGGTGGGCCGTAAAAACGCAGCCAAATCATGTGACAGCATGTTTATAACATATTGTACCGAGGATGATGAAAGGGAATAACAATATTGAGGGTACATGAACGCAGTGGGAACCACTATTCATACTATAAATGCAAAATTCTGTCTTTCTGTCTGTAACGGAAATGAAATATAGTAAAATTAAAGTTTATATACACTAGCATATAGAATTTTTAGAAAAAAAATTTCAGACACAAATCACTACGGAGGGTAATTTAAACACTTTAGTTAACGCGAAAGCAGTCGAGGGTACAGCTTGAATTTCTATAAGCGTAAGTGTGTCATCAACAGTTGTTTATATGATTGTGACATTCGCGAATTGGCTGGCTATAAGTAAAGTAAGGGCCTGTTACTATCCCATTGCTGGGCATAAACCTCCTCTCTGCGTTTTTCGAGATTGGAGTTAAGCTATAACGCTGCTTCAATGTGGATTGGTAGTTTCACATATCCCTAGAATTCAAATCAAAGAATTCAATATTGTGAGGAAACCTCCATATCTCTAGAGATATGGAGGTTTCCTCACAATATTTTCCTTCACCGAAAAGCATGTGATAAATAATTTATCAATTAGACACATAAGTTTTAATAGAAAAACTTATTGGTGTCTGCCCGGGGTTTGAACCTCACCGCTAGGCTATTGCAGCTTCAATCTTTTCTATCTTTTTTACCTTAATTTTTGATCTTAATAATTTGACAGTTCCGTTATTTGCTTCTTATCATGTTCAATATGTCTTTCATTCGTACATTTTTTGAAAACAATGGAATTTGAAAAGCAAGATAAAACATTTTTCATTGTCTCCATAGGAATAATGTATAACTAAACATTTATTAGGATCTGGCTTGTATTGTTTGCAGGAATGTTCATTTTACTATCACAAAGAGACGAGCGAGTCTTGAGGACGCCGCATCGTGAATGTTATAATTAGCTGTCAGAATTACATTCATTGAGCAAGTTGTCGTCTTTATAATTGCTACTGAGTACTCAGTTAAATTATCATGTATGTTATTGCCAGTTTACAGCTACTCATATCGTCTAGAGATTCGCACGGTCGCACCGCTGGGCTATCACAGCTTATAAATAGGCAGGCTATAGTTAATGCAAAAAACCAGAGGTTGCTTAGTATGTTGAAACAAACGCTAACGAGCTCAATTTGGAATCGAACAAGTGTAGTGAACACTCCAAACGAAATACGATTGGAATAATTGGAATGAAATTTCCTATTCTCTTTTTCCATAATATGCGATTTGAAAAAGGTAAATCTTGCTGTTCAATTCATTGAAACCTTAACTCAGTTTTTCTTCAATCTAACACCGATCACATTACACATGACAATAAAGAAATCAATTTTGAAATAAATCTTATTTTATTTATTTATTTATTTCAGAACACAATTTCCTCTTCTTTTATCGACATATTCTATATTCTTTTATCTTCTTTTATCGACTATCGGTACAATTGAAGCTTATAAACTAGGCCAATAAATAAAAAAAAAGTAAAGTAGCGGCCTGTTACTATCCCATTGCTGAGAATAAACCTCTTCTCTCCGTTTTTGGAGAGAAGGATTAGAGCTAAGACATACCACACTGCTCCAATGCGGATTGGTAGGCTGCACATATCTCTAGAATTCTCTAGAGATATGCAGGTTTCCTCACGATGTTTTCCTTCACCGAAAAGCGTGTGATAAATTGCAGTTATCAATTAGATACATTAGTTTTAACAAAACAAATGGCAAAGACTCTGTAAGACCTTAACACAATGCTCGATGACCTTAACAGAGTATGTCAACAAGTATCTCAACAGGTGGGCCTTAAAAATAATATAAGTAAGACGAAAATTATCTCAAACTCCCATGTTTCGCTCCACCCTGTACGGTGTGGCGTTGAGGAGTCAATTCTTATTCGCTCATGCCTATGCAGGTGTCAAATTCACGACGCCGCTGATTTCGTAGGCAGGGTCGCCATGTACGGTGTGGCGTTGAGGAGTCAAATGAAACGACTAGTGCCGGAATATAACTGAGATTTATTAGTTCATGTGGACAATTTATATAATGTGTTACATATTGCGTCACAACCCGGTCATCGTTGAGAACTCTGCACTCGAAATTGTAGAAGTGTATATATCCCTGGGACATACGGTCTAGCGAGATAGGTTCAATTTTGAGAAAGAGGTCAGTCGCCGAATCCAACTCGGATGGGCAGCGCTTGGTAAGCTACGCGAGACCTTTGGTCCAAAATACCTCCAATGCCTGAAGACCAACCTGAAGACTACCAGTGCGTGCCAGTGATGACATACGCAGAAACTGGTCGCTGACTAGCGGGCGATGGAGCGAGCGATGCCTGGTGTATCTCTAAGCGATCAAATTATGAATGAGGAGATCCGTAGAAGAACCAGAGTACGACATAGCTCATCGTATCACGAATCTGAAGTGGCAATGGGCGGGGCACGTAGTACGTAGAGCCGATGGGCGTTGGGGGCCCTAAGATGCTGGAATGGTGACCTCGCACCGGAAAGTGCAGCGTCGGTAGACCCCAATGAGGTCGGTAGACCTCAAAAAGGTCGCGGGGAGCCGCTGGTTCCAAGCGGCACAAATTGTGGAGATTCCTTAAGGAAACCTATGTCCAGCAGTGGACGTCCATCGGTCGAGAAAGAAGAAAGAAAGCTTACCATACGTTCGGCTTTATAATAGAAGGTATGAGTATGAATTAATCACTTAGCTTTAAAGGCATACAGTGCAAGACTTAAAGCTTCCTTGTACTTAATTCAATGTTTTAAAGTAAAAACTAGGCAAGTCGATCAGTCTCTCAAACGTCCGCCGAGTGGGATTAAGCATCCGAACATAATGCGTTTTGAGATGCAGCGGGCAGTCGTTCACGGTGAATGAAACTCTCATCGCTCGGAAAACTCATAACTGGACGGAAAATTATAAACGATTTCATTCGAGACTGAAATTGTTGAATAAGAAAATAATATTTTAACTAGTGCTAACACGCGACTCGCTGTGTTTTTTTCGAAAATAACTTTAATTATCTAGTGAATTTGTTTTACACTATTCCAAAATACAAACTCGATTTTTACAACCATTATGTTAGCAAAGTATATATGCCGTGTAGTATCAGGCTAAGAAGAATGCCCTAATTTCTTACCGAGGTGTCGTACAAGGTGACTAAGGTAAGTTGACACGCCGGGTGGTATTCTGTTGAGTAGAATAGACCACCCTCATTCTTACTGAAGTGTACTAAAGGACGACTAAGTTAAGTTGACATCAAATGGTTAAATCATGTGACAACATAATTACAACCTGTTGTGCCGACCCCACTTAGAGTGGGATAAGGGCAAGAGGATGATGATAATAAATAATGCCTGAAACAACTAACGTATTTAAATTGTTGAAAATTAATAATACTGTATCAAAATAGTTTTCCAATCGCATTGAACGTGTTAATTTTTTTCTTTTTGATCAATAATGGCGAATTAAAAACTGCAAACGTAACAGAACAAACAAAAGACAGACTTTAGAATTTATAATATTAGTTTGGATATGAATAATTCCTTTTGCTAAAACAATTTTAATAAAATTTTCAAGACGCAAATTGCTATTACAAGAATACCTCAATAGTTAATGCGTATTTTTCTTTGAAGTTCTCGAAGAGTAAATTTATTCTATGTTGTTTGACGTTATTTCAATCTAATTTCACGTTCATGCGGTACGTGCCGCCCCCCGTCTCTCCCAACATTAGCAGATATTTTTGCTCTATATTCAACAAAGTAAAGATAAAATTATGTTGCTTTTAGTCCGCGATAAAAGAAAACATGTATCATTAAATATGGAGTGGAAGTGCTTAACTTAAGAGTGGTAGTGAATGTGTGTGTAGTTTTAGTGTAGTGTGATAGTGGTTGTTTATACTGAATATTTTTCTAGAATCCTGCGTTTATCAGGGATAAATACACGTGCGAATAAGCGTGCGATGCTATGCTATGCTAAGCTACTATGCTATGCTGTATATCGATACAAGACTCTACATTTAGCATAGCATAGCATCACACGCTTATAATTAAAGCGAACATGTTAAAAATAAGGCATACATTGTAATGCCAAATGCCTGACGTCAACTTGCTTTAGTCGTATTTTACGACACCACGGTTAGAAAGAGAGTTGTGTATTCTACTCAACCGGATACCACACAGCGGATCGACTTGCCTTAGTCGTCTTTTAACACACCTCGGTAAGAATTGAGGGTCGTCTATTCTACTCAACCGAATACCACACATCAGGACAACTTACTTTTTGCAACACCTCGGTAACAAATGAGTTGTCTATTCTACTCAAGCAGATAACACACGGTGGCTCAACTTACCTTAGGCGCCGTTTACGACACCTCTGTAAGAAATGATGGTGTTCTATTCTACTCAGCCGGATACCACACGGCTAAAAAGATAACAAACAATATACAAGTATTATTATTGCTGTTAATAAATTACTCTCGTCCCCGTTTCGTTATCATTTGCCCATCTCATTGCCGTATCTATTATCGATCATCTGATCCGGATTTGCTATAACGAGGCCCGCAATAATTGCCGTAATCTGGGACGAGATGGATTTGTTTGCCGTTTGGATTCAATATAGGCAAATGTTTTGATAGGGCCCGTGCAGGGTTAATAGACGGACCGGAGAGTCTATTATGCTCCATCAATTAGTTTAACTACCTACTACCTACAGTCCACCGGCCCTTGAGCATGAACCTTGGCGAAAATTCCATGGTATACATTTTTTTTAATAAAATTCTGTATCGTTCTAGTGAAATTATTTCGTAACCGGGTACAGACAAAAAAGTAAAAGTACACCACGGTAAATATACCGCGGTGTACTTTTTTTTTGAATTTACTATATGCTGTTAACCCTAACGGCTGTAACAGCGTCACCGGGCGGGATGGGCGAGAGCAGAAGCATCGTTGAAGTTGCGAAATGCGGATAATAGAGCGCAGAAGCTCTACTAGCTATGGGGAACGTCGTCCTAAGGGTACCACCCGTGAGGCCGGACCACGGTTTAGAGCGACGTGTAGTGGAGGGCTGATAGTATGACGATTAGTCACCATGGCGTCGGGAGTATGGCGAAAAGCCACGGCCGATACTTAAGACACAACTTAACTTCTATAACTACTATAACTATGTGTTATAACACATAGTTATTATACTAGAGTAGGGAAGGCAACCTAAAATGTGTCATATTATAATACAAAAATAGCAGATGAGAAGCAAATGAGGCAGCAGCATCAGGTCATGCTTATCATAAATATGCATTGTCACCGGGACTCGACCAGTAGGTATAATTTCAACTATATCACAATATATATCAATATTGCAAGATTCCACCTCAAATGGGTTTAAAAAGAGTTTTCTGTAAGCACTGTCCATGCTATAATTATAAAGTCAAATAAGTGTTTTGTTAAGTCGCGTTTCGCATTGGCTATAAATTGGCGATTTAAATGCGACCGTTAAAAATAGTGGATTATGATACTGTTGCATAATAAGGGTTCTTAAAACACGAGTGTGTTTTAAGACAATGAGCCGCAGGCGAGTTTTTTTATAATATCACACGAGTGTTATAAGACCAAGTTATGTACAGTGTCATACACTACTTTATCTACTCTCATACTATAATACGTAACACAATATTAATAAAAACCAAACTTTGTTTAAATATTGAAAAGATTTTTTAAATGTCAAGTGTTAGCGCCAAGGCGCAAACATCGATTCCGCATGCGTGTTGCGTCGCCGCGAACTTGTTCATTGAAACATTTTTTTTAAGGTAAAGGTTCAACCTTCTTGGTCCAGCTGGAGGTTGTACAGGTGTATCGTTATAATAAAAAAGTTATATTATGATACAGGTGTCCATAAAAAACCTGTATCGTAATAAAACTTTTTTATTTCTTATTTTTGGCCTGTACGTAATGTTTGTCATACGAATTTTGGTTTTAGTTTTATAATCTTTGTATTATAGTATCAGAGTAGATAAAGGCTTTTATGACATTATGCCGCCCGAAATATATAGCGTGGTTATACACAGTGCTGCTGATAAAGCGTGGCGGGAAAAGTGGCGCCAGCTTATGCATAATAAAGGGGATCGGGAACATCACGATGCTCAGCAGTGAGCACGAGACTAAAGGAGGAGGACCGCCCAAAATAGGAATAAATAAAAAATGCAGTTAGTAATTGCTGAATGCAATTATTGTACGTAAGATGCTGGTTTTCGCATTATATATTCTAACACCAATTAATTAATGATGAGTAGTAAATACGAAATAATCATAATTACAGAACCCCTAGCAAGTGTAGCGGTCTATCACAGCTTCTAATAAATACTCTAAATATAACAAAGACAAAAATACACAATAAGACAAACTAGAATGGCAACCATTAACAAATGCCAAAAAACAAAAACCTCTCAACAGCAAGCCATTATGGACGTAATGAATCCTCGACTGAATAGGGTCAGAAAAGGGAAATAGACTGTTTTTAATGGACCAAAATTGTTTCTTAAGTAACGGCTCAGTTATGTTCAACAAATATACATTAACTAGCTTTTACCCGCATCTTCGTTCACGTGCACTGTTGTCACGTGATAAGTTGATAAAAGATGGCGTTTAATGTCATCCTATTTCTGTAAAATAAACCTATTACCCTAATGTACGAGGAATAATTATACCAAATTTCATCGATATTGGTTCAGCGGATTCGCCGTAAAAGAATAATAAACATGTATCCATACTCAATTTCGCATTTATAATATTAGTATGATAGGATATTGTAACTCATGATTAAAATATTACTAGGAGAAAAAACTATATAACCTTTTATGTGCTTACGAAGCCGTCGCAAGTCCGTTACTCCAACTATTCCGCTACCACCGCTTTAACCATTTTAGAACCATTCATTATTATTGCTATGAAAGTAAAATCGGAACATTTGGACTTGTCGTACAATACCAACATACACATATCCGAACTGACCTCTGAACGCGTCATTAACGAATTATCGAAAAAGTTTCGAAAATTCCGTGTAATTTGAAATACGGCTGCGTTGTTCGAGCGTTCTGTTTTTTAGGGAAATTTATTGCTTTTTGAGTATGCCGTCACATACACATAATTTTAGGAAATCCATTTTTATTTCATGGTAAATACAGGAAATAATTTATAGAATTATGCGTTACTTTGCGGAGATCCATAATACGAAAGTAATACTGAAATTATTATGCTATAATCCGTGATAAAGTAAGTAGAAAATACATGTAATGTAGATGTGAGAGGACTATTCGTTTTCATACATATACATGCAGGATTCGTAAAAACAAATGCACAAACCTCCACCACCGCCATCACTATACACAACCATTACACATATTCACAATCAAAACTCAGCAATGGTTTCACCCTGCAACCGAGGCATCATCAGGAGATAGACTCCACGACAAAATCGAAAAGCAAACACACATGTTAAATAGCTATAGAAAAAGGCAAATACACAAATAACAATCATTGTTGTATTTCATTGTCAGATTTTGACATACAAACAACTATAACGTCAAATAGAAAATAAGAGTAGATAAATAACATGCGATATTAATGCTAAAAGCTTTCGGCAATCATAAATAATACAGCGTCGACGGGCCGACATCGGTATGGGCGTACACTATGAATATTGCAATATCCAAAAAATATCAATAATGTTGGAATCTATCGGGGCTGCGAAATAAGCGACGTGTACGCGTTTCTTTATTTAATCGAACATATATAGGCACAACTAGTATATGTCTAAATATAATAGACCACCCTCATTTCTTACCTCGGTTTTTACCTTTTGGCGACTAAGGTAAGTTGAGCCACCTTGTGGTATCAGGCTCAGTAGGATAAACCACCCTCGTTCTTATTGATTTGTCGTAAAAAGCGACTAAGGTAAGTTGACCCACCGTGTAGTATCCGGTTGAGTAGAATAGACCACTCTTTTTAATACCGAGGTGTTGTAAAAGGCGACTAAGGTAAGTTAACCCACCAAGTGGTATCAGGCTGAGTAGGATAGACCACCTTCTTTCTTACTGATTTGTCGTAAAAAGCGACTAAGGTAAGTTGACCCACCGTGTGGTATCTTGTTGAAAAGGATAGACCACCTTCTTTCTTACTGGTTTGTCGTAAAATACGTAGCTAAATCATGTTACATATTTATAACTTGTCGTGCCGACCCCACTTAGAGTGGGATAAGGGCAGGAAGATAATGATTCTAGGCACAGCGTATCTACCTCTGGGTAGAATTTGTTTACTTTTAGACTTACTTTTCCGCCGATGGCTAAAATTTTCTTTAAAATATTTCCTGTCATGTATTTATTTATTTATATTTATTAAGTTAACGCACACGAAGTCACATACACTAAAGTAATGAACAAGAAAATTATAGATATATAAAAGTACTACAAAAAAGTCCGGGAATATATGTTTCTATCTCCTATGGGAAATTCACAATTAACTACTGTTATGTTTAAAATTTCAATTCGGGAAAAATTTCGCGACACTGACTTCAACATGGGCAAAGCCTCTGGCAGCTAGTAAAATTATAAATACGATCATGATCTAAGTTTATACTGCATTACATTTATGCTCTTTGAGCAATAAAATTTATAGATTGCACACATCTTTGCGCCCGTGACATCTACGTAATACGGCTGCCTTAGATTTTTCATCAACGAACAGGGTTAGCTTTTGTATGAGCACGGAGATTTATACTTTCTCGATAATTGGATCGTTCCGTTCGCAACAATGAAATGTGTGTGACACGGTACCCGCACCGTGGGGCAATCGATATCGGGTCGGACCGGTCACGCGCGTGCCATCGGGTCCAGGGCGGGCGGCGATCGCTCACTCGCGCCGTAATTGCCCGCCCTGCCGAGACCGATTGCGTCCATCGCTCCCCGTAAGTCATCCGCATCGGGATATATATTAGCGTCCTGTAAGGTTCCTGTTTCTTTTCCATTTATTCACTTAAACTGCGATAGCCAAGCGGTGTAACCGTGCGACTTTTTTGGGGGTCACAGGTTCACATATGAGTTTTTCTGTCTAATTGATAATTGCAATTTACCACACGCTTTTCGTTGAAGAAACACATAGTGGGGAAACCAACATATCTGTAGAGATTTCTAGATATATGTGTAAACTACCAATTCGCATTGGAGCAGCGTGGCAGATCTCAGCTTAGAGGAGGCCTGTGCCCAGCAGTGGGATAGTAACATTCCGTTACTTTACTTTTGACTTTTATTCAGGTTTCATTTATTTTTCGCTAGTTTTACCTGGGAATTCGTCGTTACTAGACTATATTTTTTTTTATTTTTGAAAGATATCCGGATTTTTTTTATTTTTTTATATTTTCGTTATAAATCATCACAGTATATAAGCTTTAATAGTGCTGAATTTCATTAATATTGGATTAGTCGTAAAAGCATATAGAGTCAGACTGTAAATTCATCACTCGCAATCAACAAACGTCCACTAATAGAAATAGGACTTTTTGAGCGATACCCACCACGCACCCATACCTGGCTTGATCCAGGGACTGCAACGTTTTAAGACCTAACGACCCGTTCTACCACTTCTGAGTCCTCTGGAGTCAAATCAAAATTCTTTATTAATGTGTTTAAAAATCATCACACCCAATCGGCAAGCAACAATAAATTAAAATTTAAATAATTCTTTATTCAAATTGGTAAAAAAGTCTTATGGTATTCGGCGGAGTAGAATACACCACCCTCATTTCTTACCGAGGTGTCGTAAAGACGACTAATGCAAGTAGAGCCGCAGTGTGGTATTCAGCTAAGTAAAATAGACCACCCTCATTTCTTACCGAGGTGTCGTAAAAGCGACTAAGGTAATTCGACCTGTCGTGTGGTATCCGGCTGAGTAGAACAGACCAACTCCATTTCTTACCGAGGTATCGTCGAATACGACTGAGTAAATTGACGTCAGGGAGGCGGCCGGAAAATACGTAGCCAAATTATGTGACACCATGTCAATAATTTGTTGTGTCGACCCCACTTAGGGTAGGCTTAGGGAAGAAGAATGATGATATTATAATACTTTAACATTATATCCTTGTGTTGAGCTACACAGTCAAGTGTATAAGCAGCTTAGATCTATCGTGTTTCATCCCCCAACTCTTATCGCTTGCAGCGTGCCTTGTGTACTCGCTAAAACACTCACTCACCTGTACTGTAGTAAGCCTCTTGTGCATTGACGTCTTCTCTCCCGTACCTTGAATATTGTATGAGCACTCAACTTTTAGAAGCTACGTCGCTACAAATCCTACAAAGTAACACTTTTTACACAAACTCTTATAGAATCTTTTATAACTTTACGCACAGGTTCCTTTTAGGAAATCGTTTTGCTATTACTTTAATTAAGCAATTTTATCATCGATCATAGAATTATGGTGACTATACGATATTATATTACGGGAAGTCTGAAAGTTGCGCCCATTACAGAAAAGATGACAAGTGCGAGACTAAGTTAGTATGGTCATGTCATGAGGAGGGATGAAAATCATGTGACCAAAAGAGTTTTAAATATGAATGTGGATGGATGTATGGCTAGGGGGAGGCCTAAAAAAGATGGATGGATTGTATGAAAAATGATATGTTAAAGGAGTGGCACCAGAGTTGACGAATGGTAGAGATGAATGGAAGACATATTGTGCCGACCCCACTTAGAGTGGGATAAGGGTAAGAATGAAATTCTACAAAAGTATTCGAGAATATATCGCGAATTATTACAAAATAATATTACGATTAGTTTTGTATTATAGACGCCACGATGTAACAAATTCTATAAATTGTGTTATTCTTTCATAAATTTATAAATGAGAAATTTACAACACAACAGAATTTCATAAGACAATGCAAATTTAAAAAAACTGTTTAGGCTTACACTTTATTAGTGTTTATTTTTATTAATCAGATATAGATCGTGCGATTGATATATAAGGTTACTATTGTTAAAATTTCATTTAAAATCGTGCTTAAAATAATTTATAGAATTAGGCGTTACTTTGCGGAGATCCATAATACAAGCGCGAAAAAGTGTGGTGTTTATAAAATAAAATGTCCTGAATGCAATTATAAATATGTGGGTCAGACTGGTCGTAATTTTGAAACCCGTTTTAAAGAACATATGGCCGCTTTCAGGAATAATAAACCACAAAATTCACATTTCGCCAAACATTTGATAGAAAGCGGTCATAAAGTTCCTAATGACCATAGTTTCGAAGTTTTGCACACGTGTTCTGATAAAGGACTTAAGCTGAGCCTATTGGAAAACCTTGAGATTATTAAACATAACAATGGCACCCTCATTAACGATCAGATAAATGTTTCTAGTTCAAGCTTGTTACACTTGTTCGCAGGTAAAATAAAATAAAGGGTGGGGTTGAACCGATTAGTATATAACTAAACTTATTTGGGTATTGCTTCGCTTTGTGATTTTGGCCGTGGAGTCTATCTCCTGATGATGCTTCGGTTGCGAAACGATTGTTGAGTTTGTGATAGTGAACGTGTATAGTGCTTGTGTATAGTGGTGGCGGTGGTGGAGGTTTGTGCATGTGTTTTCACGAATCCTGCATGTATCAGGTATGATAACCGATTGTCCACTTACATTTAGCATTATATGTATTTTCTATTTTACTTCTTCGCGGATTATAGCAAAATAATTTTATTATTACTTTTGTCGTGCTTAAAACTTAAACAATTACATTATTATAGGATAGGTATTCCAAACATTGACTTAGCAAGTGCCTGTAAAATTTTATTAGTATAGAAAAAATAGCTTTAAAGATAACACAAACAATGAATTTCAATGGGTTTTTTCAAGACGCCGGCTCCACGGCGGAGTAACGTCTAGGGATGACGTCATTGTCACCGTACAAAAGCCAACGGCAGTGAATGAGATCTGCACTAAAATAGCTCAAAAATAACAGCTAATTTCAATAGTGAATAGCTCGAACTGAGCCAACCAAGCTTAAAGTAATAAATGATACCGAAGAATAGTACAATTATTTTCTTTAAATTGTAGGGATGGCAAATATTTTTAAGCTTAGTATATTGTAAATATGTACAATGTTATTGTACAATAAATGTTATCCTACTAATATTGTAAAGTTTGTGAGCATGGATGTATGTTTGTTACTCTTTCACAGCGAATCCGCTGAACCAATATCGATGAAATTTGACACAATTATTCCTTATACACCCGGGTAACGTATAGCCAATAGGAATTCTGTTAATTCTACAGGAATGGGATGACATTGAAAATTATTATGAACCTAGTTTTGTAAAGAATTTGCAGGATTGGAGTATGACAGAAGTTACTGGTTTCCAAGACTACAGTCCTCACGAACGAACTTGTGGGTAAAAGATAGTTGTACAATAATAGTTTGATTAAATATAGGTTTTATAGGAATGTTATCTATACTAATATATAAACATAAAGAGTTTGATCGTTGTGTGTATGTAATGTGTATAGTCTATAACATAAAGGCTATATAACATCATGCTTAGATGAATAGAAGAGCTGCAGAGCATGCGGGCGAAGCTGCTGGCACAGTTAGTATTATTATATAGTTCTTAAATAGCAGTAAAATAAGCCAGAAGCGTCTAATAAATTATGAATAATGTTTAAAAATACAGAGGCTGCTTTTAGGTAACGTTCTTATTATATTTTAGCCAAGCGATATTTATGAACAGTACCTAAGTACATAAATATCGCTTGTTAATGAAGAAAATAACACAAGCCTTCGGGGAATTCCTAAGTAGGTGTAAGCGGATAGACTTCGATCCTCTTTTGTACTTATTTACGTACTCTTGTTAGGGGAGAGCTTAGAGTGTCTGCTTACTTGTATATCATATTTATACAATGGATAAACTTGAATACAACGTCTGACAGTTGAAATATTAGCTTTGTATCTATACTGACTTTTTTTATAAACGAAAAAACCCCTTTATGGGTACGTATGGTTATGTCGGACTCGCACTGACTAAAACGACCTGTGTGCTCCACCACGCTGCCGATGGCAAGGACAGGCTATCGTTGTACACATAGTCCCCACCCCCGCCGACAGCTTTGATCCCTGGGAACACCTCCTCCGGGTAGGTGGCCTCGAAAGAGAAGCCCTCTCCGCTAACCGGTGCATCGGGAGCACCAGATACACCGACCGCCTCGGGGACCTCTAAGCCAGACGTCCGATATACCCCGTTCGGAACGTCCGAAAATCCCCTGACAGGGCGGCAGACGATAGGCTTAGGCAAGTCGCCACCAAGTTGGCAGTGACTGTGCCTGCCGCTCCGCGGATCAAGGGTTCGTTTCCCGTAGAGGTCAAATATTTTCTGTTAACAACTTGTTTTTTCTTCGAGCCTCGATGTGATTTGGTATTTAAGTCATCATTATCCCTTATCCGGCGCAATATGTCGATGATTCGTCAATTCTGTCTTTTTACACGTCCTAGCATAATCGCACTTTCTAACATTTAAGACCATATGAAAAGGATTTAGCATGTGATTTAACAACAGGCTACCAGCCTGATGTCAATACCCTCTTTGCGCATGTTTTTGAACTTACCTTACCGTTAGGACACCGATAGTGGACAGACGGAAATATTGATGTTATAGCGTCAAATTTACCTTAGTCGTCTCCTACGACAGCTCGGTAAGAAAGGATGGTTGTCTATTCCATTCTGCCGGATACTAAACGGCGTCAAATTTGTATTTATGTATTTAAAATTATACCTATATGTACATACTTCGTATCTTACTCTCGTACGTATGAATTAAATTATATTTACCAGCTGTCTGACACACATAACACAAGGATTATGTTACTTACTTTGGGAACGGACGAGCGTGTGTGTACGAGTAGGTATCCCATATATTTATTATATATTATCTTTCCAACAGTTAGAGTGCACTATTACATAATAAAAAAAAATTAGAAACTAACTTAAAATAAAATCTTCAACTTTATAATTATTCATCTAAATCATAAAAGAAGGGAAAAATAAATTGGAAATTCGAGTCACACAGAAATAAGACCATAAAAATGGTCGTTATTGTGATTTAATGTGATTTAGTATATACATTAAGGACCTCGTGCCTTACGGTCAAATCTTTTTCTTGAATTCATAGCTCAAAGATTAAAGATATAAGCCCCCCAATTGGTGTTACTTCCAAACCTTTTTTTCGTCCAAAACAGAAAGATACTTGCTCAGCCACTGCTGGGCAAGTATCATTCTGTTTGTCCTGTCCTGCCCGATTAGTGTTTGACTTATTTATATTCCCCTATTACTATAGCACTTAGTAATTGGGAAATATAAAAAAATACAAACAATATCCGGGCAGGCCAATTACATTTTGCTATACTTTGGAATCGAGCACTTTATAAAAATCTATACATATTAAGAAACAAAGTCCCCAAGAGCTGTCTGTCTGTGATCAATTTTCTGAAAATCTACTGAATTGATTTTTGTGGTTTTTATGGTTTTCTCTAAAAGATAGTCCAATTCTAATTCCAGTTCCAATTCAATTCTTCCGGAAGGTTTAAGTGAATAGTGCATTACGGTTTTATGTAAATTGTGTTGAAGAGGTCGCGCAGTTAAAAAAAATCGAGATAAACTAAAGTAATATATTAGAGAATTGTAGATCTACAAAAATACTAAAAAAATCCGCGAAAGCATACCTCTATCTCTTATGTTTAACTTAAATAAGTACATGTACAAAATTTTAAATAAATACACTAAATTCTACACGGGTGAAGTCGCAAGGACAGCTAGTCAATTATAAGACATTCATATATCTTACTCGTACTTATTCAAGTAAAATTGCAAACAAGTGGTTTGAATCGTTATCTCTACTGTCTTATACATGCAGGACCAGTCACCACACGTATCAACGAACAAAACGCCGCTACCAACAACACGCCAAACAAGCACTGCACACACTCACTACGACAATCTCTACAATCGTTTTGTAATTTAAATAAGTAAGTAACGGCCTGTTACTATCCCACTGCTGGGCATAGGCCTCCTCTCTCCATTTTTGGAAAGAAGGATTGGAGCTAAGACCTACCACGCTGCTCCAATGCGGATTGGTAGGTTACACATATTCCTAGGATTCTCTAGAGATATGCAGGTTTCCTCACGATGTTTTCCTTCACCGAAAAGCGTGTGATAAATTGCAATTATCAATTAGACACATAAGTTTTCATAGGAAAACTCATTGGTGTCTGCCCGGGTTTGAACCCATGATCGTCTCTAGAGATTCACACGGTTGCACCGCTGGGCCATCACAGCTTTTTAAATAAGTGTCGAAAGTAAAATTATCTATATAATTTATTCCACGTGAATTGCAATAAATCAAGCGTTACCATCCGATCCTGAAGAGCGCCCTATAACAAATATTGGACGTTGGCCATATAATTGACTCCTCAAACACCGTCACGAGTCGGTTCGCCTCTAAACCCTCGTCAGGTGTCATAAGGGATATAAAGAGGACACCCGCTAAAATATTAGACTCGTCCGACTGGTTTATGTTTACCTGACGATTCGCCTGACTTGGAGCAAATTTTCTCTTTTCATTGCGCAATATTAACTTACCATCTAAAGTTACGGTTAAATCAATATTTTAATCTGTATCTAGCCAAGTATAAACAAGTGTATGAAGAAATATATTGTTATTTTGTTATCTAAAACAAAGTTCATTAAGCATTTTAAATATTAATATTATTGTCCTGGCAAGTCCACATCTCTTTATATTCTTTACCTTGAAAATCAGATGTTTTTATATAAAAGTTTATATAAAATAAAATAAAATCGTTTTTGTCTGATAACTAATCTTAAATTTAAACGCGTTCGGTAAACCTTTAGTGTTGATAAAACCTCAAAGTATATAGTGAATAATATAAGTCGTGACGCATTAAATCATTGATAGACAAAATTATGAAATCCTTTCAAAATCATCGCGTTACTAAAATAATAACTTAGGTATTGATAAAATAAATTATTTTTACCACAAACTATTTGGCAAGTTAAAAATGTTTTGATAAAGTTTCATATAAAATTGTTAACGCGCTAAACGATATATCCAGTTGACGTCTTAAAACTAATGTTGAAGACGCTATTAAAGTCGAGTTCCATAGAATTCAAGTACAAGTCACGAAGACTTTAAAGCTTATAGGAGGGCGTAAAAGCATACTTGGTTGAGAAGCTATTTTAAGAATATTGCACGAACGAAATCCTTTCGTTTATGCGTTCATAATTCACCCTATCCGAAGAATTAAGTCACATTTCCTATGCTTATACAAGGGAGATGTAACTTTAATCTTCGGATAGGGCGATATGGTTCATATGGTCAAGTTGTGTAATTAACTTCACTTCTACAATAAATTCCCGCAATCCATACTAGACCAGTATACCGAAAGGTTTAAATTAAGTGATAGAAATATGCTTATACGTAAAGCATATTACACAATTGACGAT
This sequence comes from Morpho achilles, assembly GCA_947086495.1. Classification (NCBI taxonomy): domain Eukaryota; kingdom Metazoa; phylum Arthropoda; class Insecta; order Lepidoptera; family Nymphalidae; genus Morpho; species Morpho achilles. The sequence continues at coordinate 621,771 of CAMTZB010000018.1, read as the reverse complement.
TATGTGTGTGTGTGTGTGTGTGTGTGTGTGTGTGTGTGTGTGTGTGTGTGCGCGCGCATTTGTCTATGTGTGTGAGTGTGTTTAAGCTTCATAAAGACTTCGGTTTAAGAATATAAAATTGTTTAAAAGATTGACCGCCGAGTTTCTTGCTGGTTCTTCTCTGTAAGAGCAACATTCTTAACCAGTTGACCTAATTCTTCATAATGGTCCTTGACGATTCAAAGGTGCTGATTCTTGATACACGTATTTTATAATCATGTCCGTGACTTTCGTAATTGTTATTCTACATTAAAGTTCCCTTCTTTTGACCCAATGTTGCTTGTATCTCCAAATGAAGGGAGTATATTGCTATTACTGTAAATTATTTTAAAGAACAAAATAAACCTATTAACATTATTTAACATTCAATAAAAAGAATGACGAAGATTCAAATTAACTGCAGTCACAGTGAAAGAAAATGTTAAAACAAAAAATAGCGATGCTTCAAAACTAAATAAGAAAAAATGGTGACTGTTAGCGAAAATAGAATTAAGACAAAGTGCGTGGGCGACAAGGAGACAAGTCGTCAATCACCCGTCGCCGTCCCCGGAGGGGAAATTTGCAAGTTTTGCAATTCACTCACTCATTCCATCTGTCTTCCACACATTTAACAAAGAAAGACTCCGCAAAATAAATACGAATAACGGATTGCTGGTTTATTTACTCGTTACGAATGTACATTTATTTTATATCGAAAGCATCTCAAATACATCGGTACAAAGAAAGATGGAGTTGCTTTTATCATTCTTGTCCAAATTAAATCGTTTAATGTTTACGTTACTTTTTGTATAGTAAATTCAAAAATATAGGTACATTTCTGCTATGTTATGTAATAGGGCTTTTACGATGTTATATGTGTGATATTCAGCTAAGTTTTCTCATTCTTTTTAAAGTTTGTCTTGCTTCTCTAGTGATATATTTCAATTGTGGCTAATTGGCTAATTGGCGTAAAAAGAGGCTAATACAGAAAGCCTACTATACTCTTGAAGATTATTTAGAAGATTAGAATGTGTGGATATAGCTCTCTTTGAACCTGTACAAGACAGTAATGACTAAATGTAAATAGTATTAAGAATTATATTTTTAAAAGAGCAACCGCCGAGTTTCTTGCTGGCTCTTCTCGGCTTCCTCTCGTAGGAACAGCTTTCTGAACCAGCAGTAGAGTTGACGATTCAAAAGCACTTGTTTACAAGTTTATTTGAATAAAGGATATTTTGAATTTGAATTTGTATTTGAATGAATTTGTGAAAAAATCTTACTCATTCTGAGCTAGGACAGTTCAAACCATAGGCTCAAACACGCACTAATAGTATGTTACTACACGTCCACACTCGCTCGCGGCTCTGGTACTACTGACATGGTGCGTTAGCGATCGTGTATGGATATTGATTTATGTATATGATTGTATCTTTACATAAATATACATCTCAACCCTTATATACTACAAATGTAACAATTATACTTTTGTCATTTCCATCTTGCTGCATTCAAATATTTCAAGAACACTCCGTCTAAAGGCTCAAGCGTTACATTAATCTTGGTTTATTATTAATAGGCCACCTGCCCCCATATCCAAATATAGTGATCCATCGATATCATAAACTGAGTCATTAAATTATAAATATTATGACTATGTCTTCATACTACATCCAGAACTTTCTCTACGCTGCACTAATATGAAATCATTCAAAGCGTTCCCTCTAGACTCAATTATCTCGGTGTACAGAAGAAAATCAAACAAGTCTGTGCAAAGCAAAGTGAATCGACAGAAACAAAGGCTGCCTCACAGCTGTCGGGAACATAGGTAATTAAGATATTTTAACAGACCTCCTGAGTACGTTATCTCTTTAAAATATAAATGGGATATTTAATCGTGTAATCGGCCGTTAATTAAGGAAGTACGTTTTGCTCTGCTTATGGGTTTTCCCACCATACTTATTACTTACTAAGAGATAGAGACTTGGACTTGGACGTGGACTTTTTTTAGGTATTTTTGTAGGTCTACAATTGTCTTGTACAGTACTTAAGTGAATCTCTGTTGGTTTATGCGACCCATTTTTAAAGTTAATAGGAATGACGATAATTTTGACGAAGTAAACAGGGGTTTATCGCAAGTAGCTCATTGGTTCAGGTTAAATAATTTGGTACTGAACTCAAATAAAACTAAATGTATAGAATTTGCATTACCTAATGCTGCAAAAACAGCAAATAGGCTCACTTTAAATAATGTACCACTAAAAACAGATAATTCAACTGTATTTTTGGGAGTATCCCTGGATACAAAACTCCAATGGAGCACACACGTAACAACTCTTCCAGGGAAACTGAGTTCAGCGGCCTACGCTGTTCGAAAGATAAGACAATTCACAGATGTTGAAACAGCAAAACTTGTTTATTTTGCCTACTTCCACAGCATTATGTCCTATGGAATATTGCTATGGGGTAAATGCGCGGATAGTGAAAAAATTTTTGTTTTACAAAAAAGAGCTATACGTGGCATTTATAATTTAAGACCGCGTGATTCCCTGCGAGAGAAGTTTAAGGAAACAGGTATTCTTACATTTGCTTCACAGTATATTTTAAGCAATTTAATTTATGTACATAAAAATATAAAGAATTATAAAACGATAGGTGATGTGTACAATAGACAAAGCAGGAACCGACATAAGCTTGCGGTTCCTGCTTTGCGCCTTGCAAAAGTGCGTAACTCGTTTGTGGGTTTTGGTATAAGATACTATAATAAAATTCCGCAATCAATTTCAGCTTTGCCATTACAGCAGTTTAAAAACACTGTTAAAAAGAGGCTGATACAGAAAGCCTACTATACTCTTGAAGATTTTTTAGAAGATAAGAATGTGTGGATATAGCTCTCTTTGAACCTGTACAAGACAGTAACGACTTAATGTAAATAATATTAAGAATTATATTTTTAAAAGAGCAACCGCCGAGTTTCTTGCTGGCTCTTCTCGGTAGGAACAGCTTTCCGAACCAGCAGTAGAGTTGACGATTCAAAAGCACTTGTTTACAAGTTTATTTGAATAAAGAATATTTTAATTTGAATTTGAAAACATGCGACTTAGCTTTAGCTCAGTAGGCGAGTTTTTTTACAACTGCGCAACACATTTTTCACTAACCTAACCCTTCCGCTAGAAGTGCACTATCTTTTAGTAAAAACCATGCAAAAATCCGTTATGGAGATTGTGAGACAATCGAACACATACAGACAGACAGCTTGGAGACTTTAGTTTTATAATAACTATAGATTACTCTATTGAACTAATGGGTATCAACCTTTCATTAACTTTATTCAAGAACTTTAATGCGAATAATTTCAAAAACACAATAAAATCGATGGTAGCCGTCATGTGGTCGTACCATTAGTCAGTCGTCAGAGCCTCATCAGTTCGTTACTAAATAGCATACAAAAGAACTCTCCTTAAATTCTTCCTTTTTCGCATTTTATTTGGATCTTCCCAATAAGTTTTTACTAAAGTACTTAGACTTTAATATAGTTTGACATATCTTTCGGCACTTAAGCTGAATAAGAATCTCTTGAGTCATCATCCTCCTGCCCTTATCCCACTCTAAGTGGGGTCGGCACAACATGTTACAAACATGTTGTCATATGATTTGGTTACGTATTTTACGACTGGCCGCCTGCCTGACGTCAACATACCTTAGTCGTATTTTACGACTCCTCGGTAAGAAAGAGGGTGGTCTATTTTACTCAACCGGATACCACAAGGTGGGTCAACTTACCTTAGTCGCCTTTTACGACACCTCGGTAAGAAATGAGGTTGGTCTATTCTACTCAGCCGGATACCACACGGCGGGTCGACTTACCTTAGTCGCCTTTTACAACACCTCGGTAAGCAATGAGGGTGGTACTATTCTATTCAGCCGGATACCACACGGCGTAATAAGAATCTCTTGAGTAAAAGTTGTGTAATAAAAAGAGATATTTACAAACTGACAAACATTTTACATATAAATTGGTGCCGGCGAAATGGATACAAATAAATTACTGTTACACTCCAATTTTATGAATTCCCTCAAGTCGTCAATTTATCCAAAGATTACATTCAACAATATTGTTATTATTTTATTGGTCTCAATCAAAGATTTTTTTATGTTCACTGACTAAACAGAGTCGTGATGGCCTAATGACAGCTCGTAACCTTTGATGGATCAATGGTTCAAATTTCGATTTATTTTCTATTAAATTTACGTTTTAAATTGATATCAACAATTAACCATGTACTTTAAGGTGAAAACAGACATTGTAAGATATACTACGTATCTATAAAACATCTCTAGGATATTTCAAATGCCCATCCACTTGGAAGAGCGTAGTAAGTCTAGGGTCCATACAGAGGAATACGTCACCCAGCGATTGGATATTTACACCCTACTACTTTGTTTACTACCCTTTTTGTTGACAACAACACAAGCACATATTTGAGCAAATCTATACCAATATTATAAATTCGGAAGTATGTCTGCCAAAATCTTACACTGTCACGACTATTCAGCTAGACTTTAAAAGGAATCTGCGACAACTTAAATTATTAACTTATGTTAGCTTCATTAAATCTGATTGATCCTTGACGATTCAAAAATTTAAACAAAAAAATATATTTTGATTTCAAATCAAAATAACCCTTATTCAAATCTATTTCAAGCACTTTTGCAACGTCAAGGATTACTATGAATAGAATAAAATAGAATAGAATAAAGCTACTACTAGGTTTGGAATGTTGCTCTTACCGATAAGAACCAGCAAGAAACTCGGCGGTCAATCTTTTAAACATTTTCAATTTTACATTATTAAACCGCAGTCTTGTATGAAGATGAAAGGATTTTGAAATGCAAGTATTTTTATCATTAAAATAATCTTCAATCGTGTAATATGCTTAACGCATAAGTATGTTTCCTACACTTAATATAAATCCTCGTGTAAATCGAACAAAATCGCAAATACAGCTCTTTTAGTATAACTATTCTACAACGAGTCCAATCGGCAAGATTCAATTTGCAATGCTTTCTAAATCCAGTGCAGGATTTCGTGCCGCAAACACCGGCACCAAACGGTGACTCAGCAACTTGCTTTCATCAGTTATTTGTGTGATAGTTCCCGTGTTGTTTTGGAATTTAATAGCATTCAAGAATTGCTCTTAAACTCCATTTAGGAGCATTTAAAAAATGTGCAATATTAAAGTACATACAGCTATCTAACATTTACAGTTGCTTAATATCTACAAGCGTAGTATGTTTGGAGTATTTCTACGTGATCAAATCAGAAATGAGGAGATCCGTAGAAGAACCAGAATCACCGACGTAGCTCAGCGTGTCGCGGAGTTGAGAGACAGGGGAGCACATAGTGCAGAGAACCGATTGGGCGTTGGGGTCTCAAGGTATTGGAATGTTGACCACAAACCGGAAAACGCAGTGTCGGGACACTCTACGAGGTGAACTGACGACCTCGAAAGGTCGCGGGGAGCCGCCAGTTCCAAGCGGTATAAGATCGTATGTTGTGGAGATCCTATGAAGAGACCTATATTCAGCAGTTGATGTCTATTGGTTAGCGAAGAAGACGAAGAATATCTATACCTAAACACAAATCGTAAAATCGATCTTGTTTTTTTAGTAATTAATTTGAACATTGTTTAATTACAGACTGGGACAGCAGATAAGCGAGCAGTATAATCCATCAACTTTTGAGCATAATTATTATTTTCATTTAGAGTATTGGTACAATTGCGTTGACATTTCAAAAGCAATTATTTACAAGTTTATTTGAATAAAGAACTTTTTGAATATGAATTAAAGCCATTGTAGAACTTTATCGCAATAACTTCGCAAATTTACCTACGGTAAACCTCATTTTAGTTAGACATAGCAACAGACAAACAGACTTTTGGATGGATAATATTAGTATGATATTATTAAATAAACGTAAGCGCTTGTGTGTGTGGTTGCTATGTAATAATTGGTACAACAAAAAAGCTATCTCATGATAGAATCCTTACTCTCTTTACTTAATACCTCCCTTAAAAATAAGTTTGTTTGAATTGCTTATAAGATAAACATCGAAACAATCTTTACACATCAATATAATCAAACTTTCGTTTTTTAAATCGAGTAAGGTTGTATCCCAAACATCACATTGACGTGCAAATTGTTCGACTGGCCTTAGGGTTGAAGGTTAAATTTATTTACACCCCGAGTAGAGGGTTTGGTTCCGCAAAACTACAAACATTTTGGAATCCATCCATAGAATAACTTTGAATACCGTCGACCCTTCACAAACAAAGCAAAAAGTTAATAAATATACTGCAATTGATTCGTGTTTAATTCGGTCGGCAATGTTCTTAATAGTTTCGTATATATAATAAAATATAAAGAAGTGACCTGAATGTGCCCTAGAGATGTGAATTGGGGTGGAAAAACCGATTAATAAAAAATCGATCTTTCTTTCTTCAAAATAAATCGATTTGTAAAAGTCAATTATTTCTTATCGGTTCGAGTATTCGATTAATTGATTATCCAAAAAAAAAAAAACAATTATTGATAATCGATTTTACTAATAATTTTTATATTAATAACAATTTTGAATAAAGGCTAATTAAAGTGGACTAGTACGAATAAAAATGGCTGTTCTTACTGCGCTGTTTGCGAAATGCGATAAAAATTTGTATTTTGGCTACATTAGTGTCATCTAACAAAGCATGCTACTTGCTACTAACTTATAAGTGCAAAATGTGTGCAAATTGTGAGTATGGATGTATGTTTTCACAGAAAATACGCTTAATATTTCTTATATACCGCGGTAACATATAGGCTATAGAAATTTGCAAGTAAAAGCTAGTATCTTATCTTAAGAAACAAACAAAAAAAGAAAAATAAAGTCATTGAAATAATCAATTTTTGCGAAAATCGATAATTTTTAATATCCCTAGTTTGCATCACATACCTATATTGTCGTTATTTCATTCGAGTTCAAATGTACATATTTTCACACTGTTTATTAAAATCTGAAATATGAGGACCTTGAATCCACATTAGTATGATTGAACACGTACCAACGTACAGAATTATGCGGCGAAACGAAATTACGTTGAACAAAATTAAAAAATATACACGGGCGTGTGAACTTCGGCATAATCAGGTTTAATAATATGCTTTATCCGCAGTTCACCGAGCTTCTGATGTTGAAGGTCGTGAAAGGTAATCGAATCACATGTGACTCGACACATAATACTGCCAAAATAATCTAGGCTTTCATTATTACCGCCACAAATCTAGATAAATAAAGAAGATTTAAAAACAATGTATTTAATTTGTTTTTTAATTGTACGAGTATAGCACACGCACTAATAAGTAACCACATGTCACTTCACGTTCACTCTCACCAAGGGGTCTCGTGTTACTAACGTGGTGCATCATGAGACCGTGTTTGTTCCTTTGTACATCAGTATTAGTGTGAGTATGTTCCTGTATGTAGTACATATAACATGTGTCTTGTATATAAATACACAAGGTAAGTTACACATTTCAACCCGCATACACTACAAATAGTAAACGTAGAAAGCGCCCATTAGATAGACAACGACCTCGAATATCGCTAAAGAAGCAGAACAAAATCACAAAGCATAGAAATCTCTAACGAGAACTATTTCAATTTGTAGATATCAATCAATGGAAAAAAGAGGATTGATTAGAAGAAAATAAAAGGGATGAGGTCTTAACCGACATCTCATCTGATTGTTACTTATTAAGTAGCGCTAACTGAAAACCAGCAATACACCATCTTTGCTTACATTATTTCACGGTTATTATAATTTCAGATCAATCTTTATGGTTAGAGAAACTGAAACAATATTAAAAATTGTAATACAATCTAGTAGACTTCTGGATACATAATGATCTCTTCCAGGTTAACAAAAAGCAACAGCTATGAATTTTTGGCATAATATAATAAAGAATATTAATATTAATAAGTGTGTGGTGACGGCGTTTTGTGACTCGCTCAAGTTCGCTACTCAAAGCATAAAAATATCTAGCAGGAGCCTTCCTTCAATAATCCTTTAATAAACCATCCAATTTGGTGCTGGCTTTGAGGTACTATTCATAGACAATCTCTTCAAGCTTCAACGTGGGTTTAAATTAATTAGTGTAAAGCTCCGACCACGCTATTATCCAGTCAGAGAGCTAACCAAGTAACTATCTATTCACAAACGGACTTTGGGAACCTGCTCATCTTACCTATACTAAATTACATCAAGTCGTTGTTGCACCATTCTTTTAGTCTTAAAATTTAATTATTCTGTTAAACAACTTTAATTTATGTAAAATTATATAATCGGTTTTGCCCTTGTGTTTAGACTATATCTTTATTATTTAAATGAGTTAATCTTGTATATCATTTTAAAAATTAACGAGCAAAGCTTTAACGTAGGTGAGCTTTAAAACTTATACGTTTTAACGGCGAATCTTCTAGAGCCTATTTTTAATGAAATTTGCTATTATAGAGACTTATACACCCAGATAATATTTAGAAGAAGCAAGTTTCTCACTTTCCTTTGAGAGCTGCAAAAACATAATACTACAAATGTTAAAGTCGGCCGGTGTGCAGCTCTTGCGCGTTTACGATGGAGCAATATGGTGAAATATAAAGAATAAAAAAATGGCTTGTTTTTCCTAAGGAAACATGATACATAATTGCGGGGAACATGTTTTAGTGAATAATTGTGGGTATAAAAGTAGTGCCGTGTGGTATCCAAAAAAAAAAAAAATTTGAATTTTTTTTGTGTGGTATCCGGATGAGTAGAATAACCCATCCTCATTTTTTACCGAGGTGTAAAAGGAGGAAAGGATGTTGAAGTCAGGCAGGTTAAAAAATTAAAAATGTAACAATGTTTTGTGCCGATCTCACTTAGAGTAGGATAAGGTCATGAGAATAATTAAGTTTAATGATTAAGTTACGACGAGTTATAAGTAAAAATCCCAAAACATTAACTAATATCGTTAACCCAATACAATTTCCCGCCGCAAACGAACAATCAAGGTAATCGATATAAATGACTGAATCGCAATTTATACAATGCCCTACATGAAACGAATATCGTTACACGCATTCCTAAATCATTTCACGTATTGACTTCATTTACATGTTAACTCGATTGCTTTTGGTACTGAACGATTGTAATCCAAAATATATTTATGAAAATATACCTTTTAGTTTACTTTCGTTTAATTATATTTATTACCTAGGAACCGTTGTATGGTATCCGGGTGAGTAGAATGGACCACCCTCATTTCTTCTAAACAGCTGATCGATTTTCTTAAAATCTAATGAACGGATTTTTGAACGGTTTTTACTAAAAGATCAAAGCCGTTTCTATGCGAGCAAAGCCGCAGGAAGAGCTACTTATACTGCGTCCATCATATTATCAGTCTTTTGACAGCTCACGCTCATTAAGTTTTGTATTGCTTACGTACAAATATCATACAAATAATATTTGTACTTTATGGATGGGTACCGCCCACTTAGTGATGTCACACATAATGGTTACTACGATTATGCCACAGATTAAAAATAATCGGTAGAAATCAATGTTACGAGTATTAAAAGACATTTAATAACATTATATAAAGTTTTACTTTCTTCTTAGTTAATACATGAATACAAATAAAACAATCAGGATATTTTAATTTATTTTATTAGCACGAGTCGTCGGAATGATAATCAACACTAGACTCCTCCGATGAGGAGTCTTCAGTAGCAGTTATTATTAGCTCTTGTGTAGATAATATATTATCAAACGCAATATCACGTTCCCAATCAGAGAATATTACTCTTTTAGTTCTTTCCACCACACTTGCCCAGTTCTCGGCCGTTACGTGGGTGCAAGCATTTTTTAGCAATTGCAACATTTTATTCGCTGTGAGTGGGGGGCTTGTATTGCATCTCGCAGCATGCCCTTTTACTTGTGCCCATATAAGTTCTATTGCGTTGTGCTGGCAGTGGTATGGAGGAATCCGAAGAACAGTATGACCATATTCTGCTGCCATTTCATTGATTACATAGCGTTTTGCTCTCTTTTTGGTTTTTAATATTTTTATTAATTCAACTTTTAACATTGAGTCGTCCACATTTTCTCCATTGTCCCGAAGCCAATTAATTATTTCATGCTTTTTATTAGCCTGTGTTGGCATTTTGTCAATTTGACGGGAGTGGTAGGGCGCATTATCAATAAAAATTATTGATGGTTCTTCCAATGAAATGAGCATTTTTTTGAACCACTCTTCATACACATTTGCATTCATCTCTTCGTGGTAGTCATTTGATTTCTTCGATTTAAATGCCAACAGTGCGTCTTGTACAAATCCTTTTGCTGTACCTGCATGGCAAATGATTAGGCGCTCACCTTTTCCCATTGGTACTGAGGAAGTGGAATCAGCAGTATCATCAGTCCAGAAACGAGATAGTGTGTGGTTAGCGTTGAGCCATGTTTCATCCGTGAAAACAATATTTGCCCAATCTTGTATTTTCTTTGCCTCTCTTAAAAAATCACAACGTGCTATAGCTATATCTGTGCGTTCCATTAATAATTTTCTTTTATTTAACTTTTTATATGAAAAGCCAATTGTGTTCAAAACTTTGACCAAAGAAGATTTTTCACCATGAAATAGACCACTTCTTTTCAAAGAAACAATAAGTTTTCTCAAAGTTGGAATTTCTTTTCTCAAGTAGTAATCATATACATGACGACGAATAGCGTCAGCGTCAAAGTCATCAACAGCTGTCACCTTATGAGCCCGGCGCTTTCTTTTTGGTGTAGATGGTTTGTTTTGCTCCAAGCCGCTCCTGCCGTAGGCATCAGTAGTGATTTTAGTCACAGTTGATAGACTGATCCCCAACGCGGCTGCAACACGGTTTCGGACTTGCGTGATAGGTATAAGAGGTCCGCCATTTTGATTTTCTTGCTCAAAATACTCATGAAGTTTTAACACTAACTGTCTCGATTGTGCTTTCAACACACGTCCTTTCGGCATTTTCACGATCAATTAATATAAGTTTCACAAAAGTTTTTCCGAGGAATAAAGCCACTTAACTCAAGGTGTAACAGATGCGATAGAACACTCAGCGAACGTAAATGCGTGTGACTATCACGGGCGTTTCGTTGAGAGTGACAGATCACGTCAAAATGGCGGTCGAGCGGAAGGTCTGTTGATGTTGCCAGTTGATGTATAATATATTTTTTATGATTATAATAAATACACACGGATTAACATTTATTTTCAAAAAACTAAGGCAATATTAAATCAAAATGTTGATTTCTATATCTGTTATTAGTTTACGTAGGTTATCATTAATCGAATTACTTAGGTACGTAATTCGATTAATGATAGTAGGTACTATAATCGGAATGGTATCGCATACGAGAATCTTTAGGACATCACTAAATATGTAAATCGTCAATATGTCAAAAGATGGTTAATATAATGGACAGTGTATAAATATAAATTTAAAATATAAATTTTTATGGAAAACTCATAGGTCCAGAGTTTCGAACGTGTGAAAACTTACTAAGGGCATGCTCTCTCACCATTTTTTTTATATCGGGTTAACTTAATCCCATGAGACAATGCGAAAAAAAACAGTACATTAATGTATTTAACTGAAGGTATTTTAACGTTTACGTTGACACGAACGAAGTATGAACTAGTTAACAATATGGAGAATAAACGAAAATTAATGACATAAGTTTAACTTTTAGTAATAGTAAAACTTTTACTAACGACGTAACTAATGTACAAGTTTAATGATACTATGTAAGTTTGGAAGTGAGTAAAGGATCCTTAAATTAATATAAACAACTGTTACAGAGTGTTCATGGATATTGTTTGATAACGAGAAAGTATTTTAATTTCAACTTTATGAAATATGAATAATGAAATTATTTAGCTATAACCCGCCGGAAAGTAAATAAATATATATTGTTATATTTAAAGCGAAATATCCGTTTTCATACCTGATACATGCTGGGGGAAGTCTGAAAGTTGCGCCCATTACATAAAAGATGAGAAGTGCGAGACTAAGTTGGTATGGTCATGTAATGAGGAGGGATGAAAATCATGTGGCCAAAAGAGTTTTAAATAAGAATGTGGATGGATGTATGGCTAGGGGAAGGCCGAAAAAAAGATGGATGGATTGTGTGAAAAATGATATGCATGTTAGAGGAGTGGCACAAGAGTTGACGAATGATAGAGGAGAATGGAAGAAGAAGACATATTGTGCCGACCCCACTTAGAGTGGGATAAGGGTAGGAGAATGATGATGGGGTGCCAAAGTGGTCGGCCTCCTCGTGGCGCACCCTGGGCAAGCTTAGTCTTGGCGAACGGACCACTGAGGGGTGGCCAATCCAGTTGTCCCTCTGATTAGCAGAGGGCAATCTGGACGGGCCGGGGACTTCGGGGGGGTTGGGGTGAAGTCCCTAATGAGCGACGGGTCCAGTTGGGCTTACTCTAAGTCTGGCTGGACATGGTTACGGCCACCGTCGGCGAAACCCGGAAGCCCAGCAATGGGAACGGGGACCTTCGGGTTGCGAGGAAGAAAACCTCTATAAAAAATTACCCGGTGGGGGCGGAAACGCCCACCAAGGCGTTGGGGCCCCTACTTGGGGCGCGATCTCTCCCTGTCGACCGTGACATAGCAAACACGGTGGGCAGGGAGCGATCGTGGGCAGCGATGGCCTCCTTTAGCTCTGCGGAGGGGGGCGGAGGGAGGCGGCGGAGCGGTTCCACGAACTGTTGTTCTGGATCCAATCTGCTGCTGGTGAGTCCAGGTGTTAGTGACTCGCCCAAGCCCATCGTCTGCCGCCCTAACTGGGGACCTTCGGGTGTTCCGAACGGGGTACATCGGACACCTGGCTTACAGGTCCCCGAGGCGGTCGGTGCATCTGGTGCTCCCGATGCACTGGTTAGCGGAGGGGGGTTTCTCTTTCGAGGGGCCCCTACCTGGAGGTGTTTATTCTCTGGGATCAGAGCTGTCGGCGGGATGGGGGCAAAATGTACAATGATACCCTGTCCTTGCCATTGGCAGCGTGGTGGAGCACACAGGTCGTTTTAGTCGGTGCGAGTCCGACATAACCGCCGCCTGTCCCCGTCGGGCGGCGGTACCCATAAGGGGTTTTTTCCTGTATAATAAAAAAAAAAAAAAAAAGAAAAATGATGATGACATGCTGGATTCGTAAAAAACACATGCACAAACCTTCACTACCGCCACCAAAATACAAACGTTCTCTATCACAAAGTCAATAACCAAATATATTCTACCGTGTAAGTAAAAACCTTGTCGATAAGCTCCATCACTTCTATATCTGGACTTACCTGAAACAATAATTTTTTTATTAATTTTATCAATTTATTCAAGTTTTTACAATAAAAACAACAATTGGCGAAAATGGCAATGCGATAGTGTAAACTGTGTTACATATTATTATTTATTTATTTATTTATTTATATGCTGTTAACATTCCACATATTCTAAATTCAAAAGTAAAGAAGTCTATTTGTTTGACTATCTGTCACGCTACACCAATAGAATAAAAACTATCCTACTAATATTATAAATGCGAAAGTTTGTGAGTATGGATGTATGTTTGTTTGTTACTCTTTCACCGCTAATCCGCTGAACCAATATCGATGAAATTTGGCACAATTATTCCTTATACACCGGAATAACGTATAGGCTATAGAAATCCTGTTAATACTACAGGAATAGGATAACATTGAAAAGCGCCATCTATTATCGACTTATCAAACAGTCCACGCGAACGAAGTCGCGGGTAAAAGCTAGTAAATCTAGCAACTAAAACATGCATCAAATTTAGATATAGAGAATCTTACATTTCCATTTTAACATAACGGAAAATTTGTAAGATTTGCAAATCTGTGATAACCCAGCGTGAACCCAGAGTGAGACCGTGTGTTTCTCACGGGTTCAAAAACGGGCGAGTTTCTCTATTTATACTTATGTGTCTAGTTGATAATAACAACTTATCACATGCTTTTCAGCAAAGGAAAACATCGTGAGGAAATCTAGATAATATCTCTAGAGAATTCTAGGGGTATCTGTAACCTACTAATCCGCATTGGAACAACTTGGTAAGTCTTAGCTCCAACCCATTTATCCAAATAAACGGAGAGAGGAGGCCTTTGCCCAGCAGTGGGATAGTACTAGACCGTTACTATTTAACATGCTAATCAGGTTCCTATTACTTTATTACAGTAGAATAAAAAAAAATTACGTAACACAACTTCCGATAGCGAATTAAAAATTCATCAATAGTTTGGAAATACGCTACACATTCTCAAGCAAACTCTCGGATACTTGAGTCATGTATTCTGTAAAGTATGACTAACAAATACTTCAAAATTTCTACCAACTAGAGCCCCATTTTGCAATATTACATTCTATTGGTTATCTTCCAAGTATGCTTTCCAAATATGTTGGCTGAGATGGTATACTTGTTGGGAATATTTGAGTTTACATACGTGAATGCCAGAATCTAAGCTTAATTCTCACTATTATTACAATCTTATATTTTTCCGCTTTGCGGCTGAGTAGAATAACCACCCTCATTTCTTACAGAGGTTTCGTGAAAGGCGAATATGGTTCGTTGACGTGAGGCAGGCGGCCGGTCGCAAGATACAAGTGACATCTTTATAAAATGTTGTGCCGACCCCGTTTTACAGTGGGATAACGGCAGGAGAATGATGATGATTATATTTTTTCTTTTTTAAACAAACTTTTTACATAATAAATTAATATTTATAAAAGATTCCATCTCTATTACATATGCAATAAAAATTAAGTGGAACTAATCACATATTAATTAAAAAATCTAACCACATTATTAAACCCTCAGCAGAAATCCCACGGGACTAGACTAAATCTAAACTACTATAGTTTAATTCACAACTTAAAAGTACTTAATTTATACGAGGAGTAATTAAAGAAACGGGTTGCACTCCAGGAGTTCCGGCAGAAGTGAGAACTTGAATATTAACGTTGTGCATTTGATATTTAGGAATTAGGGTATAATTTTGCACGAATTGCTTTAATTATATAAAACTACCATCATTTATGTGGTAAAATACAATATTTATTTATTGCGCTATATACAGAAACACGACAATTTATATTACATTATAAATTTAAAATTTCAGAAATATTACGAAACAACTCAATCCAAGCGTCTTGCGCCGACTAAACGAATCAGCAGGCAAACATTTTCGCAGGGCGGTAGAAATAGAGGGGAATACTTCCTCTCCTACGCTACGCGCGGTCTACTCTCCCTCCGTTTTACGCATTTCAATCAGGTCAAAACGTCGCTAAAGAAGTTTTCACTTCAAAAAACAAGGGAAATGAAGCAGTAAATAAATAAATAAACAAATAAATAAATATATGGGACACTTACACACACGGTCGTCCGACCCCAAAGCAAGTAACTTAATACTTGTGTTATGGGTGACAGACAACTGCTGAATATATACTTATTTATTTTTTAAATATATACTTAAATACAAGTTATTATATTATATTTATACTTAATTATAAGTTGAGGGATGGGAGTGGCTATCTTTATTCTTAAATAAGTTGTTACATGAAGAGGCGATTCCAGACGAGTGGTCTATCAGTACATTGGTACCCATCTTCAAAAATAAGGGTGATGTACAAGAATGTAACAACTATCGAGGGATAAAGCTCATGTCACATAGCATGAAAATTTGGGAAAGAGTAATAGAGCGAAGAATGCGAGAAGAATGTAAGATAACCCAGAACCAGTTCGGTTTTATGCCAGGACGGAGCACGACCGACGCTATTTTCGCTCTGCGTCAGTTATGCGAGAAATACCGTCATGCGCGTAGAGACTTGCATATGGTCTTTATAGACCTAGAAAAAGCGTACGATCGTGTTCCCCGTGACGTTCTGTGGTGGAGTTTGAAAGAAAAGAGACTGCCTGGGAAGTATGTACGGATTGTATGTTCTATGTATGCCAGAGCTAGTACTCATGTCCGGTCTGCAGCCGGAGTAACTGACGATTTCGATGTGGCTGTAGGCTTACACCAGGGATCGGCTTTAAGTCCATTTTTATTCCTTCTAGTAATGGATGCACTTACTGCTAACATTCAAGAGGAGGCTCCTTGGTGTATGTTATTCGCCGATGACATTGTACTCGTCGGAGAAAATACAACTGAGGTCCAAAGCAGATTGGCGAAATGGCACAACCAGTTGGAGAAAGTCGGTTTAAAAATCAGTCGTACTAAAACTGAACATATGTACTACGACTTTAGTGGGACCTCCAATTTCTCCCCGATCGGTTTGGATGGGAACATTTTGCCAGTCTGCTCTGATTTTCGGTACCTTGGTTCGCTTTTTCAAAACGACGGTGAAATAGATCGAGATGTGGGTAAAAGAATGAATGCAGGCTGGATGAAGTGGCGGCAGGTCTCAGGCACAATATGTGACCCTCGAATGCCCCTTAAAGTTAAGGGAAAAAATTATAAAGCAGTCATAAGACCTGTCGTATTGTATGGATCAGAATGTTGGGCAATGAAAAGGAGGGATGAAAGAAGAGTACATGCAAATGAGATGAGAATGTTAAGGTGGATGTGTGGTGTGACAAAACTGGATAAAATACGAAACGAGTATATCAGGGGAAGTCTGAAAGTTGCGCCCATTATAGAAAAGTCGAGAAGTTTAAGATTGAGATGGTATGGACATGTAATGAGGAGGGACGAAAATCATGTGACCAAACGTGTGTTAAATTTGAATGTGGATGGATATGTGCCTAGAGGGAGGCCTAAAAAGAGATGGTTGGATTGTGTGAAGTATGATATGCATATAAAAGGAGTGGCGCCAGAGTTGACGAAAGATAGGACAGAATGGAAGAGAAAAACATGTTGTGCCGACCCCACTTAGAGTGGGATAACAACAGGATGATATATACTTAAATACAAATATACACCCAGGCTCAAAGACCAACAAATTCATTAATAGAAAATGTTGGCCCTCGGCGGGAATCGAACCCGCAACCCACGGAGCTGACGGCAGGGTAACTACCCACTACGCCAACGGGCCAGTCGAGTAGTTAGAAAACGCTCAGTAATTATTAAACAAAAGGATCACTATAACACCGTTTGAAACGAGTGAAATTGAAATACTTCATTTAAAATAATTTCACCAAAATTAGATTTTCTATTTGAGAAATCGAACAGACGTCGACATTGTTAAACGAAGCGATGGAATTCAAATTTGACGATTATTTACCGAAATGAAAATTGGTTAAGGCTCCAGCTATTACAGTTAATTAATTGGAGAGGGTATTTGCTCATCTCCAGAAAAGTCTGGGTATTAATTTACTTTGTTCAAAGAATAATATTTACTTTCTTCTATCAGATATTATTATTCTATAACCCCAAGATCAATTAACATATACTTGTAGCCCGTACTTTTAAATGACAGTTTTCAAGTCAAAGTGGCAAAAATAAAAGAAGTTAAGTACAAATTTATTCGAAGACAAAAAGTGATATTAAAAATAATAGGAAAAGTTGAGTTTCATTGTTGGCTCTGTTGACTTGTATGGTGAAATTCAAGTTTACCAACACCTTTGTTTGTAATGGATATCACACATTATGTAACTGTTAGCCAATATGCATACATATAAATACATAGAAATAGATATATTTCGTTTAAAAATATTGAAACATTACTGCACAATTATAACTACTTTCAATATTAAACCTCCATAACTGCCTTCATTTGCACAAACCCTTTTGAATTGTAAAGTCCACTGCTAATTTAGCTCTCTTAAGAGCCAAGAAATTCAGCTGTTGGTAATCTAAAAGAACTATTCAGGTTTAATATCTTTTATACCTAAGTATTTGATGAATATTTCACTGGCAAAATTTCATTTCATTGTCTTGTGCTGCAGAATTACATAACTCACGGTTTATTGTTCAGTTCACGAAGAAATCAAATTACACTGAATCATCAAAGCAATATGATAAGTTGACGGCCGTGATGAACCTAAATGAGCAAATCAAAATGGCGAACAAGCTGTCACCCGCAGTAACTGCGAATGTTTTCTTTTAGAGCTCCGACTGACGAGGAACGTAATTTCATTCGAGAGGACGACCAAATTATTTCCCATTACGCCATTTTCGGAACATCGCGCGGGACTCGCCAGTAATGACGTCATCAAAATAAGTCTTCGGTGGACCGTGTTTGCACAAATTTAACCTTTATTTGAAAATTCATAGAGGGTTTAAGAAGCGGTGAAAATTGAATACCATCGATTATATTTTAGTTTTATAGTTGAAACAGTTTCATAGTTTGTAATAGGATCACTGTAGGAATGGTCTAAGAAAGTAAATGGCTATTGTCTTTATTGCTAAATTCACCATCCTGTACAGCATTTTAAAAGCTGAGTAAATCCCTCATTTTCTGAAAACCAGCATTTGTATATTGAGTATCAGTACGATCTCATCATCCTCCATCCCTTAACCCGCTCTAAATGGGTTCGGCACAACATGTTATAAATATGTTGACACAAGATTTGGCTAGGTATGTAACGAACGGCCACCTGCCTGACTTTCAACTTACCATTGTCCTTTACCACTGTAAGAAAGAGGTTGTCCAGGTATCACAGGGTGGGTTAACTTACCTTAGTCGCCTCGGTGAGAAATGAGGGTGGTACCACACGGCATGTTTCATCCAAATACCGCATTAAGTTTTCAAAAATACATAGGAACCCTATACTTTATTACTTTTTGTTACAGCTGTTGGTATTCAATCAACGATTTTAATCACAAAATAGCGAGCAATATTATTTAATATTACGAAACTGCTACTCAAAAAATGTACGGTGTGTCCAAAGTGAAAATTGACAAAATGAAATTGCAAAATTCAAGAGATGATTAAAAGACTTTTTATTATAAACTTGTATGAGTTTTTTGCAATATATTAAGTAAAAAATATCTCAAACATAACATGCTATTTTTATAGGATATTACGCTGTATTACATCAACATTTTTTATGATAAATTATTCGTCTTCTGCACACACATTCGTCCCTACGTACATTCAATGTCAGAAACAGTTTGCGTAATTGCCTACAGTAAAAAAACAAAAGTTATTACAAAATAAAAGTCTACTAATAACATTACCACCAACATATTATTTTCAGATAAGTTCCTATATGATACGGCTATGTATTCGTAATTAATAGTTAATTAACACGATAACAATTAAACGATACTTTAAAACATTACCTTTATACATTACTTATATATAAACTAAAAATATGATCCTTCGAACCGGATCTCCTTAATAATTAGGATTGCTCTACCATTATGGATACCAATTCATTTTCTTATTTAAATAATATCAAAGAAATCCAGTGCATTGCAATTATGCTATTCACTTCACATTAAAGTACACTAGTTAGTACACTTTATGCAAGAAAGCCTGAAATATAAGTGGCAAAAAACCAAAAGAAACCGGTCATTAAAATGTTAAAAGCACTCTAGCAAACAGCCGAGCAACTGAGACCCTAGTAGAATGACCACAATTACGGTTTTTCTTATTCCCCCAGCACCGAGCGCTGTCCGTATGGCCAAGATTTTTTTTAACAAAAGAATGACACTTTTTACGAATATTTGTAGAGAATTAATTGTCTAAGCTGTGTACACACGTTACGTGTATGTTACGTTAGAACTCATCCTAGCCGTTTTGAATGAAACGACGTAAATTTTGTGTTGTCTATGAAATGTGCTTAGGGTTAGGGTTTTTTATGGTACATACAAGCTGTGATAGCCCAGCGGTGCGACCGTGTGAATCTCTAGAGACGGTCATGGGTTCAAACCTGGGCAGACACCAATGAGTTTTTCTATTAAAAAATTTCTATTAAATTATTAAGGACACATAAGTTATGTGTCTAATTTATGAAAAAAAAAAATGTCACCGTGTGGTATCCGGCAACATAATAAACCATACTCATTTCTTACCACGGTCTCGTAAAACGCGACTAAGGTAAGTTGACGTGGGGCAGGCAGTCGGTCGTAAAAGAAAATTACCAAAGCATGTTGTGCTGACACTTAGAGTAGGATAAGGGCAGGAAAGAATGATGATGATGGATATGAAAAGAGAACTGGTGTTCGAAATTTGGAAGCTCGTTTCGGCATGTTCATAAAAATATAAGTAGACCATGTCTTCACGTCACCTAAAATGTGGTGACGGACTCTAAAGCAAAAAGGCTTCTGTAAACCAATAATAAATGAACCAACAAAAGAACACAAATTATTCAGCCATCGCTGGTTACGGCCGTAAGACACAACCTGAAATTCCACACCCCAAACTCCCCCACCATTGTACTCTGTACATATTTAATCACTCGGCCGTCCTTGTTAGAGCGTCTCCAGAAATCCGTAATGTAAATACGCCCTTGCAGAATTAATCATTCGTCTCGGAATAAAATGTAATAAATTTCTACAGAGAGAATAATGAATTCGAAAAATATTATGCAAATACTACAAATGGGTGGTTATTCTGAAAGAATATTTGTCAAAGTTTCAAATTAGGCTCTTGAATTGTAAATAATGATTCTTAAATACGGTGTATAATTTTATATTTACATTAGACAACTATTCGCAAACTAGTTCATAGAATTAGGCGGTGCTTGCAAAAGCTCACAAGGGAAAATTAATTAAGTGATTTCCATTTCATTTTCCTATCCTTATTAAACCTCCTTATACTCTTGTAAGAGTGGTCGTCACAATACTACATCTTCTACTCTCTTTTATCATTCGTCAACTCTTGCGCCGGTCCTTTTATATTCGATCTTCACACAATGCATCCATATTGTTTTCTGCCTCCCTCTAGTCATGTATCCATCCATATTCATATTTGAAACTCCTTTGGTTACATGATCTTCATCCCTCCTATGACCATACCAACCTAATCTCGCATTTCTCATCTTTTTTATAATAAGCGCAATGTTCAGACTTCCCCTATTATACTCATTTCGTATTTCAAAACAAATTTTGTCACAACACAAAAAGCAAATGATTATTTTACTATAATCCTTACTAATATTATAAATGCGAAAGTCTGTCTGTCTGTCTGTCGGTTCCGTTTTCACGGCCAATCCGCTGAACCAATATCGATGAAATTTGGCACAAATATTCCTTATACAGCGGGGTAACATATAGGCTATATAAATCCTGTTAATTCAACAGGAATTAAATTCAGGAGGAATAAAATAGGATGACATTCAAAACGCCATCTATAATAAACCTATGGAACTAATTTTTATTTACGATGTGTCAAAATCAAGTCAAATCTGTATTTACGAAGTATTTAGATTCCAAGTTTTTCTGCTTACGTCAAAAGAGTTATCTTTAAAGAGTATCTATATTTTATTTTATTTTATTCGTTTACTGGACAAATTTAACTGAGAAAATTTAACATTGTAATAACAATGGATTATGAATATAAGTAATACGGGTTATTTAGTAAAATAAATAAACTCATAATATTATAAATGCAAAAGTCTGTTTGTAACGTTTTCATGGTTAATTCGCTGAACCAATATAGATGAAATTTGGAAAAATTAATGTTTATATACCGGGGTAACGTATAAAAATCTTCAAAAAAGTTATTATTATTTTTTTTAATATTTCGGTTTTTGTTTATTTCATAAACCGGTTTATTTAATAAAAAAGAGACCGCCAGAATGATGTATGTAACATCTTTTGGCCCAGACCAGAGTAATAATTTTATTGTTGTTAAATAGAAAAATATTTATTATCTTAGTATCAATTATTATTTTATTTAATATTTATTTATTATAGTTTGAGGTTATGTACATGTACAATTACTATCTAAATACCTTAATAACACATTAAAAAGATAGGATTTGTGGTGAAAATATAACAATAAGCTATAATCATTTAAGTTCAAGTAAAATTTAATCATATATAATTTTCGTTGTCAAAAAAAACAGACGTTTCAAGAAAACGCATTCTTAAAAGGTCTTTTGTTAGTAGCCTATGGCAACAAGTACGAAATAAATGACTATTAATTGACATGTATTGGGAAGTTTTATTTAATTGAATCTTATAGAAATTAAGCCATACTGCTAATGAAAAAATATTTTATTTCTAAACACCATTTTTAATATTTGAAAAGTCATTACAGTTAATAAAGTCAAGTTTAATATATTTTCCGATACCTATTTAAAAATATTATGTTAACAAAAACATAATTTAAATTTAATTTTTCGTATTTATACAAAAACATTGGAATCCAGCGCCATACGCATAGGTAATTAAAAAAAAAAACAATTTGACAGTTGATTCGTTACGTATAAATGTCATTATTAAATAAATTTCTAACACGTTATAAGCTTTATAATATTTATAGATATATTTAATTCCAGAAAACATTATGAATTTTCCATGTATATAAAGTTTTTGTACTCCTTTTACTGCGCTATTTTAAAATATATTTCATGTAAGTACGGGTTATTTACTAAAATTATTATATTAAGTTCTTGATCAAACAATAAATCCCTCTGATTCATCCCGGATCGATCTCATTTTTGTGATTGAGATATTTGAAGGCTTGGATGGTGACAGAAGCCACTCCTAATTTCAAGACTACAGTCCACGCGAACGAAGTTTCGCGGGTAAAAGCTAGTAAAATCATAGTCGCAACTAGACCGAGTTACGTGTATATTAAAAGTTCACAAGTTACATTATTCTTGAATTGAAATGAAAAATATTTTCACAGATTTTGTGGTAGGAAAGGAATATGTCATTTACTTAAGAAATTGAACGTTAGTAAATTTTAGAATGTGAATGTGCGTAAGTAAGCTCTAATGCACTCAAGCTCGTACTTTAACGAAACTAGCTAGTGGTAGCTTTATTAAATTTTGTCGATTTATATGATCTTGTAAAAGCCAAATTGAATCAAGCATAAATTGAATTTGATTTGAATTCACAATTAAAATTATACTCTGATGAAAATGAGGGTAATTAAAATATATCTAACAGAATACCAAAGGTGAAGCAATTACGGATACTTCAGAGCAACGACGGCATCCCCTCCTTTAGCCAATTACGTGTTATGTCTGCATAAATAAATAACAAAAAGGAAATAAATTTTATCTTTGTACCATTATCGAGGGACTCCCGATCGAGCAACGAGATATTTCCAAATCGCGGTGTTTTATCCGGATTTCCGCTCTTTCTTTTAGTCTAACGTCTGTACAATCATCTACATTTACGTTTCAAAGGCGTCCTTAATTTTTTTTCTTTGATAATTCAGTCTTTATATTCTTGAGCATTTCTTCGAGTTTTCTTTAATGCATTTGTTAAGTTAAATATGATTCTTCAGATTTAAGGCCACTTACTTTCACTCGTTTTTTACGCAGGTGGCACTACGATACGAATCCCGTATCTTATTTATAAAATTTTAAATAGGCTTTACCCGCAATGACGTTCGCGTCAACTTAATTATTGAAACAAACTCAATTATGTACTTTTTTTGTGTAACTGAAAAAAAAAACGGGGTTTCTTATATTATTTTTGTTCGATTCTGTGATTGAAGTCTTTCTCAGAATTGGATCTCCCTACATGTCCAGATATGGATAAACCTAAATTCTACATTCATCGATCATGTTAATATTAAGGCCCACCTATTGATATACTGATTGATTTTTATTATTTATAAGAATTTCATTAAGTTCTTCCAAATTCTGCCAAATTAAAATTCATAGTAAATGTGATAATCTCAGAAGTTTCAATTGATTAAATTATTAATATCTGGGTGACCGAGCTTCGCTCGGTAATTTTTTGCAAAAAAATAAAAAACTTAAAAAAAAAGAAAAAACAATTATTTAGTTGGAATCGATCCTTGGCATTCACATTTCTCGACGCTGCCGTTACTCGAATAAGCTACGCCGACTTGACAGTTAATGGCGAAAATTCTATTCAATATAAATGTTAGTGTTTTTTAATGCCCAAAACCAGGGATAAAACAATATTTTTTTTACATAAAACCTAGCTAGATCAATTTTTCTCCCCCAAAACCTCCTACATGCTGAATTTCAGGAAAATCGTTGGAGCCGTTTCCGAGATTCGGAAAATATATATATATATACAAGATTAACTCATTTAAATATTAAGATAATACTAGTTGTGCAACTTCGCCTGCGTGATTTTCAGTGTGTTACAAAATTTTTCCCGAATTGTAATTTTGAATATATAAGTAGCAGTTGTGAGTTACCAATAAGAGATAGAGACATGCTGTCGCGGACTTTTTTGTAGTATTTTTGTCGATCTACAATTATCTAGTACATTATCTCTGCTGGTTTACGCGACTGTGGCTCCCAGCAGGCGAGTTCTATTACAGCTGCGCGACCTCTTTAACACAATTTACATAAAACGATAATGTTCTATTAACCTAAACCTTCCGAAAAAATTTCATCATCTTTTAGTAAAAACCGTACAAAAATCCGTTCACTTGGTTTTGGAAAAATCGATTACATAGACGAACAACTTTTCGGGAATTTTTTTTGTTGTATAGATGTAAATAACCTTTGAACAACATATATTGAATTTTCTGTTTGGTATTTTCCGGAGAGACCTTATTCAGTTAATCAATAAAAATACCTAAATCAACAAAATTCATGCATTTAGTCCGTAAGCAACCCTATTTACTTTTATTATAACATCAAATCGTAATCCCATATGCTTAGGTTTAAACAGAAAATAATGTTGAGTATGCGATGTTACCGTACCAGCGAAAACAGAAAGTAATTTAAATCGGATTTCCAGCGAAATAAATCCCGTTAAATGTGGAAACAGGCCAAAATGAAAACGTAATCAATCCGAACCCGTCTGCCTTTCATGACGACATCAAATGCAAGTTTCCACAAATTTCACGTTTCGTGAAAATTAAATATTTCCGATTGCGGTTTGCACGGATCGATTTTAATGACGTCATTACAGGACCCTTATTTTGTAATCACTATACATTAGAAATGACGATAAATCTTTGAGAACTCTTGGAATTGAAAGGAAAACTAATTCGTCTGAGATATAGTTATAGTGCGCGATAGCATATATCCATTTGTTACAATCGCGAAATCTATATCAATCTATACTGATCTGTCTGACTGCCTGTATGTGATCAATTTTACAAAATTTATTAAATGGTTTTTTGTACGGTTTTAACTAAAATATAGGGTAATACTGCAGATGGTTTAGGTTAATAGTACTTTTTAATTACATGTAAATTATGTTGACAAGGCGGTACGGATGCAAAAAAAACTCGCCTTCTAGGAACTGTAGTCGCGTACGCCGCGCAATCCAGCAGAAGTTATGTATTAAAGAATTGTAGATTAACAAAAATAATACAAAAAAAAACATACCCAATAAAGTGCATATACTAGTGTGCAGTTTTATATCAAATTATATAAAGTTTTCGTTATAAATTTATAATCTACTAGCTTTTACCCGCGACTTCGTTCGCGTGAATTGTTGTCGCGTGATAGGTTGATAATAGTCAATTCAAAGTCATCCTATAATTAAGTAATTCTACAGGAAATACCAGGATTTCTATAGCCTATATGTTACGAGTATTCCTTTCTTATTCCTTATACACCATAAGGAATAATTGTGCCATATTTCGTCGATATTGGTTCAGCGGTTTCGCCGTGAAAGAGTTACAAACATACTCACAAACTTTCGCATTTATAATATTAGTAGGATTTAGCTATGTTCGTTGCAAAGCAGGTACTAGTGGGCTAGTAATAAATAATTTGGCATCCTTATGGAATGAAATTACGCTCCCGTCAAGTCGGGAAGTGGAAGAAAATATTTGCAGTTTCTGCGGGTGACAGATTGATTGCGTATTGATTCACCCATCCTGGTCGACCGCGACCCTCGTCTTTGACTGCGATATAATGATTTGTTATGATTCAATTTGTTTTGATCAAGGTCGTATACCGCACTACTTTCTTGGCTCGAATCAATATGATCTCGATGATTTAAATGAACCAATAAAATTTTCATCCAAACATGCTTTGAGATTTTGTCGTGATGATGCTTCGGTTATGGGGCGAAACAATTGTTGAGTATTTTATAGTGAATGTGTGCTTGTGTATTGTGGTGGTGGTGGTTTGAGTATGTGTTTTTACGATTCTGCACGTATCGGATAGTCTACTCTGCATTTAGCATTATAAATACATATATTCTATTTACTTTTTCGCGGATTAAAGCAATATAGTTTTATTATTGCTTTGATATTATAAATGTAAAAGTTTATCTATTTGTCTGTCTGTAACGCTGCATATCTAATTCACTAGACTAATATTGTTGAAATTTAGCACAATTGAAGAATATATAACGGGGTACCCTGTACAATTAAACAATGCCGTTTTTCCTCTGGAAACAGGAATACGTTGAGGTTATTTTAACACTTAAACTGATGGAATGAAGTCGTTCGTTCACCTTGTATTTAACCTCATTATACAATAAGAGCCAGCATCTTTTAGTAATTAAATCGCCGAGAAAAGTTATTAATCTGAAGCTTTGTTGGTAGAGATTTACTTGAAAGTTGTATAATTAATACTCTAACTGAAAAGTAAAATACTAAAAGGCTTTAAGAAGTTATAAGCACACAAAACTTTCAAGATTGAAGAAGAGAAAAATCCTTATTTAATACCTCCAAGTATAACTTATCCAATTTACCGTGTACAAGTTATATTATATTCTACTAGAATGTAAGAAGTATGATAGGGAGAGACAACACTTTATGCGGAAATATAATTTAAGTTATAACAATGTAGGAGTTCTAACTAGTGTTCTCTCTTACCCATCTGCTGATATATTTAAGGTTCTAGTTAATATATTTTTAAGAAAGTAATTTAGTTTAGTAATTGGTAATTTAATTTTTGTATGTAATAATTTAGGCGCCGACGGGACTGACATATCCTTGTACGAAAAAAGTCCCAAAAAAAGAAAGAAAAAAAAAAGTTATATTTATTTTATTTCCAATAAAATGTTGTTATCTCTAAACGAGCTGTACCTGTGACGTATTTCGCGTCAACCTTAAAGTTTATGTACCCTCAATACAAAAGTTCTATTACTTTTGTATAAAGAAAGAAAAAAATTGTTTTGCTATAACGCGATAAAGTACGTAGAATATAGTCTCGGAAGAATTCTCGGTATATGTGTAACCTGCCAATACACATTGGAGCAAGGTTGTAGGTTTTAAGCTCTAGCCCTTCTCTCTAAAAGAAAGAGGAGGCCCAACAGTGGGATAGTAAGGAGTCGCTAAAAGCCGCTTTTATAAAAGCTGAATTTTACCTAGGGAGTAAGAGCATTAAATAACCTGCCCTATGTAATCTATACTTATAAGACGTTAGTATAGCCGTTTTGTATACATTAATTATATATATAGTATAGATAGTTTAAATTAAAACATGTTTTTTATTGAATACTGAATATAACAAAGATTTCACAATCCTCCATTTCAAATTGAAATCATTTGATATTTACAAATGAATTAGGGCATACAACTACAAATACACTTTTTGGAACGTTTAGATCAAATAACAAATTATTTTTTAAAGACATGTAACAAGACAGTATTCTGTGAATCATACAATTTGATATTCAAACTCCACAGTAACGGTGTAGGTGAACTCATTAATTTCTACAGCTTAAGTGAACTGTCATATACATTACCTTTGAAGCATTTAAACACGAAACAGCTGTGCCCTTGTGATTTGAACAATGTTATAATAATAAGTACATCATTAATAAGATTCTTCCTATTAGTTCATACGAAAGAGTGTATATAAGCCATGTTTGTTGTAAGTATATATGCTTTATTTGCGACTTTATTCACGTTAAATTTAGTGTTAAAATACTTTCAAATTAATTGCTGTTCCGGAAAGAAAAAAATATTTTACCTGTATATTTTAGCCCCGTATATAAGCTGCATTTAAGCTTGACTTCACCAACATTTCTCAAGCTGTTTAGGTATAAAAGCCTAACTGAATTACATACAGACACATTTATAATATTAAATTTCAATACCAATACACATTATATATTACTATCACCATTATTCTACCCTTATCTCACTCTAAGTTTTCACCTTAAATTCGTTTCTTTTATTTGTCAATTCTGGCGCTACTCCTTTTACATGCATATATCTACCATCGATGCAATTTTCTTTGGCCATCCTCCAGTCAATTATCCATAATCCATAGCTTACCATCCCATACCATAATTGCTGTAGGAACCGTGACTAAATTTGGCACAGGAAAAGCTTACACACCGAGGTAACATATAACTGATATTCATATTATAATTTACAATCGCTTACCGAAAAAGCCTTGAGAAAGACCAAGCACTGGATGATGCCCTCCATCGTGTCTCCGGTGAGGCAGAAAGTCCCAGTCAGATGCCTGCCCTTCTTATCCCCCAAGTGGGGCGCTGCGGCCAGGCTGGCGTGGACCAGAGCACCGCGCGGGCGAGCGTCCCTCGTAGCGCCCAGCACGCCAGGAAGGGGGGCGCCCTCCATAAGCCGGGCGAGTGGGTCCATTTCCCACCACTACACACACATCACTAACACCTACACTTCACTGACACTTTATCCCTCTTTGTCGACACTATTTTTGATACGATCACGGTTTAAAACATAAGCTATAAAGGCTAGTGTTGATTATATAATAAACTAAAGTTGAACAATTAACTTTGGCACCGTACACCTTGTGTATAACAGCTAAACGTCTATAATTGAAAATACAACCTTAGAATCACCTTAGAATAAGAAAGGGAATGTTCTAGAAAATTAAATGGTTTTGGCACTTGTTTACTATATGTTAATGTACTCCTTATTGGTGATCGATGCTGTCGACCCGAGAGGATACGGATATTACTGTAGATGCGATACTGAGTTTTGCGTTCTGACAAAGGCTGATACACTCCTCGCATTTGCACTTCTCATCCTCAGGGATCCACTTCCAGCAGCCGCTGTTGACGAGGACGGTCACCATGGTGTATATCAACACCGCCATCCCAACCACAATGTATATTTCCATCGTGTCCATAAAACTTTGCACTTGATTAGACACGCTTTGTACACGCGGTGTACTCACAGTTTACGTGTTAGTCATTTTTTTGAACAATAAAACACCTAGGAATGTCAAATGAAATAATTAAGTTCTTGAGTTAACATCCGTCCGACATACAATGGATAATTTACCTAATATTTCAGATCGTAATGTCGTTCTGCAATATTACAATAATACAATACAATCCGCGATAGAGGAATGGTTAGGGTAACGGATTTGAAATTGAGAGAGAGGTTTTAAATGATGAGGAGGGTTTAAATCCCGGGCATTATGCTACGTGAACCCACTCCTAACACAAGGATTTAGCTTAGCTGAAGGGGTTAACAAGTTTACTAGTAATTAGTAATCCAACCTGCTAGTAACCTTTAAAAAGCACTAATACGCTCGAAAATTAGTTTCTCATAGTTTTTCCAGCCTAAATACCGAACCTGCGGGATTTCTAGGTTTTAGTGGCCTATATCTTGTACCTTCCTAAGGTCCTATCAAAATCGGCTTAGCCGTTCCGGAGAATCTACCTTGAACCTAAACCTTCTTTAAGAATAGCATCTTTTAGCATAAAACCGTACTAAAAACCTTTAGTAGATTTTGAGAAAATCAATCACATACACACATAGTTCCACATTTATAATATTAGTATGGATTCATTTTATATTCCAAGAAATTTCCGTATCAAATTTATTCACCGTTTGTAGCCCCGTTTCTGAAACCGCGCTGTTATAAAACGGATCGCTAAGTGCGGTCCCTACATAACTCGCGCAGACCCCGATTTACATACAACACGCGGTCCGAAATCCACATTTGCAACCGAATATCGATACATCGCTTGAACATAAGCACCGACAATTCAGCACGTTTACACGTATTGATTTATGTCTTAACGTGTGTGCGATCAGATGAAATACACGAATGCACAATCCATTTGATTAAACTTTATAATTACTTTATGCCCGCCGTGTGGTATCCGGCTGAATAGAATAGTACCACCCTCATTTCTTACCGATGTGTCGTAAAAGGCAACTTAAGGTAAGTTGACTCACCGTGTGGTATCCGGTTTAGTAGAATAGACAACCCTCTTTCCTACCGAGGTGTCGTAAAATAACGACTGAGGTAAGTTGAAGTCAGGCAGGCGGCCGGTCGAAAAACGCAGCCAAATCATGTGTCAGCATGTTTATAACATGTTATGCCGACCCCACTTAGAGTGGGATAAGGGCAGGAAGATCATGAATTACTTTATGCCTTTTGACTTTATACCTGTACACATTAATAAAAACTTTATATATTGTTATAGCAACACAGAAAGATATATTGCTATATAATTTACAAAATTAGGCGTTACTTTGTGGAACTCCATGATATAAAATTAATAATGAAATTATTTTGTTATAAACCGCGATTAAGTAAATATAAAATATATATAATGCTAAACCGATCCCAAGGGTAATAAAGAGAGATAGAGGTAGATATATAGATCGCCTCAAATAAAATAAAAATAAGCTCTTGTTTCCAAAAGACGGTAATTTCGTCTAGTTAAATACCGTTGTGTAACTAACGAGTCATTATCCTCCCGTCATTATCCCATTCTAAGTGGGGTCGGCACAAAATGTTAAAAATATATATTTTCTCATAATTTGATTACGTATTCCAAGACCGGTCGCCTGCCTGACGTCAACTTACCTCAGTCGTATTTTACACCTCGGTAAGAAAGAGTGGTTTTTTGTATTCAATCAGTAAGAAGGAGGGTAATCTATTCTACTCAACCGGATACCACACGGCAGCTCAACTTACCTTAGCCGCCTTTTACGCTCGGTAAGAAACGAGGGTGGTCTATGGCTTCACATGGCTTTTTGTAACCAACGAGCAACATATAAAATGATATATTCACATCGCGAGCGCACGATATCGCATCAATCCCAACCAATGACAGGTGTTTTGTGTACAAAAACCATCCTTTACGGAGATTTATAGCCTCCGCGCGTATTACCAATAAATCCGCTCGCCGATGGTTATCCTTTATTTCACGGATACTAATTGCCGTGTACGCGAGCAACATATGCATATCCCGATGGATTAAGCTAATGGACGGCCACATCGAGCTTTGAAATAGGTCATTACATTTATCTATATAAAAGTTAAAAAGCAAAGTAACTGCCTGTTGCTATTCCACTGGGCATAGGCCTCCTCTCTCGGTTTCTGGAGAGAAGAATTGGAGCTAAGACCTACCACACTGATTCAATACGGATTAGTAGGTTACACATATCCCAAGCAGTCTCTAGAGATATGCAGGTTTCCTTACGATATTTTCCGTCACCGAAAAGCGTGTAATAAATTGCAATTATCAAATAAGCACATAAGTTTTAACAGAAAAACTCATTGGTCTTGCCCGGATTTAAGCCCGCGACTTCATCGAAAGAGTCGCACGATGTTACCGCCGGGCTACATTTTTGTACGGTTTTCATTAAAAGTTAGTGCAATTTTTACAGAAGGTTAAGATTAATAGAGCATCAACGTTTTATGTCAAACGTGTAAGTAAGTTGACCCGCCGTAGAATATAGAATAGACCACCCTCATTCCTTATCAAGGTGTTGTACGAGTGAAAGGCGACAAAGGTATATTGTCATGCAGGTAGTCGGTCGTAAAATAGCTAGCGAAAACGCATATAAAGGCAGGAGAATGATGAATGAAGAATAAAAAGACGACTATCGATTCAAGAGTATGTTGGCCATTTCCTGCGATAAGGAAGTAATAATTTTAAAAAATTGACAATGTTAGGAGCAGTTGACGGCAACAGGGCAAAAGACATCCTATGTCATATATTCAATTGAAATGGTCACATTATAGTTGATATTTAATGGTTTTGTAAACATAAGATTTAAATGAAAAAGAGTAAATTCATAAATGTGCTTTTGGGTCCTTCGGCAGGTTATATAAGAAATCGTATACGTATAAAAAGAGAACATAAACGCGACACGTGAATCTTGACAACATTTGTAACCTGATTGACCCTATTGTCCCGATGAACTCATCGATACAAGCGACCAATCAAGTCAGATTCACTCGTGCTCGTATCATTGAAGTCTACAAATAGGTCAAATTATGTAACTTAAAAACAATAGACTAACAATAAACTTAAGAATAATCTGTTTAGAATGATTGAAATTTATGTATGATAGAAACAGACAAGAAACTTATTTAGATAAGCTAATGAAGTTTTAAATAATTAAACATCAGAAAATTAATTACAGCACAAACAGTATTCAGTATCAACGAAATGGCTGCTACGTAAGACTTTAATACAACAGATTAAGTTAAGAAATTTGGTAAAAATTTAGGGATAGACATCCCAGTTTTGCACTTAAAAACAAATAATGTATTTTAGATCATTGAGGTCTTAAAACACAACAATGGCACCCTCGCTAACGATCAGATATTTTTTTTAGTTCAAGCTTGTTATACGTGTTTGGAGGCAAAATAAATGGTGGGGGTTGAAGCAATTACTATACAACTATGTTTGCTTGGGTAATGCGTCTCTTTGCTATTTCGTAACGGAGTCTATCTCCTTATGATGCTTCGGTTGCGGATCGAAACGATTGTTGAATTTGCGATAGTGAACGTGTGTAGTGCTTGTGTATTGTGGTGGGTTTGTGCATGTTTTATTTACGAATCCTGCAAGAATCGGATATGAAAACGAATAGTCCACTCTACGTTTACCGTTACATATTTTTTCTAACTAGAAATATCCCGCGATTTCACCCGCGTAATTTTTATTTTTTTTACACCTTAATACATTTCTATAACGGATCCTTTTTTTTTTGAAAATGTAATGTAGCCTATATTGCTCAATAAAAATGCAGCTTTCCCATGGTAAAAGAATTTTTGAAATCGGTCCAGTAGTTATGTGTGAAAACATTACAAACATACATACAAATTTTCCCTCTTTATACTATTACTATAGATTACTTTATAACGAAGTATTGCAAAATAATTTTAGTATTGCATTTGTATTTTAGACTCATTTCTTGACATCGTAGGTGGGATATTACGAAATCGGGAATTATCAGCGAGAGTTACCGCCACAGGATAAGCGGATCTGTCGCTTCCCATTCACGCTCCGCGCTAAGCTGCGCCATTGTACGCTTAATCAAATTAACATCCGTTCCGAACTCTTCATTAGGAAGCTTTAGAATTTCGAGATAAAACTAGAAATAAGCTCTTTACACATGCTATAAACAGTGTATTTAATGTAAATCATTTCAAAGGAATTTTAAAATAATATTTATTGAACAGTTTTATCAGTCTTTGTCCAATCAAGTCAGGTTCACTTACTAACGCATTAGGGGAAGCTTCTTTAAAAAATATTTGAAATCGTCTACTTGAATAAAGAATACTTTGCATTTAAACGAAAAACCGTTGATTGCCTTAAAGAGAACATCTGAGTGACATATCAATGAGAGCAGCAACCTAATTCTTTAAATATTAACCTGAAGTTATAAATGTTTAACCGTGTAAATCTGTAATCGCTTCTTGAAGAAAACATGCAACCCCAGACAGAAAGCAAAACTTAAAAGTAATTTCTTTGTATGGGGCATCGTTAATATTCCTTCGTAATAACAGAAAATTATTTAAATTATTAACAAGGGCTCAGGGGTTCAAAAAAAAGTATGTCAAAACCACATCGTGGACTTACATAGTAGGCATGAATATGTCCTTTCCACTATAAAGTAACTCGTGATATCCAAAGTTTTAAATTAATGTTTATAATTTGTAAAAGTCTTAACAATTTGTAAAATCGCTTAATTTTTACGTTGTAAACAGTTAACACTGTCAAAGTAACGGAGAACACATCAAACTTATAAGGCACATTCTAGAGGTCTTATTTCATAGCAATAAAATGGCCGTAATCCTGCGTTAGATAATAAAGGGAAAAGGGCAGGGTATTAAGTAATACAAAGTAAATGAAGACGTCCGATAACAAAAAGGGCTGGTAGTAAAAAAGAGCCACTAAACAAAGGCGAAATAACCGGAAGGACTTCAATCTTACTGTTGTTGTCTTCATAATATTCGTTTGACCTCTCAGTAGACATAATGATGCGTTGACGAGCTTCACTAAACCATTTTTGGTACTATTTGGTTAGAAATTCACAGAATTCAAAAAATAAAAAAAACCGGCATAGCGGTTCAATATAGAATTCATGACACGTACTGTTAAGAACAACATCCTGCTGTGTGGTATTCGGCTGAATAGAGTACACCACCCTCATTTCTTACCAAAGTGTCCTTAAAGGAGACTAAGTTGACGTAAAGTAGGTGGTCGTCCATAAAATAACTAGCCAAAAAATTTAACAACATGTTTAAAACATCTTCCGACGATCATCTTCCGATGTTTGAAACATTTACGACATAGTACCTTTCTTGCATAGTTGCTATTATGGCGTCATTAGCTCATCGATTTTTAATTTCTGCTACTAAATTCAACACAAACAGTTAAGACAAAGAAGACCTTTTAATTTTAATAATCAATTTTTAAATTGTAGAAATACTTCTTTTATAGAGTCCTTAGAGTTAACTGATATACTCGCTTGTAATATGTTGTCGCCACTAAATTTGCTTTGTATTTTATAGCAACACCGTCATGAAAGAGTATCGCGCCCTTTTGACTGAAATGGTGGCAACACTGTGTCGTGTGGTTTCCCGTGGAGTCTTCCTATATATTGCTAAAACGTTTCAGTTGCATGCAGTCTTTGTTCGTCATTCAAGAGAAGTGCATCTCACAGAGGGAGTGGTATTCTATTATATCGTTTAATTGTATAGTGTGTGCGCTAACAGGTATCCTTTTGGAATAATCTATTATATGACTAATTCGCATTACTGAATTCAGGCGTTAATAAACGCGAACAATTACTCTAATTTTCGCTCAATAATTTAGTATGCTAATTTCGTTTATACTAACAATATACATCTCATTTAAATTTGTTTATTTAATAACGCTCAAATTTTTCAGACTATCCCTAACACATTTGGGATTTTGATAAACATCAAATTCAAATTAAAATCATAACATTCCTTATTCCATCAAACTTGTAAAGTGATTTTGAATCATCAACTTTATTGCTCAATCGGAAAGCTGTTCCTACCGAGAACAGCCAGCAACTAACTCGGCGCCAAACTGATTGCTTCGGATTTAGAATCTTATACTTAAACCAACAAACGACTTACGTGCTTCTGCGAGGCGCAAAGCAGGAGCCGCTTATGCTGGTTCCTACTTTGTCTAATACATTACCAAAAATTCATGTTCTAATTAAAATGAACTAACTTTAATTTTAGAAACGAATTTTAAATAGAGCAAATTTTCAACATGCAATACAATTCTGGAAAAAGGCAAACTTAACAGCCACCAAATATGAAACCTTCTCGCTTTTTTATGGCAAATATGTAATACAGATTATTTTTATGGTTGTACCATTATACGACAAGCACTTTAGTAACAATCAATAACTGCACAGGCTTTTTTACCTTTTATTCCCCAATACATCTGATTCTCGAATTAAGCAACTTATCTCAGTCTCGCGTCGCGCATTCCCTATTTAACGCCATTGTTCCCTAAATTAAGTTACTGATGCCAGCACTAATGTGCTCGTTCTATTTCAATGGCCCAATGCCAAATCCATTGAAATGCTTTATCCTTTACGACATTGTATTTAGAATCATCAATCGAGATTCTTAGTCTAAGACTGCATTGTAACTTTAAACTGTCTTCACTATTAAAATATACATTATATTGTTAGAAAAACACAGGTCTTATTATTTCCTTCATTGAAACTAGTATATAAAACAAAATTATAGATGAAAATGCTAAAGTAGTCATCGTATATTCATATTTCATATTTATCACTACTCACTACTCACTCTCTTTACTTTACGTAATTACTACTCAATTTACTTTATTAGTATCACTTTTCGCGATGTCTAACTGTTCAGATTTACAATTCTTACCATTTTTCGTTATATTGGATTTAAACCCTTTAAATTCCTCTAAAATGACTATTGTCATGGGAAATATTCTTACTAATTTAGAGCTTGTAAAAGAATGGGGTAAGGTTTGTCCTAATTTCTTTCATCATGGTTTAATTCCCGAAAATTTAGTTCACCTCATCATCATTTAGTTCACCTTTCTAAACTAGCTAATTAACTTTTTTCTAACATATTTTTACTTTTTTTCTAAACTAGTTAGATTTTCATGCTACTTAAGGTAATTTCTTTTTACAGTATATATAAAGGTTAGGTGAGTGAGTACATTACATTGTATTTATGTTCAAGCAACGTTATTTATTAAAGATCAAAATATCTACACTGACAACGGTTTGAGAATAAATACAAATTAAAAATTCCAGTAACCGTCTCATTCAGGCCGAGATTATGATATCAAAAAGAAAACCAATAAGTTGTTCGATAAAAAAGGGATTCAGACAAAAAGGCAAGAGGAAAATGTGAAACAGCCGAAAGGACTTCAATGTTACGGTCGTTACTTTCAAATGTATTGGACTCTTTGAAGAATTCGCGTATGTACAAATATATTAACCGGGGAAAATTAAAGAATGGGGAATGATTAAGTAGAAAATGGAAATGAAAATTGTGAGAATTGCGAGAAGTCATTATAATTATTGATATATTAAGTTAATTGACACTACCTGGGTGACCTGGGTGGGGTGGTATTTTTTTTGAAGATATAAAAAAGATGCAACTTGAAATAAATTATTGGGGAGGTGGGGCTCAATCCGGGGTATTTCTAGACCACCCGGTTAACCCAATAAGCTACTACAATTTTTTCTATTTTGTTGTGGAGTCTACCTCCTGATGTTGCTTCGGTTGCGGGGCGAAACGATTGTTGAGTTTGTGATAGTGAACCTGTGCAGTGCTTGTGTTTTGTTGTGGCGGTGGTGGAGGTTTGTGCTTGTTTTTTACGAATCCTGCATGTAACAAGTATGAAAACTGATTGTGCCCTCTACATTTAGCTTGTATAGCATATCTTACAGCAACCTGAGTTTTATTCAGACACGCAATCATCACCAAATTAATAAAATAACATATTTTATCATTCTCATTACGTTTTAATGATCGGCCGCCTGCCTGACATCAGCTTGCCTTAGTCGCACTTTACGACACGTCGGTGAGAAATGAGGGTGGTCTGTTCTATTTAGCCACACGTTGGGTTTACTTATATTAGTCGCCTTTTTGCTATACCTAGGTAAGAAATGAGAGTGGTATTTTCTCCTAAGTCGGATACCACACAGCATAACATACGTCACCATAGGAGCAAATTAAATATTTTAGCAAAATTTACCAAACAATCTTTTATAGCTGTGATAGCGTTTCAAACTGCGACGCGACATACCCTTGAAACAATGTAGCGACGTCACACGCAAATACAACCAAAATATTCAGCGTTTTCGGCTTTTGCTTTGAAGAGCATAATTAAAGGCAGCTCGAAATAACTCACAAAGGACACAAAGCGTAGCCCCGCTTAGCCGGAAAATGCCGGGTGACATAAACTGTTACGATCGAAATTTCGCGTCGAAATTAATATAGACTGGCTCGCTGGCGCAGTTCGCTGTGACGCGGGTTCGTTTGCAGAGGGCAAACCTTTTCACCAACAATTTGTGGGTTCTTAGAGTCTGGGTATATATATGTATTTAAGTGTGTATTTCAAATTATATAAGCGTATACACTTAGCATTGCATGTATTCTTAACAATCGCGGATTGCGGCAGAGTAATTTTATTATAACTTCTGTGCTATGGAGTTTCGCAAAGTAACGCCTGCTTCTATAAATAAATTATACAATCATATATTTACCAGTTGTCTAACTACCCATTACACAAGTTTTGCAATGCAAGATTGGTGAAAAATTTAACTATAAAAGCAAAAACATTTTTCTAAAAACTATCATTTAAGTTTCTATATTGAACAATTAAATTTTTCAATATTAAAAGTTAATATTAATATATTAACTTTTAATAATAATATGATGTTTAAAAAAAGTTAAGAGAAGGTTAAGGTTGGAGAAAAAGGGTACAAAAAAGTTTGGGGTAACACTGCACTAGTTGACATACAGCTTTGTAACGGAACAATATATCGGCGGTACAGTTAAGTGGTAACTGGTCACGGTCAACACAGCCTCTAATCATACTAGAGATGACATTTTGAAGTCTGATCCAGTAACTCAATTATAAAGGCGGCGTTTTACTGCGTAACAAACATAATCAAAGTTAAACATAATCATCATCTTCCTGCCCTTATCCCACTCTAAGTGGGGTCGGCACAACATGTTATAAACATGCTGTCATTTTGATGATTTGGCTGAGTTTTTACGACCGGCCGCCTGCCTGACGTCAACTTACTTCTGTCGTATTTTACGACACCTCGGTAAGTTAAACATCAAAGTTAAACATAAATATCTGGGTGACCGAGCTTCGCTCGGTAATTTTTTACAAAAAAAAAACTTAAAAAAAAAAAAAAAGAATTATTTAGTTGGGATCGATCCTTGGCACGCACATTTCACGAGGCTGCCCGCTAACCGAATCAGCTACGTCGACTTGACAGTTAATGGCGAAAATTCAATTCTATATAAATGTTAGTGTTTTTTAATGCCCAAAAATAGGGATAAAACAATATTTTTTTTACATAAAACCTAGCTAGATCAATTTTTCTCCCCTAAAACCTCCTACATGCTGAATTTCAGGCAAATCGTTGGAGCCGTTTCCGAGATTCGGAAAATATATATATATACAAGATTAACTCATTTAAATATTAAGAGATATACTTGTCATAACTAGCGACTGTGGAATTTCTATTCTAACGTTTAATTTCAGTGAAACATCCAACATATGTTTTTCAGTGGACGCAGAGAGCTTAGGAATGATAATACCTCGGAAATGTTCAAAGCGCGGGGATATTTCAGTTTATGTACGGGAATACAGAAAATAACATATTTTCAACTGAGCATAAAACTTTTAGCGAATGACAGAATAACAGGGAATAGCATAAACTTGGTATGAGTTTTATAATTATATTTGAATTTATATATGTACTATAATAATATATTAAGCTAAAGAGTTTGTTTGCTTGCTTAGGAACTACTGGACAGATTCAAATTTATTTGAGTGTAAGATGTACATTTAGCTATAGCGAAAACGGCAAAATTTAAATTTTCCTAGCGTGGGCTATGTTAACGGTGAAAGTTATTCAAATATCTCTTATAATTAGGTCACGATAATTAATATAAAAATATACATATTAATATTTTAAATTGACTGATTCATTGATGCAGTTGGCAGTGACCGTTCCTTCAGGTACGCGGGTCGCAGGTTCGATTCCTCCCGAGGGCAGCATGAATGAGTGATATGCAATAATACACTCTACATTTAGCATTTCACATATTTTCTATTGTCACGCAAACTATTATATCATATGTCATAGCAAAATATATATTATGTCATAGCAAAATAATATTTTTATTACTTTTGTAATTCCTCTAATTTGAAAACCAAAATTTGGGAGACTCACAATGACTTGACGCCGTGCTAAAATGATTATTGGAATCAATTTAAACAATCTTTTCATCAAAATAATCTTTTATGCGATGACCTAGCGCTTGGCGACATCAAAAGTTTTGCGATAATATACAATAGTTTTAGATAGAAACGCACTAACACTAAAAGAAAATATATCCTGACTGTCTATTATAAATGAGAAGCCAAAGTACAACATGTACATCAGGCAGAGGGTTCGACAGACAGCTAGCGATATTAACAATCGAAAACTGAAAGGGTAAAATGCATTAGAGTAAATAGCTGGATCCTCTTCTTGTACTAAGACTACGGTCTCGTGTACTTGTTCTCTCGCCATCAACGTTATTCTTATATTGCAAGTGATATCAATAGAATGATTTAACGTGAATGCATAAAAAGATTTTTTTTTTTTACGAAGAAAGGCTAGCGCCTGGCTGCGATCTCGCCTAACGGTAAGCGAAGGATGCAGCCTAAGGTGGACTGCGCTTGCCACTATAGTGCCTATTCACTCTTTTTTTGAAACTTTGTGGAGATGTCTGTCCTAATTGGTGTTTATTGAATACTGGATCCCCTACCGCCAATATATATATATAATTCATAACGAAAAATGCCTTTACAGAAGGAATTCGTCTGGCCAATACATTAGATTTGCCCTAAGACCTTTCAGTACATACCAGTATTATTTCAATGGCTTGAATAAAAAAGGCAATTATATTTATAAGGTCACAAAGGGATTATAATCCATTAAAGCGAGCCTTTGTTTTCGACATTCGACTCCAATGGCCTCAAATTATTAATCACTTAATGGACTTTTAACCGAGGGATTTCGACCGAGCACTGAAATAAACGTCAATTCGGTAGTTTATACGATTCTCGCTAAAGACCGGCCTAGCGATCTCAAAAGGGTGTAAATCGTTCTAAAATACCGCTTTAATTGAGTTTCCACCGGATGCTTACTTATGTACAGGATAACCCGGTTTGGATAATTTGAGACTTTCATGGTCAATACAAGTACGTTGTTTAGGGTTGCCAGAATGCGTTGCGTAAGATTAAATATGTACGCATGACCGTCAGTGCTCATAACAGTTGAAACGACTTTTATTTGGGGTTCACCTTGATCGTTATTATTGTTAAAAGAATAACAGCAACGATCAAAAAAAATATGACAAAAAATTATTATTATCCTTTTTTTATTTTTTTTTCTTATCTTTTTTTATACTGGAAATAGCCCCTTATGGGTCCCTTATGTCGGACTCGCACCGACTAAAACAACCTGTGTGCTCCACCACCAACCTGCGTGCTCTAAGTGGGGTCGGCACATCATGTTATAAACATGTTGCCACACGATTTAGGTATTTTACGATCGGCCGCCTGCCTGACGACAATTTACCTTAGTCGCATTTTGCGACACCCCGGTAAGAAAGAGGGTGGTCTATTCTACTCAGCAGGATACCACCGCGAGTGAACTTACCTTAGTTGCCTTTTACGACACCAAGGTCAGAAATGAGGGTGGTGACTTAGGGCTGATGGCTACACAGCTGTCAAAAAAAAACATATAATAACAGTACCTATTACCTATTTTCAAATTACGTAAACCTTCAACACCATCATCTCTTCATCACAAATAACCACTAAGTATATTTTATATAAATGACCTCCACTTTGGTAGTAAATGAGGGACTTCAATTCTACTCAGCCGGATACCACAAGTCGCAAATAGCATGATATATAGTGATATTTTTAATTTTAATTAAATTTATAGATTATTAATCACAGAAATTCTGCAAAAAATTTATGAGATTCTAGCCAAGGTTACACGAAACGAATTTTCCTTGAAGTAAGGAAAAAAATGGCATATACACGGCAGCCTCCTCTGTTGGTATTTTTAATATCTCATCATTGCTAATATGGAAAATTCCATCCGAATACAAGGTAATTTGAAATAACGATACATCATTCCTGCGTTACGACAGCCCTGTAGGGTTAAACACGGAGCAAAACAAACAAAACGATACGGACCCCGGGAGCTGATCAACGTAATCCATATCCTACCTACCCTTCAGTTAATCCCTTTCGCTGTCATTTTAATGACCTCATTCCGACATACTGTAAGGATATCAATAAGTACACTTGCCAGACTCCAAACAGTACTGAACCGTTCACAACGTCACAATTGGGACATGCATCCTATCATCATCCTCCTGCTCTTATCCCACTCTAGGTTGGGTCACCACAACATGTTATAAACATATTGGCACATGATTCGGCTAGGTATTTTACGAGATAATCAACCTGAGTCACCTTTTGCGACAGCTCAGTAAAATAGAAAGTGGTCTATTCTACTCAGCGGGATACCAAATGGCGGGTCAATTTACCTTAGTCACCTTTTACGACACCTCGGTAAGAAAATACAGTGGTCTATTCTACTCAGCCGTATACAACGCGGCGGGTCTACTTACCTCAGTCGCCTTTTACGGACATTACGGTAAGAAAGAGAGAGGTCTATTCTATTCAGCTGGATTCCACACGGCGTTTGCGACAGGAAGGTTAATGAGATAAGAAAAGTGCTAGCACACTCAAACGAATAGTTATAGTGAGAGTTCAACTCAAACCTTAACAAATCACTAAGTAGTTACTGAGTTTGTCCCGAACATACTTTGTTTTATAATTTGTACAGACATCTCGTCATCAAAACATAACTAATTATTAGTTGTATAACTTTATCGCGTCTACAATTACTTGAATAATAGCATATTAGAAGTCTGAATTTCATCCACGCGCAATATTACGGT
This sequence comes from Morpho achilles, assembly GCA_947086495.1. Classification (NCBI taxonomy): domain Eukaryota; kingdom Metazoa; phylum Arthropoda; class Insecta; order Lepidoptera; family Nymphalidae; genus Morpho; species Morpho achilles. The sequence continues at coordinate 579,151 of CAMTZB010000018.1, read as the reverse complement.
CTGGTAGAGCTGTAGTTCTTAGTTTTCAACAATAATTGTCTACTTGTTTGAATATACTAATTATCTTAACATTAGATAATCAAAGCTTAAGTTATGAATATTTTCTATCTACGAAACGAGTGTTGTAATATTTCATAGCTTTGTACATACATTAACTGGGAACGGGGACGGGCCCCAATGTGGGACGCAACATGCGTTGATACGTAAACATCGTCCCATATCAGGGCAATAGCCTCAAGACCTGGAGCTGCGGCGGAAATGGCCGGATCCGGCAAACGGCGGAAATATGCAACTCTCATCGTAAGTTATATATTTGTGCCGTTTGCAGTCGAGACCCTAGGGCCATAGAGTCAAAGTGCAAACATTTTTTATCCGTTTTAACACCTCTGTTAATTACCTCTTCAGTTGACAAGTGGCTGGCTTCTTTTTCGCACAAAAAAACAGCTTAGCGATTCAGTGCGGAAACACTGCAGCATTCTTGGGACCATTCCACGTGGGCATGATTTGTATAGTCCTAGCGTGTATGTAATTTAAAATAGATATTACTTGTACATTTTTACTTTTTGTGCTTATTTCGGAAATCAAGTTGACATGGACTGAGGAATGCCGGATCCGTCGTGGGTAATCTCGGAGGGACGGACACCCGAGGGACATCAGTTAGGGCGGCCTTTAAACAAATTTTCCCGCTCGACTAAGCTTTCTCAATTAGGACTGCCGGCCGCCTCTTAGACGCCGCGACGCAAGGAGCGTGTGCCTCAGAAAAGTTGCAACGGATATGTTGGTCATTGAGTGTTGAAATCATGTGGATTTCTTTAACTTAGGATTATTGAAAAGACCGTAAACTATAACTATATACTTCTAAAATAAATTTAATCATATCAAATCCTTTTTTTAATAACGTCACAGTTAAAGTAGATAACAGTAAAAATAAGAAAAATATTCAGAAATGTGACGTTCCGAATTGGAACACCATTCAGGTTAAGTTGAGGCTCAATGGCAACCATTGTTACTTAGATATTAAACTCAACCTCTTCTTCTTCCTGCCCTTATTCCACTCTAAGTGGGGACGGTACATGTTATAAACATGTTAAGCCGGATACCACATGGCGCCATGTTAAATATTCAATGTACCAAGATTAACCATTTATTCAAGCGTGATAATCAATTCGGTTTAGCGGCAAGTGGAACAAACAAACATACGTATAGACATGTAGACGCGGTGTCCTTTGATGTGATCAACGGATTCCTTGATTAGCGTCGACACGGCCGCCGGGGCTGGTTAGTTGAGACGTGCTTGAGAAGACTTGATTAATTCCCAACATATGTAAATTGTAAGCATCTGCTTGGCATGTATTATGATAGCGCATAGTTCAAGTTACTTAAGCGCACGTAATGTTAACATATAAATGAAACTATTTCCCTTAGACGATTTTGATAATTCTTTTTTGTTGTGTTAAATTTTGTCGGAAGGTTATAAAATAAAAAAAATTGTAAGTTAAGGGGAATAATTAAAGGAATTAATTAAATTTTTAATTAAAAAACTATAGCAGCTTCAGTAAAAACAGTAGTTTCTGACGCTTTCCAACCCTGAAAATATCTCCATCACAAAAATCAGTACGATCCGTGAGGTTTAATTTCAGTTCCTATTACAATGATTTGCTACGTGAAACGTCAACATTAAATTGGGTTTCGTGGCATTACTGCAAATTAGTACAGATATACCATTAGCACTTCAAAATGTAACAAACCCATAAATGAATTGTAAAATCTCTGTTAAATAAAATAATTCTCTTGAACCAATATCGATGAAATTTGTCACAATGAAAGCTTATATCGGGGTAACATGTAGGCTATAGAAATCCACAATCCACAATCTTGTCTTAGCACAAGAACATGTTTAGAAAGTGCTATGATTAAAAAACAATCGTACTACATTCTTCGTGAAAATGGGTATAAGATGGGCGGACCTCCTCCCATCTTCGAAGCACTTAGCGAGATTTGTTCTCTCCATGATGAGGGATCGATCGATGTTCGGTGTTGATTATGTGGCGATGCCGACACAACTGACAGCCGCAGATTAAGATGAGCGACTTGGGATGAGCGAGTTTAAAACAGATAAACGCAATGAGGAATAAACGGTATCTGCACCGCTTCACAAAGATCACGCTACATTACCTTCAAACAGAAAATCACAAAATTTTAGAAATTATTTTAATACTTGAATTAATGAAGTCGAAAATCCATATTAAAACTTAAAATGTCCCAAATTACCACCATTACTCGTGGAAACTATCGAAGGTGTGCCGATGGAAATTCCGCACCGGCACCAATTGTTGATGCCCTTCCAGAATAGGAGATACGAGGGAAGGGAGATTTTTTTAACATGTTTAATTATTCATCCAAGTATTATTTCTCTTTTTTAAATTATGGAAAAAACTGATTTACTTAAACGGTACGATAGACTTACCTACTTAAGTCAAACAAAAGTAAAATAAATAAGTTAACAAATATATGATGCATTTACTTTCAATGCGACAGGAAATGGCAATGATTGTCAAATTTCGGTGACAGATGAGAATTTTGTACAGGATGTGGAATAGATGTGGATTTTGTATCATGCATGCATAAAGATAACAACCCTAATGACTAATGGGGAGATCAGCTTAAGACCGTATCCAAATATATTAAGTGACGCGAGATATTCAATAGAGACGGAATAAGCCATATACAACGCAAATAAAGATATGCAATAAGCGAGATTTAATTCTGGGTACGTGAAGTGGCGTAAGCAAGTGATCGCTCCATAAAAGCACTTAGCGAGAATAAACAGCGATGTTCCGTCGTTTGATCTCGTTGAACGGTGATTTCTTGATGAGCGCCAACATCCCTACTCTCAACGTAACTCGAGTTGTACGCATAATTAATTTATTCGTCATAAATGTAATGATAAATTACATGTATACTACAAAACGTTCAAATGAGATAAGATAATAATTTATGTAGTTAATCAAATCTCTACTTTTTTGAAGAGTCACTTTGTCGAAGGTATTTTCCCGGGCGGAACCAATAAGTTAAACTCAAAGATCAATTCAGCTACGGTTCATCCTGCGCTTTGCGGTCGAGATTGACACCGTGTGGAATTTCTGAATAGTTCCTGGGATATATATTACCTGATAAGTGATAATTCATATGAGAGCAGCAAAGAAAAGAACCCTTACTATTAGCAGTGTGATATAAGCGCCAATAGTTTTTACACACAAATACAGATTAAATTAAAGGTACCAAACTTGCAAAATTATAGGAATCCCTAAAAGCCGAAAAGTGCCTCCAAATTTAGAACAAGAGGCGTTATCCGAAACGCGCAAAGTTTATCAAATATCAGCAAAACCTTATTGAAGTTGCGATCAAAGTTCAACCCGTGTTGGCTTACATAAATGCGATATCTATTAAATTTGTTAGTTCTACAGTTTGAACTCAGTTACGGTTCTAGTGAAACCCAGCAGGTGCAACTTAGGTCGCTTATAAACGGTTCACAAAAGCACTCGCTAATATTATTTGGAGAGATCATTTTAGAGGAATTCAGGATTTGTAAAACTCATGCACTACAAGCTGACATACTGCACTGCATAGATGACTCTCAACAATAATTGCTCTACCGATTGTAACCGAAGCATCTAAGAAGATAATCCCCAAAACAAACACACGAATGATCTTCAGGAGACGACAAATATTAAACTGTCGAAGTCATTTCCTTTAACTCGTTTGTCGAGAGTCACAGTCAGCGCGAGCGAGTCCATCGCGTATCGCAAGGGGCATTCAGCGAGTACGTCGCGTATCACAAGGGGCATTCGTCGAGTATGACGCCTATTGCAAAGGGCGTTCAGCGAGTGCGTCGCGTATCACAAGGGGCATTCGTCGAGTATGTCGTCTGTTTCAAGGGGCGTTCAACGAGTACTTCGCGTTTCGCAAGGGGCGTTCGGTGATTCCATCACCTAACGCAAGGGCCGTTAAGCGAGTACGTCGCGTATCGCAAGGGGCATTCGGCGAGTACGTCACGTATAACAAGGGGGCGCGTTGCGAGTCCTTCGTCTGTCGCAGCGGGCGCACAGTGAGTCAATTACGTTTTACTCGTTACATCACCCCAAAACTTTACACCTTTGTACACATTTTATATTTCGCCTGCAAAAAATCATGGCAAAACGATAATAATGTCGCGATATTCGGCCTCGAATAGTGAAATATACATTTTATAAACTAGTCGGCGTCATTCATGAGCTTGAGTAATTTTCCGCAGTTGGGTTGTAGAGTGAGACTAATTGAAACTTTGGATATGTAAAGTGAATAATTTATAATGTTTATACAGTGTTTGCTACTAACTGCTTACTGCTACTTGATTTTGTTGCTAATTTGTTATCAAATATAATTACGTTTTCTTAAAAGGAACTGACTTCATGACTATGAGACATTAATGATATTAGCATTATTTTAGCGTGAAAATCATTGGTAGCTTACGCTGTATGTTTATGAAACTTTAATTTTAGAAATGACTTCATCTTTTTCATACTATCGTATTTAATATTTTCTCTTCATTATTCATTTTTCTGCCCTTATCCAACTCTAAGTGTGGTCGAGACAACATGTTGTAAACATGTTCACATGATTTGGCTAGGTATTTTACGACCAGCCGCCTGCCTGGCGTCAACCTACCTTAGTCTTAACAACTTACTTTTGTCGTCTTTTACAACACCTCAGTAACAAAGAGAGTGGTAAATTCTACTCAGCCAGATACCACACAGCGGGTCAACTTACCTTAGTCTCCTTTTACGATACCTCGGTAAAAAAGAGGGTGGTCTATTCTACGCAGCCGGATACCACAACGGCGTATAAATTGCAATTAGACAAAGCTTGTCCGAGGTTTGAACCCATGATCGTGTCTAGATAGTCCCACGGTCTTACATCACAACGTCTACAAGAATACAAAGTTATTTGTAGAGATAATTCATATGAAGCTCTTTATGAATTGTGATGTATCGGTGCATACACAGTTCTTGCGAAATAAAACGAATACTGCTGAAAGTCCTTCAATATCAATAGAATAGAAAAATATACAAAGGGAATATTCATATGTGAAACTCGATGTTATCCATTCAACGTGAAATTCAATTTTCATATTGAAATAAGAATTTGTAACTCAGTGCAGCTATATATTTTTGTGTTCATAATTTGAAAGCCAATGTAACCATAAAGTTGTCTGTAGCATTTCTTTAGAGAAGAGAAGTGATAAAATCATCCTCCTGCCCTTATCCCACTCTAAGTGGGGTCGGCACGACATGATATAATCATATTGTAATATGATTTGGCTACGTATTTTACGACCTGCCTGCCTGACGTCAATTTATCTTAGCTGGAGGTCTGTTCTGCTCAACCGGATACCACACGGTGCTTCGACTTACCTTAGTCGCCTTTTACGATACCTCAGTAAGAAATGAGGGTGGTCTATTCTATTCAGCCGGATACCACACGGCATAAAGAAGTGATACAACGATGACAAATGTAAAATGTATGGCGATTACCTTTAAGTACCTACTTATAGGAAGAAATCAAGTTACTTTTGGTTTTCGCTGGGACCATAAATTTTCACAAGATCAAAAATAGCTTGTTTGTCATTCAGGATTGGACCGATCGGTGGTCATGATATCCTAAAAATGTGTTTAATATTTGTTTCTGAGTCACCCAGTGAGCCACACAAATATTTCGCCTTAGTGAAGGGATTTTTGGTGTTTTGATCGCCATTTTAACATCTTGATACCCCACCTGTATGGATATGTACCTAGAGGGAGGCCTAAAAAGAGATGGTTGGATTGTGTGAAGTATGATATGCATATTAAAGGAGTGGCGCCAGAGTTGACGAAAGATAGGACAGAATAGAAGAGAAAAACATGTTGTGCCGACCCCTCTTAGAGTGGGATAAAGACAGTATGATAAAAAAATACCCCAACATTCATCGACACTTTAATCTATGTGTCTGTTGTCTTTTTCAACTTTACGAAAACTTTACTTTGTTTCTTTGACTGATGTCCTGATTTTTGATTTTTGTATTTTTACGAATCCTGCATGTATCATAAAAACGGATTGTCCACTCTACATTTTACTATTTTACTTCATCGTGGATTATATTAAAATAATTTTACTATCACTTATGTAGCGGTTAAAAGGCTAATAAACTGTGCAATATATATTTTGAGGTGAGTTTTTTACTAAAATACGTATCATTTGACTGACTTAGTAGAAAAATGGCTGTAGTAATAAAGCCGAAGCTTACCGGGTTATCCGTCAGGGGCAATTATACGCAGCATCGGTTACTCGTATATCAAACAAACTCTCTAGTCGATAAACGCCGCTAACGAACTCGTGCCGGTTCAAATTTTAATACCATTTGCAGGCACCGAAAGTGTTTGGACATTTTTATCTGTGACAGATATTTGTATTTGAATGTTCTCATATAAAAATAAATTACATAATAGTAAATAGTAGTAACCGCCTGTTACTATCCCACTGCTGGGAATAGGCCTCTTCTCTCCCTTTTTTAGTGAGAAGGATTGGAGCTAAGACCTACCACGCTGCTGCAGTGCGGATTGGTAGGTTACATATCTCCAGAATTCTCTAGAGACATACAGGCTTCCTCACGATGTTCACCGAAAAGCGTGTCATAAATTGCAATTATCAATTAGACATAAGTTTTGATAGAAAAACTCATTGGTGTTCAACTGCCCGTTTGAACCCGTGACCTCCTTGAAAGAGTCGCACGTTGTTACCGCTGGGCTATCACAAAAAATATTTAAATACATGTTGACAATTTCAAACTAATCGTAGATACACTGGCTATACCTTTTGGAGAGGACGAAACGACTCGACCTTATTATTAACGAATTTATTCTTCGTGAACGATCGATTGTTGAGTGTCCCGTATACTCGCTGGTAAGATCACATCTTACCTCCTCGCTCACTAGTCTCACTTGTATTGTATATCTCGGAATCGAAAATAGTCTGACTTTTATTAACTATGTCAGGAATTGCACTTACGATTTTAGCGATCTCACGTAGAAAAGGCTACCTAATAATACATCAACAACAGATAACAGGCCAAACAAGTATAAACAGTTTAAGTTATTGATAATTTGCCCTGAGCAGGCTCCTTCCAAATCTGGGAGGGCCTAATGCAGGCTGCCGGCGCCTATACGGCGGGGTGGTTCAGTCGATGGCTCTGTACGGCGCTCTCATAAGGGCGGAGCGGCTGACCCCGAGGTCCTTGCCCCTGCTGCGCAGGGCGCAGAGGATCATGGCGGTCAGACTTGTGCGGGGCTACCGGACCATCTCCGGCGAGGCGGCCTGCGCCTTGGCCGGGTCCCCTCCATGGGACCTAGAGGTTGAGGTGCTAGCTCAGGCCTTAGAGTCAAGCCCGTTCATCGGCGGGAGACTCAGCGGCAGTAGAGGTGGATCGGAAGAGGGCAGCTCAGGAAGAGCTCTTCCACCAATGGAGGCGGCGGCTTGAATCACCCAGTGCAGGAGCCTAGAAGATTTCGGCCATCCAGCCCATTGTCCAGGGCTAGGTCGCCAGGAAGCATGGGATTTTCACCTTCCGCCTGACACAGGTGCTTTCCGGATATGGTTGTTTCGGGTGGTATCTCTGGAAGGTGGCCCAGCGCGAAACGACTGATGAGTGCCACGAGTGCGACGCCGACTTTGACACGGCGCTGCACACTGTCCAGCTTGGGCGGTTCAGCGGGCGGAAGTCGTGGCACAGGTGGGGCACGATCTCTCTCTGCCCACTGTGGTTCGCGCCATGATGGACAGGGAGCGATCGTGAGCAGCGATGGCCTCCTTCTGCGAGGACTATATCTCGCGGAAGGAGGTGGTGGGGCGGATACGGGAAGTCGAGTCCTCGGATCCCATCCGTCACAGGCGAGCGGGGCGCAGGCGACTCGCCGAAGTCCCTCGCATGCCGCTCTAACGGGGACATCTGAGCGATCCCAACGGGTTTTACCTGACGCTCGCTGGAGTTAGGTCCCCGAGGCGTTCCATGCATCTGGTGCTCCCGATGCATCGTCCAGCGGAGGGAGGGGCCACTTTCAGTGAGGCCCCGACCCAGAGATGGCGCACTCTGGGCTACAGAGTTGCTCCTGGCGGGGATGGGGGGCAATGTCTTCATAGGTACCCTATCCCCACCACCAGCAGCGTAATGAAGCACACAGTTTATTTTAGTCGGTGCGAGTCCGACATAACCGTCGCCTGTCCCCATCGGGCAGCGGTACCCATAAGGGGTGTTTTCCTGTAAAAAAAAATTGGTAATTTGGAATTGTTATACCAGGACGATTCATCCATTTTGGAACGCTGTCATCCACTGAGAAGAACTGAAGAACCTCAGCAGTTGCTTTTATCATGAATTTTAACTGTTTGAGGTTAGATTTTAATAACACGAAATACTTAATGTGAATAGACACAGAAATACCTAAACCAATATTGATACGTCACAGTAACTAAATATAGTTGTATTAGTAACGAATCAACTAGATTTAACTATCTCGTCTAATCAATACATGTTGTGACACGGTCTAAACACGATGGTGTTTAATAACCTTCTGAGTCGAGTTGTACAACAAGAATTGCGTCGCTGACTTTTTTTTTTTCGAATATGACTAATGCTGTTAGCTCTAATGGCTTTGACAGCGTCACCGATAAGACGGGCGAGCGCGGAAGCATCGCCGAGAAGTAATGGAAGGCGTCGCTGAGTCAAGCTCAGCTATTTATAGCAGTCAGAAACAATCCCCCCTTTCTATCGGTCACGTGATTACCGCGATATCGGTACTTCTAGCATAAATAAGTAAAGAGATGATTTTTGACTACTACGGTTTCCGACAAAAGTAACAGTACATTACCAATAATATCGAACACTTTTGTAATTTTTTTTTTATTTACTGTTATTCGATTCAACTATTGGTCGTACACAGAACGACGTACACCAGAATCCGGAAAATTGTAAAACTGATGAGAATATTTTTCATTAATAGTTTCCATCACCCTAAACTATCTCAATAAAAGCAAAACAATAAATAGCAATGTTCATTAGTGGAACGGAAACACAAAGACCGCGAAACAAAAGGGTTTCGAATAATCCCTGCATGCCACTACCCTCGGGATTTTACAACATACTAGTCCCGGGGTCGAGTCACATAAACCGACTCGATGGTTGAACGAAAGTTGTACTACCTAACTATCAAACTATTATATTTCCCAATTTGTGTGTGCCCAGTGTGTGACCATGTGACTGTCCAGAGGCGTCCTGGGTTTAAATCCAGGCACCAATGAGTTACAGAAACAGTCACAACAAACAGTGTTGTCTACAGAAAGGTTTAAGTTAAGTATAAGAGATGTACTTATACGTAAAGCATATTACAAAAATGAAGATTATTTGGATGATAAAAAGACTGGATTTGAAAATCCTTTCCGCTTCATAAAGGTCTGCGGTGTAATAATGTAAAATTGAAAATGTTTTAGATAGATCGCAGAGTTTCTTTCTGGTTATTTTCGGTGAGAGCAACATTTCGAACCAGTTGTAGCTTCATTAATCATATTCATCCCTGTCGATTCAAAAGAGCTTGAAAGAGCTTATTTAAATAAAGATTAATTTGATTCGATTATTAAAACTTATGCGTCTAATTGATAATTGCAATTTATCACACGCTTTTCGGTACAGAAAAACATCGTGAGGAAACCTGCATATCTGGAGAGACCAATCCGCATTGGAGCAGCATAGTAGGTCTTAGCTCCAATCTTTCTCTCCAAAAACGGAGAGATGAGGCATATGCCCAGCAATGGGATAGCAATAAGCTGTTACTTTACTTTTGAATAAAATTTAATATTGCATAAAAACAATGATTATTTATTTAACTATAATCCGCGATTAGAGAAAACGTGTTTAATTGTGAACTGTTGTAGCGGTTTTGATTAAATATTGTACAATTCAAGCTTACATACATGACTTAAACGCCAGATTTTCTTTCGTGAAAATATAAAAAACATTACATTGCGGGTATTTTATCATTTAAGTTAAAGCACACGAAGTAACGGGTACAACTTGTTATTAATATGATTGTGGTTTACAGTTTACACTTTTAGATTACACTGTATACATTCTTATACAGAAAAATCAAAACGTTCGCTATTAAAAAAGCTAACAGTGCTCAACGAGGTGTCGTGGTATATGAATAGTCCCTGTTAAATGTTTAGGGAAATGCAAGGAGCGTTTACATTTCCTTACAAGGAACAGAGTGTGATTTATTATAATTTACTGCCTGCATTTTGCATTGACGGCAAAATTTCTCTAACAATGTTTTGTGGTATCATAAAATATATATAACACAACATTGTAACAGCTAGTCTTTACATATTATAAAAAAAAATCTTTAAACTGTATATCTATATTATGAGCGATTTTCTCAAAATAGGCTGAATGGATTTTGTGCGGTTTTCACTAAATAATAGAGCAATTCTTGAGAAAAGTTTAGTTTAATAGTGCGTTACGGTTAAATTTCTGTGGGAGGGTATTTACGCGGGAAAGGCTTTCTGTCACATTGATTTCCACGCAGGCACAGCTGGTTGCTTATAAAATTGGGAGCTTTCATTGTATTACCTACATGGATAAATGCAAATCAATTTGTTATTTTCAGTAATCTGTAGTAGGTTAGTCGGTCTCAGATTTATTTTTAAATTTTAAGCATTTTTTTATCAACACTAATATCTGAAATAAAGTTTATGTATAAAAACCGCAAAATGTATAGAAACTAGCTAGACGAAAACGTCCCGCTGTAATGGGACGCCGTAAAGAGTTTTTGAATTAGCCCCCCCTACGGGCCCGCAACGAGTCGAGCTAACCTGATATCAAGGACGTGAGTATAGCCGGTCTCTATACATTAACTATGAATACCACTCACGATAGTCTGGAATAATTAATGATAATAATGAACCTTCTACTTACTTTCAGTGAATAAACTAACTTTCTTTCTTTCTAACTTTGCCGATACTGGTTATAGAAATCAGAGTGTTTTTCAGTGAGCGATATAAATGAACTATTGTTTCACATCTCGCACATCATCTCGTTTCTCGGTTAATCATTTTCTTAATTTGATCCATGAAATAAAGCTCTCCCTATGCACGTTTCCCTCCTGTTTTCCGTCAAATCATGTTACAATAAAATAATATTGCCATGTCTCCCATCATTTTTCATTTCGTTGTTTGCTTTTGTTACAGTACAATAATTACATCGTTCTTACCGACAAGAGCCAGACTAGTGGACAACTAGACGAAAACCAAGACCAAGAAATAATAACAGACTCGCTGTTTGTGAAATTTGATTAAAATGTGTAGTTTAACTATGTTGGTTTCATCCAACACCGCATATCTAATCTTAAAAAACAAGAAAAAGAGTAAAAAAGAAAAATAGGATAATAAAATAATCGAATTAAAAAAATCTTTTTTTGATTAATAAATAATCGATTTCATAATAATCGATTATTTTAAAAATCAATTATCTTTGACATCCCTAGTACCAAAAAATACCACCAGTGTGTTTTATTTAGCCTAGTGATATCGCCCGGTCTTACACACCGGTAGTGGTCGGTATTTATCCAAACACTTATACGCATTTGTTATCACAGAATGCCGTAGTGAATAATTTTAAATTCGCTTTGATAATTAGAACGTTTTAGAAATTAAATAAATTGAAAAAAAGATGGAAAAAATAAATGACGTTTCATTCATTCAATACTGTCGCGAGTTACGACAAACAGAAACGGGAGCGGTACAAATTTAATCTGCAGAAACGCAGCTTAATTCTTCATAATACGTCTTTCATTTGATTTAACTCTCCTGAATTTGCACAGAAACCGTGAATATAGGGGTGAGAAGCACGTCTATATAATAGAAATAAACATATTTATATTCAACATTCAAAGCTGCATACACTGAGCTGTAAAAATCATATTGTGCCGACCCCACTTAGAGTGGGATAACGGCAGGACGATGATGAGTATAATACATGAAAATAACCTGTGATAGACTAGCAGTCAGACGCGCGACTCTTTCGAAGGGGTCACAGGTTCAAACCCGGGGAGGGCACCAATGACTTTATCAATTGAAACTTGTGTCTAATTGATAAATGCAATTTATCACACGCTTTTCGGCAAAGGAAAGCATCACTTCATGGCGAAATAAAACATGATAAGGGTAATTGCATATTCTTCAGACAAATCATGGAATATGTCGTGTCTGCCGTTCCACAATGGAACAACGAGTAGACTCTGAACTAAAAATTATGTTTTATAAAAGGTGACTTGTGCCCAGCAGTGGTATATTACAGGACGCTACTTTTGCTTTATTCAAAAAGCGTTACTTTGGATTTTCTTATCGTAATTTTTTATAGGTTTTTATTTATACTATAATAACGTATATGGAAAAGATTCAACCACGCTCAAAGGGCTGCAAAGATTGAAATCACATATGATATAAGGATAAATTATATCTTTGAATACTACACAGAATATCTTTTACGATACAAAAAATATGTGTCCGCAAAGAACCCGGACAAGCGGCCGACGTCTAATATAATATTCATTTTAACATTACCTCTTCACAAACCTGGTCACGTAAATCCCTACGTTAATCCTATTTCATGTTCAACCACGGAAAACCTGAAAGAGTTTAGCCATGAAGGTATTTATGGCCATTTAACTTTTTAGGATAACTAAGGGAAGTTGACCCACTACCAATACACTACAATAGACAATAGACCACGCTCTTTCTTACCGAGGTGTTGTTAAATACGACTAAGGTAAATAATTTATAGAAGCAGGCGTTACTTTGTGGAACTCCATAGTACGGAAGTTACGTTGAGGTTGTGGCAGTGTGTGTGTGTAGTGCTTGTGTGGTTTGTTGTGCGTTGGTGTTAGCGGCGCCTTGTGATACGTGTGGCGATTTGTTCTGTATGTATGCGGTATTTTATTGTTGCCTGCTTCATACATTTATCATTCCATATATTCTCTTAACAGACGCGGATTACAGCAAAATAATTTTATTGTAACGACTAAGGTAAGTTGACATCAAGCAGGCGGCCGGTCGTAAAATATTCAGCTAAATCACGTGACATATTTATATTATAAAATGTTGTGCTGACCCCACTTAGAGTGGGATAATAGCAGGACAGAGGGCAGGAGGATGATGTTGTATAAGTGTTGATATGTAGTTTTCATTTTGTTCAATAAATCATGGAAATTCTTACAACAACGTGAGTATTATTAAAGGTAACAAGTTCGAAGCCCTTCTACGCACAACCAATGTCGCACCCCCAAATTCCCTAACAAGTTTCGGGCTCAGTTTGAAAGGAAAAGTTTTTAATGGGCCGCCGTGTAGACATGTAGCGACTCCTGTCATAGAAATTTATCCGGTTGACCGACTTTAACAGCCGTCTCCAACTCACGTAATACCGGGTCTTATCTCTTTTTTTTTAAATAGATTAATGCTTTTAGCTTAACGGCTTTACAGCGTCTCCGGAATGATGGGGCGCAAAAGCTTCGTCGAGCTTGCTATTAATTTATACCCATTTTGATATTATATATGCAAAAGTCTGTCTGTAACATCATGCCCTTATCCCACTTTAAACAGTGTTGGCACAACATGTTTATAACATGTTGTCATATAATTTGACTACGTATTTACGACACCTCGGTGTGAAAGAGGGTTGTCTATTCTACTCAACCAGATACCACACGGTGGATCAAATTACATTTGTCGCCTTTTACCACACCTCGGCAAGAAAGAGGGTGGTCTATTCTACTTAGCCAGATACTATAAGGCTACTCAAATATCTACACCTAACAAATGAATTACATACACATAAATGTATTTCCAAATACTGTAACTAAAAAGAAGTGATATGAAATTGAATTCTGAATCGTTAAAATTCTCAGCATCCAGAAGTTTCATCCGCAACCATTATTAGTTTTAAAACGTAAGCCGTTCGTGTCGTTTCAGACGACGATTAATATTCATTACTTAAATATTGAATGTCATCTGATACTGGGAACGTCGCCTATTCAAACAAATTAATCGACGAACTGAGGTGATACGGGGGAAAAGGAAAATAAAAATAAAACGGAGACGCAGTTGATTGCGCCGCGGCAGACAAATGGCCACATCGCTCTCTGCCTCCTGGTATTCTTCAAACCTAATGCCAAACGACTTTGACTAAATCCACATATAGAAAAAACTTGGGAAATTTCCTCAGACGTCGAATATCAACAACTGTCTACATATAATTATTTCGCACAATCGACTGAAACGAAGAAAACAAGTTTCCAAGTTTCGCACTCGACCCAAAGTTCACGTGTGCTGAAGTGTCGAGTTATCATATTACGCGACACGAACGTGCGCGATGTTTTCCACAAAGATTGCTCTGCAGTAGGTAAATTATCCATTATATAATTCGAGACGCGAGATTTGAAAATTGTTGGAATACAAGAGATCTTAAGTCGGAATGAAATCACAGACGTATCGACGTCTCAGACTGACAGAATGACGGATTGTTTCAGTAAACGCTTTGGCGATCCTTAAAGATGTTATCTGTCACATCAGCGACATGTTCACTGACCGACGATCGAGGACACTCGGACTATACACGTACACGGTTTCGCAGCAGCGATCCACTAGAGGTTATATCGTCCTGGTAATCACAATCGGCGGACAGGGCGGCGGAGCGCGCGGGGCGGTCGCGTACAGGCGCCAGGGCGGGCGGCCGAACACTGAAGGCGTCCCGGGCGTCCCTCGCCGCCCGCCCCGCGCCCTCCCTACCCCGTAACAGAATATCTCAATTATTTTATTGAGAAAGTTAATGAGACGAGAGTCATGGGCCGATTGGCTCTCTAGTATTCCCATGATCATATCAAAAGAGCTAATCGTATTTAGAAAAAAACAAGTCTATGTATATAGAAACAAGAGCTATTTTAGATCATATTTCGATAATGTATCACTATTTTATTTTTCGGCAGAAATCATCATTCAGAAAATATCATTGTCATGTATAAAGGTGACCTGGAAAAGTTTCAACTGCGCCATCCGCTTCGACGGGAAACAACTTCACTGGACAAACGGCTCGATAGACCCGCGTACAGTGGGATAACTAGTGATATTTGAGTCACCATTCAGGCAAATTCGCTCACAGAAGAAGCATCGATCAGAAGATATACTCGTAGATATACATATCTGTACAGTTATTCACTTAAAGGTCGAAATAACAAATACGCACTGTGTTTTCCTACTTAAAACCGGGGTTTTTTAAATCCTAAATCCTTGGTTTGGTCGAACTTCCGGGATACTTTGATGCCATTCTTAAAGTGCTGTTTTTATACTGGACGCTGTTCCTATATCAACCAATTGTATCAACGATGATCAGTTGGCAGAGTTAAAGTAACTTTGCTACAAAGTCATTAAACAGAAGTAATGAATGAACTGCTCATTTACTGTAATTCGTAAATTTTCCACGAGCGAGATAACAACGGACGCATCGAGCCGCATAATCTACGCTATTATGCGACAGCATCAAGGCGTAATGTCGCTTCACAAGCCAGTGGTTCAGACTTCGAGGTCCGGGTGAATCAAATAGAATTTCAGTTAGAAAAATATTGCACTAAATAAAAGCTAGTAGTAGGCTTTGGTTCTACTGCGCTATGTTAAAAAAAACCTTACAAGTTTTAGGTGACATATAGACGAGCGCTTTGTTAAATGAACACATATTTAAGCTAACTAACTTTACAAATTTATTTAAAACTAATTTTTTAACCTCCAAATTATTTTCAAACAAAATATTTTGAAAAATTTGAATCTCAAAACTACATCCAGAAAAAATTTAGAATTTAAAATTGTTCACAATTTTTAATGATTAAATAAAAACCGAGAAGTTATTTTGATATAAACCCTGATCAAAAATAATCTCTGAAACGTCGGAAGTAGAGTTTACTATTCGATATCTTATATCGTATCCAGAATTAGTAAAAACCACACAAAGTATATACCAGCACCCCACTACACTAACACTGCACATATTCATTAAACCAATCTCAACACTATAAAATTATTTTGCTATAATCCGAGTAAGTCAAGAGAATCTATGTAAGGCTAAGTGTAGGAATCAAAAACCGTTGCCATGCTATACCTGGAGGATTAGTTACCGCACGCATCTCAAAACGTTAAATTTGGTACTGAAGTCTAGCATTCCTTTATATAGCTCGGAGCGAAGGGTTTGAAATCGCGTCGAGGACTTATTTGGATTGCTTCCTGTGGTCCTACAAGATTTAAACTAATATCTTAGACATTATTCACGTTTGCAAAATTAAAACGAATGAGCGCTAAAATATAAGACTATCCTATTTTGACGTATCAAAGACAAAAACACGTGGCCATCTAGTAATAAATATAAAACTAAAGTAGCCAATTGCTTTTCGCGTAAACAACAGAAAGTCATTCGCTGAAAGCTCGGATAAACAGCATCGAAAAGCCATTACAAAGGTTGAGCAACGCACATTGAAATTCAACCCACGAACTAAACGGCCGGCCCCTACCTATATACGTGTGATATCCCAAGAAGGTAGCAATCAGACTTGTTTGAATGGAAGTTAAAATTTGATTGAAGTAGAAATCGTGAAACAAATTCCTTCGAAGAAACAATTCGAAAACTAAATGTTACGACTGAGGAAATCTGATTGTGGAGCAAGAGGAAAAACAAATATCAATCTTCGAAAATCAGTAACAAGGAAGAGAAAATTCTAAGTGGGGTCGGCACAACACGTTATAAACATGGTGTCACGTGATTTGGCTACGTATTTTACGACCGGCCGCCTGCTTGACGTCAACTTAACTTAGTCCTATATTACGACGCCTCGGTAAGAAAGTAGGTGGTCTATTATACTCAGCCAGATACACTATGAAGTTACTTTGTTAATTTCGTATTCTCGAAGGAAAAACGGTATTTTAATGCTTTACAATAGCGGAGTATTATTATTTAATATTATAGTATTTTATTTCAGTTTTTAACCAAATTCCAATATTGTCCCAGCGTATTAGCTGTGAAAACAAACACACAAACAAAAAACTTTCGAATATTAATTACATTTGAATATAATAAGAAATTTAGAATACAAATGTATCGATTGATATCAATGAAAATCTTAATATGAGTTAGAGATATAAAATCATTTTCATCATCTTCCTGCCCTTATCCCACTCTAAGTGGGGTCGGCACAACATGTTATAAACATGCTGTCACATGATTTGGCTGCGTTTTTATGACCGGTCACCTGCCTGACGTCAACTTACCTCTGTCGTATTTTACGACACCTTGGTAAGAAAGAGGGTGGTCTATTCTACTAACCGGATACCACACGGTGGGTCAACTTACCTTAGTCGTCTTTTACGACACTTCGGTAAGAAATGAGGGTGGTACTATTCTATTCTGCCGGATACCACACGGCGTAGATATAAAATCATTTTATCCCAACTTAAATCTGTTTTAAAAGGACCAAAGATGTATAGAAATATATTTATGAAAATGAAGTGTACTATTTGCTAAGCTTGCTTTCATAAACTCAACACCATATGACGCCCCTATTTATTATAGCGTTCTTTATTCAGTATAGAAGCCATGAGGAAAATGAAAATATATAATCCAATATTACCTTTATTCGTTATAAAAAACCATCTAGAATACACACAAACCTATGAATGCTACTAATATTATAAAGAAGTTTGTGATTATGGATGTATGTTTGTTACGCTTTTACGGCGAAACCACTGAGCCAATATTAATGAAATTTGATACAATTATTTCTTATACACCGCGGTAACATATAGGCATAGAAATCCTGTAGATTCTACAGGAATAAGATGAAATTGAAAAGCGCCATCTATTATCAATGAAATGACAACAGTCCACTCGAAGGTAGTTGCGGGTAAAAGCTAGTTTATTATAATAGGACCGCCGTCTTTATCAACAACATCCTTTACGACGGTATCATTATCATTCTCCTGCCATTACCCCACTCTAAGTGGGATCAGCACAACATGTTATAAACATTTTGTTACATGATTTAGCTAGATATTTTACAACGGCCCTGCCCGACGTCTACTTACCTCAGTTGCCTTTTATGGCACTTCATAAGAAAGAGGGTAGTCTATTCTACTCAGCCAGATACCACACGTCGGGTCGAATTCATAAACGAGGGTGATCGATTCTTCTCAGTCTGTTACCACACGGTATTTTTAGCTTAACAACGTTAAATACACAAAAGCATTAATGCATTAATATCAAACCTTAATCATACACAATCTATGTAAACATGAGACAAACTAAACTTTTTATTTTGCCAAAGCATTTAGTTTGTGAAGCCGAAGCGGCTCAATATAACCGTAACCTTATTTCCTGTTTTCAATTAGGGCCGCCACTTGACACCAAGTTATTATTTATTTAAACCCACCCCCCTCTTACGGCAGTCATTAAAATTTTCCACGAACCCTTCCACCTCCATTGTTAGGTAACCGGAAGCATTAAAACTCTTTGGTTTAACGTTTATCTTTGCTTATTTCAATTAACGTTACAAATTAATCAAGTTTATACTTTTGATCCGATTTTCCCTCTTATCTTTTTCCAAACATTAAAACATACTAGACTTACCTATTTTACTTTATGGTAAGAAATATGCTTATTCGCATACGATAAAATTGGAGTTCAAAATTCTGGAATTAACTAAGTAATCAAGAACTGAAACTTAATTATTAAAAATATTTAAAAGATTGACCGCCGAGTTTCTTCCTGGTTCTTCTCGGTAAGAGCAACATTCCGAACCAGTTGTAGCTTCATTATTAATAATTGACGATTCAAAAGTGATTGAAAGATCTTGTCTAAAGATTATTATACTTTGATTAAAACAAAGCTTTTATTATAGGACAAATGAGGAATGTCACATCGAAATTTTAAACAAAAAATTTCGGAATTTTACTTGTCTTAAGTAGAAACGAAACAATTTCTATTACTTATATCTTAATAATTATAATCGTGGTAAAGAATTGACTGCAACGCTGCGTTGTCATCGGTACTAATTCTACAGTTATAATTCATAATAGCGAATGCAACTCTGTCGGTCGGTCGAACCTAATATAAAGGATTTAACATATCAATATCAACTCAGAAACCATGGCCTTTCCCTCCATCCACTAAGTAAAGAATTCATGTCACTCATTCATTCATTCCTACGTTTACCACCCAATAAATCGTCACCATACTGTTATAATGTTAACGCCTAAAAAGCACTTTTCCCTGTGACATTAATATAGAAGAAAAAACGGTGCAAAAGAACCTAACATAAAGGTAAAATTTGAACAAAAGAATTTATTCATGTAAGCTCATTAAATCGATAAACGAAATCTGATTTCGAGCTTTTAAGACCCTGCAAAGCCGATCTTTACGTGATCGCTATATTAAGTTTCTTGTATGAACCAGACTGAAGTGTTTTATCACTTAAGATTTAAATCTTAACAATATTAAGTTCCCACCCCCGAGGGTACTTGTTTGGTCTTAATTCAAAGACTCCTCGAACCAATTAGAACAGGGTAACATTTCAATGATGGCTCTAATTTATTTGTTACATTTGTTATTTTTAAGTCTTCTACTAGACTAAACTTTTTCAAGTAGATTTGTAATAAACATTAATATAATATTAGGAGTAACTTTTTTCATCTACTTATGTTAACAATTCTAATAAAATTTTTGTATTATTAATTAAATTATGAAAATGAAAATTGAAAATTATGAAACTGAAAATTATTAATGAAACTGAAAATTAATTTTAATTTTCAGTCAAGCTTTTGCAAGCATTTTATAATTTGATTTTAATAAAGCTACCACTGCATTTCGAAATATTACTACAAATGAGAACAACCAGCAAGAAACTTTTATATTTTTTTTTTCATTTCCTTAAAACTTTTGCGAGTCTGTTACATTTTCTTTTTTTTTTACTCGGCGGTCGGTCTTTTCACCTTTGTTTTTAATATTTATTTATATCCACTGTCATCAAGTCATACATTTTGTACTATTTCCTGCTAATAATATAAATGCGAAAGTTTTTGAGTATCGTTGTAATTTTGTTGCTCTTTCACGGCGAATCGGCGAAGCAATATTGATGAAATTTAGCACAATTATTCCTTAAACACCGGGATAACATATAGGCTATAGAATGACATTGAAAAGCGCCATTTGTTTTCAATCTATCACTCGAGAACAGTACACGCGAAAAAAGTTGCGGGTAAAAGCTAATAATATTATAAATTCTTTACCAATCCTTAGGTTTTAGCAAAAGGGCTTGTAAATCAATTAGAATTAAGCTTATATATAATTGCATTGTTATATTTGTCCAATCATTGGTCGGATATCCGCATGTGATGTCGGGCGAGCGGTAATCCGTTGCCTCAGGTGGGTTTCATTGTGTTGATATATTTATCAGTGAAATGGTTAAATGGGTACGCCATTGTTCGGTTGACACTGAGACCCGAGTGATAAAAACAAAAACGATCGCAAACAATGGTTGTTGCCTTTTAATATGATGAATACCAAGAAAATTACTAAATAAGGTAACAAAGAATGAATAGACGCTCTGAGAAAAACAAACATTCATTTTTGGACTTTCTAGAAATTCTCAATGCCGTATGCTGAGTAGATTAGACCACGCTAATTTCTTACCGAGGTATGGTAAAAGGTGACTAAGGTAAGTTGACACGTGTGGTATTCGGCTGAGTAGAATAGACCAACCTAATTTCTTACCGAGCTGTCGTAAAAAGTGACTAATGCAAGTTGACGTCAGGCAGATGACCGGTCGTAAAATACATAGCCAAATCATGTGATATGTTTATAACATGTTGAACCGACCCCATTTAGAGCGGGATAAGGGCATGGGGAATGATGATTTCTAGAATTTCTAAATGCTAAATTTGTAATATTTTTTTTTTACAACAAAAATGTACAAATTATATCTATCTTAAATTATTTATTTGTCATAATATATTATAATAAATATCTGGGTGACCGCGCTTTGCTCGGTAATTTTTTATAAAGAAAAAAAAACTAAAAAAAAATATTATTTAGTTGGGGATCGATTCTAAACTTTTACATGTACAGTATCTAAATATACACGAGAAGATACACACATCTGAAATCGCATACACTACACTGTCCTTTCTCGAAAGTTACCACTGTATTCTGATTAGTTTAAGTAAAAGTCGTAGGTACCTTGGTATCTCATTGCAATATCACATTAACACAGCTTTGTATTGGCAATTCTCTGTTTGCGAGACGTGCGAGTGTACCAGCCAAGATTTATACTCTGGGGAAATAGACAGAGATTGTATTTTATTTAAACGTCTGACCAGACTGGCGGAGTTGCAGAAACGTGCTGAATGTCAAATATCTAGTTATTCATATTGTTTTTGTTTTATAAAATAAAAGCTTTTCCCGCAACTTCGAATATACTAACACTAACTCAATAATACCAATGTACAAAGGAAACATTACACTGTCTCAAAATGCAATGTCAAAATTTGAATAACACGAGAGCCCTAAATGAGAGTGGACGTGTAGTGACATATTATTTTATACTACTAAACTATAAAACAAAAATCGCAAATAACATCCCAAAATAAATGTATCAACTAAAAATAAATAAATAAGATAAGTTTATTGCACAAAATTTATGTAAAATAATATTATACATAGTACCTGGGTGTCCGAGCCTTGGTCATAAATTTTTGTTAAATATATAAAAATAATGCAATAAGCGTCGGGTGACATGTGGGAATCGATCTGTTTTGAACTTTTTTTGTCCGCCCGTTACTATAAGGCTATCCCAGCTTTGCAATTGACATCTCAAATATCAATTGCATTCAATTCTACATTTTCCAATTATATTTTAAATGAAACCTAGCTAGATTGAATTTCCCCCCCTAAAACCATGCTAAAATTTCATGAAAATCGTTGAAGCCGTTTTCGGAAAATATATACATTTACTCAATTAAATATAAAAGATACGAAAAAAAGGCACAAAGCGTTTTTGTAAAGTTTTTTACTAGACATCATTCTCCTGCCCATATCCCACTCATGTTGTGCCAAAACATATTGTAACAAGCTTTGGCCTATTATTTTACAACGGGCCGCCTACCTGACGTGAGCTTACCGTAGTCGCCTTTTACGGCACCTCAGTAAGAATAAGGGTGGTCTATTCTACTCAGCCAGATACCACATAGCGGAGCGTGTTATATCTTTAATATTTAAATAAGTTAATCCTGTATCTATATATATATAAATATATTTTTTGACTCCAACGATTTTCCTTACATTCAGCATGTAGGGGATTTTGGGGGAGAAAAATCAATCTAGCTAGGTTTTATTTTAAAAAATCTCGTTTTATCCGTATTTTTGGGCACTAATTAAACTACGAAAATAGGAATAGATAGCAAATCATAATTTGAGCTTTCTTCTGTATCTTTTAAAAACGGCAAGCACGGTCACATAGGAATATTATAAACGCCCAGTACAGTTTATACCATTGCAAAACGTTTGTGGCTTGTGTACTCGAATAGTTGATTACTTAAAACAAATAAATATAGCGTGTCTTTGTCTAGTGTCGATTTAATTGCTTCCCGTGGACCTGAACGATAGCTCGCGAAACAACTTAATAAATCAGAATTACATTTCGCTCCCTACAGACCGTCTGTCCCTGCATAATTAAACTTGCGGCTTTATTGAGTTTAGTCTGCGATAACTAAGTCCGAGATTGCCGACCGCTGACTGTCGACCATTAGCCACAATTAACAGATATATTTTATTTCCGAACCAGTGATAGCTTCATTATAATTTGACGATTCGAAAAGTAATTAACAGAATCAGATGTTAATATGCAGAGATCCTAATACAAAAGTAACAATGATAATTAAGTAACGTGTTACTATCCCATTGCTAGGGACAGGCCTCCTCTTTCCGGTTGTTGGAGAAAAGGATCAGAGCTATGACCTACCATGCTGCTGCATATTGGTAGGTCACACATTCCGTAGATTTCTCTAGACATATGCAGGTTTCCTCATGATGTTTTCCTTCACCGAAAAGCGTGTGCAATTATCAATTATACACATAAAGTTAAACAGAAGAATTAATAGGTGCCTGTCCGGGGATTGAACGTGTGACCTACACGGAGTCGCACGGTCACACCGCTGGGCTATCACGGCTTTTTATAATGATATTAGTTTGCAATTAGTTTAAAAATTTATGCAAAACTCAATATAAATTGTACTATTCGTTTTCTTATACAAAACTGATACATGCAAGATTCGTAAGAACGCATTACCGCCATCACAATACACAAGCACTGCACACGTTCACTATCACAAATTCAACAATCGTTTCATCCCCCGCAAGGAGAAGTCAGTAACGAATAGTTTTAAATTTGAATATTTTATAAAAGCTAGTTTCAACAAAGAAGAAGCTCTCACTCTCTTAGTTTGTTTTCTCTGAAAATTGTTGATTACTTATAGGTTTTACGTAATAAAGGAGATGTTTCTATGGGAAGAACGACGTTCCCAGAATACAAAAACTTCATAGTAACTTTAGACCTAACTATACACAATATGACTGTTTAATTGGTGACTTATTTTTCTTATTTTCGGAGGCAAAATCTCTTATCAAAATATTTTAAAATAAACCAAATCCATTTCAATATAATTGAGCCTTCGTATATAATTTTCTATACTTAGTACAGAGTTAGTAGTATGTACACAACCTTGGCAAATCAATAACGTATTTGAGTATGTATTTACTTCATTCAGTATTGCTTTTGGCTTCATCTTAAGCTTCTGTACATAGTATACGGTATTATAACATGTATCTCTCCTAACGCACGTTGCAGTCGACTCATTTACATTTCAATGGCCCAGAGATAATTGTCGTAGTCATTCTGGTCTTAATATAGTTTTAACATAAGTTAAAATCAAATAAAAACAATCTTTATTCAAATAAGCTCTTTCAAGCACTTTTAAATTGCCAATGATCAAAACGGTTAATGAAGCTACAACTGGTTCAGAATTCTTCAAATCAAATTCAAACCGCACAGGCACTAATGAGTTCTTAAACTTATATGCCTAATTGATATTAATAATTTTATTAGTGATCCTTTACGCAACTAACGCGTTAAAATCGTTAGCATTTATGCTTTTTTCGTTACAAAAATTAATACATTTTATTTTAATAAAAAATAAGTAACGGCCTGTTACTATCCCACTGCTGGGCATAGGCCTCTTCTCTCCGTTTTTGGAGAGAAGGATTGGAGCTGAGACCTACCACGCTGATCCAATGCGGATTGGTAGGTTACACATATCACCAGAATTCTCTAGAGATATGCAGGTTTCCTCACGATGTTTTCCTTCACCGAAAAGCGTGTGATAAATTGCAATTATCAATTAGACACATAAGTTTTACTAGAAAACTCATTGGTGCCTGCCCTGGGTTTGAACCCTAGACCTCCTCGAAACAGGCGCACGGTGTTACCGCTGGGCTACCACAGCTTATAATGATGGTAATATTTTAATAAACTAGCCACAATTAATTAATTGTATAAAAGCAGCGTGCAACGTGTAATTTCGGGAAAGGGCACACACAAATATACACAAACACACGTACACACTTGTCATCAAAACAACGGCAACAAAAATGTAACTCGATACCACAATATAAACTGAGTTCAATGATTCACAAAGATACGGTTTAACATAACAATTGAATTCAAGTCGCTTAATTTGTTAGCTTAATTGTTGCTCTCGTATAATTGGGGCTTATCAAAGATCTTAGAATGACTTATTAAGATGAAATTTAAGTCAAAAGTCGAGACGCCGGAGTCAATGGAAACAAAATAAGACATTCGTTGTTTATTTAAATTCAAATACGCTTTAGGTTACATGAAAATGTTCTAATAGTAGATTATGAATTAAAATGTAAGTTTCGTAATATTGTATAAAAAACGATATTTTTTCTTTATATTTATGCAATAATAAAAAACAATTTTACCAAAGTCAACCCATTTACTCTCTCAACAAATCAATGAGACGCGGTGTGACAGTGTTTTGTGTATTATCGACCAACTATATGAAAGAGGTTGTATTTGAAACATGTTGTAACAATTGAGTATATAAACATGTTTGAAACATGTTGTTACAAGATTTCGCTAGTTATTTTACGACCAGCCGCCTGTAAACGTCAACTTTTCTTAGTCGCTTTTGACAACACCTCGGTAAGAAATGAAGGTGGTGTATTTCATTGAGCCATATACCACACAGTGGGTCAACTTACCTTAGACGCCTTGTACAACACCTCGGTAAGATATGAGGGTGACCAATTCTACTCAGCTGAATATCACACGGCGTACAACTTGCCTTAGTCGCATTGTAGGAAATGAGGGTGGTCCATTCTACTCTGTCGAATACCACACAACACTCATTTATCTATTAGCTAAGAATTAAAATAGATAGTTAATAGTAAAGTACAAGAAGTATATTTAAGGTACAAAATTGTGTATAAAAAGTGACCTAAGAATTTGTTGATGTATGAATTATAATCAATGGTTAGATGCCGCATTATATTAATCAAAAATCATAAGTTAAATCCTCAGCCTTAATAATGATAATCTTCATTAAACTTTTTGAATTTAAACTATCGTGAGTGTTATTCATAATTAATGTACAGAAACCGGCTATACTCACGTCTTATTTCGATAAATAAGTCGGGCTCATCCGATAAAATTAGACGTGAGCATAGCCGATTTCTATACATTAATTACATCATTAAAGTCATAAATTTTACCTCATATAGCTTAAACTATGAATTCCCACGAAGCATGCTTTGATTTGATTTATAAGTAATAAATTAAGATCTTTTGTTTATTTTCATTGATGTTATATTGTCAGTCTTCGCCAATGGCGGTGGTGCAATATAGGACCAGACAGGGGAAAGGGGGGAGCAATTATATATAGCAATACCTGTCAATTGCCAATTGCAGAATAAATATTTTTTCATTTCATTTCATTTCATTTCATTTCATTTCATTTCATTTCATTTCATTTCATTTCATTTCATTTCATTTCATTTCATTTCATTTCATTTCATTTCATTTCATTTCATTTCATTTCATTTCATTTCATTTCATTTCATTTCATTTCATTTCATTTCATTTCATTTCATTTCATTTCATTTCATTTCATTTCATTTCATTTCATTTCATTTCATTTCATTTCATTTCATTTCATTTCATTTCATTTCATTTCATTTCATTTCATTTCATTTCATTTCATTTCATTTCATTTCATTTCATTTCATTTCATTTCATTTCATTTCATTTCATTTCATTTCATTTCATTTCATTTCATTTCATTTCATTTCATTTCATTTCATTTCATTTCATTTCATTTCATTTCATTTCATTTCATTTCATTTCATTTCATTTCATTTCATTTCATTTCATTTCATTTCATTTCATTTCATTTCATTTCATTTCATTTCATTTCATTTCATTTCATTTCATTTCATTTCATTTCATTTCATTTCATTTCATTTCATTTCATTTCATTTCATTTCATTTCATTTCATTTCATTTCATTTCATTTCATTTCATTTCATTTCATTTCATTTCATTTCATTTCATTTCATTTCATTTCATTTCATTTCATTTCATTTCATTTCATTTCATTTCATTTCATTTCATTTCATTTCATTTCATTTCATTTCATTTCATTTCATTTCATTTCATTTCATTTCATTTCATTTCATTTCATTTCATTTCATTTCATTTCATTTCATTTCATTTCATTTCATTTCATTTCATTTCATTTCATTTCATTTCATTTCATTTCATTTCATTTCATTTCATTTCATTTCATTTCATTTCATTTCATTTCATTTCATTTCATTTCATTTCATTTCATTTCATTTCATTTCATTTCATTTCATTTCATTTCATTTCATTTCATTTCATTTCATTTCATTTCATTTCATTTCATTTCATTTCATTTCATTTCATTTCATTTCATTTCATTTCATTTCATTTCATTTCATTTCATTTCATTTCATTTCATTTCATTTCATTTCATTTCATTTCATTTCATTTCATTTCATTTCATTTCATTTCATTTCATTTCATTTCATTTCATTTCATTTCATTTCATTTCATTTCATTTCATTTCATTTCATTTCATTTCATTTCATTTCATTTCATTTCATTTCATTTCATTTCATTTCATTTCATTTCATTTCATTTCATTTCATTTCATTTCATTTCATTTCATTTCATTTCATTTCATTTCATTTCATTTCATTTCATTTCATTTCATTTCATTTCATTTCATTTCATTTCATTTCATTTCATTTCATTTCATTTCATTTCATTTCATTTCATTTCATTTCATTTCATTTCATTTCATTTCATTTCATTTCATTTCATTTCATTTCATTTCATTTCATTTCATTTCATTTCATTTCATTTCATTTCATTTCATTTCATTTCATTTCATTTCATTTCATTTCATTTCATTTCATTTCATTTCATTTCATTTCATTTCATTTCATTTCATTTCATTTCATTTCATTTCATTTCATTTCATTTCATTTCATTTCATTTAGTGTTCAACCAAGCTTCACGCTTGGTTGAACACTAAGGGAGGCCATTAAAAATGACTAAAGAACTTTTCTAATATTCCTAAGATGTTTAACAATATTGGAAAAGTTATGAGGCTATTTATATCCTCACATTATAACCACGCTGCCTAATCACTTAAAGTCATGTATCATGATTTTCATGTCACATTGAATTGGTAGAGCATAAAATAAATCGATAATTTTAATACGTATCATCATCTTCCTGCCCTTATCCCACTCTAAGTGGCGTCGGCACAACATGTTATAAACATGTCATCACATGATTTAGATATCTATTTTACGAACGGCCGCCTGCCTGACGTCAACTTATCTTAGTCTTATTTTACGACACCTCGATAAGAAAGAGGGTGGTCTATTCTACTTAACCGGATACCACACGGTGAGTCACGTACCTTTGTCGCTTTTTACGACACCTCGGTAAGAAATGAAGGTGGTCTATTCTACTCAGCCGGATACCACACGGCGGGTCGACTTCCCTTAGTCGCCTTTTACGACACCTCGGTAAGAAAAGAGGGTGGTACTATTCTATTAAGCCGGATACCACACGGCGGGATAATTTTAATACGTTTATCTCGGGAAATCAATCCTTCTGCATTTAATTTTTAAAGTGATTTTTTTGCTGGTTCTTCAAGGTGAGAGCAGCATTCCGAACCATTAATTATATTGATCCTTAATGATTCAAAAATTAAGAGCTTTCTTCGAGTTCGAAAGAGCTTATTTGAATAAAGATTATTTTGATTTGATATCCTACAGGATATCCACAACCCACAAAATTGTACAGTTTGCATATTGACTGTGAAAAACTAGTTATTTTTGTTGGCAGTTTTGAGCAAACTTTAGTCTTTGTTCAAACTAAAACTGAGTTTATATAAATTTATATCCCGCCAGCTATTGTGGCCGTTCGCTGAACGGTTTTATGAAACTTGTTCGATTCCTCTAGCACTGTAGTTGGGGATTTGCATTTGAATACGTTTGATATCTGCAATACAGATGTGTTCAATGCCAATAAGATGCATCGTATCTGCGAGAAGATATATATATTTGAATTTCCATACGGCTAAAGCATGGATATGATCTTTCTTGATGGAAAGAAAACGATGCAGCCTAAAATGGACCCCAAGCTGTTCACTCTTTTATTAAAATTTAGTGGTTTAAGAGTCGGAAAATATAAATGTAATTACTAAAATGTCTCGTGTATATAACATTAGCAATTGCCAGCGGCTCCGCCCGCGTGGAATGATTAAAACCGTAATATAGTATTTGATAACCATGAAAATATTTAAAGTGGGTTAACCATAAAAGTTAGACATATGCTGTCGCGGACTTTTATTTAGAACTTTTAGAGCGGAATATTTTTTTAGTACGTGATTTTTGAATAACTTTTACCATTTACTTAGCGCACGCAAAGAAGCTTTAAATTCTGCCGTTTTAGTAATATTTTTTGCTGCTCCTCTCCTATTCATCTTAGCGTGATGTTATATAGTCTACAGCCTTCCTCGATTAATGGACAATCTTACACTCAAACAATTTTTCAATTCGGTCCAGTAGTTCCTGAGATTAGCGAGTTCAAACAAACTTTATAGCTTTATATATTAGTTTAGATTCATTGACTGTAATTATTGAATTGGTTTCATACACGAAGAGAAAATTGTAAATAACAAGGTAATCTTTCAACAATATTTTATTACCCTACTGTTAACCGTTGCGGAGTTCTCTCGTCTGGAGCAAATCCCGCAAGCAGCATCAGATCATGCTTACCATAAACAGGCATTATTATCGGGACTGAACCAGTTTATAAAATGTCAGCTCAAACGGACACCAAGAAGTGGGCCAAATTTACTTGCAAGATTCCACCTTCACATACATACATTGCAAATTAAATAAAACCTTTTAAAAAGAGATAGTCTGTCTATTACTTATATATATAAAAAATCAGGTTTTTCCTTGGAGAATAAGATAAAATATAGTATCAAATTGAGGACTTTTAACAATTACGCTGACGCGCACGAGATCGCTGATACACGTTGTAATATATTGTAGCAGCATTCTGTTATGGATATTGGCATCCAAGTAACTTAAAGAATATCCTTGTGAAGAAAACTTTTTGTGTACGATATGCATAGAAATGTCTGTGTTTATTGTAGAATTTAGAACGAGTGTTAAATTAATAATTAACTTTTAAATTTAAGACTCGCTTCACGGATATTCTGTACATAATGACGCCTTGTTACATACATTAATAGCAGATTTCTTGTGCAAAATTAGACGAGATCGCTAATAATATGCAAAATACGTAGCACAAACCGAATATGTTAACAGAGGGGAGTCGGAAAGAGCGAAGTTTTTGCATAGCGAAAAAAAGGTCGCGGGGCCGTCTCTGGTGGCTGATCGGGGGGAATTGAATTCTGTCGCAGAAACTAATTTTAATAGGCGCCGGGAAAGGCCGGGATACCCCTCGCCATGGGATATCGGCCCGCGATTCCAACTTCATTGCCTCCCCAGGGGATTATTTAGACAGCTACAAAAGTTTATCCTCTTAGGGCGAATTCAGATTATAGCAAAACGAAATTCCCCAAGTTTTCAACTCTTTTATTTTGTTTTCTCGAAGCTTTAGCGTATTTATTTCAATATACATCTTACCTGCGACTTCGTGCGGGTCATCTTCTACGTTACAATAACCTTAATTATGCGCTAAATAGCTGTGATGGCCCAGCGGTGCGACCGTGTGAATCTCTAGAGACGATCACGGGTTCGAACCCGGGCAGACACCAATGAGTTTTTCTCTTAAAACTTATGTGTCTAATTGATAATTGCAATTTATCACACGCTTTTCGGTGAAGGAAAACATCGTGAGGAAACCTGCATATCTCTAGAGAATTCTGAAGGTATGTGTAACTTACCAATCCGCATTGGAGCAGCGTGGTAGGTCTTAGCTCCAATCCTTCTCTCCCAAAAACGGAGAGAAGAGGCCTATTCTCAGCAGTGGGATAGTAACAGGCTTACTTACTTTTATGCGCAAAATTGTTTTTTCCTGTTCGTAAAGGAAAAACGGAAATTTATATATCCTATATGTTAGCCTGATATATAAACTTTTAAAATTTTATCAGTATTGCACAAAGTAACTTAATACTTGTGTTATGAGTGACAGACAACTGGTAGGTAGATATATAATTATATAGTTTTAAATACATATCCTTACTAATCCTTACTAATATTATAAATGCGAAAGACTGTATGTCTGTCTGTCGGTTCCGTTTTCACGGTCAATCCGCTGAACCAATATCGATGAAATTTGGCACAAATATTCCTTATACAGCGGGGTAACATATAGGCTATATAAATCCTGTTAATACAACAGGAATAAAATTCAGGAGGAATTAAATAGGATGACATTCAAAACGCTATCTATGTTAACCTATGGAACTTATTTTTATTTACGATGTGTCAAAATCAAAAATCTGTATTAAAGAAATATTTAGATTCCAAGTTTTTCGGCTTACGTCAAAAGAGTTTTCTTTAGAGAGTATTTATATTTTATTATATTTTTATTCGTTTACAGGACTTTACTTTTATTAATTTATGTATTTTGGACGTAACTTTATTCGTGTTTTAAGTGAGTTATTACAATGGATAATTAAAATAAGTAATACGGGTTATTTACCAACTATATAGTAGTATAATAAATAAGCTAAAAATATTATAAATGCGAAAGTCTTTCTGTTACGTTTTAATTGTCAATTCGGTGAACCATTATAAATAAAATTTGGCACAATTAATGTTTATATACCTGGGTAACATATAAAAATCTTTGAAAAGTTATTTTTATTAATTAGGTATAAATAAAATAAATATATAGGACACTAATTTAAATATTTCGGTTTTTGTTTAGAATAAAGGAGACCGCCAGAATTTCATACATCTTTTGGCCCGGACCTTACGGAGGAACTATAAAAAAAGAATTATAGTTTGAGGCTATGTACAAGTACAATAACTAGCTAAATACCATAATAACACATTAAAAACGATAGGATTTGTGAATAAAATATAACAATAAGGTATAATCATTTAAGTTCAAGTTAAATTTAATCAAATACATTTTTTGTTGTCAAAAAAACAGACGTTTCGAGAAAACATATTCTTAAACGGAACGAGTCTTTAGTAAGTAGTCTGTGGCAACAAGTAAGAAATAAATGACTAATAATTGACACGTATTTAATTTAAGGGAAGTTTAATTTTATTTAAGCCCATAGTAATTAGGACATACGGCTTATGGAAAGAAGATTTTATTTCGAAACACCATTTTTAATATTTGAAAAGTCAAATGAAAAAGAAAAATGAAGATGAAGAAAAAGAAAAATGAAGGTAATATATTTTCGGATACTTATTTTAAAATATTATGTTAACAAAAACATAATTTAAATTTAATTTTTCGTATTTATTTTAAAACGCTAGAATCCAGCGCCGTACGTATAGTTAATTAAAAAGGAAAAACAAATTGACAATTGATGACGGATGACGTTACGTATAAATGTTTTTATTAAATAAGTTTTGTAGCACGTTACCATTAAAAGTTTATAATATTTATAGGTATATTTAATATCAGAAAAACATTATAAATTTTTTGATGCATATGATGATGTTTTTGCACTTCTTTTACTGAGCTATTTTAATATATATTTCATGTAAGTACGGTTTATTTACTAAAATTATCACATTATGCTCTTGATAAAACGATAAATCCCACTGATTCTTCCCGGATCGATCTGATTTTTGTGATAGAGATACACATTTGCAGGGATAACAACGTATCAGTCTACGCGAACGAAGTTGCGGGTAAAAGCTAGTTTACCTATAAATACACACCAAGACTCGAAGTACCAAAAATTATATATAAAGAAAATGTTGAGAATCGAACCCGCGACCCTCGAAGCTGAAAGCAGGGTCACTGCAAAATGCGCCGAGGGGATAATTAAAAGCATACTGTATAGTCATTGATAAAATTAGGTGTAAAGTTAATTAGGAGTTTAATAATCCAAAAAATAACTACTTGTTTTGCTACAATCCACGATCAGCAAATTTGATAATTCGTTATTTTATAGATGGGTTATAAATTGCTGACGTCACGTGCCGCACTAAAAATAGGTTATTTTTTTTATTCATCACGAAAAAGACTTTTTGCGAAGACGTCAAAACAACACATGCATATGTACGTGCGTGTCAAGTACCAGGGCGGCAGAGAACACAAAGAGTGTGTACCACTTGAATCCTTTTACGGAGAGTTGCAAGTTTTGAAACAGATACCAGTTTATATTTCAATAAAATAAGATATTTTAACATTTGAAGAGCGTGTAATAAGAGCACACTGTATTCGTCTAAACTGACGTTAAATATTTGACACGGCGCTTGATTTTGTTTAGGCTGGCGGCCAGCCGTAAAATACGCAGCCAAGTCATGTGATAACATGTTTATAACATGTTGTGCCGACTCCACTTAGAGTGGGATAAGGGCAGGAAGATGATGATGAATAATTAATATTTAAGAATAGTCAATCAATAAAATGATAAAATTATACATTCCATGTCATTCTAAAAATATTTTATTAAATTCACTTCTAACTAAGAGATGGCCCGTGGAGTGGACAAAATCGGTGTTAATTCCACTACACAAAAAAGGTTCCACCAAAGTCTGTAGCAACTACAGAACACTCGCACTTATCCCGCATGTCAGTAAGATACTTCTGTACATAATCAATCGTAGACTCAAACACTATCTTGATCAACAAATCCCAGAAGAACAAGCGGGTTACGTAAAAGGTAAAGGCACTAAGGAGCAAATAATGAATATTCGACAAATAATAGAGAAAAGCCGCGAATTTAACAGCCCTGTGATTATGTGCTTTATTGACTATACCAAAGCTTTCGATTGTGTGCAGTGGGACAAACTATGGGAAGTGCTAAGTGAGATGGGTACACCGCAGCACCTCATTGATCTGGTCCGAAACCTTTATGTCAACAACCGTTCTTTTGTTAAATTAGACACCGACTGTTCTGATGTGTTCTGTATTGGGAAGGGTGTCAGACAGGGATGCATTCTCTCACCTCTGCTCTTCAATATATACGGTGAATACATAATCCGCAAAGCTCTTCTCCATTGGTATAAGGGATTTCCAGTGGGCGGAAAGCGCATATGTAACCTGCGATATGCGGATGATACAGTTCTCCTCGCAACATCCTTTACCGATATTAAGGAAAAACTGCACAGGTTGGATACAGAGGGTAGGGAACTAGGACTAGTAATAAATAGGCAAAAACCAAATTAATGATAGTAGATCGTGCTTGGAAGCTGTCAGATGCCCAAAAAATCCAAGGCATTAATACAGTGGACGACTTTATCTATTTGGGATCAAATATAAATAACGAAGGTAGCTGTGTCCCGGAGATTAAACGTAGAATAGCCATTGCCAAAGATCAGATGATACGCCTTCAGAATATCTGGAAAAATCGGGGAATAAGCTATAAAACCAAAGCTCGTTTAGTAAGAGCATTAATATTCCCAATCTTTCTCTATTTAGTAGAGACTTGGACCAACCGAGCGAGGGAGATACAGAGAATAGATGCATTCGAAATGTGGTGCTGGAGGCGAATGCTCCGAATACCCTGGACGGCCAAACGCTCAAATGTATCTCTTCTCTCTCAACTCGGCTTAAAAACCCGTCTGGCTACTATCTGTCTCCAACGCATACTTTCGTATTTCGGCCACATAAAGCGAAGAGGAGATGGCAATCTGGAAAAGCTGGTCATTGTTGGCAACACAGAAGGCAAAAGACCACGAGGCCGGTCGCCTACACGATGGTCTGACCAAGTGGAAGAAGCCATCTCCTCGCCCAGATTCTATCAGACGGTGAGGGCTACTATGGATCGGAACAGGTGGAGACAGATTATACGAAGAAAGGCTTCATATGACCACGATCCTCAGTAATGAGGGACCGATTGAAGGAGAGGAAGAAATTCACGTCATACGTGATACCTATACAATTTTTTAATATTTTGTAGCGTGATGTGATGTGATGGCATTGAAAAAAATATTACAATGTATTTTACTTAACGACGCCTAATTTTAAATTCGGTCTTTTTGGTAGGTACTCGCTATGTATGTATCGCGTCTATAAATCTCTATATTATGAAACTAAAGATATTTTTGTATGTAACGACATCTATGACAATTGTATGCAGTTACTTTCACTTTTGAGACAGCGCCACCTGTACTAAGACCGTTGAAACACTTTATAAGCTAAATAGGTTAAACTTTTAACTTTGGTTCTCGTAGTAGTTCAAGGCATGACTAAGAGATGGCGCTAGTAATATAAAACTTGAACTGCACCCTCGATGAGAACTTAATAAAAATATATTATTTTAAATCTTCAAAACAAGATTTTTAAGCTTACAAGATTCTTTTTAAGTACTTACGAGCTATTATTACATGAGACTGCCGGTCCTTACTTACCTGAAACAATAGTAAATATAAAAATTATTTAGGTGGTCAGCGCAAAAAAAAATATAAAAAGTACATCATTTGCAAATATTAATCATAAGGTA
Source organism: Morpho achilles (assembly GCA_947086495.1). Classification (NCBI taxonomy): domain Eukaryota; kingdom Metazoa; phylum Arthropoda; class Insecta; order Lepidoptera; family Nymphalidae; genus Morpho; species Morpho achilles. Next base: position 543,715 of record CAMTZB010000018.1, on the reverse strand, counting down.
GTAGTAAAAAAACTCTTCGTAAGGTTCAACAGGTAGTACTACACATGTACAACAGTAAAAGCCTACTAATGAAGTATAAAGTAAAAATATTATAAATGCAAGTCTAAATGTATGTTTCTTTGTTTCGCTTTCATGACTAAGTTAACAACGAAATATAGTAACATATAGGATATAAAAATTCCCAATTTTCTTTCGAAAACACGATACTTATTATACATAGTTAATTAAGAGTATTTGAAAGGTAAAACAGGCGCGAACGAATCCACTAGTAAGGTATTTGTTTGTGTAGATTTTTTAGCCTCACGAAAAATTTATGTAAAATGTATATGATTAAAAAGATTTTTTCATCAAACAAATTCTTTAGTTCATTGTAATATATATAACTGCCTTTTTTTACCTGGCGTTAAACGCTGCTCTAATGAGCCGAATTTGCGCGTCCCTTGAGAGATCACCCGAACGTATCGACCGAAGAATTTATTTACAGATGTCCTACTTACACACTTTCAAGTTAACAAAAGTTTTTTTTATACAATTCCGCCGCAAACTGAAAATAATTTAACGCGATATAATGTAACGTACAGGGCTCGCGAATAATCGAAATATAACAATATATCCTCCTGCCCTTATCCCACTCTAAGTGGGGTCGGCACAACATGTTATAAACATGCTCTAACATAATTTGGCTGCGTTTTTACGACCGGCCGCCTGCCTGACGTCAACTTACCTAAGTCGTTTTTACGACACCTCGATAAGAAGGAGGATGGTCTATTTTACTAAACCGGATATCACACGGTGGGTCAACTTACCTTAGTCGCCTTTTACGACACCTCGGTATGAATGAGGGTGGTACTATTCTACTTAGCCGGATACCACACGGCTTATAAAGAAATATAACAATATAATAGCTTAAATAAGCTTTGTAATATATAAAATATTGTTTTAATTGTAATATATTAATTATTGTATGATGCGATGATACGTTGCCCTCGTCCCATATCAGGGAAACAGCATCAAGACCTGGAGCTGCGGCGGAAATTGACGAATACGGCAAACGGCGGAAGTATGCATCTCTCACCGAGAGTCATAGAGTCAAAGTGCGAAAAAAATCGCTCGGTTTAATTGCCTCTTTAGGTGACAAGAGGGCTGGCTCCTTTTTGCACAATTAATCAGCTTAGCGATTCAGTGCGGAAACGCTGCCAGCATTCTTGGGACCATTCCACGTGGGCGTGATTTGTATAGTCCTAGTGTGAAAATAATTTAAGATAGATAACTTGTACATTTTTGTTGTAAATAAAAAAAGTGTCGTACAAATTTTTTTTAATATAAAAATACAAAACAAGATTTGTAATTTTATAGCTTTCAGTATAGAATAGTACAGAATTAGATTGTTATCCACAACTTACCCGTGGCAACACCTAACGAATAAATTAAAAGTAATAAATACTAAATTTCACATCTACACCGTGTGGAATCCGGCTGAGTAGAATAGTACCACCCTCATTTCTTACCGAGGTGTCGTAAACAGCGACTAAGGTAAGCAGAATAGCCGTGTGGTATCCGGCTGAGTAGAATAGACCAACCTCCTTACCGAGGTGTCGTAAAATACGACTAAGGTAAGTTGAGGTTAGGCAGGCGGCCGGTCGTAAAAACGCAGCCAAATCATGTAACAACATGTTTATAACATGTTGTGCCGACCCCACTTAGAGTGGGATAAGGGCAGGAGGATGATGGAATAAATTTCATATCTATCACTCATATTCAATCATGTTCATTAGTAAACATAATTAAAGCTAATCACAAAATTTCAGGTCCCTACTGGTAACCGAGGAGTTTCCTCATCTTGTGCCAATCCTGACAAATTCATTTATAGAAAAGGTGGGCCTCGGCGGGAATCAAAACCGCGACCCGCGGAGCGGAAGGCAGGGTCACTACCCACTGCACCAACGAGACAGTCAAGTTTATACCTATCATAAAAATGTACTGTCATCGGGACTGGTCCATTAGAATTTCAGCTCAATCAGACACCGGGAAGTGGGTCAAGTTTAACATGCAAAATTCCACCTTCACATACACGGCAAGTTAAATAAAAGCTTTTAATGACAAGAAATTATAAGTATGACATGTTACGAGAACAAAGATTGACAACGTGTTCAACATTTCTATTACTTAGGTATAATGTCCCGTTGTAACGACTCCCGTCGCCCACGTCGTCCGTCACCCAGACCCCGAGGCGGCGTGGTTACAACTAAATAGACGATTAGATAACATCATAAAATACTTCTCTATGATAACATTATAATAGCTATTCCACGGAAACATCCATTTACATCTTATTATTTTAGTAACTAAATCAGTTTTTTTTTTAAGCCAAAAAAATATTTCAGATACAAACTTTAATAAATTTTCCAATTTCGAATTTAAATTTACTTATTATATGACACAGAAAAAGATGTTTTTCTTTTATATATATTGGACAATTGTTAAAAACTACAAAAAATACCTGGATGATTTTTTGCTGCGTAATTTTTTAATAGATATAAATAATGCAATTTAAAAAAAAAAGGAAAAAAAACACCGGTGACATGTAGGACGCGAACATGTGTTTTGAACTTTTTAGTTTTCGGGGGGTACCCATTAAGCTATCATAGCATTGGCTTTAAAAGCTTAAATCTCATTTGCATTCAATTCTACATTTAGCATTTTTTCAATGCCCGAAAATATTGACAAAACGTCATTTTTTTATTGACACCTAGCCAGATTTTTCCCCATTATTATATATCATTAATTCATTTAAATATTAAAGATTAGACAACTGTTACGTACTGCAATAATTTATTTAGTATTTTGCAATGTTACAATCAATCAGGTACCAGATTTATACCAGATATCGATCTTTAATGCGAAAGGCTGTTAGTCTGTCTACGTTTTCATGGCTGATGGTGAAGCAATATTAGTAAAATTTGGAACAACTAAATACTTACATATTTGGTTAACATAATAATAATAATAATAATAATAATAAAGCCATTTATTCCATATTTCTAATTTTTCTTACATTCCAAATGTTGTTAGTAAGTTATTAGTAAATTTCTTATTATATGTTAGTATGGTTAGTCGGTTGAAATATGGACCCCGTTATGGGTAAAGGCCTCCTCCAGCTCTTTCCATTTCCCTCTCTGCTTGCCTATATTTAGCCAATCATTTCCCGCAACTTCTGTTAAATCATCAGCCCACCTTCTACTTGGTCTACCAACGTTCCTTTTCCCCCCTGGTCCTTTCCATCGTGTCGTTTCTAGTGTCCATCTTTTATCTGTGTATCGTGATATGTGTCCAGCCCAATTCCATTTTAATGTAAGTGCTTGTTTCATAACATCGGTGATTTTTGTTTTTCGTCTAATTGTAATATTTTTTACTTTGTGTACTTTCCTTATCTTTAACATACTCCTTTCCATTGCTGTTTGAGCGCATTTGATTTTTCGTTTAATTTTGTTTGTGAAGATCCATGTTTGACATCCATATAATAAGCATGGCGAGAGACATGTTTCAAACACGGTTTTTTTCAGATGCAATCCATAGTTTCCCTTAAGAATTTCTTTTTGAGACCAAAATTTTTTCCACGTAATATTAATTCTTCTTGTTATTTCTTCTTCATTGTTGTTCTGGGTAAGAGATATTTGTTTACCCAAATATATGTAATTTTGAACGTACTCTATGTTGTTTTCTTTAATTGTAATGAGTCGTTTGTGGCTGTTAGTCATTATTTTAGTTTTATTTAGATTCATTTCTAGGCCGATTTTGGAACTTTCATCATCAAGCGATCTCATCATTTCCTCAATATCTCTTGGAGTTTCGGCAATTATAACAATGTCATCAGCGAATCTTAAGTGGTTTAGGTAGTTACCATTAACAAGCAATCCTTTATTTGACCAATCTAATTTTCGGAATATACCATCTAGTACCGCGATGAATAGCTTCGGCGACAAAGGGTCTCCCTGTCTGACACCTCTTTCTATTTTTATTTCCTCTCCTCTTTTTGCGTGTTTTATTCTAATTGTATTATTTGAATATATATCTTTTAGTATATTAATATATTTTTGGTGGATATCCAAGCGTTGCAGTGCATTCCAGATTGAGCTGTGGCTAATGCTATCAAATGCTTTGCTGTAGTCTATGAATGCCACGTACAGAGGTGTATTGAATTCTTGATACTTTTCTATTATTTGTTCCAACGTCTGTATGTGGTCCATTGTGCTGAAGCCTGATCTGAAGCCTGCTTGTTCCTTCGGTTGCATTTTGTCTACATTGTGTGTTATTCTCTTTAATATTATAGATGAAAACAACTTGTACATGGTCGATAATTGGCTAATGGGTCTATAGTTCTCCACATTACAGGGGTTACCTTTTTTGAAGAGCAAAATTATATCAGATGTGCGCCATTGCTGTGGTACAGTTTCTGTTTCCAATACTAGATTAAATAGTCTTGTCAGATAGTGAAGTAGGACAGGTGCAGCTCTTTTCAGAGTTTCATTACAGATTCCATCAGGACCCGGACTCTTCTCGTCTTTTAATCGTTTAATATGTTCATAAACTTCTGTATCCTTTATTGGTTTTATGTAACTAATTTCACGTGAATTACTAGGTTGTGTCTCGATTTCGATATTGTTTCTTTTCCGGTATAAATCCTTGTAAAAGTTCGTTGCTTGTTTTATAAAGTCTGTACCTGAGTTTGTTGTTCCTGATTTTTGTTTAGTTTTTTGTGTGTATATTTTATGAGTGGACAGCTCTTTGTAGGCTCTTTTAGTACTTCTAAATTTGTTAATGTTTCTTGTAATGATTTCCTGTCTATGGTTGTTGTAGTCCTTCTTAATAGATCTGTTAGTTTCTTTATATATTTGGCTAAGTTCGGTTTTCATGGCTTTCGTTTTGTGTTTAGTGCGAATCAATTCGGTACGTCTTTTTATTAATTGAACAGTGTCTTTACTAAAAATTTTGTGTTCTTCTGTTTGGGTTTTATTATTAAGCTTTAAGCTTTCCACTATACTTTTTTCTAAGAAGTTGTAGTATGTTTGAGTGTTATTTGATTCTATGTAGTTAATGCCTAGTTTTCTTTGTAAGTTTTTTCTATAAACTTCGATTTCTGTAGGCGTCTTCGGGGTTTTGAGTTGTGTTGCAAAGTTTTTCCTACTCTTTGGTGGGTGGGTTAGAAGTATTGTCGCTCTCAACAACCTATGGTCAGAAGGAAATTGTATATTATTTAAGGTTTCTATGTTAGTTATTAGCTTGGGCCTATTTGTCATTATGTAATCGATTTCATTCTTGGTCTTCTGATCGGGAGAAATCCAAGTCCATCTTCTTTTTTGTTTTTTCTTAAAAAATGTATTCATTATGGATAGTTTGTGCTGGAAAGCGTAGCTAATAAGACGCTCGCCTCTCTCGTTGCGTTCTCCTGAGCCATATTGGCCCAAGATTGGGTAGTTGTTAATTTTCGAGCAGCCTATTTTTGCGTTAAAGTCTCCCATAACTAGAACCAGTTCGCCGGCTTGTTCATGCGCAGCTTCTATTTCTTTATAAAATTGTTCAATTTCCTCTTCTGACGATTTTTCTGTGGGTGCGTAAGCTTGAATTATTGATAAAGAGAAAGTTTCAATCTCTAGCTGCAGGAGTGCTACTCTGTCCGAGATTCCTATGAAGTTTTTTATGTTTTCTCTAAATGTTTTCTTAATTAGAAATCCCACTCCATATAGTCCTTTTGTTTGTCCAATATAGCAGAAGATATAGTTCTGGTGTTCTTCGATATTGCATCCAAGTCTTCTTACTTCACAGAGTCCCAAAATATCGTAGTTGATGTTTTTTAGAGCATAATTTAATTCGAGATAGCGTTCTGTTTTTAATAAGGATCGTACGTTAAACGTGCACACTTTTAAATTATGTATTTCTTTTCTTGTAGTATTTAGTGGAGGGTAGTGGTCTAATTCCCCACGAGGACCAGTCGGCTTGGGGAATGTTTTGTTATTTCCTTTAATTTGTTTTTTAGTTTTTATAATGTTCCGGCGGCTGATGATTTTATCCTATGCTTTCTGTATTTGGTTGTCAGTGGGTAGTGAGTTGCTTCTGTTTCTCATTAAATCGAATGCATTTCGTCGATTAGATTTTGATTGATGTTTCCGGGGCTGTTCAGATACGCTTGGTGAGGTGGAGTCCCTTTTACGCTTCTCGTTTACTGTTTTTCCATCTTTGACAATTAGTTTGTCATAATTTATCACTGCATAATTACCCTTCTTCCTTTCTTCTTCGAGTTTAGGTAGTAGTTCTCTCCTTTTATTAAGGACTTCCTTGGGATAGTCTTCAGAAATGTAAGTATAATTTTTCAGTTTGCTTTTACTCTTCATGATGTCGTTTTTTTTCCAATTGTTGACAAATGATATAAGTATCGGTCGGTTCCTTTCCTTCTGCGAGTCGATCTTTCCAATTCTGTAAATCTTATTTATATCTCTGTCTTCGACTATAATATCTAAATCATCTCTAAATTTCTTCTTAATTATTTCCATAAGATTACTGATGGATTTTTCGCTTTCTTTTATTCCATATAAAACTAAATTGTTAATTCTTTTGTGTTTTTCGAGGTGGTATATTTTTTCTCTCAGTGTTTCATTTTCCAGTTTCAATTCTTGTATTTCACGTGTAAAAGGTATTAGTTTTTCATCCAGTTGTGCTACAATTTGTTTTGTTTGATTTGACATTTCAATTTTTACTTGATCAAATAATTTTTGAAGGTTATCCATTTTATAATTCACTGTGATGCGATATAGTTAAAATTAATATTGTAATTTAAATCAAAATAAAAATAAAATTGTAATTAAAGTTTTAAACTGAAACTATATAGTAGTATTGTCCAGAATTCGTTAAATTAGTTCATAAATGAATAATATTCGTTATAAGTTGTACGTAAATTGATTATGCAGAAAACAAAAAAACTTGTATCGTTCATTAAACGCAGTGTCACTGTGCGACAGAGCCAAAAAATAGCTATCTTTCTCGCCCGCGCGGGGGAGAAGCGCGTCGTCCCTCTCGATGCACCGGTGCACTGTTCACTTGCACTTATTACGTAAAGTCATAAAACAATCACAAAGATTCACAGTATATTAGTTTTTATTTCCTTTGATAGAAGTATTATAATTGACAAGCACTACTTAGCGAATTTTTGTTTAAAATAAATACACGTCCACTCTGAACAGCGGCTCGCCGGCTTGGTTAACATAATGGACAAGAAAAACCTTGTTTTCTTTAGGAAAGGGCAAAAATACATAGCACTTAATTGAGGGTATTGTGGCATTTCAGTTGATGCACACAAAGTAGGCACAACTTTTACTGAATAAACATCAGTCGCATTAGCATTTTTATACATCTATATTAGACACCCACGCCAGGGCTAAATTTAACTGTAAAGGGTAGGAAAACTTTTTGGGAAAAAAGCGGATCATAAAATGAAATGAGAATTAAATACACCAATACCTTCGCTTAACGTCAATTCGTTTTGCGTGTTTTCGAAGTTTAATCGCTGCTTAATTAGTATTAATTTTCACAAAAGTAATAATATAATTATTTTGCTATAATCTGCAATGAAATTACTAATTTTCACTGACCGTCGTTCGGTCGTTAGGTTTTCGAGTTAATATATAAATAAAAGTATTAAATAAATTTATTGTTTTAAGCACGTACCATGCTATTAATTTTTATATTTAATAATAACTTATAATTATAATTTCTTTTAATAAAGCTGCAATACTTAATATAAATAACATTCAATGGTACATGAAAGGGTATAAATGTATCCGAATTGTCTATATAATTTATATTAGGTATACAGAATCTCCTTTGGACGAAAGTTTGATACGTGTAACACTGATAAGATAAGACAAGGTCGTGTGTAAGTAATCAACATGTTTTCATTAGCTGCGATTCGACCGCCTAATGAATTATACATCGACGTGATGGATGATCATTGAGATAAAGTCCGTAGAGGACTGAAAATAATATTCCCCTTTCTGCTCTATTATTTTCTAAAGCAAGTTAGGTGCTTGCATAGAAAAATGAGTAGGAACTATTTAAGCTAGGTATATAGCTTTTACTGAAATTGCCGTGTTGTATCCGGCTGAGTAGAATAGACCACCCTCCTTTCTTACCGCGGTGTCGTAGAAGGCAACTACGGTAAGTTGACCCACCGTGTGGTATCCGGTTGAGTGTAATAGAACACCGTCTTACCTACCGAGATGTCGTAAAATAGGACTAAAGTAAGTTTATTTCAGGCAGGCGGCCGACCGTAAATCGCCATTCTCTTACCCTTATCCCACTCTAAGTGGGGTCGGCACAATATATCTTCTTCCATTCTCCTCTATCATTCGGTAACTCTGGTGCCACTCCTTTAACAAGCATATCATTTTTCACACAATCCATCTATTCGGCCTCTCCCTAGTCATACATCCATCCACATTCATATTACATATGGTTCATACTATTCATATTATTCATACCTACGTAAAATACGTAGTAAAATTACGTGATAACATGTTTATAACATATTATGCCGCCACTTAGAGTGGGAAGTTAGTATAAATGAAATGTATAAATGTAAAGTATAAATGAAAACCAAATTAATATTATTCACAGACGTCTTTTTGCCATCGGATGCGGTTATTATTTCTTAGAAGCGACTTTAATTTTATGTCCGAGTTAAATCATAATATTAACTAGTCTTGTATAAAAGAGTGCGAACTATGTCATAATTAAATACTAAGAGTAGGTCCTAAACCGTGAACGACAATGGGAGGTATTAGCGCGTTGCGAAGGAAACTATGTCGAGGGTCCTATTGGAACTGTGTAACAGCAAAACCATTTACAGCGTACCCTGTTTGTAGGGAGAAATAGGGACTCATTTCATATTCACTGCAGATGGCTTACAAAAGAGCCCACTAGTTATCTTTTCGTCATGATGACAGGAAATTATGCTAAAAGCAATGTGAATTTAAATTAATAAAATTATTATAATTATTTTAAAGATTCAAATGTATAATATTATAAAACTATTGTTAAGTATTACTTTATGACTTCTTCTTTATGATATTGAGATTGACATTATAAATGATATATTATTGACATAATTATTGTAAGGTACCTTTAATTATTGAACTCGAATTAATACGAATGACATGTTAACCTTTAATTAATAGAGCATTTACAATGTCATTTGATTAATATATTTTTAAGAAATTAAAATGTTTCCATTGTTGGTTGTCCAATAAATAAACAAATAAATAGATAGATATGTAGGTTAACCCACTTTTACCATTTTTATGGTTATCAAAAGACTATATTACAGTTCTAATATTTCCACGCGGACGGAGCCGCTGGCGATTGCTAGTAACATAATAAAAGTAATAATATCATTATTTTGCTATAATCCGCGATAAAGTAAAATAGATAGTAGATCATCATCTTCCTGCCCTTATCCCACTCTAAGTGGGGTCGGCACAACATGTTATAAACATGCTGTCACATGATTTGGCTGCGTTTTTACGACCGGCCGCCTGCCTGACGTCAACTTACCTCAGTCGTATTTTATGACACCTCGGTAGGAAAGAGGGTGATCTATTCTACTCAATCGTTTACCGTACGGTGGGTCAACATACCTTAGTCGTCTTCTATGACACCTCGGTAAAAAATGAGGTTTGTCTATTCTACTGAGCCGGATACCACACTGCGGGTCGACTTATCTTAGTCGCCTTTTACGTCACCTCGGTAAGAAATGAGGATGGTCTATTCTACTCAGTTTAGCCACACGGCTAAGCATAATAAAAGCAAAAGTAAAATTATTTTGCTATAATCAGCGATAAAATAAAATAGATAGTAGATATAAAACACTAAAACCACACTTACTTCGATACATAACGAAAACTCAAAATCCCGAAATTTTATTTGCAATTTGTTTAAATATTTAATAATAGAAAATAAGGAGATGATTAAGGTTATTTAACTTTCAGTTAATAACCCGGAAAGCTTAAGCGCTGCCTGTACATTAGGCAGCGAGAAATTAATCTTGTAAAATTCGTTACTTAGGAAGGGAAACCACGGGCATATTGGCGCAGGTTATTGACTCACGATGGAATATTGATGAAGTTACGGCGCTCTTCCGACGTAAATGTAGACCTGACGTCGCTTTGAAGGTTATTTCCTACTCGGAATTCATATTTTATGGCTTAACTATCTGTGCGCTGTATTTATAGCGGTCTAGTGAATTGAAGACCAAAAACCTTCGAACAGTGCGTGTTGCCAGTGATGACTTACGGATCTGAAACGTGGTCGCTGACTATGGGCCTCATAAGAAGACTCAGATTCCCGCGGGCGATGGAGCGAGCTATGCTCAGAGTATCTCTACGTGATCAAATCAGAAATAAGGAGATCCGTAGTAAAACCAGAGTTACCGACATAGTTCAGCGTGTCGCGAAGCTAAAGTGGTGATGGGCGGGGTACATAGTACGTAGAATCGATGGTGGTGAATGAAGGTATTGGAATACGACCCCGCACCGGTAAACGCAGTGTCGGTAGACCGCCCGTGAGAAGAACTGACGACCTTAAAAATATCGCGGGGAGCCGCTGTGTCCAAGCGGCACAAGATCATGTGGCGTGGAGAACCCATGAAGAGACCTACGTCTAGCGGTTGAGAAAGAAGAAGAAGAAGTGACTTGATTACAGACAAGACGTCTGAGAGTAAATGTGATGACAATTTTGAAAAAATGTGATGTCCTTTGTAAATGTAACACTCAAATGGCGTAATGGTAACCGCAACTTTGGCGTAGACTATTATCGCGTTATAGGTTGATAATAGATGGTGCTCAACGTCATCCTATTCCTGTAGAATTAACAGTATTTCTATAGCCTATCTATTACCCGGGTGTATAAAGAATAATTTTGCCAAAATTTCATGGATATTGGTTCAGTGGATTCGCCTTGAAATATTAACTTATATACATCCATACTCACAAACTTGCGCATTCATAATATTAGTAGGATAAACCTTTACGTTATTGAACTTTCTTAAATAATATTGCAATGTTAATTCAGCTAATATTAAGGGGTACAATCACTACCAAATATTACTTCTTTACCTTTCTTTTTTATTGTGTGATGTGATTTACGCTGGAAAACTTTGTGACGCACTGATTTCCATTCAAGCGAAGCCGCGGGCACAGCAAGTTTCTAACATATTATAATCTGACCCTGCCTTCAGCTCCGCGGGTCGTGGGTTTTATTCTCGCCGAGGGCCAACATATTCTATAATTGTATTTGTTGGTCATATTTGTATTTAAGTATGTGTTTAAAAAATATATACGTATATATTCACCAGTTGTCTGTCACCCATAACACAAGTATTAAGTTACTTACTTTGGGGACGGACGACCGTGTGTGTAAGTGTCCCATATATTTATTTATTTATAATCTTCCAGTAAAAACTTACCTACAAAAGGAAATATGCGCCGGTCGAATCTTATTTAGCTGAGGGTAGCAAAGAATAAAAGAGCATCATAAATTAGTTCCGTGGAATGAAAAAACCTAAGAATCGCGCACTAAAATCTATCATCTATTACAATGACTTGGGTTTTGACGCAGTTCCTCGGAGCAATCCCCCAGCATCCAAGATCGCTCGTTAAATGATAAAATGTGCATTGCAGAACGATCTTTGTTTCAACGACATAAAACACATATTGCAAATAGCAAAAATGTTAGAATAACACAAGTGAAACTTCGAGATTAAAGTACTTGATTCCCATTTTAACTTCGTATAATTGCTGAAGGAAACTTTATTCCCGCGCGTTTATTTTTACAGTTATCCTGAAATAATTTTATGGAGTTTAGCAAAAGCTCGAATACGAAATCATTTAAATTAATTTGCAAAACTGTATTTTACTTTCAGTTCTATATATTTCAGTTCAGTTAAATCAAATTTATGTAAAAGGCAGAATAATTTTATCTAATCTAAAGGCGGAATATCTAATTAATCTTAATAAATCTAAAAGGCGGAATAACTACACAATAGACTAAAAGCTATATATAAAAATGAATGTTTGTCTGTATGTCCTTTATAGACTCTTAAACGGATGATGATTTTAATGAAAAGACAATCTTTAGATTGATCCAGCGGATGGTCCTGTAAAGTTTGGTGGCGATCGGAACATTATTTTTAACTGGTGAGTTCTCTTTCGAAGGTAATTCGAAACCAGACTGAGCCACAGAAACTATAAACCCCCACAAATTATAATCCGCGAAGTAAATAGAGAATATAAATGTTGATCGGATACATGCATTATATACATTTTCTATTTGCTTTATCGCGGATTATAGCAAAATAATTTTATTATTAATTTGGAAAAATTAATGAATTAATGAATACATACCTAAAAGATTAATAATATATACGAAAAATATCGCACAAATCACCACGTTTATTTCATATAAACACAATAAAATAAATTACGTTTTTGAAACTATTAAAAAGCGTCTTAAAATGCAGGCTATATTTTAGATTTTAAAAAATTTAAATGAATATTTAACGGCAATCTCAGTATATTTCTCATCTCAGATATGCTAGCAGAAACATCCCAACGGGATAAACCGTTCATCTCGCGGAAAAGTTTACTTAATATTTTTTTTGTACCTCGCCTTTTCCGGGCATAAGCAAGCGTTGATGTTTCAAAATAACAGACAAATATTTTAAGACTAAAGTCGGCTTTTGCTGCATCTCTCAGTGAAGTATGCCGTGGTATTAAATTTTTAAAGCATCAGTAAAACCAGATGAAGGGATGGCTAGTATTCTATTTGTCTTTTCAATCCTAGTACGTATTGAATAATAAAGAATAAATATGGAAAAAAATGTTAAAAAGTTGTGAGTAAAAATATACGATAAAATTAGTACAGCAATCAAACAACTTGCCTTAAATAAATAAAAAAATTATATTAAAATTATATAAGGTAAGCCGTGTGGTATCCGGCTGAGTAGAATAGTAACACCCTCTTTTCTTACCGAGGTGTCGTAAAACGCGACTAAGGTAAGTTGACCCGCCGTGTGGTATCCGGCTGAGTAGAATAGACCAACCTCATTTCTTACCGAGGGGTCGTAAAAGGCGACTAAGCGACTAAGGTAAGATGACCCACCGTGTGGTATCCGGTTTAGTAGAATAGACCACCCTCTTTCTTACCGAGGTGTCGTGAAATACGACAGAGGTAAGGTGACGTCAGACAGGCGGCCGGTCGTAAAAACGCAGCCAAATCATGTTACAGCATGTTTATAACATCTTGTGCCGACCCCACTTAGAGTGGGATAAGGGCAGGAAGATGATGATTTACGTAAGGTTTAATGCATATAATTTCTATATTATATATTATTAATGGTGCCTGCCCGGGTTTGAACTCGTTACTCCCTCGAAAAAGTCACCTGTCTCAACGCTGGGCTATCACAGCTATTATATAGATACACTTTAATTACGCACAGAGGGCGACAAATCAATATCAATTATGGATAAAGTGTTTTTATATATAACGTCCATTAATTTCTTTAACCGTGTTCGATCCGATGTTTTACAGCAGTGTTTAAACAGTGAATATTACGACTTAGGTTATTGCTTATCATCACTACATATTATAAAACAAAGTCCATATTTCCGTATGTACGCATAAAACTTTAAAACTACGCAACCGATTTTGATGCAGTTTTTTTTAATAGATAGAGTGATTCCAGAGGAAGGTTTGTACGTATAATAACATTTAATACGAAGTAGAGAAATAATGTAATTTTTGAGGTTTCTGTAAATAATTACATTTTTTTCCGCTTACATTGCAAACGCAGGCTAAACCCTACGAGATTTATCAAAATGATGTACTAAGTATTTGTACACCTTAAAAAGGTCTACAGAAAAGTCCGCGATGGTATATATCTATCTCTTATGGATAACCCACAATAGCAGTTTTTTTCATTTACTTTTTACGAAAAATGATGCCTTATGTTCAAAGCAAATTTTATACAATACAGCATTAATCCTTATCCAATTGAGTACCTTAAATAAATATTTCATTTAATATAGATCAATATGGCCGTTTACAGCATGTAATTTAAGTGAACATTTTCGGAGATATTACAGATTTAAAATCCCGCGAGGAGGCCGCGCTTAGACCTATAAGCACTTCGAATTTAGCAGCGACCGGAGGCGCAACTAAATGTCCTTCTTTCAAGTTTATATTGTCTAATGATAAGAAAGCTATGAATGTTGTATGTAAAGACATTGTCTAATCAATTGTAAAAATAAATAATATCACTACATAGTATAAAACAAAGTCGCATTCTCTGTCTGTTCCTATGTCCGTATATCCCTATGTATGCTTCAATCTTTAAAACTATGCAACAGATTTTGATGCGGTTTTTTTTTAATAGATAGAGTGATTTTAGAGGAAGGTTTACATGTCTAATAACATTCAATATGGAGTAGAGAAATAATGTAATTTTTGAGGTTTCTAATGTGATGTCGTAAATAATTACATTTTTTTCCGCTTACATTGCAAACGCAGGCTAAACCCTACGAGATTTATCAAAATGATGCACTAAGTATTTGTACACCATGAAAAGGTCTACAGAAAAGTCCGCGATAGTATATGTCTATCTCTTATGGATAACCCACAATAGCAGTTTTTGTTATTTACTTTTTACGAAAAATGATGCCTTATGTTCAAAGCAATTCTTATACAATACAGCATTAATCCTTATCCAACTAAGAACCTTAAATATATTGTTTATTTAAAATTGATCAATATGACCCTTTACAGCATGTAATTTAAATAAACAGTTTCGAAGATATTACAGATTAAAAATGCAGGGGCCGCGCCGCGAGCCTATAAATAGCGCGTCGGAGGTCGCGGTTCGCCTCTCGGCGATGCTTCCGCGCTCGCCCGTCTTATCGGTGACGCTGTCAAAGCCATTAGGGCTAACAGCATTAGTCAAATTCGAAAAAAAAAAAACGCGGTTCGCCCTTTAACCATTTGAATTTAGCAGCGATCGCACGCATTTATGATCGGAGCTCTCTAGCGAGGAAAATAACGATCACTACATATTATAAAACAAAGTCCATATTTCCCTATGTATGCATAAAACTTTAAAACTACGCAACAGATTTTGATGCGGTTTTTTTTAATAGATAGAGTGATTCCAGAGGAAGGTTTGTACGTATAATAACATTCAATACGGAGTAGAGAAATACTGTAATTTTTGAGGTTTCTGTAAATAATTACATTTTTTTCCGCTTACATTGCAAACGCAGGCTAAACCCTAAGAGATTTATCAAAATAATGTACTAAGTATTTGTACATCTTGAAAAGGTCTACAGAAAAGTCCGCGATGGTATATGTCTATCTCTTATGGATAACCCACTATAGCATTTTTTGTCATTTACTTTTTAAGAAAAATAATGCCATATTTTTGAAGCAATTTTTATACAATACAGCATTAATCCTTATCCAATTAAGTACCTTAAATAAATAGTTGATTTAATCAATATGGCCGTTTACAGCATGTAATTTAAGTGAACATTTTCGGAAATATTACAGATTTAAAATGCCGTGGGGAGGCCGCGCTTCGCCCTATAACACTTCGACTTTAGCAGCGATGTCGCTCTTTCAAGAGTTTGTTTAAAGACATTCTGTAATTAATTGTAAGAATAAAATACATAGGGAAAATATAAAAGTAAATAAGTAATAATGTACTATATGAATTTAGATATTCCAAAGATAGCAGGAAATCTTCTTGGTATAGGGAAAGGAAATTGTTTTTCTCCAAATTTAACGCTACGGCCACGGGCAGTAATGAACCAATCAAAATAACTGGATCAATTTTAATCATTTTTTTTACACTGACTGACATAGGATATATATTTTATACCCGTGCGAAGCAGGGGCAGGCCGCTAGTAAAAAATATAAACGAATTTACAGCTTATATAATACCGCCCGTTTAATGATGTATCTTTTATATCTACATGAAAGTTAATTAAAACTGGTATATTTTGTCATAATAAGCAACTGTAAGAGTAATTTTCTGGAGAAGCAGTAGAGTTGACGATAAAAAAAACTTTAAAAAAATTTATTTTAATTTTGACATAGATAAGTAGATAAACAAATATTTATTTATTTATAAGGAAGTCAACGTGATATACTATTTGGTTTAATTAATACTAATATAAATTTTCAAATTACAGTTTTCTATAATAATATAAAGGCCCACTTGAAGGCTAACTATGCACGTATGATAAAATAGCCTATATAACGTTTTGCTCACTATATCAAAAACAAAAAGCAATAATGAATTGTACTATAGATAATAACAATTAACAGATTTTTATTTAACAATTAACAGATTGTTCTACTTTACAAGTTTTTGAGTTTGAGTATGAATTTTGAATACTTACAGACAGACATTTGCATTAATAATAGTGTGGTACTATTTTAGAACTTTGTAAACTGCGATTTGAAAATAGCTAGTGCTAAAGTTGTTGCTCTACGCCGCATCTTATCTGCCGCTATAACGCTATGTGCGTAGCAGTCGTAGCGCTACATTGTAGCACGCCATAATGCTCCAGACGTTATGACACTCTAAGTAGGGTCGACACAACATGTTATAAACATGCTGTCATATGATTTCGCTACGTATTTTACGATCGGCTGCCTGCCAGACGTCATCTTACCTTAGTCGTATTTCACGATACTCGGTAAGAGAGTGGTCTATTTTATTCAACCGGATACCACACGGTGGGTCAACTTACATTAGTCGCCTTTTACGACACCTCGATAAGGAATGATGGTGGTCAATTCTAACCCGCATACCACAAAGCGTTACAATATAGCCACGTGTTTTGTTTATAAAAATAATTGTTTGAAAAAAAAATTCTTCGAGAACAGGACAGAATACAGTTATGTTACAACCCTAATCATAGGTGTGACAGTAACTTGGGTGACCTTGCTCGGATTTTTTTTATATATATTGAAAAATAAAAAGAGAAAAAGGACTGGTGATATCATTTCTTTCATCTGCCTGTTCTCAAATAAGTTATTACAATTTTACAGATGACAACAAAATTAACCTTAGTATTCCATTTATCTTTAATCAATTTTTAAATGCCTGTTTTAAGGCATTGAAAAACTGCAAAGGCTAAAAAAATATGTTATATGCTGACCACACTTAGAGTAGGATAAGGGCAGGAGAAAGAGACTTATAAACTATGGCTCAAAATGAAAAATAAAAAGGGTAAAAAAGGATGATCGAGTAATCCCACAAGTTTTATAAGTGTATAAAGTTAAATTTGAGGGTGTTTGAATAGCTGAGGTTGGGCTCCGCTCCTAAAACTTGTAATAAAGTCATAAATCTTGGTCCAATTTTCCTAAAGTTGTGCAAGCTTCGGGGCTGATTTCACCAAAGTGTAAAAAGTGTACGGCATAGCTCAACATAAATTTGGATTTGAAATAATTTAATAACAGATTAATTTATTAGACTGGATCAAACTATCCCAAAGCTGGGCAAAAAGCCACCCTTCTGAGGAGGACTGGACTTTCTACCAATATGCAGGTTTACTTTACGACGAATTTTATTATAATGGCAAACTGAAAATACCAAGTATATAAGTTTTATAGAAAACTAATAGTTAAAGTTAAAGCCCTTAGGCAATCACGGCTGATGGCAAGTCGAAGGTACAGCTTTAAGATATGCTAGTGTATCTACAGTCAAATTCAGGTCTCATATTGTTTAAATTGACACATAAATACACAACCATCGTAACTTTAAAATTTTATTTATTTATACGGATCCCCACCAGCATAACATATTATTTAACCAAAAATATCTAAATAGTCTTAAATTAATTACGTAGAAGCAATTACAGAAAATCAAATCATTCTTAGTAACAATTTTACAATAATAAACCTAAAAATAAACAGAAAAACGAAAAGCAGAGAATAATGAAAACATAAAAAAATACAACATGAAGAATCAAACTCTGAACTTAAACATTTAGTATTTTTTTTATAAATGATAAAAGTCCATATCAGCTAATATGACAATTCGTCCATTATGCAGCTATTATATAAGCGCGAGATACGTGATATTGGGGTATTCTGCCCCAGTTTCGTTCTAGCAAACTTTGTCTTAAAGAACGGACAATCTAATATATTAAAGTGCTTTCATAGCTTATATGCACAGATAAAAAAAGAGTTCCTTTAAAGGTCTTAAAACTGCTTACTTACTGTGTAAAATCTTAAATGTCAAAGTTCAACGAACAGATCAACTGGCAGCCAGCAACGCTGTATTGAAACATAAACGCTACACGGCGTTGTCCTCAATTCAATCACCCTTGACTGGATACATTATGCATGAGACCGCTACATGTTAATATACTCCTCACTTAAAGGTGTCTGAGACATCTCTACTTATAACAGAGTTTAAGACAAAACTCAAACAAGTCAACAGTTTTCAATCTGGAACACTTAAAGGATTTTTTTTTACATTGAACGATGGCGTGACGGTGCATCGCTAAATGAATATACAATTTTAAATTATGCCATAAATTTCCTTCCATACACTATCCTTTTATATGCACTTGTATTGTTCGAGTATAGACTTGTGTTGTATGAATATAGCAAAATACACGCACTTACAGTATGTCACAACACATCCATTCTCAGCCGCGATTCTGGTGTTACTGACGTGTGCGCTTTTAGATAGTATGAGGTATCCTTTGTACAACTTACATGCTTACACGCTAATAACAGGTAAGAGTAAGTGAGAGCACAAGTAAAGAAGTAAAGAGGTAATAACAATGAAAAATACCTTCGCTTATATACTACGGGTTTCTGCGGGGGGAGCGAAATACAGGAAATATATTGTCACGTACATTATATTTCCTGTATGCCTGTATTATGTTTCGCATAACATTTTTATTTATACATAGCTCACGTACTAGTTATTTAAAACTATACAACATGTGAGCTATGGTTTTGCTTGTGAATTATTTGTGGCTGTACGCCACAGCTATCAGGCGAGATGTACAGGCGCCAGCATCTCCGTTAAAAACAAAACAAAATAAATCCCAAACTAAATTTATCCTGCGTCAAAAAGATCAGTATTACCGTAGTAGACAAACAAGCTAATATTGGGGCGATGCCCCCGAGTGTTTACAGTCATTATATTGAGAGGATCAACCGTTCTGCGGCGGCAGGAGAAAAATTACAATTCGAGAGCAAACAGATCTTCATTATTATTTCCCTCAGGCACAGTTTTTCTCTGGAGAACGCGTACAGAACTACGGCTTTATTGCTCGATATTTTGATTTTAATATTCGGATAGTAAAATAAATGTAATTAGATCTTAATTTACTTAACGTAAAGTAAGGTCTTACACACTTGAACATTTGAATAATCAGTACTTTAATGATGTGTAAATTATTGAGGTAATGACAATCAGATTTATTGGCGCTAGTCCTCATAGGCCGTCATTGTAAAGTGCTCATAATGCGATGTGCATTTTGCGGATAAAAGCAATCTACAAGCGCTATAATATCAAGACATTCCCTAATAGCATACTGAAATTATTAATATACTGAACACGCATGGCGCTGTACTTTTTTTTTAAATAATCGCATACAATTCAGTATTTGGAAAGCTTTTAACACAGATATTTGTACAAAAGTAATAATAAAATTATTTTGCTATAATCCGCGATGAACTAAAATAAAAAATATATATAATGCTAAATGTAAAGTGGAAAATCCGTTTTCATACCTGATACATGCAGGATTCGTAATAACATATGCACAAACCTTTACACAACAAAAAAATGTTGTGGGTTATCCATAAGGGATAGACATATACCATCGCGGACTTTTCTGTAGACCTTATCAAGGTGTACAAATACTTAGTACATTATTTTGATAAATTTCGTACGGTTCAGACTGCGTTTTCGTACGTAATCGGAAAAAAATGTTATTATTTACGACATCACATTGTAATCATGAGGATTATAATGTGATGTATCCTTCCTCTTCAATCACTGTATCTATTAAAAAAACCGCATCAAAATATGTTGCATAGCTTTAAAGACTTAAGCATACATAGGGACATAGGGAAATAGGGACATCGGGACAGACACAAAAAGCGACTTTGTTTTATACTATGTAGTGACGTTAAAACAGTTAGTTTAAGCTTGATATGAAAATTGCCGTAAACTATCATAAATCGGGAAGGTAAACATTAATTCTCATTTTTCCCACAGCGTCGCTGATCCTCTCGACGTAATAGCTTCACACCCTCGGGATCGATGGACAAATATTGGCTTTTATACTTTCACGATCGCGTTGCTTTTTAGCTGTCGTTAAATCGCTTAAAAGGCATTCTTTACTTTATATGACGTTTTGTTTGCAACAGATTTAAAAGGAATATGCTAAACTTTATAGGGTGATAAATTATATATTTTATTTATTATTATATATCTATATCTATCTTCTATCTATTCTATCTAATGTATACAAAAAAATAAAATCGTTGGGATGTCAAATCTCAGTGCGTTTATTCCCGCTAATCTTAAAAACCGCTGATCCGAGTTGGACGCTGTTTCTACTAATATGTAGTAGAAAGCCTTACTAAACATATAGGATATCCCTTATTATCCCACTCTAAGTGGGGTCGGCACAACATGTTATAAACACGCTGTTACATGATTTGGCTGCGTTTTTACGACCGGCCGCCTGCCTGACGTCAACTTACTTCTGTCGTATTTTACGACACCTCGGTAAGAATGAGGGTGGTCTATTCTACTAAACCGGATACCACACGGTGGGTCAACTTACCTTAGTCGCCTTTTACGACACCTCGGTAAGAAATGAGGTTGGTCTATTCTACTCAGCCGGATACCAAACGGCGGGTCGACTTACCTTAGTCGCCTTTTACGACACATCGGTAAGAAATGAGGGTGGTACTATTCTATTCAGCCGGATACCACACGGCGTGTTTTATTTCAATCGGTTGTCAAATAAAAAAGATGTCAATTTGAAATTGAAATGTCGAATACTATGATACTGATATCGTTTTTCGCTTTTCGCCATTAGTATTAGAGGATTTCGTCTAAACAAGTTATTAAGTTAAATATATATAGTATCAGAAATGACCGACCCACAGGACCTCTTGGAGGCACAGCAATTTACTACAGGAGGTCTCTTCACTGTACTCCTCTAGATCCCCCTCGACTTACTAATATCGAGGCCTCAGTATGTCAGTTAGGGATGACCGGCCATCAGCCAGTTATATTAGCATCAATCTATCTCAGTCCGTCTAAAACTCTCTTAGAAAGCGACATTAGGACTCTGTTAGGACTTGGAGACGCCGTCTTACTAGGCGGGGACTTCAATTCAAAACATAGTCAATGGAATCGATCGTCTCCAAATGCCAATGGCAATCTTTTACATAGGCTCAGCAACTCTCCGTTTCTGAACTTTGATATTCTGGCTCCAGACGAGCCCACGCGATACTCTCGGCCTACCCATCCCATTCCGACTGCCAGTACCATCGACATGGCACTAATCCAAAATATTATATTAATATTATTAAATATTACCCTTCAGCTACATAGCATACAAGTTATTCATGACCTAGACTCGGACCACCGCCCAGTCTTACTTCAGCTAGGACCCCCTCCAACAGCGATTTCTCGAAACAAAACCATTATCGAATGGAAAAAACTTAGCGAGCGTCTCCAATTTCTTGATTCAGACCACCTCAAAAAGATTCCTGACCGTATAGATTCAGTGGAAACTGCAAAAACAGCGACCACTCATCTCACAGCTCACTTATCTGATACTCTCAAGGATTGCTCTAGGGAAATTCCCGATAACTTTCGTTGTCGAGAACTACCAGCTGATCTGCGAGAATTAATTGCTAAAAAACGTGCTGCCACTAGGGCACGCGACAGATATCCGACCCGAGAAAACCGGAGTGCGCTCAATAGATTACAGAAAGAGGTTAAAGAAAAATTAACCTGTTTTCACAACGATTCCTGGAATAGAAAGCTCTCGGAGATCAAACCAGGACATCAGGCCTACTGGTGCTTGGCGAAATCTCTAAAAGCCGATGGGTACGCAGCCACCCCACCATTACTTCGCCCGAATCTCCCACCTGCGTTTGACGATGCTGAAAAGGCCGAATGCTTGGCAGACAGTCTGGAAAACCAATGCTCTCCCAACCCCAGTGTACCCGAATTCACAGACAATCTTTCCGCAACGACTCCCGAAAGCGAGCCGTTACTTCCCACTACCGGAGAAGAAGTCCGAACCATAATTAAAAACCTCCGCTCCAAAAAAGCTCCCGGTCCTGATTCCATCTCCAACAGGGCACTGAAGTGCCTTCCTGACCAAATCATCCACCTACTTGTACTGATTTTTAATGCCCTCCTTGCCGGATGCTCCTTTCCTGACGAGTGGAAAGAAGCTACAGTGATAGGTATCCCCAAACCGGGAAAGCCTCGAAATCTCCCGATAAGCTATCGTCCCATTAGTTTGTTAAATAGCTTAGGAAAAATATACGAGCGAATTATCCTTGCCCGATTAAAATCCGTAGTCGATACTTATAATCTCCTTCCCAACGAACAGTTCGGATTTCGTCCAAAACACACCTGTGTTCAACAAGTGCACCGCCTCACGGAGCACATATTGCAAGGTTTACAAACCAAGCAGTTTACAGGTGTCATATTCTTCGATGTCGCCAAAGCCTTCGATAAGGTCTGGCATGCAGGCTTAATCCACAAGTTGCTCCTATTAAATATACCAGACAGACTCGTACTTATCATACGAAACTACCTCACCAATCGTACCTTTCGGTACCGCGTAGACGGCACTCTATCGTCTCGCCGCCCTATCCGTGCCGGTGTCCCTCAAGAATCTGTGCTGGCACCCTTATTGTACTCGCTCTACACGAGTGACATTCCACGGGCGCCTATTAAAGAGCGCACTCATCTTGCCCTTTTCGCGGATGATACCGCTGTATTTACCACATCTCGCCAACCTCAAGTTATCACTAGACGTCTCCAGAAAGCGGTAGACAGCCTCGGACGCTGGTTCCGCCGATGGAGAATTGAAATAAACCCTAATAAAAGTGCAGCTATGCACTTTATCGGTAATCGTTTCCGATCTCAAATAGACACACCTACGGAAATTTCCCTCTACGATACACCAATTCACTGGCAACAGAAAGTCAAGTACCTAGGTGTCACCTTCCAACCTTCCATGACCTTCCACGAGCACATACGCACAGTCTGCAATAAGGCTGCGTATGTCATGGGACGACTTTATCCGATGTTATGCAAGAAAAGTA
Organism: Morpho achilles; assembly: GCA_947086495.1. Taxonomy (NCBI): domain Eukaryota; kingdom Metazoa; phylum Arthropoda; class Insecta; order Lepidoptera; family Nymphalidae; genus Morpho; species Morpho achilles. Next base: position 520,275 of record CAMTZB010000018.1, on the reverse strand, counting down.
AAATGTCACTCCGCAACAAAGTGACACTCTACAAAACTTGCATAAGACCAATAATGTCCTATGCGAGCGTTGCGTTCGCGCACGTTTCAAAGGTCAGATTGCTCACGCTTCAAAGAATGCAAAACCGATTTATGCGGACAGCCACTGGTTGTCCGTGGTTCATGCGGAACGTTGACCTCCATAGAGACCTCGACCTCCCTACCATTACTCACCTCTTTAAACGTTTTTCGAAGTCTTACTTCGAGAAATCCGAGGTACATCCAAACCCTCTCATTTCAGTTGCTGCCACCTACATCCCAGTTAGGTCTGACCACCGAAAATATAGGCGTCCAAAAAGCGTCCTATATGACCCTGACGATCAAATAACGATCGCAAACACAAAAACACGTAACACACACACACAGCGTCTTCGCCGGCGAAGACGAGGTCCCAGATTTCTGATATCGGTTGGTCGTGGCTTCTTGCCACCCTTCCGTCGTCGTATTGACTAATCAGAGTCATACCATCAGCCCTCCACTACACGTCGTCCTAAGCCGTGGTCCAGCCTCACAGGAGGCACCCTTAGGACGACGTCCCCCGACGCTAGTAGAGCTTCTGCGCTCTACTCTACGCATTTCGCAACCTCGGCGATGCTTCTGCGCTCGCCCGTCCCGCCCGGTGACGCTGTAAAAGCCGTTAGGGCTAACAGCATATTGTCAATTCGAAAAAAAAAAAAAAAAAAAAAAAAAAAAAAAAAAAAAAAAAAAAAAAAAAAAAATAATATATATATATATATATATATATATATATATATATATATATATATATATATATAAGAATTCTATATATATATATATATATATATATATATATATATATATATATATATAGAATTCTTAAAGTAACGGCCTGTTACTATCCCACTATTGGGCACAGACCTCGTCTATAATATTAACGCGGTATTTTATCGAATAAGCGAAAGAGAATTGAAAGCATAACAAACAGACAGGCAGATTTTCAAATTTAAAATATAAGGATTAGTATTTATTATATGTGGGATATCCGGCTGAGTAGAATAGTCCACCCAGATTTGTTATCGAGGTGTCGCAAAAGCCAACTAAGATAAGTTCATCCGCCGTATGGTATCCGACAGAGGAGATTAGAACACCGTCATTTCTTACCGAGATGTCGTAAAAGGTGAATAAGGTAAGTTGACGTCAGGTAGGCGGCAGGTCGTAAAATAACCAGCCAAAACACGTAACAACATGTTTAAAAGATGTAGTGCTGATCCCACTATATTTCAAAGTTCCAGACAAAAGAAAAATACTAACTACTTAATAAAAATAAAAGTATAATTAAGTATTGGTGTTAGACTGTGTGAATTAATTGCAATTTGTTTGAGAGTGCGTGCGTGCGTGTGTGTGTGTGTAATGATGCCTACCATGGCCTTATTATATTACATTAAGCCCCTCTCCTCGCAAACCATAAACACCGATCTGTATATAAATTCTGGAACACGAAGTTTTTGATAAATTACTCCTTTCTCTTTACTCAACAATCATTTTGTTGGAATATTGTAAAGTTTTATACAAAGACCGACACTTTCAGCGAAACTCTTTGGATTGCTGAAACTCGTATTGTTTATAATTTTACCGAAGTTGTGTAGACAATATTTTACAGGCTTTCATCATCTACACGTACACTCCAATATCCAAAAAAGTAGCCTAAAGCACTTCCGAACCTTCAACTATCTCCATAACACAAATCACACCATTGTTAGTCTATTCAGCTCTAAAAAAAGGAACCACTTTCGCATTTTTTATACTAATTTCAATAGACATCATCATTCTCCTACCCTTATCCCACTCTAAGTGGGGTCGGCACAATATGTCTTCTTTTTCCATTCTCCTCTATCATTCGTCAAATCTGGTGCCACTAACATGCATATCATTTTTCACACAATCCATCCATATTTTTTCTGGCCTTCCCCTAGCCATACATCCATCCATCATCCTCCTGCCGTTATCCCACTTTAAGTGGGGTCGGCACAACATGTTACAAACATGTTGTCATATGATTTGGCTACGTATTTTACGACCGGCCGCCTGCCTGACGTCAACATACCTTAGTCGTATTTTACGACTCCTCGGTAAGAAAGAGGGTGGTCTATTTTACTCAACCGGATACCACACGGTGGGTCAACTTACCTTAGTCGCCTTTAACGACACCTCGGTAAGAAATGAGGGTGGTCTATTCTACTCAGCCGGATACCACACGGCGGGTCGACTTACCTTAGTCGCCTTTTACGACACCTCGGTAAGAAATGAGGGTGGTACTATTTTATTCAGCCGGATACGACACGGCGTCTAGCCATACATCCATCCATTTACTTAAAAAATAAAATAACAAAAATTTTCTGTTTTAGATTTAAGTGAATTGAAAAAAATAATAGATCAGTTATGTGTTAAGGTTAGACAACAAATATTAATGACCATAAATTTTTATATCTATCAAAATAATGTTATAGCTAACGCAGTAATCATCGTTAAATTTTATTTCAATGAATTAATGGAATAAAATTTATAATTCAACGTTAGTCTACCACTCATATGCTTTCAGACTGATTTTTTTTAATCCTTTAACTGAACCTCGTACACATTGCGTATCTAACCTCTTTCGTATAACTATATTTTACTAAATTGTAAACTCAATTAGCCGACGGCGCCTAATGAACGGCGGTCGGTTCACTAACTGAACATCACAGCATCCGCTCGAGAGGACGGCGTTCGTTGGCATTTACCAAGCTTTCATATTTTATATTTTTTTAATAAGGAATTTATTTTAATAATTTATTTATATTGGAATATATTATAGGTGAAAAAAATGTGTGTATATTTCAAAGTTATTTGAATAAAGAATATTTTGAATTTCAACATCATAGTTTTTCGTAAAGTAATTGTTAGTTTATGGAAGCTGTGTGTTGGTATGGCTCCATCAAAGATACTATATTCAAATTCATAATCAAATTGCTTTATTTCTTTTTAAAATACATGTACACAGGATTTGCAAGGGCCCCTGTACTAGGCGAGAACCCGTATTACTGGGTGCCCACCTCAACCACCAAGACTAATAATTTACATACAGATAAAGTAATAAGGTGCGTGTGCGTGTGCGTCTGTCTCTCTGTCTGTCTCTGTGTGTGTGTGTGTGTGTGTGTGTGTGTGTGTGTGTGTGTGTGTGTGTGTGTGTGTGTGTGCGTGCGTGCGTGCGTGCGTGCGTGCGTGCGTGCGTGCGCGCGTGTGCGTGTGCGTGTGCGTGTGTGTGTGTGCAAGCCGCGTGTGTAATTTTGTACATTCTGATATCAATCAGAATGTAATTGCTTCGCGATTTTGGTCGTGGAGTCTATATCCTGATGATGCCTCGGTTGCGGGGCGAAACGATTGTTGAGTTTGTGATAGTGAACATATATAGTGCTTGTGTATCGTGGTGGCGGTGGTGGAGGTTTGTGCATGTGTTTTTTACGAATCCTGCACGTATCAGGTATGATAACCGATTGTCCACTCTACATTTAGCATTATATATATCTTCTATTTTACTTCATCGCGGATTATAGCAAAATAATTTTATTATTACTTTTAAATCAGAATTTACAAAACCCCTGGATCTAGCATATGCACCTGTGATATGCTATATGGTCCTAGATCCAGATAAATTAAGGAATCTTATATCCTGCAATGCATTTCACGTGAGATGCAAAAGTCACATCTAAGTTACAATAATAGCAGCTGTGTTCATAAAAACTCGCAAAAAAACGATTAAAATAGCAGTAAATTACGCAGGTGATAAACGTTTTTATCGCACAGATAACAGCCGCCCTTGGTCGCTCGGGAAATTAAGACCGGGTAACGTTCGGACATTGATGGCTTAAACTAGGCCACCCACATTATATGAGTCTATCAAATATTGGGAATTACGTGGAAAAGGGCGGAAGAGGCTTTACACTATTACAATACTTCTTTTATTAAATATTTTCACAATACCTCAGTTTGCCCCTAATGCCATGCATTCGGCTGAGTGGAATAGACATACCTCATTTCTCACTGAGGTGTCGTAAAAGGCGACTAAAGTAATTTGACATCAAGCAGGTGCCGATGGTAAAATAAGTAACTAAAACATGTAACATGTTATGCCAACCCCGCTTACAGTGGGATAAGGGCAGAAGAATGATGCACTTAGCATTACTTGAGATCGACTAGTTGTATATAAACTACACTTACTGTACTTACTACATATATACAGTAAGTGAATTTTTAAAATTTTCAGTGATAAAAGTTCAGTCAATAAGCACTAAAATTTCAAATACACCGAGGTCATTTTATGTACACATGATGTATCTAAATGGTCCCTCGTAAACTCTTTTGACATTTAGTGAATGCCGTAGTAAAAATCGGTTAGTAGGTAGTGACCGAATTTTACTAAGGCCAAAGTCGTAAGACGCGAGTGTTGTATACTATGGTACCTTGGCGGGCTTGCAGTAAATTTTATCGGATGCTCTCTCGCTTGGGAAATGAAAGCCGATTAGCGCTTCGCGATTTAAAGGCAGTGGGTAAATTGATTAATAACTGTCGAGTAAACTGTGAGAATTGTGAGTGAAAATTAGATTTTATTATTTTCACAGCTTGGCATAGAACTATATCGTAGCATAGACTTGTAATTCAGACCGGAACTACACGGATGGTTTTGTTTGAGATTGTATTTACTAAAAAAGGTATTATGCATTGTCAATTCATTCATAATCTACAAATAAAACACTATTTCATATTTATAGGCATTTTATTTGACATTCTATATTTTTATAAAATGAATTAGAACGAAAGACAGAAATAATAAACAATAAAGTTTTGAAGAATATTTATATAGCTTTTGAACATCAGATGTTATTAGTAGAAGTTTAAATTGTTTTATAGTACTGCTTTTGTCACCGCGAGTTGTTTTTAATTTTATTTATTTATACACTTTACACCCCTCACTTTGTACACCACAGAGAAACAATAGAAAAGAAAAAAACAGCAATAAAAGGACAAATTGTAACGTAGAAGTCTTATCGCTTCCAGATGACTTTAGGTTTAAGGAGAACTAAAAAAGAGAGCTTTTTTATTTAGATTTTACTTTATTATTTTATCTCAACAGAGATGTTCATAGTTTAATTAGTTGCAGACTTTTAAACACCGCATTACAGATATTAGGATATAAATGAACATTCTAGAACGACAGAAAATCGTTAAAGCTTATTTAACTAAAGATTATATTTATGTGATTTATTTAAATTACAAAACCATATTATGACATTCCGTTTTACCCCAATTATGTCCCCGAACGGTTTGTTGGACACAAACATCATTCATTACATCCGGATAAAGGTTTATACGAGCGTTTCAATTACAAATCCCTCCATATTCCTTGTCATTTCAATATTCAAATTAAATTGTGATTCAAATGAGATGAGAAATATGATATTCCTGTACTTTATACTTACCGATTTTAAAATCGCGATAGTGTTTTGACGTGATATTTTGAATTGATAGTGAACATGTGTAGTACTTGTGTATTGTGATGGCGGTGGTGGAGGTTTGTGCATGTGTTTTTACGAATCCAGCATGTATCAGGTATAAAACGGATAGTCCACACTACATTTAGCATTATAGTATATGGCCAGCCTGGCCCGTTGGCGCAGTGGGTAGTGACCCTATCTTCAGCTCCGCAGGTCGCGGGTTCGATTCCCGCCGAGGGCCAACATTTTCTATAAATGAATTTGTTGGTCTTTGAGTTACTTACTTTCGGGACGGACGACCGTGTGTGTAAGTGTCCCATATATTTATATATTTATTTATTTTATATATATTTTATATTTATTATATCGCTGATTATAGCATTAAACAGTAAGTAACGGCCTGTTACTATCCCACTGCTGGGCATAGGCTTCTTCTCTCCGTTTTTGGAGAGAAGGATTGGAGCTGAGACCTACCACGCTGCTCCAATGCGGGTTGGTAGGTTACACATATCCCCAGAATTCTCTAGAGATATGCAGGTTTCCTCACGATGTTTTCCTTCACCGAAAAGCGTGTGATAAATTGCAATTATCAATTAGACACATAAGTTTTACTAGAAAACGCATTGGTGCCTGCCCGGGGTTTGAACCCTAGACCTCCTCGAAAGAGGCGCACGGTGCTACCGCTGGGCTACCACAGCTTTTTAGCATTATTTATAGCATTATTATTTTATTATTACTTTTGTATTATGGATCTCCGCAAATAAATGCCTAATTCTATAAATTATTTACTATCTAAGTCTTCTTGATCAAAGTAAACCTTGAATAGAATATCTTAAAGATCCTGAAAATTGAAATCGTAAATTATCACTACAATATCAACTTGATCATTAAAAAAAATTGTAAAGGTGTATCATAATACAGAAAATGCAGAGTTTTAGACTACAATAGACGGTGTAGTGTGTATATAATCAACTTATGGGAGTTACAGCTACCGCCTCCTAACTTGTTACTGAATCGATGCCGTTGAAAGTTTGTTTTGTGATGTTCACATCACAATGGGTTTTCCGAACGTCGACATAAACTTTATTATGACATCGGAAAACTGAATGTTTTGTTTGTATTTAAGCTTCACAATGCTACTATACTACACACTAATATTACAAATGCAAAAGCCTGTCTGTCTGTAACGTTTTCACGGCTTACCCGCTGTAAATATACATGAAATTTGGTACATTATTTTTTTCAAATTAACTTAATCTTTGTACAAATAAGCTCTTTCAAGGACTTTTGAGTCAATAACTGGTTCGGAATATTGCCCTTACCGAGATGAACCAGCAAGACACTCGGTGGTCAATCTTTTAAACATTTTAGTTTTACATTATTTAACTGCAGTGCAGGGAGGCCTAAAAAGAGATGGTTGGATTGTGTGAAGTATGATATGCATATAAAAGGAGTGGTGCCAGAGTTTACGAAAGATAGGACAGAATGGAAGAGAAAAACATGTTATGCCGACCCCACTTAGAGTGGGATAAGGACAGGATGATAAAATATTATTTAACTGCAGTCTTGTTTGAGGCTGAAAGGATTTTCTTAGATTTGAAAATCCTTTGCCATTGTATCATTTAAATAATCTTCAATTGTGTAATATGCTTTACGTATAAGCAAATTTCTTACACTTAATTTAAACCTTTCTGTAGACTAGTCTAGTATGGAATAGAACTCAAAAATCGATGAACTCAAAAACTATGAATTTTAATTCGGTTTTCAGCAGCCAAAACTGTGACCGGCATAGAAAATATTAGAAATTTCAAACCACCTTGTAACTTTAGTCCAAAACACTGCCTGATCCATTTGAGATATAACAAATCATTGCTTCTTTACTGGTATAAAAAGAAAAGTCTTTTCTGTCTTTTAATAAAAAAGCTTTCGAAAGAATACAGTATATACCCTCGACGTCAAATTGCATTATTAATAACTTCATACCTTACTAAGAACATTTCGTGTTTAAATTTTGATCTTTATCAGTATCGATCATTGATTAACCGATATTTAAATTCACTGTGCGAATACAACGTTCTATACTTATCCAATACTGTGGTACGAGCGGCACTGCATTGTTCCGAGGACACTGAAACTAAGTTACCGATTGCATCAAGCAGCCAAGTTACTTCGTTGTTGTAGGAATCGTACGGAGCAAGTTTCTCTAATTTATACGATAATATTGCTTCTGTGAACATCAATTCATATCAATGCTATTATTATATTTTTAAATGCGAAATTCTGTTAGGCTTTCACGGCTGATTCGCTGTTAAAATTCGGAATTAATATTTTCTTGTACTCGTTTTTAAATCTCTTCGTTATCCAAATGAGGTCCGATTAAGAATTTAATAGTCACGGTAGAAACAGGACGCCTTTGTAGAAAAGATTTTCAGAAAACACTTGAAGTAAACTCAATACCAACGCGCGTTTCAAGGCCGCGGTAAACGCCCAGTCGGTGTAAACGAGTTGAAGGCCTTGGTTGGTTTACTCATAGAGTTACTATTTTGGACGATTCCGAATATTGTTAAATTATGAAAACCTTTTTTGTTTAAACGTTGTCACAAAGTTACGCCTGCGAACCAAAATTCAAATTAATAATCACTTCTCAGCCGTAAACAGTTCTTCTATAGCTACAAAGGCCTATAGGCGGAATGCTGCGTGTCATCGCTTGATCCGACCCTACTATTGTGATTGTCATTTCCAATTAAAAAAACTTCGATTAATTAGTAGACTGTAACAGAAAATCGCCGCTGGATACAAGCGGCACAAAATCGTGTGTTCTGGAGATCCCATGAAGAGGCCTATGTCCAGCAGTGGACGTTCATCGGTTGAAGAAGAAGAACAGAAAATACGAGTTCTTGAAAGTCAATAGAGAAAACTGCACTAGATATACTCGTAGTAGGCAATAGTTTATTATACCATTGATAAGAATAAGCGGTGATTTTGATCGAAAATTAACGCTAATTTATATCGTTTGTAGATTAAAGGGAAAATAGTAAAGATATACAGTCAAATGGTATCATTAACTCTAGATAAACACAAAACCAATCAACCGAAAATTGCGCTTTCGGAATAGTGTGGTGATGTTTGAACGTATTCTTAATCATTAAAATTATCATTAAGAACCATAAAACTGACACGAATACAAAAGCGACGTGTCTTATCACGATCGGTCTGTGAAGAGTGTGTATGCCATATACAAACTTCTATAGTAAGTTTAACAATAAGAAGGTTATCTTCCTAGAAAAATTGTAAATGTTCCAATACAATAGAATGTTCTTCGGCAACAAATGCGGCCTGAGTAAGATAGACAACAAACACTTAATACAAGAAGAAAATCGGGCCGACTCGCACGGAAGATTGCAATCAAAGTCCGCTGATCGTGCGTGTGATACTGTCTGAGGTCGAGGTAATGTCCTTTTTTCTATTTTTTGTTTCTTACAGCCGACCATAGTTGTAATCATGGCTAATAGTAAGAGGTGATAGTCTTTATAATATATATTCTCTATTATGTCATGGAGGCTATAGTTAAGCATTACGATTTTGTCGGTGAGGCTATCGTAAAGCATTACGATTTTGTCGGTGAGGCTATCGTAAAGAATCACGATTTTGTCTATGAGGCTATCGTAAAGCATTACGATTTTGTCTCGGAGGCTATCGTAAAGAATTACGATTTTGTCGGTGAGGCTATCGTAAAGCATTACGATTTTGTCTCGGAGGCTATCGTAAAGAATTACGATTTTGTCGGTGAGGCTATCGTAAAGCATTACGATTTTGTCTCGGAGGCTATCGTAAAGCATTACGATTTTGTCTCGGAGGCTATCGTAAAGCATTACGATTTTGTCGGTGAGGCTATCGTAAAGCATTACGATTTTGTCGGTGAGGCTATCGTAAAGCATTACGATTTTGTCTGTGAGGCTATCGTAAAGCATTACGATTTTGTCTCGGAGGTTATCGTAAAGCATTACGATTTTGTCGGTGAGGCTATCGTAAAGCATTACGATTTTGTCTCGGAGGCTATCGTAAAGCATTACGATTTTGTCGGTGAGGCTATCGTAAAGCATTACGATTTTGTCGGTGAGGCTATCGTAAAGCATTACGATTTTGTCTGTGAGGCTATCGTAAAGCATTACGATTTTGTCTCGGAGGCTATCGTAAAGCATTACGATTTTGTCGGTGAGGCTATCGTAAAGCATTACGATTTTGTCGGTGAGGCTATCGTAAAGCATTACGATTTTGTCTCGGAGGCTATCGTAAAGCATTACGATTTTGTCGGTGAGGCTATCGTAAAGCATTACGATTTTGTCGGTGAGGCTATCGTAAAGCATTACGATTTTGTCTGTGAGGCTATCGTAAAGCATTACGATTTTGTCTCGGAGGCTATCGTAAAGCATTACGATTTTGTCGGTGAGGCTATCGTAAAGCATTACGATTTTGTCGGTGAGGCTATCGTAAAGCATTACGATTTTGTCTCGGAGGCTATCGTAAAGCATTACGATTTTGTCGGTGAGGCTATCGTAAAGAATTACGATTTTGTCTGTGAGGCTATCGTAAAGCATTACGATTTTGTCGGTGAGGCTATCGTAAAGCATTACGATTTTGTCTGTGAGGCTATCGTAAAGCATTACGATTTTGTCTCGGAGGCTATCGTAAAGCATTACGATTTTGTCGGTGAGGCTATCGTAAAGCATTACGATTTTGTCTCGGAGGCTATCGTAAAGCATTACGATTTTGTCGGTGAGGCTATCGTAAAGCATTACGATTTTGTCTGTGAGGCTATCGTAAAGCATTACGATTTTGTCTGTGAGGCTATCGTAAAGCATTACGATTTTGTCGGTGAGGCTATCGTAAAGCATTACGATTTTGTCTGTGAGGCTATCGTAAAGCATTACGATTTTGTCGTGGAGGCTATCATAACGCATTACGATTTTGTCGTGGAGGCTATCGTAACGGATAACGATTTTGTCGTGGAGCCTATCCTTCTAATGATGCTTCGGTTACGGGACAAACCGATTGTAGAGATTGTCGTAGTGAAATTGCTTGTGTGATGTTGGTGGCGGCATTTTGTTATACGTGTTTCCGGTCGTGCATCTATAAGGTATGCGAACGTTGTCCGCTTTCTACACTTATCTTTACATAGATTCCCTAACAAACGTGGATTATAGCAAAAATTTTTTGTTCATAACTTTTATTTAGGATTTAAAACAAAGGCAATTTTCGCTTTAATAGAGATACATTCAGTGAACATATACCTACATAAGCGATGTATCACTTGCCGAACACACTAAGTTATTAAACACAGCCCTGATCCGAATCTCATTTCCGCTAGCACATAACGGCAATATCCGGTGTTGACTGTACTGTGTGTAAACTCGATATGTTTTGAGTTTGTGTTTGTTATGAACTTATGTTTTACATCCATACTTCCATTGTAATATAATTTGAAAGTCTATCTGTCTTTTACGTTAATCGTTGGAGCATTATTAATGAAATGTCGAGCTAATAAATCTGGGCAACATATACGATGCAAAAATTTCGAATCCTTCAGGAAGAATTCTGAATTTTTCAACACTTTTTTATTTTATTTATTCAATACAATAATTAATTGAGAGAGAGAGAGAGAGGTAGGGTTCAAACCCTAGGAAGGCAACACACAATTTTCTATAAAAACCTTTTTGACTACATATAAAGAATCCCTGCAATATGTACTCGTATACCGTGCCAAGCTCTAATGCTTGATTCCAAAAGAGAAAGGAGGCTTTAGGCCAGTAAGAAATAAAGTAACAGACCCAAACTTAATGAATGATATTATTATTTTTCAATAATCCACGATACTATATATTATTATATACGAACTCTGCAAAGTAACGCCCAATTGCATAAATTAATAACAGGTCGCTATTTCACCGCTATAGTTAAATGTATAAATAAATAATTTATAGAATTAGGCGTTACATTGCAGAGATACACAAAAAAAACATAAAAAAGTAATAATAAAATTATTTTTCTATAATCCGCTTAAAGTAAATATAAATTAGTTTTTATACCTGTTTCATGTAGAATTCGTAAAAACACATGCACAAACCTACACACAAGCATTATTCATCGTTATTTTATTTCATAAAATAAATGGTGGTGTTGAACCGATTGTTATGTAACTAAGCTTGTATTTGTAATGCTTCGCTTTGGAATTTTGTCATGCGAAACCATTGTTAAGTTTGTGATAGGAGCGTGTGTAGTGCTTGTGTATAATGGTGGCGGTGGTGGAGGTTTCTGCATGTGTTTTTAGGAATCCTGCATGTCTCTGGTATTCAAACGTATAGTCCACTCTACATTTAGTATTATATATATTTTCTATTTACTTTATAGCGGATTATAGCAAAATAATTTTATTATAACTTTTGTAAATGTACAAATATTAAGTAACCTACGCTCTTTATGCCAGCCAACACAGAACGTACACAATATTCTTGTTTAAGTTCAGCCATTGTTTTTCCACCTACTAACAGTAAAACCGACACCCCTATAGCCCATTTCGCGTTTATTGCGAACCGGCGCCCTGGAATGTGTATTTTGCAGTCTGGCCCGAAAAAAGATAGCTTAAATTTAATAAAGATCCTTAGTTAACTATAAATTTGTGCACAATTGTTAGATTTTATGTGTGCTGATGACCTAGCTAACTTCAAACGACCTTGGAACATCTTCAGTTAACAGTTACGGTCACTGATATGGGAAAAATGTGTTTTTTTTGTTTTTTACTTGCCATTTTTTCAGGTCTTAGGCGAAATTTTTAAAAAAATTGCGCAACTATTTAAAGTCTAGAGCTTACAATCATATATGTATAACAGTACATTCTTTTTATATATCTTGCTAGCAGCTAGCGGCTCCGCCCGCGTGGAAAGATTAAAACCATATTTTTATTTTTTTAAAAAGCTAGACATATGCTGTCCCGGACTTTTATTTAGAACTTTTTTACTTTTTGGCTCCGTAACCGAAGCATCATAACGAGAATAGAATCCATGACAAAATCCTAATGCAATTAGGATTTCATGACGATTAAATTGCTTATAGTAAAAAAAAATATATAATATAATTGTAGGAATATCACAAACAACTTCTGTAAATTGTAGTTAGGTAATTAATAAACAAAATAAAAATAAAAAAAAAATGAGGGAAAAACAAATTTAATTGTTATACTTATAGTTTAACAATTCAATTCCTCGCTACTAAAATATTCAAATTCAAATTCAAAATATTCTTTATTCAAATAAACTTGTATACAAGTGCTTTTGAATCGTCAACTTTACTGCTGGTTCGGAAAGCTGTTCCTACCGAGAAGAGCCAGCAAGAAACTCGGCGGTTGCTCTTTTAAAAAAATAATTCTTAATATTATTTACATTAAGTCGTTACTGTCTTGTACAGGTTCAAAGAGAGCTATATCCACACATTCTTATCTTCTAAATAATCTGCAAGAGTATAGTAGGCTTTCTGTACCAGCCTCTTTTTAACAGTGTTTTTAAACTGCTGTAATGGCAGTGCTGAAATTGATTGCGGAATTTTATTATAGAATCTTATACCAAAACCCACAAACGAGTTACGCACTTTAGCAAGGCGCAAAGCAGGAACCGCAAGCTTATGTCGGTTTCTGCTTTGTCTATTGTACACATCACCTATCGTTTTATAATTCTTTATATTTTTATGTACATAAATTAAATTGCTCAAAATATACTGTGAAGCAAATGTAAGAATACCTGTTTCCTTAAACTTCTCTCGCAGGGAATCACGCGGTCTTAAATTATAAATGCCACGTATAGCTCTCTTTTGTAAAACAAAAATTTTTTCACTATCCGCGCATTTACCCCATAGCAATATTCCATAGGACATAATGCTATGGAAGTAGGCAAAATAAACAAGTTTTGCTGTTTCAACATCTGTGAATTGTCTTATCTTTCGAACAGCGTAGGCCGCTGAACTCAGTTTCCCTGCAAGAGTTGTTACGTGTGTGCTCCATTGGAGTTTTGTATCCAGGGATATTCCCAAAAATACAGTTGAATTATCTGTTTTTAGTGGTACATTATTTAAAGTGAGCCTATTTGCTGTTTTTGCAGCATTAGGTAATGCAAATTCTATACATTTAGTTTTATTTGAGTTCAGTACCAAATTATTTAGCCTGAACCAATGAGCTACTTGCGATAAACCCCTGTTTACTTCGTCAAAATTATCGTCATTTCTATTAACTTTAAAAATTAATGATGTATCATCTGCAAACAGTACAATATCGCAAATATTATGAATAAAATATGGCAAATCATTTATATAAACTAAAAACAGAAACGGACCAAGGATTGATCCTTGAGGCACACCCATAACTAAGGCCGTTCCGGATGACTGCACATCATTAATGCACACTCTTTGAATCCGGCTGTGAAGATACGATGCAACGAGACGAAGTGCATTGTCTTTAATGCCATAATAGCCAAGCTTTAGCAATAAAATTTCGTGTTGAACGCAATCAAATGCTTTGGACAAGTCACAAAATACCCCTATGGCATTTTGTGAGTTCTCCCACGCATCGTAGACATGCTTTAACAACTTCACACCCGCATCCGTTGTAGACCGACCCTTAGTAAACCCATACTGCTCAGGATGAAGTAAATTATTTAAATTAAAATGCTGGAGCAGCTGCTTTAAAATGATTTTCTCAAAAATCTTGCTTAGAGTTGGCAAGACCGAAATGGGTCTATAGTTCTGAGGGTCGCTCTTATCGCCGGACTTAAAAAGGGGGATCAATTTACTATGTTTCATTAAATTGGGAAATATCCCTGTGTCTACAGATTTGTTAAAGATCTTGGCCATAATCGGGGCGATGATATCAATAATATTATTAATTAATTTTACGGACATTCCCCACAGATCAGTTGTTTTTTTAATATTTAATGTTTTAAAAGTTTTGACGATATCGTATGGGGAAATGTGTTCAAATTTAAAATTAACACTGCACTTCGTGACGCTGTCCTTCAAAACATTAAAAGCTTCCATTGGGGATGAGTTTATTGAGCCAGTGATAGAAATAGGTATGTTCTGAAAGAAATGCTCAAATGCACTAGCTACTGCTGTATCAGAATTAATAAGTTCATTCCCAATTTTAAGCTCTATGGAAGAATTATACATTTTACGTTTACCTGTTTCATCTCCAATAACATTCCAGGTTGTTTTTATTTTAAAGATTTGGCCTGTGTGCAGACACTTCTAAACGTTTTTGAATATTTTTTTACATATTCAAGAAAAGTGGGGGACTGATTATATTGTTTTTCTGCATACAGATCAAATAACTTATTCCTACTCTTATAGATGCCATTAGTGGCCCATTCGCTAAACCTAAGATTTTTGAACACTTTTTTTTCTATAATATTAAAAGTCTTATTAAACTCACAACCGATCATTCCAAAGAGGGCATTAAAAAGTTCATCTGAGCTACCGCGACTTTTGTCGAATTGCAATATCTTTGATGATATTTTTGATTGAAATCGCTTTATTTTATTCGAAGTGAAAGGCCTGTACTTGATATAATCATTTTTTTCCTGCATATAGTTAGGTACAGATATAATTTGCCCACTATGGTCAGACTTTAAGCGACTTATTATAGATTTTTCTAAGATATTACAACTGTAGTTAGTAAAAATATTATCAATACCGGTAGCCGAAGTTGCAGTTATCCTGGTAGGTTCGTTAAATACATTTTATTTTTATTTATTTTTATTTATTTATATACAAGACACACCAACGACATGAACAAAGTTGCAATTGTACAGTTACATATTATATATAAAGTCTTGGTTCTGCCTGAACACGTCACTTAAAGGTATGTACAGCAATCAATATTTGTCATTAAAATTAATTACAAAAGTGATTTATGGTATAAAAATAAAAATATTTGTAACACAGAATTAATATTTTGCTTAAAATAACCAAAATACATTTGTATATCAATTAAATGTCAAAGAGTTAAAAATAAATGTAATACTTATATTAAATTCAACAAAGATAATTATATAAATATAAATTTTTGTATTAATAATTTTTAATTACAAATAATTCAGATAAAACTTATTATTTAAGTCAGCAAATAATGAATTTTGTTTTTAAAAGTGGTAAAGGAATCCGAAAATACGTCAATGTCTGATATCCAGTAAATTTTATTATAGTTATCCACCATACGAGTAATGGGGTCTGTATGCCTAATGTTAGTGCGATATTTTTTAACATAGAAAAAAGCCTGCTGTTTAACTGATCTGAATTTACGAGGTACGGTTAGCTTAACTTTAGATATCAATGAGGAACAGTCAATATTACCATTTAGGAGTTTATGTAGAGTACAATGATCAGCAATATTCCTACGCTGTGATAGGGTAAACATATCTAAGTGTTTAAGCCTTTGAGTATAGTCGGCTCTATACGGACACTTCTTATCTTTGTACACTAGGTATTTGGTAAAATATTTCTGTATCCGCTCAATACGGTGTATGTGGTTTTTATAATACGGATTCCATACAGGCGAAGCGTATTCTAATGTGCTCCGTATATAGCAATTATAAAGAATTATAATGGCTTTTGTAGTTTTAAAATTTTTACAAATTCTTTTAATGAAACCAACCATTTTGGCGGCTTTCGATATAATCAGGTCAATATGTGGTACAAATGACATATTAGTATCCATTTCGATTCCTAGATCCCTAATATTTTTAACTTCAGAAATATAATCACCATTTATCTCATACGATGTTTGTATAATGTTTTTATTTTTAGTAAATTTTATATGATGACACTTTGCAATATTTAAATCCATATCATTATGAACACACCACTCTTGTATCGCATTTAAGTCTGACTGAAGTAAAGCAGAGTCCTGAACCCCCTTTATTTGATGGTAAATTTTGAGATCATCTGCAAATAATAAGCATCTACTATGATTTACAGAAAGAGCTATATCATTTGTAAATATCACAAAGAGAACAGGACCTAGATGCGATCCTTGAGGTACTCCAGAAGATGCTTCGTAAGGCAAGGATTTATAACCCTTAGCTACCACTCTCTGTGTTCTTTCAGATAGATAAGACTTGAACCATTTAAGAAGTTGGCCATAAACACCTACTTGCGCTAATTTGTTGATTAAAATTTCGTGGTTAACTTTATCAAACGCGCTGCTAAAATCAGTATAAATTGCATCCACTTGTATAGCTGAGTCCATCCATCCACAAATATCACTAGTATATGTAACAAGGTTGCTTGTAGTTGATCTTTTACTGAAAAAGCCATGCTGGTAGGGTGTGATTTGTGATTTTATGTGAAAGTTTAATAAAGGACATATGAGTGATTCAAAAATTTTAGAAAAAACGGAAAGAATTGAAATTGGCCGATAATTTGCAACTTCCTCAAGGTCACCCTTTTTATGCACTGGAATTATGTTAGCGATCTTCCAGGGAGAAGGAAAAATTGAACTTTGAAGCGATTTATTGATAATAATCTTTAAAGGAAGGGTGAGACTCGTAGAACATCTTTTAACAAACACTGGGGGTATCCCATCGGGTCCAGCGCCTTTAGAACAATCTAATTTACAGAGTTGTCGCAAAATATCCTTTTCAGTAAACAAAATCTGTGATATTGTGCTTGGGAATTGGTTAATCTTTGGTTCCACGTGTATGTCATTCATTTTCTTACGCGTAGTAAAAGAAGATGCAAAATGTTTAGCAAATAGATTGCATATGCCTTCACCAGTTGATTCGACTTCATCATGTAAACGCAATTGAGCAGGTAATATTTGATGGTTGGATTCCCTAGTACGCACGAAAGACCAAAAACGTTTTGGATTGTTTCGTATTTGATGTTCTGTTGTTTTCATATATTAAGAAAAACAGTCTTCTATCGTTAACCGCGCCCTGTGATCTAATAGCCGATACTCAATTTCATCGCGCGGGTTTCTGTATTTCTTAAATCTTATTCTAATCCTTTCTTTCTCATTAAGTAATTTAATAAGAGCTTTCGAAAACCAGAAAGGAAATCGACTATTCTTTGGCCTAACCATAGGTACAGTCTCCGAAATTATGTTATTAAGCTGTGAATAAAATTTATACACCATATCATTGACATCGACACATTCCTCGAATTCATTTATCCAATTTATTAATTTTAATTTATGATTTATCAATTCGTAATTGGCTTTGAAGAAGTTAAATTTACGAAGTTTTTTGTTCTTTGTTATAGGTAAAACTTTAATAAAGCTAAAAATTATTTCGAGTGGTGGATGATGTTCATCAACTACAGAAAGAGGGTTTGAACTATTATATACTTTACCACCATGAAAATTACATAACACTAGATCTAATGTTCTACTAGTTTTATTTTTTATAGAATTCATTTGATGTAAACCGTTTATGGACATAAAATCTATCAATAAGTAACCTAAAGCATTTTGGTAATTCTTCGGAGACAAGCAAAAGCCACCGTCTTCTAATTCCCATTCAATAAATCCGAGGTTAAAATCCCCTAAAACAATTGTATCCTCCTGTGAGGTGTCCATTATGCAGGTTACATTATCCAAAAACGTCTCAAGGGTTATATGCGTGACAGGTGGTGGAAGATAAGCAGCGCAGATATTCAATTTCTTGATTCTATTACCGTCTACTATACGCAGGTTCACCCAAATATCTTCAACACTGGATTCCCAATGCTTCATATGCGACGATTCTATTGTTTTTAAGACTGCTATAAGAACACCTCCGCCTTCTTTTCCATTTAGAATAGTTGACTCTCTATCTCTTCGATAAATGTTATAATTCTCGTTTAAGATCTCTCCATTCCGTACACTTTTGTTTAGCCATGTTTCGGTTGCCACTATTACATCATAGGTATTGACGAGGGAAGCAAGATAGATTTTCTGTAGTTTTGAGCGCATGCCCCGTAAATTTTGATAATATATATTGAATTTTATGATGATATCACGGGTTTAAATTTAGAGGTTTTGACTTGAATGTTACTTAAAGAAGGCCCACCGATTCTAAACTTTTCATTTGTTTTGCAGGTGATTTGTCGTTTTTTCGAACTAAAATACGACCATCCCGGACCCATACATATTGATAACCCTTCTCACGGGCAGTTTTCCTTGTCAAGGCATGAATTTCCTTATTCAAAGGCGATAGGTGCTCGGATACGTAAATAGGACTTTTTGCACCTCCGTACCCTAAATGATGAGAGTTAAGCTTATTGTCAGTATTTGCTTTATTAAATTTTGTAACGGAAGCTAATACATCATCCCGGCATCTCACAGTTCTCATTTTTACTATAATTGACCGAGGACGACTATTATTTGGGTCCAATTTTCTAACCCGTACTGCTGTAATAATGTCATTTTCACAGAGAGAGCTCTTTACTACTTTTGTTAGTTGAACAGCAGTCGTTATGAGGTTTTCCGATTTATTTTCTGGTACACCACTTATTTCAATATTTTCTTGTCGTGAGTATTGTTCTAATAAGTTAAGTCTGTAACAAAGGTCGTTGACGGTTTTTTTCAGATATTCATTCTCACTTTTTAAGATTTTTTGTCTTTCATTACTTCCACGTAATTCCTCCTTGATTTGCTCAAATTCAACGCTCATAAATTTTACAGATTCGTTAAGCTCACGGAGTAAAGTAAGTTCATTTTTAATTTCGGAGAATTGCTCTGCTACACAAGATTTCATGTTGGTACCTACTTCAGCAGTTATGACACTTCGAATCTCCTGTCGAATGGTAGACAAGACATTGTGATCTAATTCATAATCCTTTTGAAAGTTCTCCTGGGGAGAGTTCAAGCGAGGACGCTTTTGCTTTGATCTCGATGACACCTTAGGTTTAGCTGTCTCTTCCGTACTGGGTTTTGAGGTATCACGGTCTGGGGAGACACTTATGAGCTGCCCTTTGTCTTGAGGCGGAGTACGAGGAACACGCGGCATTTTAGATTTGTAAATAAAGTCCGTATTGTATTTTAGAAAAATAAAATAATTGTGAAATAATAATAATAGAATAAATTTTACAATATTTAAAAAATAAAAAATAAAAAATAATAATAATAGTAAAAATAAAAGACGGAAAAAGTTGATTTGTGACTGGGGATCGAACTATGTACACAATTTTTAATAGTCAGGCATGTTCAGCATTAGGCTACGAAGCAATTAACCAATGGTTCGAAATAATGGTAACAACTCCTTATTCCCATTACTGGCTCGGTGTGTGTGTGTGGATTAGTTGATTATACGTCTTGTTCCGCGCACTATGACTCATTACGTTTCACATTCCACAATGGGATTAACGAACTTTTTAATATAAATATTGTTATTTTGTATGTTATAATCACTTTCACTTGGGATTATTGAAACATTTAGTTAAAACATAGTCTTATATTAACTTTTGTGCACTGATAACGAACTTTTATACGTTTTTACCGACAATTTATAATTTTTAAACACAGAGATGACAACAATACGTCCGCGCAGCATGTGCCGCCGCCGCCCATCCATCCGCAAATACATTGATCATATCAAAACATTGAAATAAATTAAGTAACCTACAACGATTACAGGTATCCACTAAGATGTCAACATTAAAGTCTCCACATATTAAAACTTGTTTTGAAGATTTAGAGATCTTCTTAAGAACTTCCTCCAGACGCTCTCAAATAATATATAATCACTGGAGGGTGGGCGGTACACAGAAACTATAATATAGCGCTCTAACTCCACACAAGACAGCTCAATGGTACGTTCAACAGAAAGACCGACAATATCATTTCGTTCTTTACAATGTACTTTAGAATGAGTTAATATTAAAGATCCCCCACGCTGGACGGTCTTCCTCAAGAACGCACTGGACACTTTATAATTTTTAATATTTAATAAGAAATTAGAACTGTTTAGCCAATGCTCGGTTATACATAAAATATCAATACTAAATTTATTCATAAACAGTTCTATTTCAAATTCCTTGCCAGATAGACCTTGCAGATTCTGGTGTACAATATTCAAGTTACAAGGTCTATCTATTGTCTTATTATCTAGTTTAAAGTAACATTTTCCGTACCTAAAATGTTACTTGAAATACTATTAGTACTACTACTAGTACACATGTCAATATATGAATAATTAGTACTTAATGTACAGTTTGTATATGAGTCAATAGACTTAGTTACATCACATGTAACTGTATCATTTAAATTATACGCTAGCAGTGAAGCTAGAATCCGATAACATTTTTTAGACAGATACATAGTATCTCTAGTCAATTTAAACGACGAAATAAATTTATTAATGTCAAAATAAAATATAGCGTCACTATGACGGTATGTCAAATTATACATGTGTATGTTTAAATTGTATATGTGCTCATTCTGCCTACTAGTCAGTATATCTGAGTAGGGAAAAGCACACATAACAAATTTACATTTAAATTTCTCATTTAAAAACATTAATTTTTCAATGCATTTAGTAATCTGTGGTTTTTTCACATTTAAGCTGTCACCAAACATTAATATGACTGTAGTATTAGAGTCAAAATCATTACAATTCCAATTATTCATTATATAATCATAAGTTGCTCCAGGTGAACATTTATTAATTACTGAATGTCTTAAGTACATATTCATAATTGCTCCAAAACCTTTGCCCAACCTGTCAGAGAAAATAATGGTTTTTTTCTCTGGTTTTACAACATTGTTTATATTTAAAGTGTTTGATAGATTAACAGTATTAATATATGATGGTGAAATGCTTTCAATGTGCTTCCTCAAAGAGCATTGACATTCCTTATCCTCATACTCTTTATACTTATTTGACAATGACACGAATCGTTCCATGTTGTCATTGCAAATTTCCAATAGACCGTCGAAGGAAGCAATATGCTCATTAATTTGAATTTGAGATTTTGAATACAAGTCTGTCATATGTTTCAAAGATTTTTCTAATTTTTCTATTTTTGTTTCAAGTTGCAAAATTTCACTCAAATCAATTATTTGTGGGTTTCGCTCTAAACCACAAACAGAACCACACTCAACTAATTCCTTGAAAAGGCTTTGTGTCGCATTAACCTCATGAGATTTATTTAACTGCTCCAAATTAAACATTGTTTGCTGAGTCTCATGTAGACTGGTTTCTAATTCACTAATGCGACTCAGGGCCCTTTCATGTACATAGCTACATTGATAAAAAGAGTCAACAGTATCCTTAAGCTGGTTCCTTTCACCTAAGGTGTCCATATACTTAGTATGCAGCTCCGCTAGCTGTTTCTTGTATTGTGAGGTTTGCTTTATAACTTTACTAATTTCCTCCTCACTTTCCTCTCTCTCTTGCAAGAGTTGAGTGTTGAGCTGTTTAACAGATTTCAGTTCATTGAGGGCCAGCTTAAGCTTTGACTCCATCTCTTTGTATGAAGCTTGACGGGTCATCATTTTTATATAAAGTTGATTTCTGAAATTGTAACAAGAAATGTGTTAAATTAATTTGTTAAGAAGCTACTAGTCAGCCAGACAGTAGCAGTACCTATATATATATATATATATATATATATATATATATATATATATATATATATATATAATAAAAATGTTGACCCACTATTAATTAAATCACTATATTAAATTTTACAGTATTATGTACTTCAAATATACTAAATAATTAAAGATGTGCAGGATAAATAAAATTATAGTGCAAAGGTTTATGGTTCACTTGATTGAATTATACAAATATTTATGCAAGTTAAACATACAGTTGTCCGGTGAATCAGGTCACAATATTATATACTACTAACTTTAGCAGTACTTTGAAATCTTTATTTGCCAATATAAAAATGATAATGAAGTGTGTTTACTAAGTGTATGTTTGAAGTTTAAATGAATATGTGTTTATTAGTAAAATGTATGTATGGCAGTAGGGCCTTCTTCAACTTTGCTTCCACAACTTGTCAAGCAAAGAGAGATAAAGCAATGCCTATGTATGAGAAGTGACGTTTCTCATAAATGAGAAATTATGTGAGGTGTGAGATTTCAACACACTTTATTTAAAACAAGATCAATAAGAAAGGTTCCAACTCCGATTTATAAGTATTATTGAGTATTTAATAACAAAAAAGTAATTAAAACTGTACCAAATCTATTATACTAAATAAAACATTTAATCTGTTCACTCAACTTTTGTTATATACATTTCAATAAAGTGGTGGAGAAGTATATTATTTTGTTTTGGATATATATAAATAGCTTTTTATATGATTATATATATAAATTGCTTATAAATATAAAATGAAAAGAAATACTCCCCGGGTTTAAGTCCGTTGAGATATGAATTCCAACCGGTGACTCCTGACAGCTGTTTGTCTAGTTACTGTATTAAGAACTATAATAACTTAACTTTCAGTAATTATTAGTTTACAGTTACTTAAACTACTAATTAATTAAACAAACTAATTAAAAACATAAATAAACTAAAGTAAACTTAAAATAAATAATTTAAATTAGGAGCAACTTAATTTATGACTTGTCACTTTGACAGCCAACCACAGACCAATAGAAACTTATTTTCCTTTCTTTTTTCTTTTTTGATTTTTTTTTTATATTTATGATTCTAACAAATATAACGAGATAGCAAATAAGTACTAGGGCGGCATAGAAGTGAGGTGCGTGGGTGGAAAATTCAGCCAGGGCGTGACGATCCGTGGGCGTACAAATGGTATGTAACTATATTGTAATAGTCGGTCGGTAATGTTTATTCCCGTGATAAATAAGTAAACATATCACTACAAATATTCTTCCTTCCTAATCAAACCTTCCTAAATTCTTATTAAAGCAAATTAACTTTGCAATACTAAATCGACAACCTCGTGCTCAAATACGGAAGATTTTCGCGGATTGGCCATAAAAAACAAATCTAGGACAAAACTCACCCTTAAATATATGCGTCAATATAACAAGTTATCTAAAGGTAATGTGTAAGATATAATGTACGATTCCGTGTTAATGTTTAGGAAACTCCTTAGAAAACTTATGCAGTTAAGTATTTTGGCGTAACAACACAAGTTTTGAGTAAATAACAAAGTCATATTAAGTACCAAGTAAACAAGTAACATTTGAAAAGATTCCTACAAGTAACCTGTCAAATCGCATTGGAGCGTGACAGGTCTAAGCTGCAACCCTTCTCTATGGACAGAGGTCGTGGCCCAGCAGGAGACAGTAACAAGCCGCTACTTTATTATGATCAAATTAATCCTAAAATCCTGATAAGCCTAACGATCTTGTTGTCTGGAAGAGACCGCTATGTAGCGATAAGTATATATATATATATATATATATATATATATATATATATATATATATATATATATATATACACTACTTCTATCGTAATACCCTTGTATTGTAATAATTTTATAATTTTGTATATTATATGTTATCTGGCATCCGGCTGGACAAAATAGACCACCCTCATTTCTTACAGAGTTGTCGTAACAGGCGACTAAGGTTAAGACCAGTTATTGTGACCAGAATAAACCTAAAATCCTGATAAACCTAAATTTTCTCGACCACGTTGTCTGGAAGAGACCGCTATGTAGAGATAAGCGCCAGATTATACATCACAAGCTTTTACCCGTAACGTCGAAGAAGAAGGGTCATCACGCTTACTCCCCGAGTGGAAAATAGGCGAGGTACGTGTTTCGAGGCCCTCCTCCATTCAGGCATTCTTGCCCGGGCGGGTAGTCGCGGGCACGGGTATATGTTTCGGCCGTAAACCGAGGTCACCTAGGTGACCTAAGGGTGACCGTCGCGTCGTCCTCTTCGTCGCCCTTTTCGTCCGCATCGGGCCTCGGTGACGGTGATTGCAGGAGCTTGCGAGGCAGGGAACGTTCCTCGGGTGGTCGTGCGTGAAGTGGCGCCACAGCATCGTGCGCGCTGTTGTCTGCTCGCGCGAACGTTTGGCGCGCAAGACGACGAACGAACATCTCCACGGAACTCCTCCTAACTTCGTTTACGTGGACTGTTGTCGAGTAGATAGGTTGATAATGGATGGCACTTTTTAGTGTCATCTTATTCCTGTAAAATTAACAGCCTATATCTTACACCGGTGTATAAATACTTAATACTTATACTTAATACTTAATACGGAATACTTGTCCCAAATTTAATCGATATTGGTTCAGCGGATTCGTCGTGAAAAAGTACATACTCACAGACTTTCGCACTTTATTAGTAATATTAGTAGGACTTCTATCGTACTACGTTTGTTTGCAATAATTATACTATATTTAGTGTATTTATTCCTTCATTCATTCATATCTAGTACGAAAACAAATTATAAAACAGTAACTTTGCACGGGCGGTATCATAGAATGTAGTACGGCCGCGGCACGGCCCGAATCAAAAATGGGACGCAGCAATCAGTTTGAAAGGCAAGGAAAACACGACCGGCCAAGGGGAAACAGAAAATTATGTTTGGCCCCTCGAGCCGGATGTTCCAATACAAAGTTCGTTTAACACACTTTTATATTAAAGATGTTATCTGTATCTCAAATGTTTACATTTAATTCGTCTTTTAAGACTAACTGTGCCAGCAGATTCGCCCGCGTTGAAATCATTATGTCACAATTTTTTTCCCAAATTGAAATTTTGAACATTAGAATAGTTGTCTTAAGTTAATTATTAAGAGATTTTTGAATAAATTTCACCGTGTACTTAGCGCACGCAAGGAAAGTATTAAATTTTATTAGTATTTTATTTTTTATTGCGTATTTTTTATTGCCGCTCCTCTCCTATTCGTCTTAACGTGATGTTATATTCCTTCCTCGATAAATGGGTCTTACACAAATAATTTTTCAAATCGGTCCAGTAGTTCCTGAGATTAACGCGTTCAAACAATCAAACTCTTCAGCTTCATATATTAGTATAATATAGATTGGTCAATAAAAAAAATAGTTAGTTGTTATATAATCGTTTAATTCTGTTTATACACAAACAACAGATAACCATAGAGATTTGATAAATAGACTGGGCGTGACTTAAATTCTTAATAATGTCGGCTTCCACAGCTAATAGCTATTTCAAAATACAGGCGTTTCCGATAACAGCCCACTCAGAATTGTTCTGAAAGCTACATAAAATATCAATCAAAATTCGTGCAGCGTCTTGAAACTTTGACCTTGAACACCTAAGGTCTTTTCCCTTATTCCCACTCATTTTTAAAGCGTTTTTATCCTGTTCCTGAAGAAAATACGGGTTATTTGTAAGCCCTTCATACGAGTATAAACCGAGAAGAGATAAGTTATCCAGCTGAGTACTATAGACCACCTTATTTTAAACCAAGGTATCGCAAAAGACAGCTAAGGTAAGCTGACGTCAGGCAGGCGGCCGATCTTAAATAACTAATCAAATAATGTGACAACATGTTAATAACATGTTGTGCCGACCCCGCTTAGAGTAGAATAAGGCCAGGAGAATGATTATGTTCCCTTCATATATGCTTGAATTGTACTAAATTTCATAAATATTGCTTCAGTGGATTAGTTTAGCGTTAATTATAGAGAAATATACTTTCGTATTTATAAGTCTTCCGAAATATTTATCAAATCAATATTTTACAGTATAACTGAACACAGTAAATAGTTTTATGTGTATACTAGCGGCCTGCCCCTGCTTCGCACGGATATAAAATATATGTATATCCCATGTCAGTCAGTGTAAAAAAAATGATTAAAATCGATCGAGTAGTTTTGATTTATTCATTACTGCCCGTGGCCCTCAAACGTTAAATTTGGAGAAAAACAATTTCCTTTCCCTATACCAAGAAGATTTCCTGCTATCTTTGGAATATCTAAATTCATATAGTACATTTTTACTTATTTACTTTTACATTTTCCCTATGTATTTTATTTTTACAATTTATTACAGAATGTCTTTAAACAAACTCTTGAAAGAGCGACATCGCTGCTAAAGTCGAAGTCTTATAGGGCGAAGC
Organism: Morpho achilles; assembly: GCA_947086495.1. Lineage (NCBI taxonomy): Eukaryota > Metazoa > Arthropoda > Insecta > Lepidoptera > Nymphalidae > Morpho > Morpho achilles. Next base: position 493,680 of record CAMTZB010000018.1, on the reverse strand, counting down.
GCGGCATCCTCACGGCATTTTAAATCTGTAATATCTCCGAAAATGTTCACTTAAATGACATGCTGTAAACGGCCATATTGATCTATATTAAATCAAAAATTTATTTAAGGTACTTAATTGGATAAGGATTAATGCTGTATTGTATAAAAATTGCTTCAAAAATAAGGCATTATTTTTCGTAAAAAATAAATGACAAAAAATGCTATACTGGGTTATACATAAGAGATAGACATATACTATCGCGGACTTTTCTGTAGACCTTTTCAAGGTGTACAAATACTTAGTACATCATTTTGATAAATCTCGTAGGGTCTAGCCTGCGTTTGCAATGTAAGCGGAAAAAAATGTAATTATTTACGACATCACATTAGAAACCTCAAAAATTACAGTATTTCTCTACTCCATATTGAATGTTATTAGACGTAAACCTTCCTCTGAATCACTCTATCTATTAAAAAAACCGCATCAAAATCTGTTGCATAGTTTTAAAGATTGAAGCATACATAGGGATATACGGACATAGGGACAGACAGAGAATGCGACTTTGTTTTATACTATGTAGTGATATTATTTATTTTTACAATTGATTAGACAATGTCTTTACATACAACATTCATAGCTTTCTTATCATTAGACAATATAAACTTGAAAGAAGGACATTTAGTGGCGCCTCCGGTCGCTGCTAAATTAGATGTGCTTATAGGTCTAAGCGCGGCCTCCTCGCGGGATTTTAAATCTGTAATATCTCCCAAAATGTTCACTTAAATTACATGCTGTAAACGGCAATATTGATCTATATTAAATCAATAATTTATTTAAGGTACTCAATTGGATAAGGATTAATGCTGTATTGTATAAAAATTGCTTTGAACATAAGGTATCATTTTTCGTAAAAACTAAATGAAAAAAACTGCTATTGTGGGTTGTCCATAAGAGATAGATATATACCATCGCGGACTTTTCTGTAGACCTTTTTAAGGTGTACAAATACTTTGTACATCATTTTGATAAATCTCGTAGGGTTTAGCCTGCGTTTGCAATGTAAGCGGAAAAAAATGTTATTATTTACAGAAACCTCAAAAAGTACAGTATTTCTCTACTTCGTATTGAATGTTATTATACGTACAAACCTTCCTCTGGAATCACTCTATCTATTAAAAAAAACTGCATCAAAATCGGTTGCGTATTTTAAAGTTTTATGCGTACATACGAAAATATGGACTTTGTTTTATAATATGTAGTGATATTGGTACGCTAACTGTTTAAACACTTATAGCACATAAAGTTAAAACTAAAAGGTAATAAAAGTCAAAAGAAAAAACTATTCCTTGAAAGAAATGTTGTCTGAGACGAAACTTCGTCCATTTATTTTATACTTTAAACATTTCAGAGCCAAACGGAAGCCTTTTTCAAGCATGCCGACTTCCGTCACTTTTGTCCAAACAATTCCTTTTACTCGAAAACTTTTTGTGAGTTCAGATTGACTTGCCCACGCTGGTCAAATGCGGATGGGCAAGCTACATAATTTGCAAAAAAAATCTAAAGGTTTCCTGGTTTCCCCCTCTTATTATTATTCACTGCTAATCGCGTATTATACTTCTGAGCAATTAAGATGTGTGTTACTATTTAAGATTTAAGTTGAAAACTGTAGTTGTTTTGACTCGAGTGGTAGATAAAGAAAGCGCCGATTTGACTAAAATCGGCGCTTTGACATGATCACAATTGTAGGGATATGAAATTTGTTATAACATTTCTTTTAACTTGTTTGCAATATCTTAAAACTATAGCCACATTTAGATACAGTTAGTCACGTATAGCCGGCGTGATGAAAGCGAGAGTACATAATCAATCAGCGCTGTAACAATCATCGGCAAACTTCATTAGGGAGCTCGCGGCAAGCGTATAATTGCCCGGAACTGCGCCCCTATTTCCTCGCCACCTACAAATGAGGGTTGTGCAAACGTTTGTATCAAAAGTATATGATTGCTCACGTAGCGTATTAAAGTGAACTAATAGTGGACTGTTCTCCGATTGTTATTGTAAATTTCTGCCTCCAAATACCTATAAATTTGTGAGGAAATTCGCATTTTTAATATTACTTCTTTTCGTGCATCTTCACCACTGAAAATTGGTGTTTAGCGTATTGCAAGTGAATATATTGAAATAATATTACATAATGAATTCAATAGGTTTTTAGCGCACGGCATCTTTAGAAATTATACCCCCTTTTTATGACGGTGTAATCTTCAAGATACCGGAACTCAGGGGTGAGAATTATTTAGGATTCCTAACTACTAAAACCTCCTTAATGGTCAACAAAATATAGTACGGAGCTTGTGTCCGTAACAAGCTCGTAAGAAAACCTACCCTGTGATATCCGGTTGAGTAGAATAAACTATCCTCTTTCTTACCGAAGTGTCGTAAAATACGAATAACGTAAATTGACGTGAGGCAAGCGGCTGATCGTGAAATACGTAGCCAAATCATGTGACAACATGTTTATAACATGTTGGGATAAGGACAGGAGGATGATGAAACCATATCTGATTAAACATTCTTTTTCCCTGGATACAAATTTGATAACACCACTTACAATTTGTCTGAGGTCACAATCATAGAGAGCACTGACCCCAATGATATACCATGTCGCCATTTTGCGTGACCTGTCGCTGTAACCACTCGGCGTGGATTATACTGCGACATAGCGCGCCTGTTATTATTTTAATTAATAAATTTATGGACATCTGAGAATCAACAAAGTGTTTCTCAGTAATATCGTAGAGTAGACGAAGTTTTTTCCCTATTAGCTTTTAAAGCGTCACCCAGAATATGGCGAGAATGCAGAACATAGAAGATTACACCAAAATAATTCCATCATTACGTTTGAGTGCAAAAGCTCTTCTACCTTTGTAGAACTTTAATTTTAAGGTGGCTCCTGTGAGGCTGTAAAAGTGGACTTTAGTGCTTAATAAACTTACGGTTTACAGACTAGTACAAGTAGTAGTCTGTAAACTAGTAGTAGTAGGACATACAAGTAGTAGTAGACTAGTAGTAGTAGGACATACAAGTAGTAGTAGACTAGTAGTAGTAGGACATACAAGTAGTAGTAGACTACTAGTAGTAGGACATACAAGTAGTAGTAGACTAGTAGTAGTAGGACATACAAGTAGTAGTAGACTAGTAGCAGTAGGACATACAAGTAGTAGTAGACTAGTAGTAGTAGGACATACAAGTAGTAGTACACTAGTAGTAGTAGGACATACAAGTAGTAGTAGACTAGTAGTAGTAGGACATACAAGTAGTAGTAGGACATACAAGTAGTAGTAGACTTGTAGTAGTAGTAGGACATACAAGTAATAGTAGACTTGTAGTAGTAGGACATACAAGTAGTAGTAGACTTGTAGTAGTAGGACATACAAGTAGTAGTAGACTTGTAGTAGTAGGACATACAAGTAGTAGTAGACTAGTAGTAGTAGTACATACAAGTAGTAGTAGTACATACAAGTAGTAGTAGACTAGTAGTAGTAGGACGTACAAGTAGTAGTAGACTATTAGTAGTAGGACGTACAAGTCTATTATAAATTCCGGCGAAGGAGCTTCGGTTTTGTAGTATCGCATGCTACGCCGTAGTATGTCTACCAAGTAGCACTAAGTCTGTGTAGCTCTACGAGTATGTCCGTGTAGCACTGTCTCTGTAATACTGTAAGTTATATTTGTTAAATAAACCGGAAGGTCATTGCCACCGACTGAATTCACATCACAGACACCCTTTGCAATATTTTTTTTCGCAGGCAAAAACGACAATTTTGTGTTTTTTACTACCCGCGACTTCGATCGTATTAACTTCAGTTTCAATACTATTGAGTTCACAGCGACGCAATGGAACACTAGGAGTTTAAATAAAAATATCTGGGTGACCGAGCTTCGGTCGGTAATTTTTTTCAAAAAAAAAACTTAAAAAAAAAGAAAAACAATTATATCGTTGGGGATCGATCCTTGGCACTCACATTTCTCGAGGCTGCCTGTTAGCCGAATAAGCTACGTCGTCTTGACAGCTAATGGCAAAAATTCAATTCAATATAAATGTTAGTTTTTTTAAATGCCCAAAAACAGGGATAAAACAATATTTTTTTACATAAAACCTAGCTAGATCAATTTTTCTCCCCGAAATCTTCCTACATGCTGAATTTCAGGAAATTTCGTTGGAGCCGTTTTAACTCATTTAAATATAAAGATGACGCTATGTTTAACAAAAGTATATTTTATTATCTACATGATAGGAACACTTTGCCGCCGCGTGCTATCTGGCTGAGTAGAATAGACCACCCTCATTACTTACCGAGGTGTCGTAAAAGGCGACTTAGATAAGTCGAGCCACCGTGTGGTATCCAGTTGAGTAGAATAGACCACCTCTTTCTTATCGAGGTGTCGTAAAATAGGACTTAAGTAAGGTAAGTAAGTCGTAAAATACGAAGTAAGTTTTTGAATTTAAACTATCGTGAGTGGAATTCATTATTAATGTATAGAAACCGGCTATACTCACGTGTTATTTTATCGGATGAGCCCGACTAGTTTCAAGCCCATACGGGGCTCTCTTATTCATGAGCACTTTACGCGGCGTTATCGCCGCCGCTTTAACTTGATTTGAAACTAGTCGGGCTCATCCGATAAAATAACACGTGAGTATAGCCGGTTTCTATACATTAATTACGAAGTAAGTTGTTATCAGGCAGACGGCCGGTCGTAAAATACATAGCTAAATCACGTGACATATTAATAACATGTTATGCCGACCCCACTTAGAGTGGGATAAGAGCAGGAGGATGATGATAGGTACACTTTGGTAAATCGTAGTACAATACACTTGCTTTATATACTATTGATTTTTACAGTTGGCACGAATACAGGAACTATGTTATCACGTACAATATTCGTCTGCATGCTATATTCGCATAAGAATATTATTAGTCATTATCCTAATTAATAGTTATTTCAAACTATACAACATGTGAGCTATATATAGTTTTACGTATGAATTATTAGTAGTAGTGGCTATACGCCATAAATACTATGAAAAAATTGGAAAGCCTACTCTTTTTCCTGAGTGAGCAGACAAACTATCCAGAAAGTTCCATTTTTCCTGAATAGACAGTACAACGCACGCTTTATAGGATTGTTTCAAGTCCCTTAATACACCATTGAGACGTGGCGGCGGGTCGTTACGGCTGCCGACTGACAAACAGCGCTCTCGAGCGGATAAGAGACAAAAGCGCAGCGACGTTCGTAGCTCGGCTACGGCGCTACGTAGCACGTCGACACGTTCCACTTCAACAAACATGTCTCAACATGTTATACTATGAGTGCCTACGCTGTCTACAAAGCAAATGTATACTAATAATGCGAGACTACATGACTGTCTCTCACGTCGTCCCGGCTATTACGTTAGAATGATATTAATGATATTTGTGCATATACAATAGTGCATGCCGTGTGGTAGGTTGAGTAGAAAAAACCACCCTAATTCTTGCCGAGGTGTCGTAAAATACGACTAAGATATATTGACGTCCAGCAAGCGACCTGTCGTAAAATACGAGCCAAATCACATGACATGTTTATAACATGTTATGCCGACCCCACTTAAGAGTTTAACAGGAGAATGATAATATAAAATATGTTTCAGCCCTAACATATAGGACAAAAAATTGCATAGTGCTTGACTGACTGTATTTTATTAGACGTTAAAAAGTCACAACTTTAAAAGTTTATGATATTAAAAATAGAAGGGAAGAAATAGAAGGGAGAGAAGAAAGGAAAATCTTTGCAAGATTTTTTGAAACACATTGCGTATACGTGTAGTAGAAGAAAACGATGCAAACTTAAGTTGAACGAGCTTGTCTAGAAGATGACTATTTACTCTTGCTTTCTTTCTTTCTTCTTCCTTTCTTTTAAGATGCCAGGAGATGCAAGAAAAATGAAGAAGAATGCACATTACGTGCATTCATGAGATTTCGATTACAAATTATTTAATTTCTTCAAACGCTTTTAAAAAAGAAAGCCCTCAAAGTTTCATTTTTCTTTCCATTTTGCTCCACTCTTAACTACCTTAATTACGCAAAGACCTTTAGTAGCCTCTCGCTTTCGTATTGACCATACATTAGCCTCGCCTGTTATTGTCTACTTCGTTTAGTCAAACAATAATGTATAAATGCAATCTAATTAAAGCGGTCTTGGTTATTATGAGTTATGTTTATCTAAAAATTAAATAATAATAACGGTAGAGAATATATTGACCAAATACGGCTACTTAGGTTATCTGTTATATTTTATTAACTGGTCATTGAAAGAGATGTAGTAAATTAATGTATAGAAACCGGCTATACTCAACGTCTTATTCTATCGGGTTAGCCTGACTAGTTTCGAACCCATCCGGGGCACTTATTCATGAGCTTTTGAAACGACGTTATCGAGGCAGGAACTGTTCCCGTGAATAAGACGTGAGTATAGACGGTTTCTATACATCAACTATGAATACTAATCACCATAGTTTAGATGTAGTAAGCTTACATTTAATTTGGAATAGAATTTGCACAAGTTTTTAAAAACCAATTCGTCACGCAAACTACAAAGAAGAACTGGGAACAGGCTAAATAGTTGTTCCTGTGGAAAATTGTACTTACAAGAATATAGATTCATCAACATCTTCCTGCCCTTATCCCACTCCAAGGGGGGTCGGCAAACATGTCATAAACATATTGTCACATGATTTGGCTACGTATTTTACGACGGCCGGTCGTCATCTTACCTTGATTGTATTTTACGACACCTCCGTAAGAAAGAGGGCGGTTTATTTTACTCAACCGGATACCACTCGATGGGCCAACTTACCTTAGTCGCCTTTTACGACATCTCGGTAAGAAAGAGGATAGTCTATTCTACTCAGGCGGAAACCACACGGCGGGTCGACTTACCTTAGTCGCCTTTTACGACACCTCGGTAAGACATGAGGGTGGTCTATTCTACTCAGCCGGATACCACACGGCGGGTCGACTTACCTTAGTCGCCTTTTACGACACCTTGGAAACAAAAGAGGGTGGTACTATTCTATTCAGCCGGAAACCACACGGCGTTTACAAGTATAAAGATTGTAGTAAAAAAACCCCTAAATGTTATTAAACATAAGTCTATCCAGCTAAAAGATTAAAATTAAAGAGATATCTCATACACACCAACTTAAGACGACCGAGCGTCTAAAAGTCATTACAATTCAATGTTTACAACTGTCTTCAATAATTTAATCTTCGCTAAAAAAAATCAACACCGAACTCTTTAACAAGTAACATTTTCGTTAGAGGAATTCACAGGCAAAAGCTAGTAATGTATAAATCATTCGCTAAATGTCATCCATGTTATACGAACCGCACCCGAGAACGTTCATTATTCATGGTCACAATTCTATAAATCATGTAATATAATCCCTTCTGTTGTAAAAGGGATAAAGGGATTCGATATTCCGGTGAGGGGCTTCTACGTCATTTTACAGCATTACGTGTATCAACGGGCCCTTTATATGAAAACCATTTCGGAAAGTTAGTTTAATATCAGATTCATTTATTGAACTCTCTAACTTTTGTTCTCTAAATTCTGTTTTTGAAAGATTGCTATAAACCACCTTTCCCATATTTTTGTTTAATTTTAGTGTTTTTTTTTTATTGTGTGCTATAAATACTTTTTCTTTGTCCTATTACAGTTTCCACTAGCTTTGCCAGCTGCTTTCCCCGCGTGGAAATCAGTGTCATAAATTTTTCCCGAATTGAAATAATGAACATAAAAGTATTTATTTTGAGTTCATCATAAGAGATGAGACATGCCGTTCCGGACTTTTTTGTATATCTACAATTCTCTAGTACATAACTTTAGTATATTCCTGCTGGTTTAGGCAGCGCACGCGAGTAACGCTTACAGCAGGCGAGAGTTTTTACCATCATGTCTTTTCATCATCAGCCTTTATTATCATCAGCCTTTCGTTTTGTAACATTTCTGTATGTAATGAAAAATAAATAAATTATTATTATCATTTAATTTTCTTAAACCTAACTTTATACATTTTTAAATATTTCTATTTAAAAAAAAATAATTAAAAAAAAAATTAAAAATATACAAAATTGTCGTCCGCCGGGAACGGGGAAATATCCCGAGTTGCCGGTGGTTAGGGATTCAAAGTGAGGAACTTCCTCACAATGCGCGCCGTTTCAAGCAATACTGCCTTCTGCATCCGACACTTGATCCAACTGTTAAGCGAAAGCCTCTGAAGATGTTGGTCGAGGCTCTTCGCAATCAGACCGTTAACCGACACAACAATAGGAACAATTATTGTTGAGTCAACATTCCACATGGCGGTTATCTCATAAGAAAGGTCTAAATATTTAGTTAATTTTATTATTTGCGGAAACTTAACACAATTTATATAAAACAGTTGTCCTATTAATCTAACTCATGGCGGTTATCTCATAAGAAAGGTCTAAATATTTAGTTAATTTTATTATTATTATCATGCGGAAACTTAACACAATTTATATAAAACAGTTGTCCTATTAATCTAACTCATGGCGGTTATCTCATAAGAAAGGTCTAAATATTTAGTTAATTTTATTATTATTATCATGCGGAAACTTAACACAATTTATATAAAACAGTTGTCCTATTAATCTAACTCTTCAGGAAGAATTATACTACCTTTTTGAAAAAACTGCACAATATTCTCGTCAGTAGATTTCAACAAAATAGATCACATACATATAGACATCTTTAGGGAACTTTGTTTTATAATGAATATAGAAAAAGTCTATAGTTTAACAATATTTAAAACTTCTAAATAAAAATTTACAATTAAATCAAAGCCAATGCAATAAAGCATATGCTCGCTATGTATATATGCTATCATCTATCTTTGAAACTATCAATCATTGAATGAAATTACAGTATTTGTATCGTTCGGAGCTTTTTGTTTGTCCCGTAATTATGGGCTGTGATGTCATATTAAATCAATATATAACGTCCTCTACAGGACACGATCGCAGTGTTATTGTGCAAGAATTTTTCATTTTTTTAACTATTAATTGTATACTGTAACCGCAACTACTTGCGCGTAAACTTAAATGTTAAAACGCCTCAATTATGTGTTATGAGCTATGTTAATTTATCAGGCATAAATGCAAGCCCCAGTGAAAATAAAATGAACAAATAATAAAATATTATTTTAGTATAATCCACACTAAATAAATATAAATATGAATTGATAAATGCCACTTTTCTTTAGACTACGACAATATTGCAAAGCGACGCATCATCCAAGTAAACAGAGCTGTATAGTAATAAGTTTAACCCCCACCTATCAATTTTCCTTCGAACACGTGTAGCAAAACTGGAAGTAGTAAAGTTTCATATAACAGATATAAAAACGGATAAAACACTCTTCATATAGCATTTCATTTTTTTTATAGCAGATTAAAGCGAAATAATATTTTTATTACTTTTGTATTATGGAGCTCCGAAAAGTAACGCCAAATTATGAAAATTGTCGTAAATTTCATCAATAAAAGTCCAGCAAATTACTCGTGCAAACCTAACAGATAGTCAGAAAAAGGCTTTCGCATTTATAATGTTAGTATAGATAAAATCTATAATACTATCTCTAAATCAACAATGAAACCACAATTATTGTTGGCAATAACCTTGTTATGGACTACATAAACCATATTAAGCAATGTAAAGTGAACAATTTGGTTGCAAATGATATTAGGCTATCAATGACTGATAAAACAGCGATTGCCCCAAAATACGGGTTTTCCCAAATCCTATGCATATTGCCCACTAAAATGGCGTTAACGGCTGACAGGCGTTAAAGGAAATGTCAGTTAGTGAACTTTACTGCGCAGTACACGGTTAACAGGAGGATAACGGTCGTTTTACTGCAGACGCAAAATGGAGCGATTGTCACACGTAACCCAAATTTCACGTCATTTCAGAAATTATCTATAAGAGTGAGAACTTTTGAGACCTCAATTGGAAACCAATAACACGTATCACAAGACACAAGCACTACACACATTCACTACGACAATCTCAAAGATCGTAATGCATTGCGATTTTGTTGTAGACCCTCTCCTGTTGATTGTTGAGTGTCCTGTTGTTACAGGGCTAAACGATTGTGGAAGTGACGGCCGTAAACGGCTTTTATAGCGTTTATTTTCAATTTGACTGTATGCTGTGAGCCCTAACGGCTTTTACAGCATCACCGGACGTGACGGGCGAACGCAGAAGCATCTCCGAGGTTACGAAATGTGGAGAGTAGAGCGCAGAAGCTCTACTAGCGTCCGGGGTTACCAGCCTACAATTGTCAAAAGCCTGAAAGACATATCTATGAGGTGTTGCCATTTCACTAGCCTACCATCCACTTAAAAAAATAAACTAAGTACTATTAAACATGTCCACGACACCATTTAACAGATCGTCAATGGGGGATGTCGCGGACGTGTAGTGGCCGACCGACATCCAATTAATTGAAGCACCCATCGACTATGGTTAAATATTTTTTAACTCTTCTCGCACTAGCTGATAAATGATTTGTATGAAATAGATAATTATGATTTAGTCTCGTTCTATATGACTAGCTGTGCCAGCAGCTTTGTCCGCGTGTAAATCAGTGTGTCACAGTTTTTCCTGAAATATTTTTTTTTACATTAAAATAAATAATAAATAAAAATAAATAAATATATGGGACATTTACACACACGGTCGTCCGTCCCCAAAGTAAGTAACTTAATACTTGTGTTATCGTAGACAGAAAACTGATGAATATATACTTATACATTTTTTAAATACATACTTAAATACAAATATACACCCAGGCTCAAAGACCAACAAATTTATTTATAGAAAATGTTGGCCCTCGGCGGGAGTCGAACCCGCGACCCGCGGAGATGAAGGCAGGGTAACTACCCACTACGCCAACGGGTCAGTCAAATTAAAATAATTATCATGAGTAAGTTATCGTAATTATAAGAGACTTTTCTTCAACTTTAACCGTTTACTTAACGCACGCAAAGAAAGCTTTAAATTTTGCCGTTTTTGCAATATTTTTATTTCTACTTCAGGTTTTTTATATTTTAAAATTTCAATTCATTTATTCAACCATACTGTGTTCTTAATCTATACTAATACTATTATAAAGAGGACAAATTTGTATGTATGTTTTGTAATGTTTTCACACAAAAACTACTAGACCGATTTCAAAAATTCTTTCACTATTGATAAGCTGCATTTACTGAGCAACATAAGCTATATTACATAAAAAAAATAGGGATCCGTAATAAAAATAATAAGGTGTAAAAAAATTTGTCATAATAATCTGTTATCACATGCGCTGCAGAAACTTTTATATATTGATGATATATTTAAAAATAATAAATCTATAGTCCGACTTAGTAGACTTTCCACTGCCATGAGGTCGGTATGTACGCGGGTGAAACCGCGGGATACTACTAGTGTTAAAAAATCTATAAATACAAAACCAACATCGTATTATAATAAACATTTTTCAGCTTTACACAGCTGCAGTTAAACTCCCATTCCGTATTTGCGGACAGATGAAAAACCAGTTCGTTTTAAATAAAGCCTCTAACGTTTATTCACGCTCGTGGTTCACATAAAGTATGCATGGCGCAGTTAGTAGCCGGGAAATTAGTGGGCGCACACACACTAACACAAACTAGGGATGCTGCAGCGAGTGTAATGTATATTTGCATGGTTAAATACATTTTACATTCTGTTAACTTGAAATTGCTTAGTGAATTTAGTGATGCATATATAGTAGGGATGATGTGGAGCTTCGACTGTCGAACTTCTGATTGAATAGAGAGACTCTAACTCTGATTATCTGAATCTTGTACGTAATAAATTTACTACTTTTAAAGTCGCTAAATATAAATTTTAAACACAAATAATGATAACATTATTTTTCTATAATGCGTGATAAGACAAAATGTCTTTTTCGGCCTCCCTCTGTCACATATCCAAATATAACACGCATCCTTTGAATAATTTATAGAATTAGGCGTTACTTTGCGGAGATTCACAATACAAAAGTAATAATAAAGTTATTTTGCTATAATCCGCGTTGATAATTTCATCGCAGAATAGCATCATCATCATCATCTTCCTGCCATTATCCCACTCTAAGTAGGGTCGGCACAACATCTTATAAACATGCCGTCATGTGATTTCGCTGCGTTTTTATGACCGGCCGCCTGACTGACGTCAAATTACCTTATTCGTATTTTACGACACCTCGGTAAGAAAAAGAGTGGTCTATTCTACTGAGCCAGATACCACACGGTGGGTCGACTTGCCTTAGTCGCCTTTTACGACACCTCGGTAAGTAATGAGGGCGGTTTATTCTACTCAGCCGGATACCATCTAACTCTATCTAAATCTTGTACCTAATAAATTTTCTAGTTTTAAAATCACAAAATTTTAATTTTAAACAAAAATATAGCAAATATTATTTGCAATAACGCTCCTGTCCTATCCTGTCCTGGTCAATGCGTGATAAGACAATCTGTATTTAATGACTCTCTCGGCCTCCCTCCCACATATCGAAATTCATATTTAACACACATCCTTTGGTCACGTGGTTTTCATTCGTCCTCATTACATGTCCATATCTTGTGTCGTTTAAAGAGTAGGTATGAACTAGTATAACGATGGCGGTTATTACAATTCTATACACGGAAAATATCTAAACACAATTTTCTTCTGTCGATACACAGGAATCGCCTACAGCGTTCGGTTCAGACGTTTGCGAGAAATATCAAACTTTCCGTCGCCTTTTAGATATATTATTCGTGTTGAAACTTTTACCTCCAGGCACTCGATATTTCCGTTACCAATTTTGATAGCATATGTAACTACAAATCGAGTTAAAGGAGCAAATAATATTACAGCGAACTTTAATTTCAGTTTGTGTTGTTCTATAACAAGATCAAGTGTTCGTTTGTTGCTTTCACGATGTTTGTATAATGCTTAATTTATGCTTGATATTTTATAAAGTTTTAAAATTTTCTATGTTTTAAATTTAATACTACTAATTTACGAAGATTATCAAACAAAATCTCAAAGTAAATTATCAAGAATCCTCCTGATAATGTTTTGGTTTGATTCAATCGATTGTTGACATTGTGGTAAATATGTCGTGCTTGTATGAACAAAGATTCTACACTCTAACTTTAGCGTAACATAGATTTTCTCTGATCGCGGATTATAGCAAAATAATTCATAATTATTAGTAGACAGAAAGAAGTCACATTTATAATATTACTCGAGTTACCAGACATTTTAGCAACAGCTAAATTTCATCTATACTTGCGTTACTTACTCTTCGATTTTTCATAGAACTGCTATGACAAAATGTAACTAATTATAAGAATTATATTTTTGAAAAGAGAAACCGACGGGTTTCTTGCTGGTAGGACCAATTTTTTGAACCAGCGGTAGAGTTGACAAAACAAAAGCATTTGATTACAAATTTACTTGAATAACGAATATTTTGAATTAAAGTTTGATCATCGTCATCCTCCTGCCCTTATCCCACTCTAAATGGGGTCGGCACAACATGTAATAAACATGCTGTCACATTATTAGGCTGCGTTTTTATGACCAGCCGCCTGCCTGACGTCAAATTACCATAGTCGTATTTAATGACACCTCGGTAACAAAGAGGGTGGTATATTTTATTAAACCGGATACCACACGTTAGGTCAACTTACCTTAGTCAGCTTTTACGACACCTCGGTAAGAAATGAGGTTGGTCTATTCTACTCAGCCGGATATCACGCGGCGGCTCGACTTACCTTAGTCGCCTTTTGCGACACCTCGGTAAGAAAGAGGGTGGTCTATTCTACTAAGCCGGATATCACACGGCGGGTCGACTTACCTTAGTCGCCTTTTACGACACTTCGGTAAGAAATGAGGTTGGTCCATTCTACTCAGCCGGATACCAGACAGCGAGTCGACCTACCTTAGTCGACTTTTACGACACCTCGGTAAAATATGGTTTGGGTTATGGGTTGTCTATTCTACTCAGCCGGTTTGAATTTTAGTCTCATATATAGATTAATACTAAATTGAACGAATATAAAAAAATAAAACATAATAAAATGGCCACCAATAAATATGCAGACAAGCAGCGATTACAGTTCCCAGGGGTCGGTAGTGTGAGGGCGACAGGTGGCGTGTTACACTTTGACCTCAACACTGGTGACCGAGTTTCGATGTTACGACATATCCCACTTGTACCGGTATATTCAAATTCAAATTCAAATTCAAAATATTCTTTATTCAAATAAACTTGTAAACAAGTGCTTTTGAATCGTCAACTCTACTGCTGGTTCGGAAAGCTGTTCCTACCGAGAAGAGCCAGCAAGAAACTCGACGGTTGCTCTTTTAAAAATATAATTCTTAATACTATTTACATTAAGTCGTTACTGTCTTGTACAGGTTCAAAGAGAGCTATATCCACACATTCTTATCTTCCAAATAATCTTCAAGAGTATAGTAGGCTTTCTGTATCAGCCTCTTTTTAACAGTGTTTTTAAACTGGATGGATGAAATGGCAAAGCTGAAATTGATTGCGGAATTTTATTATAGAATCTTATACCAAAACCCACAAACGAATTACGTACTTTTGCAATTATAGAAGTATTTGTTACAGGAAAAACAATAGTCTCGATTTCTGTCTCTTTAACAACAATAAGTAACAATAAGTATGAAAACATATTCATTTTTTCATACTTATTGTTGTTAAAGAGACAGAAATCGATCGATAGTGTACAAACTTTTTCAGAATCATTTCGTTAAAAGTAGAGACAATATAAATAGTTATATTTATAATTTCTTTATAGAACGTACAGATGTTTATTAAAGAAAAATATAGCATATGTACAAAGGTGGAATTCCAATTGGAATCCGTAGAAGGTATATCTTCCAAATAATTTATAGAATTAGGCGTTTCTTTGCGGAGGTCCATAATACAAAAGTAATGAGAATATTATTTTATAGCAAAATAATATTGTCATCACTTTTGTGTATCTTCCAGTCAACCTTTGAGTAAAACGACGAGAAGTGAAATACTGGTAATATAGAAAGAAGGTAATAGAAAAATAACGAAAAATCTATTTACCTAGATGAATATTTGCACTAGAGAGAACAGAAAAGAAAAGAAAAATGATGCAATATAGATTAATTTTTCTTTTATAAGAAGATAAATAAAGTACAGAAGAAGTACTACAGTAATTTCAACAAAATGAGTTATTTTTATACTTATTGCAATCAAACTCATTACAAAAAAAGTGAACGCGAATCAGTACAGCTAGTAATCTTCTACTGTTCTTCGAAGAACTCCACTTCCTACGATTTATGTAGCAGATACTGCACAATATATTTATTATCACGAAGTTTATATTCCAGTACGTGTTATATCACCGGTCGAGTATTATACACGTCTAACCGGATACAACACCTCCGCCCGCCTTTAGACATCGTAAATCCAATAAGCATCAAATGAAGCGAGCGCATTCGTCACGATCAATACATTCATATGACCTGGTGATATACACACGTTCGCTTTAACTACTTGGAATGCTAGCTTATATTTTACGAAGGTATTGATATTATTTTGCCTCTTTCTGTTTTGCCGTGGTAGCGGAATCGTAACTTGTGTCTTGAACCTTGTATCTTGTATCCCCTTGTATCCTTGTATCTTGATTCAATCTGCTGCTAGCGAGTCCAGCGATTTGCACAAGCCCATCGTCTGTCACCTTTAAAGGGGGCCATTGGGCGTTCCGATCGGAGTAGATTTGGAAGCCTGGCTAACAGGTCCCCCGAAGCAGTCGATGCATCTCTTACTCCCGATGCTTCAGTTAGCGGAGTTGGACTTCTCATTTGAGAGGTCCCTATCCGGAGGTCAACCGGTGTCTTTGAGATCAGAACAGCTGTCGACGGAGATGAGAATATTGTGCAGAATGATACACTGTCCTTGCCATCAGCAGCGTGGCGAAGCAAACAGGTTGTTTTAATCGGTGCTAGTCTGACATAACCGCCTCCTGGGCCGTCGGGCAGCGGTGCCCATAAAAGGTTATTCTTGGACAAAAAAAGTAAGGAAGCATTCTGGATTAAAAAAACTTTATAACTAAAGTAGTACTGTACGCCACATTTACTGCAAGAGCCAATACACTACAGGAGCATTTATTGTTTCGTCGCGGATTATAAATAACAACGAATTCCACTTTTCCTTGTCGAATGAAATCAAATCAAAATAATCTTTATTGAAATAAACTCTTTCAAGCACTTTTGTATCGTCAAGGATATATATGATTAATGAAGCTACAACTGCTTCGGTATGTTGCTCTTACTGAGAAGAAACTCGGCGGTCAATCTTTTAGAAATCTTAAAGTTTACATTATTAAACCGCAGTATTATATGAAGCTAAAAGGACTTTAAAATCCAGACATTTTTATTATCTAAATAATCTTCAATTTTGCAATATGTTTGACGTATAAGCATCTTTCTTATACTTAATTTAAACCTTTCCGTAGACTGGTCTAAGAAATAGTAGTCTTGTGTAAGAAACGAACTGATCCCGTATTATAAATTTTTCTTAAAACTCTAATCCAATAAGATTGCTAACCGGCTACATCAGCTAATTGAATTAGTGAAGCTTGGAGACACTCTGTTGTTTACAGGTTTTGTGTCACTTGCCCGCTCGTTACGACCTAACGAGGATTAAAGTTCTAACCGCGTCGAATCGGTAAGGGCGCGAGTTCAGCCATACTTTACGTTTAAAGTTTGTGAACCAGTTCATTTAATCATCATCCTCCTGCCCTTATCCCACTCTAAGTGGGGTCGGCACAACATGTTATAAACATGTTGTCATATGATTTGGCTGCGTTTTTACGACCGGCCGCCTGCCTGACATC
This sequence comes from Morpho achilles, assembly GCA_947086495.1. Taxonomy (NCBI): domain Eukaryota; kingdom Metazoa; phylum Arthropoda; class Insecta; order Lepidoptera; family Nymphalidae; genus Morpho; species Morpho achilles. The sequence continues at coordinate 476,650 of CAMTZB010000018.1, read as the reverse complement.
AACTCACCTTAGTCGTATTTTACGACACCTCGGTAAGAGAGGGTGGTCTATTCTACTAAACCGGATACCACACGGTGGGTCAACTTACCTTAGTCGCCTTTTACGACACCTCGGTAAGAAATGAGGTTGGTCCATCCTACTCAGCCGGACACCACACAACCAGTTCATTTAATATAGTTTATAATTTAACAAATAAACGTAAAATTCCTATTAAATTTCCTAAATGCGGGAATTGCAATCAGTAAGGAACCAAAATTGTGATTCTATCAATAAAAACCACATTTTTGGAAAGATACTTGTGGAAAAAGTGAAATGTAAATTAACGTCCTTTTATTATCCCACTGCTAAGCAAAATCTTTTGGCCTGAAGAATTGAAGCTTAGACCCAAATCGTTCTCCTGCCCTTATCCCACTCTAAGTAGGGTTGGCACAACATGCTATAAATACGTTGTCACATGATCCCTGGGGTCAACCTACCTTAGTCGGCTTTTGCGACACCTCGGTAACAAATGAGGGTGGTACATATATCCACCCTACCCTCATATTCTCATGTTTTCTTTCAATAAAAAGCATATGATGAAAAATAAATATCTGGCGGCTTGGCGCAGTGGGTAGTATGTAACCCTGCTTTCAGCTGAATGGCTCGATCAGCGGGATCGATTCTCGTCGAGGGCCAACATTTTGTATAAAAAAAATTTTTGTTCTTCGTGGGTGTGTATTTGTATTTGTAATTAAGTATGTATTTAAAACTATATATATTTATTTAACAGTTGTCTGTCACCCATAACACAAGTATTAAATTACTTACTTTCAGGACATACGATCGTGTGTGGTAATGTCTAAAATATTTATTTATTCATAGATGGCTGCTCAAGAGTCCAACTTTCTACTGTAATACTAATAGTTAGCAATTCTTATTGTCGTATCAAAATATTTTCTTTGATCTCACTTACGCATTTTTAATCTTCAAAGCCATTAATATAATCCAAAAATCTTTCTCAGTTAGGTTTAATTAAAGTCTCGCTGGGCTCAAGCCGACTGTAAGTCACACCCGCCCGAGTCGATCCCCCACGAACAAGCCAATTAGCCGCACGGAGACTAGTCCGCACCTTCGGCACATCGATTTACTGTTGAACGACGATGCTAAATTGGGACTTTGCGTAGATTTACATTTATAGCTACAAAACGAAATGGTTTGAATAAGAAAAAGATGTATAAAACATTTTTTATTGCTTTGTTTTAATCGGTTATTTAACTCTAATTTACGTTCTTTTTTAACATGTAATTGATGCTCCAGAAACCTGGGTAAAACTTGCAGTCTTATACATTTCAAAATCTTTGATTTTCTTTGTTTGAAAATATGGACGGTGTCATAATTTTGAAATTTTTTATTAAATAAATGAATATGTATTTTAAAAATTCAAGTTATTTACTGTTACCTCACTCCTTTGGCGATATAAAAGTGTCTAATTTAAGACATGATGATGAAATTATAAATTGGTGTCTTGAGAGAAAAAGTAATTAGGCAGATGACTTTTTTATTTCTTTCTATACGCTTTACACTAAGGCTGCATAGATTATTTTATAGGAACAATTGCACGTCCAAAGCTACATCTATAATATTTATAAAGTTGAATATTGTAAATAACCTAAAATTATGTGTGTAAAATTAAAGATCTACAATTCCTTAGAAAACCAAAAACTCATATCTACGATATCTCACTATCTATACAACTATTACACCACAGACAACGTACGTGGCTTGCACGCTAAAAAACCCCACATACTCATAAAACTTTGCTCAATAATAGATCACACACTAATTATCCAACAATTGTCATCATAAATCCCACTAAGCCGAACATATTCCTGAATCTCCAGCACAACACAATCCGCAATACAGGTGGAAAATTAATTACGGCTAACGAACTGGCTGTGCGATCTATCAATTTGTGAGATATAACGTGCTGCAAACGCCCTTAATCACTCGTATGAATACAGTTGCGGGAATTGTAAGCGGATAAGCTCATTATTGCTGACAAAATCGCTTTCAGTATATTTATAAGTGAGAAAAAGTTACCCTATCTATTTAGGCACGGGGACGTCTGTCTGTGCAGGACGGAAGGTCAGCACCTGTATCGGACTATTCCACTCATTGCCACATGCTTGGCACGCTTTAACAAGCCTTATAATATCCTTGAAGGGAATTGTTAGGTCCTCAACTACAACTTTCTTACCTTCTGTCTCCCCTCTTACCAGTGAATCCATGGGGCACTTAGCTATAAAGTGATGACTCGTTTCTTCCTCTCCACACTCTGATCACACTGGATCTTCCTTTATTCTCATTATCAAGAAGTGTTTGTTTAAAAGGCAGTGCCCACTGACAATAACTGTTTCATTTGTTACATAGTCCCTGCTATGAGACTTTTACTGTTTAATTATCTTTGTATCGAAAGATTTAAGGAACAACTTTGTCTGAACGTTCTTGTCATCTTTTGTGCCTGTTATAAGTGATACATTTTCACTGCTATTTGACATAAACTGTTTAGTTTTCTTTGTATCGAAAAAATTAAGTAACTTCGATTGTCTGAACAATGCATTTCTCCATGTTGTGTTCGCTTCTGTTGTCCAGCTTGCCCATCCTGTCCCATTCGTCTACATTTTTATTACTGCATGTTCTGGGACTTATGCAATCTTTACATCACCAATATCAGATAGTTAATTCAATACTTGCTTGCATCCTTTCACTGTAGCTGAAGTTGTTTCTATACGATTAAAGCTTCTAATGCTGCTTGACTGTCACTGTATATAACAAAAAGTTGCCCTAATAATTTTCAAGCCCTATGCCTATGCCCAGCAGTGGGATAGTAACAGGCCGTTACTTACTTACTTTTACTTCCTCGTTATTAAATTAATTTAGAATTTGATATTGACTCTACTCTGGTGGTATTTTTTGTTAGATCTCTTGTACGACAAAATTTTTGGGGCTTCTTGACCTTTTTTACACCCGGCGTTTTTAGTTAAAAATCTCGTATTTTTCATGTTTCCATTCACCGGACAAAGTGAAATTTTAAGGATAAATAAAAATATTTGGTTGAAAGCCTAAAGTTGTTTGTAAGCAAACGGAGAAGCAATTATTAGTCTACAAAAAGGACCAAATTTTTCGGGCTTCCTGATCTTTCCCCACGAAGAAATTATAACTAATAATTTCTTTTTTTTTTCTCGCGTTTTCATTCATTGAACAGAGGGAAGTTTTAGGAATAAATAAAACCTTTTGATTGAAAGTCTAAAGTTGCCTGTTTAAGATTCCAATTCAAAGCTCCAGAAAGATCCACACCGTCTAATAACTATTAATATTAAAGCTTTAAATTAAATTACGGCCCATCATTTATCACTGCAATGGCATGTGTAAGCTGTGATAGCCTAGCGGTGAGACCCTGCGACTGTTTAGTAGGTTCATAGGTTCAAATCCCGGGCGGGCACCAATGAGTTTTCTGTTAAAAAATTATAAGTGTAATTGATAGTTGTAATTTATCACACGCTTTTCTGTGAAGGAAAACTTCTTTTCATCAGAAAATTCTGGGGATATGTGTAACCTTCTAATACGCATTGAAGTTGCGTGGTACGTCTTAGCTCCAACACTTCTCTCAAAAAGAAACGGAAGAGGAGGCCTATACCCAGCAATGGGATAGTAATAAGCCTTTACTTTTATGGCATGTAAAGTAACAATTTAGTCCACCTCATATGGAAATTTCAAAATTAACCTACCGCTAAAAGTAGAATTCATAAGCGAAGTTAACGGAGTCTGAAATCCCATCTTCAACATATACAGACTCACATAAATCTTTTAATATAATACGCTCCATCTCGTACCGTGATTAAAATATTCAAAGCCCACCCAGCCTAGCTACAAAGCGTTTATTAAATATTAAATTATTAAAAAGACGTATAAATATTGTTCTTCAAAGACAAGGATGAATATTTATTATGTACAATCCAAGCTTCAATACCTGAACGGCGAGACCTTTGGACTGTTTCTAGGGGGTCACGGCTTCAAATCTCGAACAGGATTTAATAATTCTTTCTCTTAAAAATTATGTGCCCGATTTGTATTTGTAGTTTGTCACACGGCGGTGCCCTTTTTAGAGGATCTACTACATCAAATACGTATTCTTTGGTACATATGCAAGGAATAGAGGTATTTTATGAGTAGAGAAACTGTAATCAAAATTTTTTTTCAACTACGAATTTTTTAAATCACGGAATGGTAACCTAGAAACAGAAAAAGGAAGCCAGGAAGGCCCACAAAACTTTGGGAAGGCGATTTAAGATTGATCATTATGGAGAAGAATAGCGAAGGATAGAGATGCCTAGAAAGTGTTGTCGCCAATAACTTTCGCTTTGTATTTTATAGCAACACCGTCATGAAACGAGTATCGCGCCCTTTTGACTGAAATGGTGGCAACACTGTGTCGTGTTGTTTCCGGTGGAGTCTTCCTATATATTGCTAAAACGTTTCAGTTGCATTCTCCCCGCTTGCTTGTGTCCCCGCTTGCTTGTGTCAAGCGGCCGCAGCCCTCTGCCGCGGCCGCCGTGACGCAGACTTCTTCCAAGTCAATTATTAGATGCAGCCCTCCAAAAACGCGCCGCCTTAAGCCGAGGTTCGGTCTCGCAGGAGACACCCTTAAGGCGACGCCCCCTGTAGGGCGGATGCTTGTAATGCACCCGCTTGTATTATCCATCTCTTCTCGGCGATGCTTCTGCGCTCGCCCGTCTTATCGGTGACGCTATCAAAGCCATTAGGGCTAACAGCATTAGTCATATTCGAAAAAAAAAAAAAAGTTACATTCAGTCTTTGTTCGTCATTCAAGAGAAGTGCATCTCTGAACGGAAATTGAGGTATATCTATTATATCGTGTTATTGTATATAGCGTGCGCTAACAAAAGGGTTGAAGGAGACCTTTGTCTAAAGACATCAATCACAAAAATAAGAAATTCATATATTTGACGAAAATAATTAGAAAATATTTTAAATAAACTCGTAAATTTATAAGACGTCAACTGACATTGTTGAATAATTTATATGACAACTACTGTAATTTATGTAAATGTGACTGCAAAGTAAAGGCTATATTTATTTTATTTAACAAAAAATATTGAAACATCAAAATGTGGCAATAATCGTAGAATAAAACACCACAAATCTCAAAAACATTGTGAGCTAGAAGCAATTGATTGGGATTTACTCAGAGAGCTAGTTAGTTAATTGATAGATCGCAGCCACCTCGTTATCTGTAATTAAGTCCCAACAGACTATAAAGACAATGATCGAACTTTACTGAACAGATGTGCCGAGATAGAGTAAAGAACTATTTGAAGAAAATATTTTTTATCATGTTGACCAGTAATAGACTATATTACTGAATCTCGGACTGTGTCCTTCGGGACTTTCATTGGGAATGGTACATAATCATCATCATCATCAGCAAATGTTATAAGCATGTTGTGGCATAATTTGGCTTATTTAAAGAGCTGCAGTCCGCGTGACGTCAAATTACCTTAGTCGCCTTTTGCGAAACTCAGTAAGAAAGAGGTTGGTCTATCGTATTCAGCCGGATAGCACACGGCGGGTTAACGTGTCTTAATCGCCTTATACGACACCTCGGTATGAAAGAGGGTCTATTCTATTCAGGATAGAGACGGACGGCGGAGAGAGAGTAAAGAACTACTGGAAGAAAATATTGTTTATTATGTTGACCTAGTCTATTACTGAGTTTCGGACGGTGACCTTTGGAATTTCCACCGTGTGGTATCCAGCTGAGTAGAATAAACCTTCCTTATTTCTTACCAAGATGTCATAAAAGGCCGCTTAGGTAAGTTGACGTGGAGCAGGCCCAGTCGTAAAATAGTTAGCCAAATCATGTTACGACATGTTTATAACATGTAGGAGTTTTATTACACTTTCAACGAGCGATGCATGCCGCCAGAGTGTTAAGTCAAGCACTGCCTGAGTGAAAATTGATGCCGAATCGATTACAGCACTCGAGCGAAGTGCTTGTACTTGACATACAGGTTCAGTTAAGATCGCGTTAATAACATAAATGATACCGACGATACCATACGAGAATCAGAGCATATTTCTAATAATAATAAATTTAAATAACTTAATCTGGTATATATATTGTTAGGAATCCAGATTTCTAAGCTGTGACAGCCTGTAAGACAACGACTGATTCATTCGTTTTCGGCGAAGCTTCTGCGGTCGCCCATCCTCTCGGTGACGCTGTCAAAGACTTTAGGGCAGGCACAGTTAGCCTTAGTTAGTATTCGAAAAAAAATCATTCGTTCTCTTTTGGCGTGCGGCATTCGTAGAAGTCAGACGTGTTTGGGAGATCTCTTTTGTACTTCGTGTTATTAGAATCTAACCTCAAACAATCGCTATTCATGATAGGAGCGACCACTGAGTTTCTTGCCAGTTCTTCTCAAGTTGATTAGTGTTCCGAAGTGGTGGTAGAATCATTCTGTCGTTGAATTTTGTACTGAAAAGTTTGGTGCACAGTAAGGTGCCCAGCGTGATTTTCTAAAGGCATTCGTTTATGTTTTTATTATTCATTTTAAATTGAATTTAGACTTAATTTCTTACAATACATATATAATTATATATGTATTTATATTCTCCGAATTTCGGAAACGGCTCCAACGATTTTAATGAAATTCGGCATGTAGGTGGTTTGCGGGGGAATCGATCCAGCTAGGTTTCATTTCAGAAAAATTTCGTTTTATACCCGTTTTCGGGCATTCAAATCATCTTTTAGCTGTTAATTGTAAAGGGTTGGTAGCCCAATGGATAACGATGGACCCAAAAATGTTCAAAACCCTGGTTCAAGTCCCACGTGTGATCAGCAGTTTCTTCCTTATTTTTTTTACTGCATTTTTATATCTTATTAAAAAACTATTTCCCTAGAAACTTTATAATGTCACTAGTAAAGCATAGGCTAATTTACTAAATAATGATTAGTCAAATACTGAACTCACGTCTAGAATATACTCTGTAGGAGTAAGCTGGGTGCAAAGAAGGTAATTAATGCCGTCGCAAGCTTAATGAGTTATATAGAGGCACAGCATCGACCCGTCTGCGTCGAGACGAGACTTTCTTCAGAACCTTACTTTACTACTATAATATTAAGAAAGGACAAAGGATTCATCTTAGAATATAATTAGATAGTAATAAAAATTTGTTTAGCTCGTAGTTTAGATGGGGAATACACAGAGAGACGGACAGACTTTCCATTTTATAATATTAGCATAGATTCCTAAAATTATTACTAAATAATTTATAGAATTAGGCGTTACTTCACGGAGGTCTATGATACATAAAAGTAATGAAAATGTTATTTTGCTATAATCCACGATAAAGGATATTGTGTGGTCGGGTTAACATATTGTAAACATTTTTTTTTTTTTTTTTTATTATACAGGAAAAAACCCCTTATGGGTACCGCCGCCCGACGGGGACAGGCGGCGGTTATGTCGGACTCGCACCGACTAAAACGACCTGTGTGCTCCACCACGCTGCCAATGGCAAGGACAGGGTATCATTGTACATTTTGCCCCCATCCCGCCGACAGCTCTGATCCCAGAGAATAAACACCTCTAGGTAGGGGCCCCTCGAAAGAGAAACCCCCCTCCGCTAACCGGTGCATCGGGAGCACCAGATGCACCGACCGCCTCGGGGACCTGTAAGGCAGGTGTCCGATGTACCCCGTTCGGAACACCCGAAGGTCCCCAGTTAGGGCGGCAGACGATGGGCATGGGCGAGTCACTAACACCTGGACTCACCAGCAGCAGATTGGATCCAGAACAACAGTTCGTGGAACCGCTCCGCCGCCTCCCTCCGCCCCCCTCCGCAGAGCTAAAGGAGGCCATCGCTGCCCACGATCGCTCCCTGCCTACCGTGTTTGCTATGTCACGGTCGACAGGGAGAGATCGCGCCCCAAGTAGGGGCCCCAACGCCTTGGTGGGCGTTTCCGCCCCCACCGGGTAATTTTTTATAGAGGTTTTCTTCCTCGCAACCCGAAGGTCCCCGTTCCCATTGCTGGGCTTCCGGGTTTCGCCGACGGTGGCCGTAACCATGTCCAGCCAGACTTAGAGTAAGCCCAACTGGACCCGTCGCTCATTAGGGACTTCACCCCAACCTCCCCGAAGTCCCCGGCCCGTCCAGATTGCCCTCTGCTAATCAGAGGGACAACTGGATTGGCCACCCCTCAGTGGTCCGTTCGCCAAGACTAAGCTTGCCCAGGGTGCGCCACGAGGAGGCCGACCACTTTGGCACCCCAACATATTGTAAACATGCTGTTACATGATTTGGCTGCGTTTTACGACCGGCCGACTGCCTGACGTCAACTTACCTTAATCGTATTTTACGACACCTCGGTAAGAAAGAGGGTGGTCTATTGTACTAAACCGGATACCACACGGTGGGTCAACTTACCTTAGTCGCCTTTTACGACACCTCGGTAAGAAATAAGGGTGGTACTATTTTCTATTCCGCCGGATACCACACGGCGTAGTAATAATGTATTTTTAAAATATTATTAGAACAAGTTATTAGTTACATTGCCCACCAATTTAGTTTCAACATCACATGAATTACATGGAAAGTCAAAGTGAAAATGTAGGTTTTTGAACTATGCTCTTTACGAGTTTCCTTTACAAACTATAATTGCTATAACCGCATGAAAAGAAGTCACGCTCTGAAAACCAGTAGATACTTAACCTTGTATAATGCCGGCGGTGTGATAACCTACTTCCTAGCAGATTTACAAAATCCGGTGGCAGTGCATTAGCGCGTGTTCTCGCTTGGTGCAGGAGTCGATTAAGCTAGACGCCTGACATAATATATGGTATGGAAATAAATCTTACCACACTTGCATAAGAGAAAATTATGGTAGCCCAGCGGTAACCCCGTGCGACTCTTTCGAGGTGGTCACGGGTTCAAACCCGGGCAGACACCAATGAGTTTTTCTGTTGAAACTTATGTGTATAATTGATAATTGCAATTTATCACACGCTTTTTGGTGAAGGAAAACATAATGAGGAAACCTGCATATCTCTAGAAATTTCTAGAGATATGTGTAACCTACCAATCCGCATTGGAGCAGCGTGGTAGGTCTTAGCTCCAAACCTACTCTCCAAAAAACGGAGAGGAGAGGCCTATTCTCAGCAGTGGGATAGTAACAGGCCGCTACTTACTTTACTTACTATATACAAAAGTAGTGATATTAATATAATATGCTTTATAAGTGACTAGCAATCGCCAGCGGCTCCGCCCGCGTTGATAGATAAATACCGTTATATAGTCTTCTGATAACCATAGAAACGGTTAGAGTGGGTTAACCTTAAAAGCTGCTATGCATATGCTGTCCCGGATTTTTATTTAAAACTTTTAGAGGGGAACTATTTCGTAGTACATGATTTTTGAATAACTATTACCGTTTACTCAGTGCACGCAAGTAAAGCTTTAAATTATGCCGTTTTCTTATTATTTTTTATTGCTGCTCCTCTCCTATTCATATTATCGTGATGTTATGTAGCCTATGGCCTTCCTCAATAAATGGACTATCTTACACTGTAAGAATTTTTCATTCGGTCCAGTAGTTTTCAGAGATGAGCGCGTTCAAACAATCAAACAAACAAACTCTACAAACAAACTCTTCAGCTTTATATATTAGTATAGATTTATAGAAGCAGGCGTTACTTTGCGAAATTCCAGAGTACAGAAGTTACAATATAATTTTACTGTAATCCGCGTTTGTTAAGAGAATCTATGTTATTCTAAGTGTATGAAGCAAGCACCGTTCACATATCTTATATATGCATGACTAGCCACTACACGTATCACAAAACGTGTAAGAGCAACATTCCGAACCAGTTGTAGCTTCATTAATCATATTATGATTCAATTCATAATACTTATGATTCAAAAGTGCTTGAAAGAGTTTATTTGAATAAATATCATTTTAGAATTCTCTAGTGATATGGAGGTTTCCTCACGATGTTTTACTTCACCGAAAAGCTCGTGAATTTTATCAATCATTATAATTAAATATCAATTATAAGTAATTATTAATTATACACAAGTTTTAACAGAAAAACTCGTTGGCGCCTACCCGGGATTTGAACCTGTGACCCCTCGAAAGAGTCGTACCATCACACCGCTATAGCAGCTTTACATGGTAAGCTTCTCATAAATTTACATCGGGAAGATTCTGATCCGAAAGTAATAATAAAATTATATTGCTATAATCCGCGATGAGGTGAAAAAGAAAATATATATAATGCTCGCAAAGCTATGCGATTTGGTCGTGGAGTCTATCTCCTGATGATGCTTCGGTTGCGGGGCGAAACGATTGTTGAGTTTGTGATAGTGAACGTGTGTAGTGCTTGTGTATTGTGGTGGCGGTGGTGGAGGGTTGTGTATGAAGACGGGGTGTCCGCTCTACATTTAGCATTATATATATTGTCTATTTTACTTCATCGCCGATTCTCTCTCGGATCTCCGCGAAGTAACGCCTAATTATAAATTATTCTGATCCGAGTTTAAGATTGTGTATTCTGAGTTCAAATCCCTTGCCGTACCCCTTACCCCTAGAAAAAAAAAATAAGGATATTAACCCCATGTATGCTCTCAAAAATTACGTTTGCTCTCATAAACAAGAAAAACCAGTAATTAAAGTAAGACCAAAATACGAATGCAGCGCAATATTCAGTTGCAGTTAATGGGGCGAACAGCGTAATTACTTCTGCCCGATATTTGGCTGCAAGCCCAATATTCTTTCATTGCTTCGCAGTGAAAATTTTCGCACACAATCAACAATTAATTTGCGTAACGTGTAATTAACGGGAATTATTCGCATTAATTATTTATTGTTTTACAACTCAAAAAAGAAGTTAAAAAAAAATTACTATTACGAAAGTACGATTTTGGGCCCACAACGCTGTTTCAATGCAGATTAGTGGTTTACAGATATTATAGAAATTCTCCGGAGTTAAGCAGGTTTCGTCGCGATGTTTTCGTTACCACAAAAATTATATATTAATTTGTCACATTCGTATGAAACCTCGGAGTGGAGTCGCAAATTACTGCTTTTTTGCGTGACGATAGAAATAATGATTATTAGCTTTAATTGAATAGATAAATCTTGATAACAATACATTTTAAGAAAAAATAGCATTTTACGCTAAGAATACGAAAAAAAAGTCAAAGGGAAGTGGCGATAAATACAAAATTTGCAAAAGTAATTAGGTATAATATTATTTTGCTATAATCAGCTGTAAAGTAAATAAAAAATATACATATATAGTGATAAATAAGAATAAGAAGATCGACTTTCACCTTACACATTACAAATTATTATTTATACATAAATGTAATTTTTAGTATAAAGCTAAATAATTAGAGTAACAAACACCAAGTACAGCTGTGTGAAAGGTCGAAAAGGATGGCCACTCAGACTGGAAGGCTCACTGCCGATTTTCAGTGGTCTCCAAATAAATAGACACCAAGTAACTAAACGTAGATGTAGAAAACGGATAGTCAACTCTACATTTAGCATTATATATATTTTCTATATTTCATTATTACTTTTGTATTATGGATATTCGCAAAGAAACGCCTAATTCCATAAATTATATACAAAATTTTACTCAGCATAAAAGGGCGACAACTATAGTCCACAATTGATTATTAACACTTATTACCTTGTTACAATTTAAACTATGTACGATTTTTAGTAGGCAGTAATTCAGTGAAACAAACGCCAATAATATTATCATCAGGAACTTTAATTTCCTTTTCACGAAGCGATTTAACAATGTAATGGCTTCCCTTTTACAGCGTAACTGCGTTCGGAACAACGACTGGTTATGAATGTAATGTTATTATTTACTCTTCGGAGAATCCCTGAATCAACTTGAACAATATTAATTTATTTAAATGAGTTATGATATTATTTTGCTATAATCCGCGCTTTTTAAGAGAATCTATGAAATGTTAAGTGTAGGGTGCATGCAACGTTCACATACCTTACATGCAGGAACACAACGTCGCCACCAAAAACACACCACACAAGAACTACACACACTCACTACGACAATCTCTACGATCGATTGTCCCATCAGGAGCATCATCAGGAGGATAGGCTTCACTACAAAATCGTTATATATTAGGTTTTTGTTAGATTCTGCTAACAAACGCAGGTTACAGCAAAATATTTCTATCATAACTTCTGTACTATCGAATTCCGCAAAGGAACGCCTTTTATAAAATATTTTTTTACTTACTTTATCACTAGTTTATTTACTCGTACAAATTTCATAAAAATTTTAAATATTAAAAAAAAAAAGAATTACAAATTTTAAATAAAATTGTCATCCACTCAGAGCGAAAAAAAAAGCCTAAATGCCGCCTCAAGCAATACTGTCTTCTGTATGCTGCTCTATATCCTACAACTAAGCGAAAGCCTCTTCAGATGTTGTTCGAAGCTCTTAGCTAATAGACTTTACTTGGTTGTAACCTTACTTAACAGTTCAAAAATGTATCTTAAGGCATGTTTCACAAGTTACTGATAAAGTGTCGGATAGTGAATCGACAAATAAACTAAGTAGCAGATAAATGTCTCTAAAAAGAGACTAAAAAGTAAAAAAATTTAAACAATAAAATCGCGGCCATTTTGAAATACGTATTTGCTATGCAGCAGATAAACTAAATAACAGCCACATGATCTACCTGTTAACTTTAAGGGGCTTTAAATACTGAATATGCCTATCAGAAACCAGAGAAACGCTAAATCCCCAGATATGTGTCATATATGTTCCGAATAAGCCAACTGACAGTTTATGGTAGCTCGTATATTATATACTAGCGGACTGCCCCTGCTTCGCACGGGTATAAAATATATATCCCATGTCAGTCAGTGTAAAAAAAATGATTAAAATCGGTCCAGTACTTTTGATTTATTCATTACTGCCCGTAGCCCGCAAGCGTTAAATTTGGAGAAAAACAATTTCCTTTCCCTATACCAAGAAGATTTCCTGCTATCTTTGGAATATCTAAATTCATATAGTACACTTTTACTAATTTAATTTTACATTTTCCCTATGTATTTTATTTTTACAATTAATTACAGAATTTCTTTAAGCAAAACTCTTGAAAGAGCGACATAGCTGCTAAAGTCGAAGTGTAATAGGACGAAGCGCGGCGTCCTCACGGCATTTTAAATCTGTAATATCTCTGAAAATGTTCACTTAAATTATATGCTGTAAACGGCCATATTGATGTATATTAAATCAACAATTTATTTAAGGTACTTAATTGGATAAGGATTAATGCTGTATTGTATAAAAATTGCTTCAAACATAAGGCATTATTTTTCATAAAAAGTAAATAACAAAAAATGCTATAGTGGGTTATCCATAAGTTATAGACATATACCATCGCGGACTTTTCTGTAGACCTTTTCAAGGTGTACAAATACTTAGTACATTATTTTGATAAATCTCGTAGGGTTTAGCCTGCGTTTGCAATGTAAGCGGAAAAAAATGTAATTATTTACAGAAGCCTCAAAAATTTCAGTATTTCTCTACTCCGCATTGAATGTTATTATATGTACAAACCTTCCTCTGGAATCACTCTATCTATTAAAAAAACCGAATCAAAATCTGTTGCGTAGTTTTAAAGTTTTATGCATACATAGGGATATATGGACAAAGAATTTGACTTTGTTTTATAATATGTAGTGATATACGAGCTACCAGGCCCTTAATGTTCCAATATTATTAATCTAATGCTTTTAAACTCTTTTCAAAATAACCATTACATTTATGTCGTCAGTAGACGCGCAATACGCCCGCTCGACCTTTATAAACATGGGAGAGGCGATGTTCAACTGGCATCGATTCGTCTTATTAGTTTTGGCAAATAGTTGGATCAAATATCGATAGAAGGCCTTCCTTGACCTTTTCCTAAGTGATATTTTTTTTAATTTCTTACAAAAAAAAATGGGGTTACACAATATATGAAGAAACCGGTGTGATTTGGTATCGCAAAACACCACAAAAATAGTATAAATAAATAGGCTCCACGACAAAATGGAGCCGATTTACTCATGGTGCTTCGGTAACGGGGCGAAACGATCGTTGAGATTGTCGTAGTGAATGTATGTAGTGTGTTGTTGGTGGTTTCGTTTAAAGAAACATGCATTAACTACTCCTGTATGTATAAGTTATGAGAATATAATAGTTACTGCATAATTAATTTTAGAATATATAGGACAGTTCTTGGTCATACTGAATAGGATTAAGAATAAAATGGAAGCTTATGAGCCGCAAGAACAAGCTGCATTCAGAGTTGGCTACAGCACAAGTGACCATTTGCAGGCGCTTAAAACCCTCATCGAAAAGTGCAACGAGTACCAAAAGCCAATAATAATTACATTCGTCGATTACGAAAGAGCGTTTGACTCCATTGAAACCTGGGCAGTCGTAAATGCATTGGCTGACTGTAGGATAGATGAGCGGTACATAGCCATGTTTAAATATCTCCAGAGACACGCAACGGCATGTGTAAAATTGCACAGGAAGACTGATAAGTTTTGCCTAGGAAGAGGAGTACGCCAAGGTGATACAATTTCCCCCAAACTATTTACTGCCACCCTCGAAAATGTTTTTAAACAACTTGAATGGGATAACAAAGGTATAAACGTCGACGGGGAAAATCTCACAAACCTACGATTTGCAGACGACATAGTGCTCTTTTCCGAGGACGTAGGAGATATGTTGACTATGATTATGGACCTACAGAGAGAATCCGCTAAAGTAGGCCTCAAGGTTAACCCAACTAAAACCAAAATCATGACCAACATTTCGAATGTGTCCTCATATCACCTACCATTTGAAATTGTGTCGGAATACGTCTACCTAGGGCATAAAGTCACACTGGGTAGCCTGAATCAAACCGCAGAGGTAGAGAGGCGCATCGCTCGGGCGTGGGCTGCATTTGGCGCCAATAGCAAAGTCCTACGCGGAAAACTATGTATCCCCCTTAAAAAGAAAGTCTTCGAGCAATGTGTCATGCCTGTTTTCACCTATGGTGCAGAGACTATGACTTTGACCAAACAATCCACTGAGAAGTTCCGTGTTGCCCAAAGAGCGATGGAAAGAGCAATGCTCGGCATAACCTTACGCGACAGGAAAACAAACGATTGGATACGCTCTAAGACCAAGGTCAAAGACGTAGTCACATTGATTGCCGAGCGCAGGTGGAGATGGGCGGGACACATAGCCCGCATGAATACGGGTCGTTGGACGCGGAAATTGCAGGAGTGGCGACCACGACCGCATGCCCGGCCGCGTGGTAGACCGCCAAAACGATGGAAAAAGGACAGTTCTTGGATTATTTCTTAAAATAATTATATTTTAATAAATAATCCAATAAGGATCCACTAAAAAGGCTGTTGCAGATCCGGATGAATGAACAGATAAATAGTTTTTCTTCCTACACTTATTAGGATTACAAAGATTTTCTTAACAAACGCAAAATAATTCATAAAACGAATAAACCACATTAGAATAGTGACAATTCTTGTTCTAAAATTTTATCTGCCGGAAAAAACTGTGTTTTGAAATTTTGAGCACTCTAGAACCCGCATAACGATTCAGCAAACTTCTATTTTCGGACACTAATCCAATTGGACGTAAAATGTTACAACATTAAACGACATCAAACTGTTTATACACAAAAAAAACCTGTTACATACGTTATTCAATGACCCAAAATTATTTACACCTGGACACAAAAGCGAACGAATCTATTAATTAATTTATCGAATTACTTGTACTTAGAAGAATTCCACATTCCACGTTTAACTATTTAATCGATTATAGCAAAATAATTACGTAATAACTATTGAACGCTTCTATTTTAAAATTCGACATGAAATCTTACACTCAAATTAAATTTACTTTTATTAGAAGACTAATCTGATTATGAAACTGAATTTATGAATGATAAAGAGGCATCAACATCAAATTGCATATAAATTTCTATAATAAATTAATTGCAAAATAAGTAATGTTAGAAAGTGAGTCTTCGTCTTGATAATAAGTAGTAATAGTAAAATACGGCCAGCTTGTATTACTTATTTTATTTAACTTTATAATACATACAATTTAATGTAATACAATGTCGTTCTCTAGCTTTTACGTATATTCCTTTTGACAGCTCGCGCAAGCATGGCCGCCTCTCGGCTTTTCCATAGTCTCCTCTATTATTTTGGGTATAGTTATAGACAAATATATAAAGATTGGAATAGACAAATATTGGAATAGCTAACAGTAACAAGGAGTTTTTTTATCATGGCCTAACGAAAAAGTATTCGTTTTTTATTCAAAAGTTTTTTTTTTAGATACAAAACTTAAAATTTTCATTTTATTTTAATAGACAAAAGAGGCTAAGCATCTAAAAATACTATTAAAAAATCATGTCTACAATAATTTAAATTACAATTAACTTGAATAAAACATTTAAAGTGGGATTTGAAATTTTTTACGAAAAAGTGATAACTTTATTGTTTAATACCTATGAGTGTACATTTTTTTACTATTAATAGAGATTAATAAAGTCCGCCGTGTGATATCCGGCTGAGTATAGACCAACCTAATTTCTGACTGAGGTGTCGTAAAAGGCGATTAAGGTAAGTTGACGGCCGGTGATAAAGTAACAAGCCAAAACATGTGCCGCTTAGAGTGGGATAAGGGTAGATGATGATAAGAGCTTAATAAAGTATGGGTTTTCAATAGAAAATTAATAAAAATTCACATTTCGAGATGAAACTGAGTATAAAAATATTTAAAAGAAAACTGATATCTCAAAGCAAATAGACGACCGTACAAACAAAACATTAATCATCGAAGAGAAACCATCGACAAAGCATTCAACGCGTTACAATGATAAAAGGGTTCCGACCATATAAATGTCTTCTACTGCGAAAATCCTAAACGAATTCACCCTCTACCCCGGGGTAGGAGGTACTACAATATCTATTACGTATTCGGCACCAGTCACTGCAAAGCCGCAGAATTCAATAAATCTATCGGTTGGGTTTTTTTGGGTCCAAAGTCAATATTTCTCTTCGCATTTAACTAAGATCTGCTCTCTTGTAAGAAAACGTTGGTGATTTAATGCAAAGTAAACTACTTCTTAACTGTTTTTATGATATATGACCGCCCCTAGCGGATCGTTATGAGCAAACTAAGGAAAATTTATGTATATTTTGAATTTGAATTTATATATTCTCCTGTCCTTCAGAGGTAAGTTGACGTCAGGCAGGCGGCAGGTCGTAAAAACGCAGCCAAATCATGTTACAGCATGTTTATAACATGTTGTACCGACCCCACTTAGAGTGGGATAAGGGCAGGAAGATGATGATATTCTCCTGTCCTTATCCCACTTTAAGTGGGGTATTATGGTACATAATGTTTTTCTCTTCCATTCTGTCCTATCAATCGTCAATTCTGGCGATCCTTTTATATGCATGTCATACTTGACACAATCCAACCATATTTTTTCAGGCCTCCCTCTAGGCATATATCAATCGCCATTTTAATTCAACACTTGTTTGGTTACATGATTTTCATCTTTCCTCATAACATCCACACCATCTTAATCTTGCACTTCTTGTCTTTACTATAATAATTTATAGTGTTGAAATGATTAAGATTGTATGGACATATAGATGTTGGAATGGCGACCCCGTACCGGAAAGCGCAGTGTCGGAAGACCTCATACTAGATGGATTGACAACCTCAAAAAGGTCACGGGGAGCCGCTGAATACAAGCGACACAAAATCTTGTGTTTTGGAGATCCCATGAAGAGACTTATGTCCAGCAGTGGACGTCCATCGGTTGAAGAAGGGCATATAGGAAGGATGGAAACCATGCGACCTAACGAGTGTTAAATATAAGTTTGGATGGATATGTGACTAGAGATTATTTGAAGTTGACATGCATATGAAAGGAGTAGCACCAGAGTTGAGAATGATAGGAGAGAGTGGAAGAAAATAGCCTGTTGTGCCAACTACTTAGAGTTGTCACTCTAACACACACATAAGAGTGTGAGTGTTGAAATGTTGTGTTCCTGAGAAAAAGGGATTTTTTAAAATCCTTTTTTTAATATTAGCCCAATGTAGGACTACTAATTTTACCAAACATCTCTAATATCGCTTTAGCGGATTGAAACAGATAAAGACAATCATACAGGTTTTGGCATTTATATGTATATCTAGCAATATCTGACTGTTAATAAAGGAATGTAAAAAACATTTTTATTTAATGAAATCCATCATAAATATCACATTAGCAATTCAAACACCAAGTTAACTAAATGCTGGCTGGTTAATTAACTAATTAAGTAATTGGAAAGAGAAAACATTTCAATGACTGTATTTTCATAAATAAATTGATAAGTCATCATTTCAATGACTCGTTATTAAATTTTAACACTCACTTAAGTGAGTCATTTTTATACTAAAAATAATCTATCGCATATCGGAATTATCTAATAGCTAATACCTATGGTCTTTTATTTTTTTTTAATCTACCAATAATTTAAGGATATTTTTTTGGATAATATGGACTAACAAGCTGTGATGGCCTAGCGGTGCGACCGTGTGAATCTCTAGAGACGATCATGGGTTCAAACCCGGGCAGACACCAATGAGTTTTTCTATTAAAACTTGTGTCTAATTGATAATTGCAATTTATCACACGCTTTTCGGTGAAGGAAAACATCGTAAGGAAACCTGCATATCTCTAGAGAATCCTAGGGATATGTGTAACCTACCAATCCGCATTGGAGCAGCGTGGTAGGTCTTAGCTCCAACCCTTCTCTCCAAAAATGGAGAGAGGAGGCCTATGCCCAACAGTGGGATAGTAACAGGCCGTTACTTACTTATGGACTAATAAATTTATACTTTGATGGTTTGGTTCACTTATTCTATTAATAATACCTGCAACAATCATCATTCCACTCCTTATCCCACTCTAAGTGAGGTCGGCACAATATGTTTTTTCTCCCATCCCCTTTTTTTTCATTCGTCAACTCTGGCACTACTCTATATGCATGTCATACTTTACACAACCCAACCATGTCTTTTCGGTCTCTCTATAGTTACTAATTCATCAACATTCACCTGTAACATAACAATAATGTAATACACCATGTGAAAGGCGGTATGTCTGTCTGGTATGTTGTACCGACCCCACTTAGAGCGGGATAAGGGCAGGAAAATGATAAAGGTACTTATATGCCGGACTAAAATGTAGGATATAAAAAACTTTCCTTCAGGAATAGAATTGTTAGTAGAGAGGTGGTTCGAAGTAGAGAGATGGCCAGTCGTTAGATAGAGACAGGCCACTCTCTTAAATCACATTGTACAGAAAAGATTGATACAAACTAAAGTAGAATGGCGTTATCGGAATGATTTATATTCTACGTTCAAATACAATTAAGTTGTCCGAACAACGGAGGCGAGGAATTTTTCCTCCATTTTTATTAAACAAAAAAATCCATTCCATTATAGGTATTACTTTAAATGAAAAATTTAATAATAAAAAATTGTCATAATTCAATCTCATATAGAGATGAACCACGATAACATGGCGCGCCCACACTTAGTCACAAAAAAAAGATTGTGCATGTAGTAGTCAGTATTTGTGAAATTAACACTTATAATATCTAGTATCTAGGTGACCGAGCCTTGCTCGATAATTTTATACAAAATTAAAAAAAAACTTCAAAAATAATCTTGGTGGCGCTTTGTAAATACTTTAAAATGTTTTAAATTTTGGGGAGGGGCGCGCCATGTCATTGTGGGACAGAAAAAAACAAATCATAATTAAAAGTCTTTTATTTGTTAGTTTAACACAAGCAAAGTTGCAGGTTCAGCTTGTAATAAACAATGAGATGAGCTGCATCTGGCCGGAGGTAGTCGCCGCTTGCTAATCTCGGTCGAGTATAATTTGCATAACAAAAAAAACAATTTTCTCTTCCGTTCACGTACCCCTCATAAACATTTGCATTAAGGACGGACTCGTATTTGCTTTTATCTATTTTTCTATTTACCCTCGCTCGTAGAAAATGATATTTATGAAAGTAAAATACAATATTATATACAATACAATAAAAAGTAACTTAAATCATTAGCAGTTTACTATAAGTAAAATACATATAAACAAGAGTATAGCGAACAGTGTCATTAAGCACATATAAATAAATATACAAAAAAATTATAATTATGCAAAAAATAAACCTAAATGATAATTTGTTTATTAAATTTCTAATCTGTAATTTAAATTCTAAGAGAGATAAAAATGACAATTTCTGAATTAAAGTTATGTAGGTACATATGAAGCTGTGATGGCCCAGCGGTGCGACCGTGTGAATCTTTAGAGACGATCACGGGTTCGAACCCGGGCAGACACCAATGAGTTTTTCTCTTAAAACTTATGTGTCTAATTGATAATTGCAATTTATCACACGCTTTTCGGTGAAGGAAAACATCGTGAGGAAACCTGCATATATCTAGAGAATTCTGGAGGTATGTGTAACCTACCAATCCGCATTGGAGCAGCGTGGTAGGTCTTAGCTCCAATCCTTCTCTCCCAAAACGGAGAGAAGAGGCCTATTCTCAGCAGTGGGATAGTAACAGGCCGTTACTTAGGTACATATGAAATGGGTAGATATGAAAAATGGCTCACAAAAGCTGGTAGCATCCAATTAAATTGTGTGTTTTAGTTAAAAGGTGTCCTAGAAACAAGTGAGGTCACATTTAATTAGTTTTGCTAGTGTAATTTGGGTACTCCCTCGGGAACAGAGCGGATTAGTTACTTGTTTAAACAAGTTTTCTTTATGTAATAATGAAGTGTAGTGCGACAGTTTTTATTAGTCGTTAAACCTTTTTACATCAACAAAATGTATTTCTTAACTAACTTTAAAGAAGTGGGACGGTATAGTTAAAATGTTTCATTCATTGACACTGAAGTTCTTAGGATTATATTTCAAAGATCAGCCATATCGAAAAGGGTAAATTAAATATAGACAGTGTTGTACGAAGAGATGCCGTGCGGTACCCGGCTGAGTAGAATAGACCTCACTCATTTCTTACCCAGGTGTCACAAAAAGCGACTGAAGTAAATTGACGTCAGACAGGCGGCCGCAAAATACGTAGCCAAATCATCTTACAACATGTTTATAACATTACACCCCATTTAGAGCTGAATAAGGGCAGGGGAATGATGAATGATGCTGTACAAAGAGATTTTTAAGCAAAAAATGAATTTGTTTACCTTCTCTTCTTAATAAAATCTATAGACTATTTTATTGCAGCATTTGAAAGAATCTAGCATTCAACTTTTACTTTAAGTAATAGCATCTGACACTATACCTTCCCCAACCAGCCACATTTCCTCTTTTAGCAATACATGTAAACCGCGTTCAGTACACTAATTTCGCTACTGGTCTTAAAATAATTTAAATCCTCTAACTTTTTTTGTATATTATATCATGCCAATTCGTTTATGTTTACAGTCTCCTTTAAAAAATCGCGTTTTTCGTTAGAGAAGCTACAAAATGTGTAAGAACGAATTATCTCTCAACGAAAAAAATTATTGTAATCATAATTTATTTTACAGACTGTTTTAATACACAGGTCTCAGATGATACTATTGATACTCCGACTAAGTCAAGTTAAAAATGCTTTTAAAACATTTTATCAAATTTCAATTCAGTTACAATTGCTTTTGAAAGACAAAAGTAATAATAAAATTATTTTGCTATAATCCGCGAAGAAAATTAAATTAAATCAAATTAAATTCCTTTTGAAAGAGCTTTTAAGAAAATTTCATGTCCCTACTGGTAACCGTTGAGCAGTTCCTTCATCTGGAGCCCATCCTGGCAGCAGTATCAAGTCATGCTTATCATTTACATGCATTGTCATCAGGACTGGGCCGACATATAAAATTTCAGGTCAGTCGGATCGAAGTGAGTGAAATTTAAAATTTGCAGGATTCCACCTTCACAAACATAAAAGTTGAATTAAAAAAAAAATGGATTTAGTAAAAGATAGAAATTGAAGTAAATACTATGTACACTTAAAAGAATTCGCTATTTCTGCGTCAGTAACGGATAAGTGAACACGGTTTAATGTTCTATGACAAGTCCGACAAGCCGGACAAGTGCCGATGTGAAGGAAAAAGAAATTATTTGTGTCGTGAAGCGATCAATAGCATCGGCGATCCGGTTCCGCGACTCGCGACATGTTCACGTATAAGCCACGTACTACAAAAAAGGATTTCTATTCTGATCTATGTCTATTCTAAGACTCATTTCTAACGTGCCCTAAAAATAAATGGTATAAAGAAACTATAACCTTAACTTAACCATAATTAATAACGTTATTTTGTCACAACTTTATATTTATATATATTATATATACGTTTTAATACCACATAATTTTAACTTATACATTACAAAATATGAACTGTATTTATATAAATATAAAAGATAGAAGATATAAATAAAGCTTAATTTGAGTCTAACCTTCGCATTACGTATATTAGAATATTTAATGATAATTGCTAAGAGTTAAACAAAGATATTAAAAGGATGTGTCATAATATAAATTTAAATATCTTTGAATGAGATAAATCATCAAAAATGTTTGCAATTGTTGATGATTTATGTATCGTAAGAATTACTATCACATTTTATTTTATCCTTTGTGACTTAAAATACTTTATGTATTGTTCATAAAATGTATTGTCTAGTACACACATTTTTTGTTTTTCTAAAATCTCCAAAACTGATGTTTGAACGAATTTTCTGAATGGTACCTAGTGCAATTTCTCGGAAAGGTTTAGGTTAATAATACATTACAACTGTATGTAAATTGTGTTGA
Organism: Morpho achilles; assembly: GCA_947086495.1. NCBI lineage: Eukaryota > Metazoa > Arthropoda > Insecta > Lepidoptera > Nymphalidae > Morpho > Morpho achilles. The sequence continues at coordinate 453,638 of CAMTZB010000018.1, read as the reverse complement.
TGAGGTCGCACACTGTAAAAAAATATCGCTTTTTAGTGGCTTAAGTCGCGTGCGCCGCATAAACAAACAGCGATAAACTAAAGAATTGTAGATCTACAAAATTATCACAAAAAAGTCCACGATCACACGTCTCTATCTCTGATGGTTCACTCACAAGAACTACATTTATGTTCAACATTTCAATTCGGGAAAAAATTGTGACCCTGATTTCCACGCAGTCGAACCCGCTGGCACGTCTAGAATAATTTATTTAAATTCTACGAGTATTCTTAAATTAAAGCTCCGAAGTTAAATGCAAACAAACAGGACTTTAAGAATAAACAAGAGGTAACGCACAGAAGAGAACTGAAGATGGGTAAAATAGAAGAAAGAAAAGTCAGACTGCCAATGGAAAGAAATGAAGCGGAGTTGGTGTAATTAAGAAGGAAGACGAAGTACAAGAGAAGCCAGATTGATAAAAATGATTCCATACAGACATCCCGTTCGAAATAAGTTCAAAGATAATATGTATATTTAGTGCAGAGATAAAGTTTTCTTTTCCAACTTAAATATAAGTTCATGGTACTAAACAAAAATCAATATTGCATAAGGTCCCGAAGACAAAATACGGAACCGTGGTGATGACGTAACACCACACGATCGATAGCCCATTGAACCGGTCCTAGCTGGTCACTGATGCACCGCAAGGTCGCGGTCGACCACGGCACACACTCCTAAAGTGGTAATGTAAAAGAACTCATTAAACGCACTTTTGTTTGCTTTGAATTGAAGCTTTTTCAAGCGTTGTTCCTTTGCAATGAATACAGTGAACACGCGTGAATAAATTATAATAAAAGATTTAACGGCAACTATTATAATTTTTAGTAATTCAGTAGTTAAAATTAGAGTCATCGCACAATTTACTTTACCGAATGCACTTCCAAACAATAATTAAATAGTTTTGGTTACATGCTGGAGACTGATGATGAACATTCCTTGGACGGAACATCGTGCCAATGCATCGATAATTAAGGAACTCCAAATCAGGACCAGACATTTCACCATATATCTCCGCAGTATTCTAGAGTTTTTTGTTGCGATAGAGTGGCGACAACCATGCAATGGCGCAAAAAATTGCGTCCTCAGCATTGAGGAATATCGTTAAATCTAATATCTTATTTAAAGAATACAGACACCGCAGTTATGGCCAAAAAAATTAGCAATTCTGTGCGACTTTCATGGAATCACATAGCTACAGCATGAAGAGCTTTCTACCTTAACTCTTACTTTCTTTCTACTTTTTCTCTTAACTTAAACCTTCACGAAAGTTTCTATAAACTTTCTCAATTTAGGTTTGCAACCTAATAACAATCTCTGTCCATCCATCCTTATGGTTTATTGAATGAATCCATAGTTAGAGAGGTTTCAGTGACCGAAGTGAACCGAAATTATAACTGATTTCGGAAACGCTGGAATTAATTTGACATTTATCTTTCTTAAAAATTATCAACCAACCAATCAATAATCAATCATTCAATCCGCAACTATTCACCTTGATTGATGTTAATGCGACTAAAGAATCCATTCTCAGCGATAAACGAGTAAAAGAAGAAATAAAAGTTCAGCATTATACTTTGTCTCACTTGATTAACAGAACATAAATTTTAAACAACAGAAGCTTTTCTTTTAATGATGACCAAGCCAGTTCGAGTTTGTGTCGATACCACTCAAGATCACGGTCAAGTAGTTTGTATGTTGTCAAGAGTCGCTAACGATGTATAAGGAAGTCGTTTTTAGTATACTAAAATTTTAAAATAGTATAAACCAAAATATTATATTTATTTATTTTATTTATTTACCTATCTGACTTGCTTTTTTTCTTCTTCTTTGCTTGTCGCTTGTATTATTTTTATTTGATGCCCTTAAAATTAAATAAATAAGATTCTGCAAGTTTAGATGTGAAACGTCCCTGACTCAGAGTCACTCAGCGGGCGATGGAGCGAGATATACTTGGACTATCTCTAGGTAGTCAAATCAGAAATGAGGAGATCCGTAGAGGAAACAAAGTCACCGATATAGCTCAGCATGTCGTGAAGCTGAAGTGGCGTTGGGCGGATCACATACTGCGGAGAACCGATGTGCGTGGTAATCTAAAGGTGTTGGAATGGCGACCCTGATTCGGAAAACGCAGCGTCGGGGTAGGACGCGGAGAGTCACTGGATCCAAGCAGCGCAAGATTGTGTTTTGTAAAAATCCGATGAAGAGACCTATCTCCAGCTCCTTTATTTCAGAAAATTTCAGACAATCTTTAGAATCGCCCAGCAGACGATCCTGTAAAGTTTGGTTTAGATCGGGTCATTTTTTTGACTGTTGAGTTCTGTTTCGAGGGTAATTTGAAACATTTTTTTCTTCCAGGGAGGAAACAATCTCTACGGACTTCTGCCCTCCCGGAAACTGCAAGATTGACACGGAAGCGAAATGCATTACTTCAATTCGAAACTAGACACAACAACGCGTGGCCGGACAATTGTTAGCTAGTTGTCCTATTGCTATCGATCTCAACAACACGTTTGTGAGTAATACAATTTGCGTGCATCACTGGCTTAATAATGCAGTAAAAGCTACAACACCGATCGATTAGTCAATCGACTGACTTGAGATCGTATCAACAATAACAAAGGTCGCGGCCGAACAGGGCTGAGGTCACTTACAACAATAATTACGTTTCTGAAAGCTTTTGAATAATTTAGATTAATTTCGTCCGTAATACTGAACTGATTTACATGCAGATTGACACTTCAAAAATCATGAGACGGCCGAAGAATCCCTAAAAATATTATAAATAAGAAAGTCTGTGAGTCCGACTGTCTATCTCTGATAATTTTTGTACGTAAAGTGAGGGTATCTCATGACTAAAATCACGGAAACTACTAGTTATTTTAGTAAATATGGAATCAATTAATAAACTTGTCAATAAGTTCTTTTGAATCGACTCTACTGCTGGTAAACAGTTGGTACTTTCGGAAATTGGTCGTACCTAAAAGAGCTAGCAAAAAATTCGGCAGTGTACATTATCATATTGCCATATTTATAATTTTTTAAATATTTTTATAAAAAATGAATTTGTTTATTTTTGACATATGTATATTCGAATTCGATTATTAATTGTCATGAGCCAAACTAGCCTGACCACATCTCGCCCACTGGACATTAGAAAGTGAATGATAATTGATTATGATAGAGAGCGCATATCTTAATAAGGCACGCTCTTCGGTATAAATGACATGTAACAAATGATGGGGAAAATTATACTTGTGCAACGAACTGTATGGATTTGAATCCAAATTCAAATTTTTCAAATTCAAATAATTCTTTATTCGAATTGGCTTTTACAAGCATTTTCGAATCGTCAAATTAGGCTACGACTGGTTCGGAAAGGTGCTCTTACCGAGAAGATCCAGCAAGAAACTCGGCGGTCACTCTTTTCAAAATTAAGTATTACAATTGTCATAATTAATTATTATTGTAAATTTTTTAATTTGTTCGTAATCAATTAAGAAAAAAAAATTGCAATATAATCTAGTGCATCATAGTAGAGTCATAGAGTAAGTATTTTTTTATTAAACAAATAAAATGCAACTAAAAATATAAAAAAAATATTTATACCTGGGATCGATCCTAGTATTCGGAATTTGAGACCACCCGTTACCCGTTGTGCTATCATGACTTTGAAATTGACGGCATATTTAACGTTTGCATTGTTATAATTATAGCGGTTTTATTAGTGTCCAAAAACAGTGATAAAACAATTTTCAGATCTATTTTCCTTGCCCCCCAAAACCTTCTACATGCTGAATTTTATGAAAATCGTTCGAGTCGTTTCCAAAATTCTGAAAAATATAAAATATAAGAAAGTTAATGTTTTTCTCTGTTATACCTTCACGACTAAAATGGTTTTTTTTAATTATAATTAAAAATACAAACAAAAATAACACACGAAGAGCAGGCGTTTACTAACATAAGCGTAATCTGCAGGTGAACAACCTACAAATAATATAAAGGTTAAATTTCGGAAATGTATATAGCACTTCTGCTATCCAACACCTTAATTACCTTCAAATGTATAAAATTTTATTTATAGATAGGTCTAAACGAAAAATAACACAAGGGTTTCTTTCGATTATGATTTTTAATTGAGAAAAATACATTCACACAACAAAACTTGATTTTCGTCTCTAACAATGTACCAACGACTCCAACTTCGGTCAAAGATAGTTAATATATTGAGATAACATGATGAAATTAAAAATAATATCTCCTGGTCCAATCAACTTTTATTCCAGCAGCGTTACTGCCAACACGAGCACTGACACACTAACAACCTACATCTACCCACCTCCTTATTTATATTGACAATAGCCCGCCAAGAATCAGTCGTTATAACACTATTTGATATTCTTACTTATTTCAAGCATAATGATATAATGTTTAGTTTATTATAATATTTGTATTTTATTATTAGAATATTTATTAATCAACGATCAAATATCGTAGATATCAATGTGCACTACCGGAAGTTTATGTACTATGTACTACTATATATTATGACGCGTTAGGCGCGTTAGTGGTATTGAACAATAAACATCATAAAATATCAACGCATTTGCTTGTAACATGGCTCCTTACCGTTATAGCCACAGTCAGACAGCAAACAGTGTGCGAGACGCAGATTTATTATACTTATTGTTTTAATTAATAAACTGATCTACACATAGGTCCTATATACTCACCACAACAACACAGTATCAAACAATACACAATTGTTTCATCTATAAGGCAAATGGAGTCTTTTCGCTCGATGTTCGACATACAAATCGTCGTTGTATTTTGTTTATTGGTATGCTTTATATCAGAGTTTTTCAAAGTGGGGCCCACGCCCCACATGGGGACAATTCGATTGTTAATCAAATTGCCCTCATGTGACTCCATTGTTTGTTGCATTTGAATTCAATGCTGGATTTCGCTGCCAAATTTAAAGAAATACGAAGTTACGATAGAATTATAATAATCCGCATTTGTTCAGATAATCTATTAAATGCTAAAAGCAGGCAACTTTCACTTGCCTTATACATGCAGGATCAGTCACCACATGTATCATATAACGTCGCCACCAACAACATACCACAAAAGCGATTGTAAGATTGTTTCGCCCCGTAACCGAAGCATCAGGATAAGCTCAAAGACAAATCGTATTGCCTAAAAGCTTTATGTCGTAGTGAGTGTATGTAGTACTTGTGTGGTGTATTGTACGTAGCAGCGTTTTGTGATACGTGTGGTGCCTTGTTTAAAGTGTTTGAACTGATTTAAGGTATGTAAACGTTACCTGATTCTCTTAACAAACGCGGATTACAGCACCATAGTTCTATCGTAATTTCTGTACTATGTCAAAGTAACGCCTGCTTTTATAAATTATTATTGAAAAGCAAATTCTTCGTTCCTTAAACCTTTTATTACAAGTTATGTATGTTAGATTGGCGGCAAAAGAATTTTAGAAAGGTTAGATGGAAAAAAAAGGTTGGGAAACAGTGCTTTAGATGTTCATGCAAACAAAATTAACAATGTTTGTTATACGGCTCATGTAAGTAGGTGCTACTTTGTTCAATTCCATTACATACGTTTTGGCATATGGTTGTTAAATAAATTACAACACTAAGCAAACGCATCTCTGATATCCATCTGTCCACGTGATCTTAACAAGCTGTGATAGCCCAGAGTTGCCACCGTGATTTTAGAGGAGGACACAGCTTTAAAAACCAGCACCTTTCGAGTTTTCTATAAAAACTTATGTGTCTAATTGATAATTGCAATTTATTACACTCTTTTCTGTTTAGGATAACATCGTGAGGAAACCTGCATATCTCTAAAGAATTCTAGGCATACGTGTAACTTACGGATGGATAGCAAACTTGATATCGCAAATCAGAAAAAATATAGACGGAGTCTTAGTGAACAATTGAGTGAAACAGTTTTAAATACTTACTTTTAAATCGTGTCATCATCTTCCTGCCCTTATCCCACTCTAAGTGGGGTCGGCACAACATGTTATAAACATGCTGTCACATGATTTGGCTGCGTTTTTACGACCGGCCGCCTGCCTGACGTCAACTTACCTCTGTCGTATTTTACGACACCTCGGTAAGAATTACTTATTACTTTTAAATCGTGTATTTGTTTTAATGTTAAGGAGATTGAACTTTCTGGCATATAATGAAACATAGTTAATCTCCTGTTGCGTCCATTTGTCCGCTAACGATAAATTAAAAATTACTAAATGGATTTTCATGCAGTTTTCACTAATAGATTCACGAGGAAAGCTTATAAAATTAGGCACATAGCACATAGGATTTAAAAATCCGATTAATATATTATATCCAGATATTAGAGCCATAAAAAAATATTTTGAATGATAATGTTAATTTTCAGTCTGATTTAGAATGAATGAATTTAAGAAATTATATGAATATATAAACATATTTTTAATCACACATATCTAAGCATTGTTTCATCAATGGGATCATTAGAGTAAGATTATATAATATTTTTTTGGTTATGTAACTGGAGAGCCTAAATTTAAAATCGAAATAGTGTGCCGATCCCTGCAAATAGTAAATAGCTTTACCTCCTCACAGTTCCTTTACGACCATCCTATAAAAAAGTAGCTAAATATTGTAATATAAGTCTGATTTACAATTACAAAAAAGTTATTACAAAAAAGAGCCATACATGACATTTAAAATTTAAGTCCGCGTGATTCCCAGCGAGATAAGTTTAAGGAAATAGGTATTCTTACATTTGCTTCACAGTATATTTTTTATATAATTTTTGTACATAAAAATATATAGAATTATAAAACGATAAGCATATGTAATATGTACATGTATAAATAGACAAAGTAGGAACCGACATAAGCTTAAGGCTACTGCTTTGCGCCTTGCAAAAATACGTAGTCGTTTGTGGGTTTGGGTATAAGATTCTATAATAAAATTCTGCAATCAATATTAGCTTTGTCATTACAGCAGTTTAAAAAAAACTGTTAAAGATAGTAATGACTTAATGTAACTAGTTACAAGTATTTTTTATTGAAAAGAGCAACCGCCGAGTTATTGCTGGATCTTCTCGGTAGGAACAGCTTTCCGAACCAGCAGTAAATTTGACGATTCAAAAGTAGTTGTTGACAAGTTTATTTGAATAAAGAAAATTTTGAATTTGAATGTGTATCGGAGAAGAGACATGACAGTTTCCGTTTAAATGCTTAAGGGAAACTTTATGTTTCTTCTTGTATCTAATGTACATAAGTGATTCGTGAAATTTTCTTAAGGGCACATTACATATTTGCACTGGTCGAAATAATTTACGTTTGAATAATACATGTGGAACTAAAGAGAGAGAAAAAATACCATGGATTTGTAAAGGCCTAATTCTACAAACATTTCTCTTGTTCTGAAGTAGGAACAATAAATCCTATCGTGTATCACTTTAATATTACTTTTTTTCAATACGAAACCACCTAAATCACTTAGATAAAGTAAATATGATATTATACGATAAGAAATTGGTTACAACTTTTCTATGTATAATCCGATTTTTTATCACTTTGTAAAGCATGTTTTGTTATCATTATAATTATTTTGATTGTGTAGCCGCGAATTACCAAATTTCAAACTAGCTGAACCCGCGACTTTGATGGCATCGACTTGTTTTTTCAGTAGTTTTACATATATGAACAGAGCAGCTATATTAATAAAAAAACTTGCAATTACATACAATTTTTTTTATTCCGAAAGGTGAATAGAGAATTTGCTTTTCCTAAATAACTTAATCTAAAATTGTATTAAATTTCATCAATTGATCTTGAAATTGTTAGTCACACAGATAGACAGACTTCCGTATTATAATATTTTATTTTCGATTATTTGTATAACGTAATAATAACAGTAGTATGTAATCATAAGAAATACCCAATTTCGTTCGCGTTAACTTATGTTTTATTACCTTTTATTAAAATACCATGTTTTTTCCTGTTCTAGGAGAAACGACAATTTTGTTATCCTAATGTTAGCTCGTTTGATAAGCTGCAATTGTAACAAATTTATAAAAAAACTGGTCCAGAGGAGCAGGAGGTCAGAGAAAGAGAGAGACCCGCCGTGTGGTATCCGGCTGAGTAGAATAGACCAACCTCATTTCTTACCGAGGTGTCGTAAAAGGCAACTGAGGTAAGTTGACCCACCGTGTGGTATCCGGTTGAGTAAAATAGACCACCCTCTTTCTTACCGAGGAGTCGTAAAATACGACAAAGGTAAGTTGACGTCAGGCAGGCGGCCGGTCGTAAAATACGTAGCCAAATCATATTTGTAACATGTTGTGCCGACCCCACTTAGAGTGGGATAAGGGCAGGAGTATGATGAACAGTCCAGAGGATTACCCGTGAAAGTATTTACAATATTAATATCGAAGTTTGCATATTATAGGCTTCAGCGAGTTACGAATGTGTTCGTTAATCTATTCCAAATTTAAAAATAAACTTTATTAGTCACATTTGTATATTTATTTACGAAATTAAACAAAAAAATTTATTAAAAAACTCAACTAGGCTTCGGATTCTTTTTTTTAATATCAGATATTTCGTCACTCTACATCCCTCGGTATAAAAATCTAGCTTCAAGCTGCGTATTAGCGTTTTTCAGTAACATGACGAAATCTTCATGTATATTTTTAATTTTACATTATCTGAAACATAATCGTTCGATTTTTGATTTAGCACTAACTTTAGACTGCATGCAATGACGGAGTTAAAACAAATAAGTTTGCCAGGAAGTGATATTTTATTTGTGTTATCTACTCATTAGACGGTTACAAATAATATCACAGAATAAAAAACTTTGACAAATTGTCGTAATGATTATGCGATGTTCAGACGTGTATTGGAATTATTATAAATAGAGAGAATTGAAAAATTAGTAAAAGTGGTAAAAGAAAATTCTTGAAGACGTAACAAGAGCGTCGAGCTATTATGTAAAAAATGCTTATTGGCTTGCACAAAACAATAGATTTTTGAGGTTCAATTTCGCATACGGAAAATCCTTGGAATGCATTAGTATATTAAACACGTCTTGAACATTTTGCACAAATGATTCATGATCAGATATTATAATGTTTAACTACCGCAAACCCATATTTAATTATTCGTCTTATATAAAATTATAATCTATTATTGTATGTTTATATTAATTTTTGATAGCTACGAATTGGTTAAATTTACTGTTTTTTTATGATCTACACTTCTAAAATTAAAATTTATTTACGAAAATAACGGCAATAGTTAAAGGTGCGATGGTGTCACGCGTTCCTTGACATTAAAATGCAACCTATGTATTGTGTAACTGAACAAATCGCAATGTTTATGTGTTAACTGTATGAGGTTCCATAATTGAATTCTCATTCAGTATATAGACTTTGTAAATATTTATATATTGATAAGACAACTCACTAACAGCAGAATGTTATGGTTTCAATAGACTGTAATTGTTTTTTTTTTTCGAAATGAGTGTCAGCCCGTCAAGCGCCTATAGATAGATTACATACATCAAAACAAACACGCAAGCCGGCCGCTGGCGATGCTGAGAGGTCGTTATTTAACCACCAAACACGATCGATAAAAACAATAAAAATAACCGCGACATCCTAATCACATTAGCTCCATTTAAAAAATACCTTTTTAGTGTATAAAATAACATCAAACGTCATAATCCGCGTATAATAATATTACATGATAAATCATTGACAACTATTAACCTATCTTAGACGAGTCTAATTAGATTCCTATCAACTTGTCTGTGCAGGTCGTGCAATAGGTGTCATATGCTGGCAGGTACTTACCAAGTACAGAACGGTGTTCACTACCTCCCTGTTGGTTACCTGTCCAACTTCAATTAGCCCGATAAGAACTGCAAATTTCAGGCTATCGTTCGTAGTCATCCTTACGACCTCTTCAGGTCTCTTGATGTCACTAAACGGCGGAGATTTTAAGTCCGCCATAGTTTGATCTGTCACAATTCACTGATTCGAATTTTAAATTCCACTCGCGACGGTAAAATTCAAGAAAACATCATTACATCGGCTCACATGATAACGCACCAGTGTCGCTTTCAGCCATCTTGGATTTTTGTAATGTTACCATTACAATAAAATAACACGGTTTATTTTACCCGCTAAATCAATATAAACAGAATTTATTTTGAGCGTTAAGTATGAATTACAAACTAGCGTATGAAATAACAGTTTAACTTTAATTGTGAAAAACAATTACATTGTTAATTCATATTTAATGGGTACTATTCAAGCCTATGATATTTGTATAGCTTACGAGTTTCAATTTTATTTTTTACACATATATAACAATCTTTATGTTTGTTTTTATGCTTTAAAAATAAGAATTATGTATATTTCTCGTTTAATTCTAATTTTCTTAATTCTAATATATATCTACTTATTACCCTATTTTGTAGCAAAGGAGGTACAAATACTTGGCAATAACGGAACAATGTAGCCAACTACACAATTTACTATATTCAAAATTTATTCTAACATAAGCTACCATTAGTAAGTTATTTTTATTTTTATGGATTAAATTTTTATGGAAAATAATTTTATTTATTTTCAAAAAAATATCCAATTGAATAAATAAAAGTTGGTCGATAACAGGTGTATGTTGTCTTCGTTGATACATGAAACTCGAACAAGTCATTCACACTGACTCCAAACAAACTTCACGCAGTTTTAGTCAGACTGTCAAGGAAATATGGCGGCGATTGATGCTGAATTACGTACTGAACCTTCTAAAGTAAGATTACATATTTTATAATTCGTTATTTCAATGTAGTTATATTGTCTATATTTAATATGCTTTATGCTAGTGAATAGATTTACTCATTTTAAGAGACCTAATTTTAAATAAAATAGTATGGGCGTTCTCTCTACTTTGTAAAACTGTTTATAAATTCGTGCCATCCGTTCGTTTCTATGATAATCAAAACAGAATTCAGCAGATCTGTTTCACGTTAATGTTAAGCAATAGCTGACTTATGTTGTAGATTCTTGAAATAATGGCTCAATCACCATTGTTGCCTACTTATGCTCTTTCTAAATTCACGGTAGTCTTTCTCAACTATTTTAGCTCGAAGCCCTGATGCGTACACTAAAGTTGTCAGGGCACGTCGGCTTCGATAGCCTACCGGATCAGTTGGTGAACAAAAGTGTGCAAAATGGTTTTGTGTTCAACATCCTGTGTATTGGTGAGTGAATCATAAATTTTAATCACCTAATTTGTATTATGCACTTACTCTGTATATATACAATTCTTCTATTTGTTTTATGAATGAATATGTACATGATAGTGATAATACATTCGACATGATGAGCATTAATTACAAACTTTTATAATAATACATTTGTTTTATTTATATCCAAAGATAAATATTTAGTGCTAACAAAGTGGATTTATCACATAAAATAGTAACATTGAAACATATTAAATGGAAATATTTGTGGAAAAACAGTGTTTCATTTTAGAAGTTAAATAGCATAATTAATGAGAAAACGAAAATTTCATATTTTCTAGGTTTGTAGGTTATTTTCTACGTTTCATAGTTTTCTATGGTAGGTTTCTATATTATTAAAATTGTTTGTTTTTATTTAGGTGAGACAGGGTTGGGTAAATCAACTCTTATGGACTCTCTGTTCAATACCAATTTTGAATCAACACCAAGTCCCCACAACCTGCCTACAGTTAAGTTGAAAGCGCACACCTACGAACTGCAAGAAAGCAATGTTCGACTTAAGGTAAAATTAAACATATTACAATATAAAGGTCTGCAACTATTTAAAAAAAATAGTTGCAATGATATTAAAAAGGGTGGTAGCTGAACAGTTAGGGTAACAGACTTGCGATTGAGAAGTTGTGGGTTTGAATTCCTGCTAGGTCCTGGGTTCTAATTCCAGCGATTATACTACTAACATGAACTCATTCCTAACACAAGCATTTAGCTTAGGTGGAAGAGTTACAAATCAAATTGGGTGGTTACAATGTTTTTTTTATTGGGGAAATACCCAATAAAACACTTTTTTAAAGTGACAATATCTGTTGACAACTTTGAGATTTATAACTTTTTGACAATGTCATCTTTTAAATATATAGCACACAGTATCAAAGTGACCAAATTGAATTAAATAATTAATTGAGTTAAATACATTGTATTCCTTATTTAAATGGCATCTATGACATCACACGTAACACTATTAAAATTTCTAGTTTTTTCCTGCTCCACTAAGTTATAAGTCTCTTTTACAGTACCTACAAGTTTTGTAGGCACTAAGCTATGCTTTATTCCAAATATTCACATAATAGTTTTTTTTTATTCCGTCACTGACTTAGCGTGCAATATTTAGCATGTGAATTTAACTTGATATTCTCATACTAACTACTATATACTTTATATTTTAAGCTCACAATTTGTGACACTGTGGGCTACGGTGATCAAGTGAACAAGGAAGATAGTTTCAAAGCTGTAGTTGACTACATTGATGCCCAATTTGAAGCCTACTTGCAAGAGGAGCTAAAGATAAAACGCTCCCTACCGACTTATCACGACAGCCGTCTACATGTTTGTCTGTACTTCATATGTCCTACTGGTAAGTACAACCAAATATGAGTAAAAGTTATTTATTATTCAAATTTAGCCATAGAGAATCAAACTGTGAATATTTTAAAAATAAATGTAATTTCACATAGCAAATTCAATATAATTCCTTACAATTCAACATTTCAGTTGGAATGCCTTATCAATTCGTCACATATTTGTTATTGTTGCAAGTAATATGTTGTTTGTTTGTGCTAATAAGAATGTGAAAAGTAATAAAACAATAGTAACTTTAGAGTCAACAAAACTTTAATATTTTGCTCCTTAGTTTCATATTTTCATTCATGACATTCCTGGATCTGTTTCCTGGTGAAACTACAGTTGCGGGGCGAAACGATTGTTGAGTTTGTGATAATGAGCGTGTGTAGGGCTTGGGTATTTAAATTCAATATATTCTTTATTCAAATAAACTTGTAAACAAGTGCTTTTGAATCGTCAACTCTACTGCTTGTTCGGAAAGCTGTTCCTACCGAGAAGAGCCAGCAAGAAACTTGGCGGTTGCTCTTTTTTAAAATACTATTCTTAATACTTGTTACATTTAATCGTTTCTTTCTTGTAGAGAGTCCAACAATATCTATATCCATGCATTCTTATAGTCTAAATAATTCTCAACAGTATTGTAGGCTTTCTGTATCAGCCTCTCTTTTATTGAAGTGTTGTTACGAATACTTCATGTATCAAATATAAAACGGCTAATCCACTCTATATTTAGCATTATATAATTTTCCTATTTACTTAATCGCGAATTACAGCAAAATAATTCCGCCGTGTGGTATCCGGTTGAATAGAATAGTACCACCCTCATTTCTTACCGAGGTGTCGTAAAAGGCGACTAAGGTAAGTCGACCCGCTGTGTGGTATCCGGCTGAGTAGAATAGACCAACCTCATTTCTTACCGAGGTATCTTAAAAGGCGACTAAGGTAAGTGGATCCACTGTGTGGCATCCGGTTCAGTAAAATAGACCACCCTCTTTCTTGGTGTCGAAAAATACGACAGAGGTAAGTTGACGTCAGGCAGGCGGTCGGTCGTAAAAACGCAGCCAAAACATTTTTCATTTTGCCAAATCATTTTGACGTTTTTTAGAGGAAATTACGAAGAATATATATAACAGCGTTTTTACTATGTAGTTCAGTGGGACGATGGCTATTGTAAGCCCATGGAATATTTTATGGTTGTCCTTGACATTCGGTATGGTGGTGTCGACGTATTCAGACCGCGCGCGGAACACAAACGATGACCTTATGTTTCCTGTTAGGCTCATAACACACGTGTCCTATTATTCCCTTTTTTAAATTCATTCAAGGAAACATTGTATTGATATAAATTTACAATAGATACATATACAAAAGTTTTATATCTGTTGACGTCAGGCGGCCGGTCGTTAAAACGTAGCCGTAACATGTTGTGCCGACCCCACTTAGAGTGGGATAAGAGTAGGAAGATGATGTAAGATAGTCCATTTATCAAGGAAGGATATAGGCTATGTATAACATCACGCTAAGATGATTAGGAGAGGAGAAGCAATAAGAAATATTACGTCTGAATATTATATCTAGCTTTAAGGTTAACCCACTTTAACCATTTTTTTTGGTTATCATAAGACTCAATTTGCGATTGAATTGGCGATTGCTAGTGTATATTTGTGGTGTAAACATTTTACCTAATAAATGGGTGAGAACAATTTATAATCTATATTTACCCATTACAATATCAATTAATGTGAAATAGCGATCAATGCGTCACACAACAGTTTCACTTGTAGAACATTTTTAATAGTTTTATTTTGATAGAAGACATTTTACAACAAATAACATTTGTATAGCAAAAAATAGCTGCTACATATCAGAAATCATAAATACATACATCGTGAATGATAATTAATCGGTGATTAACCTAATTCATATTAAATAAGTTGATATCAACTCAAAAGACGAATACGATGTACGATATTCTATAATTATTGCTTTTGTATTTATTTATTAGCAGTTGTAGTATTTTACACAATTAAATTTTATAGAATTAGGCGTTATTTTGCTGTGATCCATAATACGAAAGCAATAATAAAATTATTTTGCTATAATCCGCGATGAAGTAAAATAGAAAATATATATATTACTTAATGTAGAGTGGACGATTCATTTTCATACTTGATACATGCAGGATACGTAAAAACACATGCACAAACCTCCGCCACCGTCTCCTATATAATGTTAAATGTAGAGTGGATAATCCTGCGTGTATCAGGTATGAAAACCACTATACATTTAGCATTATATATATTTTCCATTTTACTTCATCGCGGATTATAGCAAAATAATTTTATTATTATTTTTGTACAATTAAATTTATTTAATTAATCTCTAAACAAACTACAACACTAATTTTTTTTCTATAATCATTCGATTTATCATTACATTATCAAACAACGGTCACTTCCAACCAACTTTGCAAACCAATGCAATTTTTACGCATATCAATATATTCGCTAATAGAAAGTTTGTATAAAACACATCCGTTCTACGTTCCATACAATCCGTAGTGTGTAGTTGTCCTTATTTATATCGAGATAACGGTGCATTATACTTTTACTTTACGAATGTAGTTCGCTCCCTGTCGATAAGGAGACCATTATAGACTGAGATACACCACGTTTTCTGGCGCCAGTCACATTAACTAACTACTATTTTTACCTACATCCATACTTTACCTAGGGCCTGTTTCACAAGTTACCAATAAACTGTCAGTTAGCTTATTCGGAACATATCTGACACATATAAATGTATGGGACACTTACACACACGGTCGTCCGTCCCCAAAGTAATTTAATACTTGTGTTATAGGCGATAGACAACTGGTGGATATATACTTATATATTTTTAAAATATATACTTAAATACAAATATACACCCAGGCTCAAAGACCAACAAATTCATTTAAAGAAAATATTGGCCCTCGGCGGGAATCGATGCAGCGACCCGTGGAGCCGAAGGCGTTGGCGCACTTCATTCATTCATTTCAGCACTAAAAGTCCCTAATAAGTTAACAGCTAGATCATGTGGCTGTTATTTTGTTAATTTTCTGTATGACAAATACCTATTTCAAAATGGCCGCGATTTTATATTTTTCAAATTTTTAGTGTCTGTTTTTAGAGACATTTATCTGCTACTTAAATTATTTGTCAGTTGACTATCCTACACTTTATTAGAAACTTGTGAAACAGGTCCTTAATATCATACAAGTGAACGTCTATCTGTCTTCATGATAGACAGATGTCTAGGTCGTATTATGATGGTTTTTATATTTCGAATCAAATATATGTTACCATTGCTAAAGTTAAACGATTTTCACTCAAAGTCACTGCTTTTTAATCAAATGATCAAGTTAAAATTTTAATCTAACATGAAATTGGTGTCTTGCTTAGCGGTTAGAGCGTGTGAACGCGACTCTCATTTGACTCGGGTTCGAATTACATGGCGTTAATGAATAATGCGTATTTCACATCTATACAAGATCTTGTACAGAAGTTACAATAAAATGACTTTGCTGTAATCCGCGTTTGGTAAGAGAATACATGCAATGCTAAGTGTATGAAGCAGCAATCACATACCACATACATGCAGCACAAGCCGCCACACGTATCACAAGACGTCGCCAACACCCATACTCCATACAAAGCACTACACACACTCACTACCACAACCTCTACGATCTTTCGCCCCGTAAACGAAGCATCATCAGGAGGATAGGCTCCACGAACAAAATCGTAATGTATTCTCTCAACAAACGCGGATTACAACAAAGTTATTTTATTGTAACTTCTGTGTTCTAGAGCTCCGCAAAGTAACGCCTGCTTTTATATAGGTATCACAAGATCTTGTATATGTTTCAAGTTGTACCCTCAATTTCCTTTGCGTCAACTTAAACACGAAAATACCCTTAATTATATACAACCAGCTGTGCCCGCGGCTTAGTCTGCTTGGAAATCAAACTGATTTCCTCAAAAAGTTTTCCCTCGTAAATCGCGACCTCGCGGGAATTCTACGATAAAAACTCCTCCGAAACTTCCTCTATCGATCTGACTGGCTATCAAAATCGATCTAGCAATTCTGGAGAATGTTCTATTAACCTAAATCTTCTAGAAGCATTACTTTTTAGTATGAACCTTACAATAATCCGTTTAGTACATTTTGATAAAATCGAGCACAGACAGACAGACAGACAACTCTTGGGGGCTTTGGTTTATAATGAGTATAGTTTTCTTAAATTTTATTTGTTGCTCGGATGAATAAGCTGTAATTGCGCCGAATTTTGTAAATATATTTCTATTATATTCAATACATCTCGACTGTGTGGTATCTGGCTGAATAGAATAGACCACGCTTATTTCTTACCGAGGTGTCGTAAACGGCGACTAAGGTAAGTTGATCCGCTGTGCGTTATGCGGCTGAAGAGAATAGACCATATCCATTTCTTACTGAAGTGTCGTAAAAGGAAGTTGACGTCAGGCGGCCTCAAGTTATGATTCAGCCTTCCATTTATTATCTGGCAACATGAGCTTAACTGAACATGTTTGGAATCGAATGTTTTTATTATGTGTCAAGAAGTCATTAATCGGACTGTTAATTGTGTTTTCAGGTCACGGTCTGAAGTCTATCGACCTGGTGTGCATGAAGAAGCTCGACACGAAAGTTAACATCATCCCGATCATCGCCAAAGCAGACACCATATCCAAGACCGAGCTGCAGAAGTTTAAGGTAAAAAAAAACAATTATAAATATTATTTTGACTGGCCCATTGGCGCGGTGGGTAGTGACCTTGCCTTCAACTCCTTGGGTTAGGGGTTTAAACCAAAGTCTAATACACTTTCGGCAAAAATAGACCTAATAACCTAAATAAAACTTAATATTGACATAAAACAAGTAGCTCTTGGTATTTTAATTGATTTGAAGAATGCCTTCGACACCGTGAGCCACACCATTCTGCTAAAAAAATAAAATAATCTAGGCATTACAGGAACTGCATATAATATATTCAAATCATATCTAAATCATAATCAAAATCAAAATCATAAAACGTATCATCAAAGTAACGACTTATTCTATAAATTAGACAAACATTCATTTATATATATAACTAGCTGACCCAGCAAAATTTTTAGCTGTATAATTTCTTGTTAGGGAATTTCTTTTGTATATTATAAAAAAATCTAAAAAAATACACTCGACACTTGGGGGTATGAATAACAGATACTAGCCAATTCTCAGACCTACTGAATATGCATATAAATCGGTCTACGTATGTATGTATATATGTATGTATTTAGATATATTTATGTATAAGAATTTGTTCATTGCACCACCTAACTTATTACCCTACATTTAAAGTCTCTAGCCCAAAGGTTGCCTGGAAGAAATCGCTAGTTAGCGATAAGGCCGCCTTATTGTATCTGCATTATATTATGCAAGATAACATCGTTTTCTTTACAATGTATATTGTAATTTTATGTGGTGCAATAAAGAATGTTCTATTCTGTTTTATTCTTATTCTAGTCGTTTCGGAGGAGTATAATAACTAACATTTTTTTTTTTTATTTATTGTAATAACTCTTTTTTTTTTCTTTTTCTTTTACTATTTTTTTGTATTTAGCGAGCAGAACGTTATTAAGCTTTTTATTTAATTATACATGCTGAGTTAGTCTTTAAGTGGGATATATAATAGAAAACTATAATTTAGAAATTTATATAAGTTTTAAATAAACCATATTGTATATCACGTTGGCTTCCTAATAAATAAATAAATATTGTGACACAAGGACACATCTACAGTCCTCCACAGCGCGTTACTTTAAGCCGAGGTCCGGCCTCCAAGGGGCACCCTTAAGGTGACGCTCCAGGATGCTACGGGCCTCGAGACCCGCTCTCCCAGTACCCCAACCCCCGGTGATGCTTCTGCGCCCGCCCATCCTTCCGGTGACGCTGTCAAAGTCAAAGCTAACAGCCTTAGTTAGTGTCCGAAAAAAACAAGGACACATATGTTTTTCTGATTGGATTTGTATCGTTCAGTCGAAGATAATGGTGGAGCTGCAAGCGAACGGCGTGGAGATCTACCAGTTCCCGGTGGACGACGAGTCGGTGTCGGAGGTGAACGGCAGCATGAACAGCCACATCCCCTTCGCCGTGGTGGGCAGCACGGACTTCGTCAAGATCGGCAACAAGACGGTGCGCGCGCGCCAGTACCCCTGGGGCACCGTGCAGGGTGAGAGTATACATTTTTTTAAATTTTTTTATTTACTTGTTTATTTATTGACCAACATCCATTACCTTAACAGCTAGGCAATGCGATGACGGAGTACTAACAAAAAAAACTTATTTTAAAATACATATACTGCTAAATACATATACTGTTTCTACTGTTACCCATATCAATAATCAAATATCCAATATATAACAAAAGTAATGATATCAGACGTGAATACGATGATAAGTCGACTTATGCCCTTTTATATATTTAATCATAACAGCTGCGTTAAGAATGAAAGCTGATGAAAACGCCGTGTGGTATCCGGCTGAACAGAATAGTACCACTCTCATCTCTTACCGAGGTGTTGTAAAAGGCGACTAAGGTAAGTTGACCTACAGTGTGGTATCCGGTTCAGTAGAATAGGCCACCCTCTTTCTTACCGAGGTGTCGTAAAATAAGACAGGTATTTTGACGTCAGGCAGGCGGCCGGTCGTAAAAACGCAGCTAAATCCTGTGACAGCGTGTTTATAGTATGTTGTGCCGACCCCACTTAGAGTGGGATAAGTGCAGGAAGATGATGATAATGATGAATGAAAGCTGATGATAGTATTCGATTAAGTCGACCCGCCGTATGGTATCTGTCAGAGTAGAATAGACTACCCTCATTTCGTATGGAGATGTCGTAAAAGCATTAATATTAAACATAGTTTTGAAGTAGCTCTCCCCTTGTATATATGTGTGTGTTTGTCATCTTTGACGTGTTGTTTCACCGTGTCAGTGGAGAACGAGTCCCACTGCGACTTCGTGAAGCTGCGCGAGATGCTGATCCGCACCAACATGGAGGACATGCGCGAGAAGACGCACGCGCGCCACTACGAGCTGTACCGGCGGCGGCGGCTCGCGCAGATGGGCTTCTCCGACGTCGACGCCGACAACAAGCCGGTGAGTGTGCTGGGGGAGGGGGGTATTGCCAGTCGGGCTTCACTTGGGGGGTGGTGAAATATTACCAGTCTGACTTTACTTGGGGAGTGGCGAAATATTACCAGTCGGGCTTCAATTAGGGGATGGGTGGCAAAATATTGCCGGGCGGACTTCACTTGGAGGGTGGCGAAATATTACCAGTCGGACCTCAAGTGGGGGAACTCAAGTCGGACCCCACGAGATGGACTGACGACCTTAAAAAGGTCATGGGGAGCCGCTGGGTCCAAGCGGCACAAGATCGTGTGGTATGGAGATCCCGTGAAGAGACCTATGTCCAGCAGTGGACGTCCATCGGTTGACAAAGAAGAAGAAGAAGAAGAAGGACCTCAAGTAGAGGATGGACTGCAAAATATTGCCAGGCGGACTTCACTTCGTGGCAACGTATTGCCAGCCGGACTTCAAGTAGAGGATGGGTGGCGAAATATTACCAGTTCTAACTTTTGAAAGTTGAGGGGGAAATAATATTACTTACAAGTCGAAATTCAATTGTACAACATGTAACTTTTTTGAGTCATTAATCTACTATATTTGATTACTACAACTGCATCTACCAGTCTTACAGGTACTTCCGTACCTTCATATTTAGATATACGTATGTACTAATGTTATAAAGTTAAGAATCAGAATAAGAACATCTTTATTTATTTAATTTATGTTTATTTAAGTTGATCTGTCTGCTACTTTTTACAGTTTATTAGCTGGATGAGTACATGAAATTTTGAATACTTGAAGCTTATATTACCGCACATAGAATGAAAAACTACTTTAAAGAATATAGTTTATATTCTAATCAAATTAAAAGTTTGATTTGTACATTACAGATTAATAAGCTACCATATAGTTACAAAAATATCATTCTCTCATATGGTATAACAAAGATTTAGAAAAAGAAGTTGGAATTTAGGGTATTTCCAATGCGAACAAAGTCCCGGTAGCAACATGTTGATATATAGTAATGTCGCTTGCAGGTGTCGTTCCAGCAGACGTTCGAGCAGAAGCGCAGCGCGCACCTGCTGCAGCTGCAGCAGAAGGAGGACGAGATGAAGCAGATGTTCGTGCAGCGCGTCAAGGAGAAGGAGGTGGAGCTCAAGGAGGCCGAGAAGGAGGTGAGACCATACCCAAGCCACTCAGTTTAATATTAATTACAACAAATAATAATAATATTATCATTTATATTGGATCTCCGCAAAGTAACCAATTATTTGTGATAGAAGTGTACTACGAAAGTAAAATCCTATCCTAGTAATATTATAAAAGCGAAAGTTTGTGGGGATGGATGTATGTTTGTTACTCTTTCACGGCGGGTCCGCTGAACCAATATTGATTAAATTTTGTAAACTAATCCTTACTAGCGGCCTGCCCCTGCTTCGCACGGGTATAAAATATATATTCCATGTCAGTCAGTGTAAAAAAAATGATTAAAATCAATCCAGTAGTTTTGATATATTCATTACTGCCCGTGGCCCGCAAGCGTTAAATTTGGAGAAAAACAATTTCCTTTCCCTATACCAAGAAGATTTCCTGCTATCTTTGGAATATCTAAATTCATATAGTACATTTTTACTTATTTACTTTTCCATTTTCCCTATGTATTTTATTTTTACAATTAATTACAGAATGTCTTTAAACAAACTCTTGAAAGAGGGACATAGCTGCTAAAGTCGAAGTGTTAGGGTGAAGCGCGGCGTCCTCACGGCATTTTAAATCTGTAATATCTCCGAAAATGTTCACTTAAATTACATGCTGTAAACGGCCATATTGATCTATATTAAATCAACTATATATTTAAGGTACTTAATTGGATAAGGATTAATGCTGTATTGTATAAGAATTAATATCCTGTTCATTCTACGGGAATAAAGTGACATTGAAAAACGCCGACTATTATCAACCTAACACGCGACAACAGTCCATGCAAACGCAGTTGCGGGTATAATCTTGTAAAATAAAGTGTTTCTATCCCACTGCTGCGCAAATAAGTTCACAATTCGGAAACACTTTTGCTAGATTATTTATATTATAGATTATAGATTGCTTTAAGTATATATTTATGACTTTTATTACAATTTTCGGAAAGTGCTTGTTAGACAAAACTTTAATAAATAATATTTTGGAATTTTTATTTGCAGTTGCACGCGAAATTCGAAAAGTTAAAGAAGGATCACACGGAGGAGAAGAAACGTCTAGAAGATCTGAGGAAGAAGATAGAAGATGACACCATCGAGTTCAACAGACGCAAGCAGCAGACAGTGCAGGGACACCACACACTCACCCTCGGCAAGAGCAAGAAGAAGTAACCGAGATATGACTGATCGGTGACCGGGAGATTAGTGATTGGTTACTGTGATGTGACTGATCGGCAACCGAGAAGCGACTAAACAGTAACACATATTTGACTTACATTATTGGAGGTCATGTAACAAAATGTTATTTCAAACAGCGTTTTAATAATATTTTGTTGATTTCAGTCTGATTTTACACCCACCTTATTTGATACGGTTTTCTAAACGTTTTATTATTTATGAATATCATCTTTTTAGAGAATTAGACTGCCTAAGTGCTGGTTAGAAATCATATTTTTTTGGTGATTCGTTGCAAAAATGGCTGCAATAATTAAGTATGTCCGTATATTAGGTATGAAATTTCTAAGTTTTATGAGGGATCTGAGATCCCACTTCTGAGTTAAGGTGTTCTCTCTTTTTGGTTCAGAAAAATATAAAACTACTGTTTTTCTACAATTATGCTGTTAGCGAAAAACTAATATAGAACTATTTTGCTATTATCCGCGTTTCTTTTTAAAGAAAAACGTAGATTAAAACAGAATAATTCTGTCATTACTTTTGTACCATGGTATTCCGCAAAGTTGTGCTACTTCTATAAATTATGGAAATTTTTAATTTTCTGACTGTTTGATTAGTTGTAAAAGCTTCGTTATGTGACCTCCTGAATACTAAAGGGGTATTCTATAAAAATCACTAAGAATCTTCTGTTAATGTAACCTAAAACATCGATTTTATATGTAGATATTGTTACAAATATTACTATACTCGTATAAAATCGATGCTGTTTAAATAATTAGCAAGATGTAGAAAACCTCTTTAATATTCGTATTGTAAATTAATATGAAATAAAATATATCATTGTAAAGCCATTTATTACTCTGAAAAGTCTGATTATGTTCATGAGCGATTTGAATGAATTATTGAATTTGGCAAATTTTTAATTTATCAAAGAACGGTTTTAAAGTTACCACCCACTATACAGGACTGCTTAATGTTTAAATTATCAAATTTATTTATATAGTATGAAATTATATTACCATTTATTAATTAATATATAATGGGTCCCGAATATAATGCGAAGTATTTTTTGTAATCAAAAATATTATATTTCTTAATCCAAAAATGTAGACCTCTACGATTCTTGCCTACTTTTTCTATGTCATCTTATTAAATTAGCCAAAGTGCTAGAAGTATATACTTTGCTATATCAGAGGCTGATACAAAAAGCCCACTATACTGTTCAAGATTACTAAGATAATAAGAATGCCTGGAGCTACTCTTCGGCTTTGTACAAGACAGTAATGACTCCAACGTACACCAAATAGTAATAAGAATGACATTTTGAAAAGAG
This sequence comes from Morpho achilles, assembly GCA_947086495.1. Lineage (NCBI taxonomy): Eukaryota > Metazoa > Arthropoda > Insecta > Lepidoptera > Nymphalidae > Morpho > Morpho achilles. The sequence goes on along the minus strand of CAMTZB010000018.1, from coordinate 430,049 downwards.
CAACCGACGTGTTTCTTGTTGGCTCCTCTTGGTAGGAGGCAGTTCCGAGTAACCAGTAGAAATGATTCAAAAACACTTGCTTATAAGTTTACTTATATAAAGAATATGTTGAATTTGATTAAAGTATTTAAATATAATTAATTTACTATTTAAATTTGCGGTTATATACCTAGACATGTTTACGATGTCGCGATGTTCTGTAAAGTGGGTGGTTAACCTAAATATATATTCGTGTTAAAATTATTAATATACTTTAACGTGTAGTTAACACCAATATTGTATAACGGACGGGAATCACGTATCAGCATATTTCTCAAGTCGGTACCGACATCTAGTTATTAGCAATGCACTTAGCCATAAATAAGTTATTATAACATTTTTATACCAAAATTTATTTATGCATTAACCCGTAGGCTTAATGATTTATTTTTAAGTTTCCAGTTTAAGGCACGCCACTCGCGTCAGACGATCGGTGTGCGATTTATTGTCGGTAAAAATTAAAATACAATTGTAAGATTTGTCATTTATCGTGTCATGACAGCACACGTTCTATAGTCAAAGGGCGAAAATCGGTGTTACCAGGCCAAACTGTGTGTGAAAATTGGACATTCAAGAATGTAGGCTATTAAGCGGACTAATTCTCGACAGGCGGCCGCATCCATTTAAATATTTTCTCAAAAATTATTGAATTTATTTCTTTTATTCTTCAAATATAACTAAATACACACCTATTTAACTTCTCTTTTTACTTCTCTCTTTAAACGCCCAGTGGCGTTTTGAATCCAGAGAATACCTGTTATAACACCCGGGAAAATGTTGGATCATTATAACGGGAATACTGTTAAGCAGATTGTTTTTAAAGCAATCGAAATTTTAAATTTATCCAAAAAATATATAAAAAATTAAAACATCTATTTATAGCCGTGGGCAATGAAACGCTGATTAAAAATGAACTTTATTGAAATCATCAGCCTATCAACGAAACATACTGGTTACACTCGGTGAACAATTCGACGGATTATTAAACATGTGAAAAATCTGACGTGAGTAGAGTGCCTTACACCGCTGGATATTAATATTTTATAAATATTATCTCTTTATTTGTACTGATGTCTTTGTGTTTGTTTCGAAATGTCGCAAAAAATAAAGTATTAAACAATATCAAAAATTTAAACTAAAGTAAGGTAAATGAAACTCAGTTATGTTTGGATAGTTTATTGAGCATTATCTTATCGCATACATACGCCAACTGCCCTATTAATAAACGCAGAAGTTTCATATAAATGACGAATAGTAAAAACATTAATAAAACATTAATAACTAACATTGATAAAATAGAGGATATTTCGTATGTTAGTATATAGCTTTAACCCGCAACTTCCGCAACCCGCAACAGTGGAATATTGTCGCGTGATAGGTTGATAACAGATAACACTTTTCAATTTCATCTTGTTCCTTTTGAATTAACAGCATTTCTATAGTCTATATGTTACCCCGATGTATAAGGAATAATTTTGCCAAATTTCAACGATATTGGTTCCAAGGATTCGTTGTAAAAGAGTAACATCATAACTTTTAATTTTGTAGGGTAATATCGCTCACCTGCTGCAATAGTGGCACCAGAACAAGTGAGAAATACACGTGTTTTAGATTAGAAATAGGTGTAAATGTCAAAATACACGTTATACTAAACAGCAAAACTGGCTGAACATAATTTTATAATAGACCGTTCGTTTAAGCAAACCAAGGCACTTTTTATGCATTTTTTTTAATAATGAAAACTTTAAAACCATTTATCTCAAAACATGATTTTTTGAGTTGTGCCACTTTGGCAGCCCATTAGTGATATATACTTTATGTAACAATAAAATCAAGTTATTTTACTTTTAATGGTAAATTACGACCTGACTTTTGCATAGCCGATATAGGCACAATTATTAATAGGGCGTTGGATGTTGCTTAGATAGAAAATTAATTTCTTAAATATATATACTGTTTCCACATCAAATAATCATTTTATATGGAAAAAATAAACTTACATAGCTAAAACATGTGTTGATGGACGCTAAATTGTGTGGAATGCTCGAAAAGTGAAAGTATTTAAAAATCATTAATTAATATATTAAAATATATTGTAATATTTTATACATGTTTGTGTAACGTGCGCTCTCTATTTGATTATATTTGTTATAATTAAATTATTTCTGCTGAGAGTGAGGCCGCGTGTAAAAATTGTTGCATTTCGTAATGCATTCCTTTTGGTTGTTTTTGGTTTATACTTCCTAGTATTAGTTATTTTGTATTATTTTATAGATATTCAAATAAATAAATGAATATAATTTTTGTTTTATTTAACTAACTCTTAAAATTATAGAGGTGGGAAAAGTAGAATTATGGTGACTGTAGAGGAAGTTTTTAAAAGAGAGCATAATATCATGTGTAAAAAAAAAATTATCATAGTTAAGTCTAACTGAGCCCTAATTAATATTTGTAACAACGCCGCCTTGTTACTGCAAGCAAGCAAGCCATGACGTCACATCTTGCCACAGCCTTTCGCGCTATTTTGACGTGGAGATCTGACAGCCGCTGTCATTAGCAGCTAGCCCGCGAATAGCGAATGAGAGTTTGCCTTTATTTCATTTAAGCATTTTTTTATAAAAAGAATAAAATTGATTTAGAATACTTCTTTTATTGAAGATTATTTAGAAGATAAGAATGTGTGGATATAGCTCTCTTTGAACCTGTACAAGACAGTAACGAAATAATGTAAATAGTATTAAGAATTATATTTTTAAAAGAGCAACCGCCGAGGTTCTTGCTGGCTCTTCTCGGTAGGAACAGCTTTCCGAACCAGCAGTAGAGATTCAAAAGCACTTGTTTACAAGTTTATCTGAATAAAGAATAATTTGAATTTGAATATTAATACAAGTAGTTTAGTTACATATTATTGTAATATTGATAATAATGATGCATTTAGAAAAATAATATTGGTGAAGTCGACTTCACCAATATTTATAACAAAAAACAAATTATAAGAGAATATCACGTATTCATCATGATAAGTTACTGAGACCGAACTAAAATAAACATTTGATGGAAATTACTGTGAAATTCAAATTTTTTTCAGAATTGAAATTTTGAATATAAAAGTAGTTATCGTGAGTTAATTATTAGAGATTTTTGAGTAACTTTCACCATTTACTCAGCGCACGCAAGGAAAGCTTCAAAATTTGCCGTTTTCGTAATATTTTTTATTAACTGCTTCTCTCGCATTCATCTTAACATGATGTTAGCCTATAGCTTTCCTTGATAAATGAACAATTTAACATTCAAAGATATTTTCAAACGGGTCATGTAGTCCCTAAGATTATCGCGTTCAAACAAACAAACTCTTCAGCTTTATATATTAGTATAGATAACTTAGTAGAACATTGTGTTTTCTTCCCAGTTCTTTGGCGATTATTACACGAGGGTTACGGAGAGTGGTTGCGGCAGGCAGTAGGCAACCGGCTTGAACATCTTGTTGTAGTAGGTGTACCGGCGCTTGTGCGGGGTCACCGAGGTCCGTATCGGCACCGGCACCGACTGCGATAGCACTGTGCTGATTTTGCGACACTGTTGGCAACCAAAGTTCATTGTTTAACCGTTAAAGACCCGGAAGATTCCAAACTTCTCTATATAAAATGAAGGAATAATATTGCGAGCTTGACACGGGTTTTGGAAAAAAAATATAGGAGACAATTGGAATTTGGGACGAGGAAGGCAATAAAAGTCGAGAAAGTTGTGGGTAGTCGGACAGAGCTAGAGCAGCAGCTAGATTGGATAAATTCTAAACAAGGATGTAAAGAAACAAAATTAAAACATATTGATGAGTTTCATTTCTTATCGAGTTTGATGAGTTTCTGACACTTCTGCTAACAGATTAAGTTATACTTTCTAAATTGATATCTGAATATGTCCCCTATGACGTCATTTACGGATAATTAACTTAAGATAACGTAAAAACAAAAAGAAAATCTAATTAGTTAAGGAATACGGGAACTGATCCCGCCGCTATAACGCCGCGTAGAAGCTCATGAATAAGAGTCCCGTATGGGTTTGAAACTAGTCGGGCACATCCGATAAATTAAGACGTGAGTATAGCCGGTTCTATACATTAATTATGAATACCACTCACGATGGTTTAAATTCAAGAATAACCGTAACCCTAAACCTTAGTCCGGTTCATAGGAGGCACTCTTAGGATGAAGTTCCCAGACGATAGTGGAGTTTCTATGCTCTATTTCCCAAACCATACCCACCAAGCGCTTTTCATAGACAATTGTGGCGCATGAAATTTGTAATAGCAAGCTTTACTTAATGTGGCTAAATATTTGGTGCAATGCTGTCTCTAAACAGCTAGTGAAACAACGGTGATTTGATGAGTAAAACAACTGAATGCAATGATATCAAAAAGTTTATTTATATATCAATATTAAAACTGTTGGCACAATATTGCAGAACAATAGATCGGCAGTTTGTATATATAACTTAACCTAGATTAAGCTCCGTACACTCTGGTTGGAAGATTCTAGAAGGCCCCAATCAATATTATACCAGCAATCTTGAGAAACCTTACCACGACGTAAATTTCCTGGTTCTTATTAAATATGTGATTGTAAAATTAAAGTCTTAGTAAACTGCGACATGACGTCTTTGGATTTCATAAATATAATAACGAATGATGCCGTTCGAATAATATTACACTTCCTGCATATTTTAGGGAGCGATGGTTTTGCAGTTTGCCTCAGTGTCGGCAACAAACGTTACATTGGCGCCCAATATGGGTCGAAATTGTCGTTACACAATCAAAATGCGGACACTGGATGTAAGCTTAAGATTCTTTCTACTGACCGTTTACACGAATCCACTAGGATCTTGGCTAAGAGGTAACAATAGGTGAGCGATATACTCGTACTTCAACCGACAGCGAAGAAATACATTTACTACAGTTAGTAATAAATTTCAACAGCTAGTTTATTAATTTGAACATTATCAACATCACCGACTGAACTGAGACTAGTGGACTGTCCGATAGTACATAACTCTAATAACAGTGTAATTCATTGTAAAACAGTGTTCTTTTACGTAGTATCCTATAGTCTCGATGAACGTCGATAACAGGCATCGATACATCCACAATCAAAGACGTCTTGACGCAGTATACATAAAACCCCAGAAGCTGTGATAATCGTATCTTTATATCATAATTTAATTATATCTGAGTCTAGCTAGTGCTTGTCTATCTAAGTGCAAAAATATTTTATATCCTCTCATTGTACGAAAATAGACGATGTGAACATTGAATAGTTTGTACCGGGCGAGGTCGCTAGGGTCGAGGTCACGGCTCGTTACTAATTACTTAGGACTATAGCAAGGCTACTACAATTGAAATATAACAAGCGGAAAGCAATACGAGTGTCTTTAAATAGAATTTATAGTAATCAATAGATAGAAGTAGATATAGATAAGGAGTTCACAAGTCACAAAACCTAACATACAGATAAACATGTAAAAATAACCGAAAAACGAAATTACCATTAGTATAGTAACCATATTATAAATGAGAAAATAAGTAACCTAGTCATTTAAAGTATATAAATTAATCGAATAATTATTGCAAATTGGAAAAGAATCATTAAATAACATTATCATCATTAATTATAATTACATTAGAAATTCATTATGACTAGTCTCCTCGGAGCTGGAGTATTGACGAACGCGTGAGTTACAATGATAGACTACCGCTACGGGTGATAAATATGAGATTGCATGGGAGATCTGAAGAACTCTCACCGAACGTCCGTCGGGAACCAAACCTGGTGATCGAGCGTGGATACCCGACCGGCCGGTGCTCCGCTCCTATCGCAGCGTTACAACTACGTCAAACTTTAAAACTAGTGGAATGAGGAGCCCGCGGGCCTTATCTGGGAGGGACCTCCCGCGGCGGAGGACTTCTATATTTGGCTTTGATGTGCAGAAATGGCTTTTTCGGAGAAGCGTCGTCCGCTATGGTGGCTTCCAACGAGCGCCTGATGCTGTCCTCTATGGCGGCCTGCGTCAGGCCCGTGGCGGTCACCGAGGAGCTCTTGTACAGAGGCTTCGAGAGTTCGACCGGCGTCGCCAGACTCATGCTGCGCGTCTTCTTGCCGTAGCCGTTCGCTAGCACTCTCTTCGGTTCGTTGACAGGAGTGGAGGCCAGGCTCTGGCTGCGCAGCTTGCGAGCCGTCGGGGGCTCGCTGGGAACGCCAGCCGCACCTACGCTTCTGGTCTTCTTGTGTTTGACGCTCTGGTTCAATCTGTCGGTTCCGCAGAAAGCCTTCTTCTCAATCTGCGCGTTGGCCAAACTCATACTCCTAGTCTTTTTGGGAACGTTCGCTAGTGCGTTCGACGTGAGGGACTTGCGAAGCTCTACGGGTGGGGTGCGGACGGAGCGGCCCGTGGGCGTGCCGGGCGTGCTGTAGCTGGCGGGTGCGGACTGCTTGCGGGAGCGCGGCGCCGCCCGCCCGTCGGCCGGCTCCTTGAGCGGCAGAGTCAGAGCGGATCTATTGGTGGCGGGCGACGGCTTGGTGGGCGTGGAGGTGCGGCGCGGCTCCAGCGGGGAGCTCTTGCCGCTGCTCGCCTTGCTGGAGGAGCGTGGCCGGCCCGGCTTGCCGTCCACGGGCGAGGCCTTGCCGCTGACGGACGAGGCCTTGCTGTCGACGGGCGAGGCGGTGCCGGCGGACGGCTCCTTGGCCAGCGAGGCCTTGCTGCTGGCGGGCGAGAGGGAGGCGCGCGCGGGCGAGGCGGGCGCGGGCGGCAGGCTGACGGGCAGCACGTCGCGGCGGCCCTGCGTCACGAGGCGCACCTGGCACGGCTCGTGGCGCGACAGGAAGTGCTCCAGCGTGTCCCAGCCGCCGCCCACGCGGACCATCATGTGGCGACCCTTCAGCAGCTGGAATTAATAGCAATTCGCTCAATATTGTGAACGAGCCTGTGTCTAAACATCATTAATAGCTTTCGTTATGGAGGTTGATATATTCATTAGCAGGAACCACTGACCCTGATGAACACGTTCCTGCCGGCGATGTTGTACCGGCCCTCGCCGACCTTCTTCACCTTGAGCAGCTTGGAGCACTTGCCGGAGCCGCAGTTGCAGCCGCGCTCCATCAGCCGCGTCACCAGTTGGACCTGGGGAATATGAGACCAAGTATTTAATTTCTCTGGCTTTTTATCAAGAATGTATCTGAAGTAAGTATCTTGCAGTTTCATTTGGATACAGTAAAAAGTTGTTGGTAAGTGGATAAGGCATCCATTACACCTTTTCTTGCCTTTAAACTCCTGTCAGAATTTTTGGTAATTTTCAACACACAAATGTTGAAAGGATGAAAATTTTGTGTACGTTCGTATAACACCGCAAGGTTTGAAGAATGACGAGTAAACTACGGAAATTTGAATTAGATGCGTTTCCCTAATCATTAATTAAGGTGTTATTGTTATATTTAATTATTTCCAGATGCTCTAAAATATAAAGTCTGATGCTTTTGTCGAAGGTTTTTGAATATTTAAACAAGCTTTACCCGTTTATCCAACTCGTTGGTCGGTTTCAGCGGCACGTCGGTATCGGTGCTGCTCTCCGTGTCCCCTGACTTAGTGCTCTCAGCATCCACGTTGTCTGGAACTGACAGCTCACCTACACCAAAAATTTCCGTCATAGAGGTGTCCATAGTGCTTCAATTGATAGCCAATAAATAATAAGTCCTCTCTCCTTTTATGAAAAATATTTTTATACCACCCACCACGTTGCAATTCAAGCATCTCAGATGCTTGCACACATTGAATTCTCCAAGGATGTATGCGTTTCGTCATGATGTTTCCCCTTACCAAAAATCGTATATACCTTCGTATCTTATTTTATTTTATTTTATTTTGACAGGAAAACTTACAGCGATAATAAATACATACAAACAATAGGAAATACTATAAGCTAATAACAAGTTTTCACAAATAAATTTTGACTAAAACAAAAACAACTCGCTTAGAAATAAAACTTATAAGTAAACTAGCGACCTGCCCTTGCTTCGCACAGGTATAAAATATATATCCCATGTCAGTCAGTGTAAAAAAAAATTGATTAAAATCGATCCAGTAGTTTGGATTTATTCATTACTGCTCGTGGCCCGCAAGCGTTAAATTTGGAGAAAAACAATTTCCTCTCCCTATACCAAGACGATTTCCTGCTATCTTTGGAATATCTAAACTCATATAGTACATTTTTACTTATTTACTTTTACATTTTACCTATGTATTTTATTTTTACAATTAATTACAGAATGTCTTTAAACAAACTCTAAAAGATTCGAAGTGCTATAGGGTGAAGCGCGGCGTCCTCACGGCATTTTAAATCTGTAATATCTCCGAAAATGTTCACTTAAATTGCATGCTGTAAACGGCCATATTGATCTATATTAAATCAACAATTTATTTAAGGTACTCAATTGGATAAGGATTAATGCTGTATTGTATAAAAATTGCTTTGAACATAAGGCATCATTTTTCGTAAAAATTAAATGAAAAAAACTGCTATTGTGGGTTATCCATAAGAGATAGATATATACCATCGCGGACTTTTCTGTGGACCTTTTTAAGGTGTACAAATACTTAGTACATCATTTTGATAAATCTCGTAGGGTTTAGCCTGCGTTTGCAATGTAAGCGGAAAAAATGTAATTATTTACAGAAACCTCAAAAATTACAGTTTTTCTCTACTTTGTATTGAATGTTATTATACGTACAAACCTTCCTCTGGAATCACTCTATCTATTAAAAAAAACCGCATCAAAATCGGTTGCGTAGTTTTAAAGTTTTATGCGTACATACGGAAATATGGACTTTGTTTTATAATATGTAGTGATGTAGTGATACTAAATTTATTTCTGGTGTGTTAAGAAAAAGTCAGCACTCAGAAGTCTACGTACAGATGCAACAGTGGTACAAAAAGATCTATTCCGTGCTTGTTGGAAATATTGTTGAATGCAACGGATGATCGTAACAAGAAGCTGTTTCGTCTGTAATTAGTATGCGAAATTGGGGTCTGCAAGGTGGAGTGGTATCGGTAGTTCCTGTTAGGAACTTTAATGTTTAAATTTTGTAAGAGTTGAGGGCAATCTACGTCATTGGTAGCAATATTTATTAAGTAACAAACATCACTTATATTCCTTCGCATATTAAGTGGTAGTAGGTGCAACCGCGCACATAAAACTTCATAATTAAGGCGACGATCAAACTTGAATTTGAAGTTTAGGAAGCGAACAAATTTCTTTTGAATATTTTCAATGCGTCTTATCTTATTTATCCTTAACTTTTATTACTAATTTCTTATTGCGGATCAGCACAATTATATCAACTTATCATTTAATCATTTGCATTTATTTGTCAAATGATAACTTCGCTGATTTGACATTTCATTTTTTCTCTATACTTCATGAACTTATAAAAACTCAAAAAGTTAAATTTTTTGGAAGTTATGAGTTTTATTCAAAAGCCAACACTCACTCTTATATTATCTGTGATACTCACTTTCATTCGGATCTGGTGAGGAGGGACGAGCATCTTTTTTCGATCTGAAAAAAAGAAGACAGTTTATAAATAACGTTGTCTATGTTTAATTGAAAAAATATCATATTATTTAACATTTCATTCAATTTATTTTTAGTGATGATACTTTATTTTCGGTTAAGAGGGATATATTTCATCATATCGTTTTCTCGGTAGCATTAAACCCTTATACCATAATTAAGAGATTTATTTATGACCGAACAGTAAAAGGCGACAAGTTGACCCACTGTATCAGGACGAGTAGAATAGACCATACTATTTCTTACCAAGGTGACGTAAAATACAACTAGGGAAAATTGACGTCAGGGTGGCGACTGGTTGAAAATACGTAGCACAATCATGTGACATGTTTATAGCATGTTGTGCCGACCCCACGTAGAGTTGGATAAGGGCAGGAGGATGATGGATGGGTGCACTTTCCAAAGTAATACATTGATTTATCATAACTTACTTTTCTCTGACGGGCGAGGGCGAATTGTCCCTGAACTGCCAGGCGGTGCCGGACATAGCGGAGTCCAGGCCCGAGTCCCGCTCCTCCAGGGCGATCTCCTTCTCCAGCTGCACCAGCCCCGGCGGCTCCACGTTGAACCTGGTCGCCAGCCGCGCCACCTCCAGCAGGCACAGGATCACCTGCCGCGGCTGGTTGTGTAAAACTGGGACAAGGGATAAGCCATGTAGCCTTTTACTCCTCTACCTACGCAACGTTATCCTCATTGCTGAGGATCATGATCCCTAGTGCCGAGTGATCATCTTTTGGATGCTCGCCATTTGTTTCTCATCTTTGCCCAATGAAGAGCAACGTGAAAATTTGTGTCCAAGGATTGAATCTGATGCCGTGTGGTATCTGGCTGAGTACAGCCAGATAGCACCAGATTCTACTGAATAGACCAGCCTCATTTCTTACCAAGGTGTAATGTAAGTTGAAAGGCCTTTTGGTATCCGACTAAGTTGTATCACCCTCATTTCTTACTGAGGAGTCGTAAAGACAGGCGGTCAGTCGTAAAATATTTAGCAAAACCAAATCACAAAATGTTAAAAACATGGTGCACCGAACTAACTTAGTGGACTAAGGGCAGGAAAATGATGATGGTGATGAGATAAGTAATTATCAATGTTCCTCACCGAGATCATCGCTCTCGAACAGCAGGTTCTCGTGCACGCCGAGCTCGCGGCAGAACGTGATGAAGTTCTCAGCGTTGTCTCGCGAGAAGAAGCTGCGGCGGGCAGCGCGCTGCCAGCACCGCCCGCGGATGGCCGGCACCGGCTGTCGACGGAGAAGTACCTTATAGTATCCCACTGCTGGGAAATGCCCTCCTCTGATTCGGAGCTAGTTACTTTATAGAGATATGCAGGCTTCTTCACGATGTTGTGTTGTGTTTGTGTAGAGTAAACCGAATTGTAAATATAAATTACACGCAATTGATAAATTACACACATACGATTGATTAAGTAAAGCCGTGTTGTATACATACTGATTTATGGTATGGGGTGTACACCTGACAAATATTTACATATATAACTTAAATAACTCGATTTTTTTTTATGGGTTTTAACACCACGGCTAATTGCCTCTTCAGATGATAAGAGGGCTGGCTCCTTTTTCGCACAAAGATTCAGCGCGGAAACGCTACCAGCATTCTTGGGACCATTCTACGTGTAATGTACCTTGGCGGAAATCGAACCCGCAACCCCCGGAGTTTTAGTTAGGGTTACAGCAGCTTGAGCTAACGGGTTTGTACATAAACTAATACTCACTCCTACGATCAGGCCTTGGTCCAGAGCCTCCCGCGCCCGATCGTGGATGACGGCCGCGAGCTGGCAGAGGTCCGCGCCGTTGTCCAGCACGTCCAGGAAGTTTTCTCCTGACAGGTAACTTATACCTGGAAACAAATATTTCTATTTATGTATACCAAATTAAATGGTGTTACTGTTGCGACGCTACCCTTTCTCGTTCTGTATTACAATGTAAAGTTTTTAATTATGTGATGACTTTAACAATGTAAATGATAAGAAAGCTTGGATTAGATTTTAATGTTCTTTTGATTTCTTGCATTAATATCTACTTCTACTTATTATGAAACAAAGTTCCCGAAAGTTTGTCTGTATGTGATCGAGAGTAGGTACCAGAGAATTGAAGATCTACAAAAAGATACTATAATCGATTATTTTTTTATAAATAATCTAAGGATACTTCCACCCGAAGGGGGTATCTCTGAAGAACTGTTTTGGTCGTGACAAGTCACGACCAAGTTAAACTTATATATTACATAGAATCTTTTGGCGGACGGGCACTGGGGAAGGTGTACAGTAGAGGGATAATAGAGTGGGTTAAGAGAGAGGGAGGGTGGTAACGAGACCACAGTTTTTAAAGGGGAAACGAGGGGGCGCTAAGGCACGGTGTACTGCCGCGCCCCCGACACGTGCTCCACATAAATATCCCGGGACCAGCGGATGGTATCGCTGACCATGAACCTCCTCATCATCACAGCGTAGACTCTGTTGATATTGAGGGTGTTCATGGTCTTTTCGTTACGGCAATCCCAGCCGCCAAGGGAACCAACTATAAAGGCGTCGACGTCAACGGTGTATCCCAGACCCGTCAGTTGATCGACTATAGGTTGGTATTTGTCGATCTTTTCCTGACGAGCCTGGTCGAATGAATAAATGAATGAATAAAGTCTGAGACAGCATGTCTCTATCGCTTATGGTTAATAAATACTTTTATATTTTTACAGCTAGTATATAATATTTAAATATGGAAATGAGTGACCGCCGAGTTTTCCGCTGCTTCTTCCCAGTAAGAGCACCTTTTCGATCCAGCAGTAGCTTTATTATAATTAGTCAAAAGTAATAATAACATTATTTTGCTATAATCGTCATAATATAAAATATAAAAAAAATCCGGATTATAGCAAAATAATTATACTTTTGTATTATATATCTTCGCAAAGTAACGCCTAATTGTACAAATTATATAAATTAGTCAATTCAAAAGTGCTCGTTAATGCAAACTTGATTAAAAAATCATTTACACATCACACTGTCCGTTGTTAGTATCGCAAAATGTTTACAATTTTACTCATAAAGTAAGTTGCTCAACTAATCTAACAATAACTCGGTATTATTATACGTAGATTAGGGTACACTCGTCGGAACACAAATTACATTTGTTATCGGCGACGTATTGCGAATTGCAAATACGAAATCTCGTAAAGAGCCATTGTTTACGACAGCTGTTGATCCATTTACAAGTTTAATGTGTCTACGAGTAAATAACCTTACGTTGCACGTACTATATGAATAACATGAATGGACATTTATTTATTTAGGGACTCCAACAGAGGTACACAGAAAATAACGTAATAACAATATTTGACAGATGAGCGGAGTGTAGGTACACCCAATTATAGGAGAACACAACATTCTTAATATACAGTATTTCAAAAGTAATATAAAGTCTAGAGATAAGAAAAGAAAAGACTTAAGAAACCGTTTAAGCCTTTGCGCAAATCAAATGAAAATAATCAAATGTTCGTGATTTTGTCGTGGAACTTATCTCCCGAATATGCATCGGTTGCGGGGCGAAACAATCGTTAAGTTTGTGATAGTGAACGTGTTGGGTATCGTGGTGGTGATACTGGAGATTTGTAGTGTGTTTTTGTGAATCCTGCATGTATCAGATGTGATGACATATACTCCACTCTATAGTTACATTTAGCATTATATATATTTCCTTGTTAATTTGTCGCGGATTATAGCAAAATAATTATATTATTTCTGTTGTATTACTACTCATAGATTTTGAATATCATTGAGTATGTCATTTTAAAGTCCTAATAGTTTTCGTGTATTGTTTATTATATCAGCATGTTTGAAAAAAATTAGAATTATTTAATTGAATAAATAAAAATCGCTTACTTCAAGTCTATTATGGCAGAAACATCTTTCTTTATTCCTTGTTAAGAAAATTTCAATAACGAAAATTATTACTTTTTTTATTTGTCATATTTTATGACACTTTACTATTGTCATTAGTGATTTTCGTTCAACTTTGTTTTATCTGAGAACTAATAGTTAGATAATGAATTCATTAAGTCATGAATTGTTTCGGTAATCGTAAACGGTGTTCAGTTAAATTGTTAATTTTATCTTATCTATTTCATTAATCTGTACGCAGTTGAATAATATTAGTTAATTAACCTTCGTGTTTTAAAATGATCTACGGTCTAATCGAGAAACGAATTTTCAATTAATGTTTATGAAACGATCTTATCTTTTTTCTATTTCGATTTATTAAATTTATATTAATTTTCTGTTTCAAGCATTAATTGACAATAAAGCTATAACCAAAGTAGTAACTTTAAACTCCATAAAAAAATGTAATGATAACTAATACACTTCCATACAATTTTGGGTCTAAGATGTAAATAGATCAAAATGGCACCAATGAATAGCTTTTTATTATTTAATTATTACTCAAAATAGTCAACTGTAACTTAATTTTAATTTTCACTTATTCTAATAATTAAACTCAAGATTTTGTAAATCTAAAGCAGAATTGTAAAAGATTTAGCAAAAGTGAGGTTACGAAATTCTTATATGTTAAACAGCAGATTTTTGAATTATGACATACTTTGAAGCATAGATAAAGCATGTGATAAATTGAAATTATCAATTAGACACAAGGTTTAACAGAAAAGCTTATTAGATCCGGCAAAACTTATTAAACCATGGGAATTTGAACCTTCTCGAAGAAACAGTCACACGGTCTCACCGTTGGGCTAACACAGAAAAAAACAAATCGGGAATTAGGTACTTCTCGCAGGTTTCGTACATAATCCAGAAAATGTATCAGCGCTCGGTCGTTGAACCCTTGCATGCGAGCAATACTAAGACTGCCCCCCGGCATCGGCCGCTCCGGTGCTCATGAATTATTGATTACCAGTACCACGGCACGGCGAGCGGAGAGCTTTAGGGAATGTAAGCTCTATATTTAAAAACAACATCATAAAAACGAAAGTATGTGTCTATTCTTTCCAATTTTACATCTTAAGCACTGGACTCATAGTAATTAACACTATATGTCTTCGTCTCCGATACTCCTCTATCATTCGTCAACTCTGGTGTCACTCCTTTTATATGCATATAATTCTTCACACTTTTCTTTCGACCCCTCTCTAGTCATACATCCATCCACATTCATATTTAAAACTTTTTTGGACAGGTAATTTTCATCCCTCCTCATTACATGACAATAAAGTACAAAAAACCGTTTTTCTTTCAGAAACAGGGAATAAAAGTTACCCTTAATAATTTGAGTGAATATCAACGTTTAATTTGACGTGAACGAAGTCGCGGGTACATTAATAATAAATATAAACATATATATATTTTTTTGAGAACTCCTGAAAGTAAAAATGAAAGTGTCTACCTAAGGTCTGAACCTGCAAACGGTTGGCAAAAGCCATCCGCGCACACCGTTCGGTCACTAACGCTTTTGTATATAAAATATAATGAATATCCGTTTTGTTTTAATGAAACTAAACTAATTAATATTTATTTGAAACGAAATCATTACTGTGACGAGCAGAACCACAGCGCGGAACGTTCATTGATTAGCTTCTGTGTATATTGATTAAAAAGCACAGCTTATCAGCAAAACGATAGGTTAATTATTTATTTCAAAGATTTAAATAAATAATTCTTATAATTATAGGTAATAACTAATTTATAATTTGCCTCATCAAGGGGCGAAAGACGATGCCATTTTCGGGGCAAGACGATGCAATTCTCGGAGCAATCTCACGTACGCATGATTTGTATACCACTAACATATAAGGAGTTGAAGATTCAAATGTAAAATATTCAAGTACTTTGTATGTTTTCAGTACTTTTGAATCGTCAATGTTATTTAAGAAGCTTCCTCTGATTCGGGAAGGTTGCTCCTACCGAGAAGAACCAGCAAGAGACTCGGCAAATAATTTAAGAAATATATATATGTATATTTATTTAATTTGAGTAATTGATTATATGTTAATCGTTACTTGGTGGCTGACTGCAGTTAAAATATGCTTCTATCATTCAATATTATGTTCAATTTAAGTAACAGCTTCGTTTAAAAATGATTTCTCAACTTATGTGAAGGCAAATCTAGATTAGATAATCTTAAGGAATTTTGCTATAAAACGTGGACAAATTAATTTCGAACCTTCTGGAGGTACAACATAGGCTACATTAGTTCATGTCGGTTTCTAGTCTGTCCTTGTATATTTTCGTCGTGAATAAATAAATGTTTTGAATTTTAATTTGATTTTATTAATTTAAAATACATAGCATATATTGTACATGGTGTTCTTCTAAAAACTAAAAAACTGTGTTTAATTATAGCAAAAGTACTATAATTAACCACAGTTTTTTAGGTTCCGGTCTTAAAAAGAATCCACTCAGATAAAGAAAAAAGAAGATTTGAATTTGTTTTCATTTAAACTACTTGTTCATTTAAAGCTGTTCCATGTAGCTTTTATATTTCTCTGTGTACATTTACAGAATCTGCAGTACTCAAAAGATATTAGGACATCGCCGTGTGTTCTGTACGATAATTTAGCAAGTCGACATTCCTCGCTCGTGATCGCATTATTCTGGCTCGTATTATATTCGAACCCCTGTCTCCGACCTCCCAGCCCTAGCCAACTGTAATATACATTCCTTATGCGAAGACACGTCTATTTTTAAATCAGATCCTTCTTTTTTACTGCGAACTAGTTAAATATAGTAAAGTAAATGCACTTTTTGCAAACATACATTACATTACAGCAACAAAATAACTATTAAAAGGAAACGTATACAGAAAGCTTCCATTGGGGTTTATGTCTATACTAATATATAAAACTGAAGAGTTTGTTTGTTTGTTTGTTTGTTTGTTTGTTTGTTTGTTTGTTTGTTTGTTTGTTTGTTTGTTTGTTTGTTTGTTTGAACAATGAAAGTTATTCAATATAATTAACTAACAAACTAATTTTATGTTCAAAATTACAGTTCGTGAAAAAATTTGTGACACATTAATTTCTAAGCGGACGAAGCTGCGGGCACAATATGCGTATGATAAGAATGCGTAAAATATAACTATTGAATATTATATTTTGAAAAATCAATTGCCGAGTTTCTTCTGGCTCTTCTCGGTAAGAGCAATTTATCGAACTAGCTGTAGAATAATCGATTCAACAGCACTTGTTTAGTATCTATTTGGTTTGATTTGTGTAGCAGTATCTACTTGGCTTGGCAAGATACACATCACCACACCATACTTTAGCTCAGCATACTGATTAGTTTTAAGTCAATACGGGGTCCTTATTCATCAGAGCTCATGAATAAGGACACCGTATTGGCTTAAAACTAATCGGGTTCATCCGATAGAATAAGAGGTGAGTATAGCCGGTTTGGGCTGTGAAAGCCCAACGTTGAAATTATGTGACACTTTGGAGGAGTAACGGGTTCATACCCCGGTAGGCACCAATGAGTTTTTCTGTTAAAATCTTGTGTCTAATTGATAATTTCAATTTATTACACGCTCTACAGTGAAAGAAATATGGTGAGGAAATCTGCATGTCCTTAGAGAAATCTAGGGATATAAGTAACCTACCAATCCACATTGGAGCAGCGTGGTAGCTCCAACCCATATCTTCAAAAAGGAGAGAGGAGATATGTCCAGCAGTGGGATAGTAACAGGCCGGTACTTCAGTTTCATAGCTACTCACCATAATCCATATTAAAAAATCAATTGAATTGTGTGCAAAGATGCGGGAAAGTCACAGTTAAGACTTGTTGAACGGGCATGCTGAAGTCAATGTCGATGTTACGAAAGCCGAACTTGTTCTTAATCGACAGACATCGATACTGGTGAAGGTCGGCTACTTTTCTGCAGAGTGCAGCCAAACTGCAGCGGATGCCGGCTGACGGCCGCGCGGTTACGGCCGCAAGGTCGACCGTTACATCTTGTGATGTAACGCTATTGTACTATACAGAACGCTAATTTTATCTCAAATCAGTAACCCATAACTTAGAGCAACGATGCAATATAGTTATTTACAGCGTGTCGATTTATCTGTGTCAATTAATACATACCAATATTATAAGAGCGAAAGTCTGTTTGTTTTTTAAGATTTCACGGCTTATTTATGGCAATATTTATGAAATTTGACACAATTAAGTATTACACCGGGATAACAGAAAAAAGGTACATGAAAAATACCTCTTACGGAAATAGGTGAAAAAATAGCGCGTATTCTAGGGAATTAGAAAATCGACGTAGGCGCGGTGAAAGCTTTCATAATTCCAGAATGTACAAGAAATAAATATGTTGTAATGTAAATCCATACCTACTACAAAATAAAAAAATTATGATAATATTTTGCTATTGTAATGTGGCGCAAATAAAGTCGCGGGGTAACGAGCAATTTCAATGACCATACCTAACGATCTTCTGGTTGGTATGGAGATAGTCGAAGGAGCGTCATAAGCTATCTTTTTCTTGCTGCTGAATTTCACTTAGACAAAGGTACAGGGACAAGCTATGTTTTACCTCAAAATTATTAATTATTACCGAGTTATATTAACGCTTTCTAATATTATGTTATTTAACTGAAAAATTACAAAACTTCTAAAGCAAACGTTGGAAAAGCTCATAGTGAGCTAGAATGGTCTTTTCTGTAAACTTTGTGAAAGCACATAGCTTAAAGAACTTTCCGTGTTTTGATATCTGTTTAAGAACAGAAACCATAAAGCCCAGCATGACGTAAATATTAGTGTTCACGCGTTTAAAAAAACATATTTTAAATATTAAAGTAGTAACTTTTTGTAGTATCTAATAAAAAAGTAATTTGAAATTTATAAAACCAAAATTATGATACAAATACTGAATGTTAATCCTTCCTTATTTAAATAACTCTAACAATAAAAAACCTTAATTGAGCATTATTTTAAAATTTCCGTCCGCTTGCAAACTTCCGCGTGTTATTTCAGTTAAGTTTAACAATAAATGTTTATTATCTAGTCATACACTTGAGAGCATAATACGTTTTTTATTTAAATTAATCATAATTAAACTTTTAAATTTCATACTAAATCGCAATTAGGCAGAACATAATCATGTAGAATACATCAGAACTCGGACGCTTCATCAAAAATTCCCTTCTCGTGAAATGTCAGACCACCCCTATTCTGCTGATATAGCATTAACGTGAATTGTCCGTATCGTTTTGTGACATAACTAATCGTTAACTTCAACAGTTATTAAATACTAATATATAACTTCAAGCAAGACAAGGTCTCCGTCTTCTGCGAGGACATTATTTCGTGGAAGGAGGCAGCGAAGCGGATCCGGGAAGTCGAGACCCTGTGCCCAAGACAATAGCGTGCCGTCCTAATGGGGACCTTCCGGGCGTTCCGATCGGGGGTACGGACACCAACCTGAAAAGATCCCCAAGGTGGTTGATGCATCTGGTGCTCCCGATGAATCCCATGTTCCATCCCAGGGAAGGGCCACTATTAGAGAATCCCCGACATACAGGTATGAAAGGAGGTGGCGGATATGGTGGCAATGTTTCCAAAGGTTGCCACCATCAAAAACTAACAATCAAATAGACCATAGCTTATCTTTGAAAAAATAATTTAATACAAGCTATATTCATTACATGGCACTCATCCTTGTGAATGACAGTTACATATAGCATCCACGACACCGTACCGAGAGAGATAACGTAATTACCATACTGCAGTTTTCACCTTGACTTTATGTTCAAAGTGCGCCGCGCACTGTCTCGCCTAGCGCACTTTTAAATAACCGGTCGACAGAGCTTGGATTTTTTTTACAAATAATTGCGGCTCGATATTAAGCCTCAATGCCCGCATAAATTCCGCAATAAAGGACAAGGCCGCGGCTGAAGATGCTATCTCGGCAAATGCATGCTAGTTATCCGAACAATCTTAAAATAAACAGATTGTAAGTACATATTGCTAAAATAAGTATAGTTTTATTGTATTTTCATGTACTTATACTACAGTTAAAAAAAGGACGATAAGGGCGGTATTAAACGCTCATTTTCTGTTTAGTATTTGATTAATTAATTGGCCCGCGTGATATCAGTGTAATTCATTGAAATTTGGAACATAAACCTACTTATTGTGAGTTAATCATAATAGATAGAGACATGCTATCCTAAACATTTTAGTAGTATTTTCATTTCATTTTAGTATATTTAGACTTCATTCATATTCCTGCCCTTATCCACTCGAAGTGGGGTTGGCAAAACATGTTATAAACATATTGTCACATGATTTGGCTACGTATTACGACTGGCCGCCTGCCTAATGTTAACTTACTTTAGTCGCCTTTTACGACACGTCGGTAAGAAATGAAGGTGGTCTATTCTATAAAGAAGGATACCATACAGCAACAAATTTTCAAATTCAAATAATTCTTTATTCAAATTGGCTTTTGCTAGCACTTTAAATTTCAATGAAGCTACGACTGGTTCGGAAAGGTTCTTACCGAGATAAACAAGCGAGCAACGGCGGTCACTCTTTTCAAACAGAACAACAGATAAATAGACTAGATTAATATGGATAACGCTCCTTTTATAAATTTAACTGAATAGGGAGCTAATTGCTTACGATAACTTAGCTAGCGGTAACGGTTAGTGTAATTGCAAATTGTGTCAACGCAGCGAGCCGCGTTGGACGCCAAGCAACGGAACTCTCGCATCGACAATTATTATGATAGTGGACCCGTTCGCGAATCGATCGCCGCCCAATACACAAAATATAGCGTTTGACTCTATAATATTAGATACGGGTCTATAATGTTTATAAGAATAACTCTGAATAATAGTATTTAGGTTTAATAGCCATGGGGGTTGGAGTTACTCGCGCCCGTAGGTTTAACTTAAGTTAGATTCTTTCACAGTCCTCATAACGCAGTCCTACACGTGATCCCCGGGTAGTACTAAACGAGTAACATTGATGGTGGTAGGCTTCGACCCTGGCTGGTGTAACCACACTACAGACAAAGCCGTCCCGCCAAGCGACTTGTCGTGTTCCCGTACGATGCCTGTACTAGCTGATAAAAGGGAAAAGGCTCCAGGAAATAACAGGTTCCGGCTTACGCTATCATATCACCAATTGGGATTTTTTTTCTAGAGGATATATTTCGGAGAGTGTGCCCAGGTACTTCACGACCTTGTTCCACCATCGCCTTTTTATTATCGGACCGCTAGGCGCCGGGAGAAGTTCCACCACTACGTTATTGACCTCCCCCGAAGGCGCACGGAGCGCTTCGCTTCGTTATTTCTACTGTACACAGCACGGGAATGGAATTCTCTCCCGGCGGAATCTATCTTTCCCAACACTTATCATATGGGTACTTTCAAAGCAAGGGTGAATAGGCATCTTATAGGCATGCGCGTTCCACCTTAGACTGTATCATCGCTTACCATCAAGGATGATTGTAGTCAAGCACTCGCCTATTAAACAATAAAAAATAATGTAAGTAGAATTACGCAAGTAGAGGATCGCCCTCTTTCTTACCGAGGTGTCGTAAAATACGATAAAGTAAGTTGACGTCAGGCATGCGGTCTGTCATAAAATAGGTAGCCAAACCAATGTTTATAACATGTTGTGCCGACCCCACTTAGAGTGGGATAAGGGCAGGAGAATGACGAAATAGTACTAAGATCTAAGTGACACTGTCATTCATTGTAATTCTTGCATTATGATGTTACTAAATCTGATTTGAAATGGTCTCTAGGCGTCTCGATGATCCCTACAAATATTACAAATACCACAGTCTGTCAGTTTGTGCGATAAAGCAATATTGTTGAAATTACACATTAAAACTTATCCACAGAGGTGTGGTGGTGGGTTCGTCCTCAGTAATAGGAAAAAAACTGCATATTATTATGATTATAGGGTATTTTAACACTGAAGTTAATGCAAACGTAGTCGCCGATAGCTTGTTCGTTATATGTCCATAATAGACAACAAAAAAAAGGTGTTATAAATTAATTTAGATGGCTTAGGGAATATTCAGGAAAAATTCTGCAGTTAAAAGCATATAAATCTAGATAACGTATAGGGTATAAAATACCCGTTCTCCCTTCGACAAAAAACAAAAATACAGTATTTCAGGGTATTTTAACATTTAAGTTAACGTGAAAGAAGTCGCGGCTACAGTTTATAAACAAATAAGTTAACATCCGCACCCCACAATCAATATTTAGTCAAACTTGAAGCATCGTTTATTTAAACTACATGGGAAACAAATCAAAGTAAATAAGTTTTGTAGAGGTTTCATAAATTCACAACAGTTTGGTCTGTCATTAAGATTTCTATAATGACAGACTTTTCTTTACTGCTATTTTTCAACGCTTTCTACCGATTTCTTCAAGACAAGTTTTAAATTATTGTTCAGTAATGATATATTGGACAGCTACATTTTCTTATGTCAAGTTACATGCAATTGACAATAACAAATCAAAGATAGATTCTATTGTTGCTAATAAATAACTGTGAAATAACTCCAACTTATAATTTTCCATACTACAATTGATAAAGTAGAAAGTTGTTTACTTATTTTCACGTCTACATTTTATATGCGATATTTTGAAACATTAATCTTCTTATTGGTCTTGATTGGTATGAAAATTTTAATTTTGAATCGTCAAATGATTTTAAGAAGCTAAGCCGGGAAAATTTTAGACGCAGGAAAAACGAGTTTTAGACTGTTTTGACACGACCACATCAACTATTTTCAAACTAGCAAAAGATGCTTTTATTGATTAATATTTATTTATACCTACATAATTAATGTATGTATAATACCTACATAATTAATAATGTATTTCACAGACCCGTACAACCTACGTTCCTAGCGTCGTTATGCATAGATATTTGAGAAAAAGGACGCTAACTACCGGTGTAATCGAATATTTCCTTCGACCAAAATTGTCCTTATCCAAATTCTTGTCTTGTATCGTTTTTCTCAGGCTGTTCTCTAATTTCATCCTCTCTTCGCTTGCACTCCAAACCACTGAATATTCATTGCGTGTGTTCACGGTATAAGCGGCAGATACCGATATGCACAACTATTAATAGCAGCGTTACCTATGAATGTTATTATGTTTGTTACGCAATGACTCATCGGTAGGCCTTCCGCAATTTCTAACTGTACTTTCAATACTATATATCAATTGAAAATATGAATTATCACCTCTGATTTTTTAATATTTTTCGAGAAGAGCAATCGATACTCCATGAACTCGGCGACAGGCTGGTACAAACCGACTACAGTCCGACCACATTTTAAAATACTTTTGTCACTAGTTCAAATAACGTCTTGTGGTTCAGCGCAAAGTTGAAGATACCAAACCTCGCCGTCTATGCGATTAAGTAAAATCTGCTGTTGGTGGCCTTTTCATGGCAGCCTGGATGATGACCAACAGAAAGAATCAAATCATGTGTGAGTGTCTCAGCATAAATAAAAAATGAGCGAAATGATTTTCATCCTAGATGGTACTGCTTATATGTACAGAACTATTTGGCTGACAAAATAATGAACTAATTAATTGAAGCTAACTAAACCTAATAATCAATTCTAATATTATAAATGCAAAGATCTGTCTCTGTATAGTCAATATTAATGTAATTTAGTACGATTGAAGCTTATACACTGAGCTAGAAATAAACCCAATTTTTCCATTGGGAATAGAAAAATCACATTGATAAAACTACAGCTAGTTATTTAACAAAGATAATATGTAAGACATTGATCCTATTGCTGTAAAAGTATTCTACGAATGAAAAATCGAAATTTGTTTGTCATTAATTAAATAAAAATTGTGATACATCCGATAACATTATCCTTAACATATCTTTAACCTAATCAATGGTAAGATAATGCAGAATTTGTAGCTTGCATTAATAAGAGACGTATGTATACTTGGAAACTTATAAGACGCGTGACTGAATTGGCCTAAATTTGACACGGTTTACGAACTCTTAGTAGTAATCAAAAAATTGAGAAGATTACGTCGTTAACAGTTAAATTCACATACATTAACCATTTGGCTGACTGGATGTTCTACTTCTCCACTTAAACTAGGTTCTATGTCCCATATATGAACGTGTAAGATTAACGATGACGGCACTGTGGGCTACTTCAAATCGGCACGTGGTTACCTTTATAAACTATGCGTGTACTAGTATGGACACATTAAACCGTGGGTGGCCATATCCATACTGGTTAAGGATCTAGCTTTAACATTATGAAAATAGTACCTCGTGTGTTAAAACTTAACAACGTCATTCTGAAAATTGAATTGGTCAAACGCTATTGGTAAAACATTTTGTTACTGTGTTAAAAGGTTCCATAATTACTTAACTTAATTCAAAGAACTAGAACTTAGAATAGTAAGCTAAAAAATTTAAGAACGTCATTTCGAAAATTTCAATGGTCAAGTCAATGGTGTTATACACGCTGTGACTGTTAGAAGGATCTATTACATTACAAGAGTTAAGAAAAAACTCAAGTTTTAAATTAGTCGTTACTTTTTAGAGTATTTGATTTTGCAATTTTAAGTCGTCCACACACGTCGTCACCATACCCGTAGTAAAGTGCTTTTCGTAGAATCCTAGATAATCGTTCTTGGACATAAATATACAATAAAAATTAAAAGGGAAAAAACTCTTAAGATCTATCTACTGAGAATGCTTCGGTCATTGAACAATAATTATTAACTAAGCCTGCACGATCAAAGTAACAACAGGTACACTCAAATAATTTATAGAATTAGGCGTTTCTTTGCGGAGATCCATAATACAAAAGTAATAATAAAATTATTTTGCTATAATCCGCGAAGAATCCTTCTTCGCGGATTATAGCAAAATAATTTTATTATTACTTTTGTAGGTACACTTAACTCAATTTAACTTATCTCGTATTCCTGAAATGCTGTGAAATAATTTCTATGTGATTAAAATGTATTCAAAATTGCAATTCGGTAGCCCATTCGTGACATTTTATTAGTTGTCCATTCTCGCGTATAATTCTATAATTTATAGAACAAATAAGTCCAAACAAAGTTGTACATTTCTTGAATCCTATTAACGCTAACGGCCTGTATTTTCCGAAATAGATCTTGCTGATTATATTTGACTCTATAAACCAAATAAGAAAATACTAATGATATCATATCCAAGAATGGTACACCATTGTCACGAAGGATTTGATGCGTGAAAATACGAGACAATGTTCCAAACTGGGGTCTCGTTATCTTATTAGCGAAATGTATTACGAACGTATTGCGAACATCATAGCCACGCTATGATGTTCGCAATAAGGTCGATAATTTTATGGGTTCATGTTTCCTCTGAAGCGGACAAGACATGGGTAATTGAGGACTCGTTTATGGCGCATAATGGCGCGTCGTGACTATTGGTTTAAATGCCTAAACGATCGGTTTTGTATAAGACATGAACGCGAGCTATCTTTGAAAGGTTTCCAAATACATAAGTATTATGGATTATGGAAATTTAAAGCGGCGTTTAAATATTTGCTAATATTAAATTGTATTCAGTTTAAATACATGCGTATTTTAATTTGACAGTGCTTGAATGACTCGAGTGCTTGACATTAGAAAGATGTCCTCTTTTAATATGTTTGTTTGATGTATAAGTCCGAATGTAGAGTTAAAGTGCGAAGTAACTCTTCTCTACTTTATTTAACTTAACTCTAGTTAACGAATACGAGACGTGAAAAAGATGAACTTAAAACTAAAAAATTATGCAAATTAGGCTTAGTAATTAGCACTTGTGTTGTCGCTAGCAACATTTTTCTGAGGTTTTATCTATCAATTACTGGACACACTGAAGGCGGCGTCATCTTTACTCCCGCCATTTTGGAGTCTTCATCGTGCATTGGAATTTGGAAATGACTGGAGCGGCATTCAGTGTCCAACACTGGTGCCCAAAAGTCGTGTGGTAACCGGCTGAGTAGAATAGTCTACCCTCATTTTTTACCGAAGTGTAGTAAAAGGCGACTAAGGTAAGTCGACCCGCAGTGTGGTATCCGGCTGAGTAGTATAGACCACCCTCAAATCTTACCGCGGGGCGTAAAATACGACTAAAGTAAGTTGACGTCGACGTGACGTGACATGTTGTACCGTCCCCACTTGGAGTGGGATAAGAGCAGAAGGATGATATAGGTTATTATCGCTAACGCTACTTAAATAAATGCATACGACACAAATAAAAAATGAATCATAATGTAAAAATTCTCCCATTGTTTCCATTTTCATGTTTCAGTTTCCAATCCATTTTTTTTATTGTTGACTTAAGAATTCGATGTAGGTATTAATTGTACACTGTTAGGTATTGTTTTTGTTGCATTAGTCAGCCATTTAGTGTCGAGCAAATAATATACGGTTATTATTGTATTTCCACGCTGTTTGTGTTGTAGGTCCTTGTATAATTTGATTAATATCTGTCGAATGTGTTTACTACCAGCTGCTACCGGAGTGGGCGTGGGCTTGGATACACTAGTAAAATGTAAAATGCCACTTTAGGCAGAGAATATAAAGGAGTGTAGACAGTAGTGTGTATAATATAATAAATCATTGCAAGCGAAAGCTGATTTAATCTATAGTAATATAAAAGAAAAGTTTATTTTTTTTAAACGCGCTAATCTCAGGAACTACTGCACCGATTTGAATAATTCTTTCAGTGTAAGATAGTCTATTTATCGAGGAAGATTATAGACTATAATATCACGCTAAGATGAATAGGAGAGGAGCTGCAATAATTAACATTGCGAAAACAGCAAAATTAAAAGCATTCTAGTTAAAGAAAAAAACCTCACTTCAGTTTTAATATATGGATTTAGTTTTTAGACGAACGCTGTTATAATCTGTACAACAACAAAAAAAACTTGGTAATTTGAAATTAGAGAGAAATTACTGTCAACTGTCTAGTAAATTATAATTGTTTTCAAGCGAGAAGTGTTATGTCCAAGCGGCACAAGATCGTATGGTGTGGAGATCCCATGAAGAGACCTCCAGCAGTGGACATCCATCAGTTGGGGATGATGACATATATAGTTTTAATTGTGCCTTAAAGTGTACATTTATAAAAGTTAGCTTCTCATATTTATTTTATACTTTCCTTCAGCTTCAACGAACCCTAAACTACACGTAAAAGTTATGAAAGTAAAAAATAGTAGTCGTTCATATCTCGGCTACGTTATGGCCGCACCCCATGAGTTACAAGCACGTGCCGCATGATGTCGCTATGACATCGCCGGGCTAGTGTGGGTGATGCGATCTACGCCCGGCCCACACCAATATCAATCAGTGTTATTGCGATCCGATCGGAATGCATTTAATGGCTGTGTTGTCATAATGCTAACAACAAAACATATGTTTATTTATACATTAATGATTTAAATTTGATTTATTACGAAGTTAGATATAAAGTACCTGGGTGACAGAGCCTTGCTCGGTAATTTTTAAAATATTTGTAAAGAAAAATGAAAAAATAATAGGGCAGTGGGGTCGATCCCAGGATTTTTACCTCTCTAGACCGCCCGTTCTCCAAATGAACTACCATGACTCTACATTTGACAGCGAAAAATTGTGATTGTATTCAACGTAAATTAAAAAAAAAAATTAGAACCCCCTACATGCTGAATTTCAGGAAAATCGTTGGAGCCGTTTCCGAGATTAACTTATTTAAATATTAAAGATATTTGATTTTTTACGATATAAATGATTTATGAAGTGTGGCATCCGGCTGAGTAGAACAGATCACCCTCGTTTCTTACCAGCGTCGTTAAAGATGACTAAGATAAGTTGACCCACAATGTGGTTAGTTAGTAGTATCAGTTAGTAGAACAGACCATCCTGTTTCTTACTGAGGTGTTATAACACACGACTAAGGTAAGTTGACGTCAGGCAGGCGGCTGGTTGTAAAAAACGTAGCCAAATCCAATGTAACATGTTGTGCCGAATCGACTTACAGTGGGATGAAGGTAGGAAAAGATGACTGATGATGATAAATTAATGACTTAAATTTGATAATTTTGAAGGGTATTCGAAATATTTAATTTTTACGATTTAAATGATTTACGAAGTAATTTCAAATACTTGTATTTGAAAAGTAATAACACTTAAAATTCTGAATAGCACATCCTTATTGCATTTCAAAATTTAAAAAAATGTATGCTTTTCTTACTTGCCTCCACTCAAATAAATGAAAAAAGAAATTCTCAAAAAAGGAACAAACCGAAAATCAAAGTTAAAACATTCTTAGTGAAGAAAAATTTAAGAAAATTAAATTTTTCTTTCGATAACAGCTGTTATAATTGTTAGAGATAAATAACAATATATTAATTAGGCTAGTAACACCATCTATTGCATACGATGTAAAACTTTATAACCTTCCTTTTTACTCTGTAGAAATATACAGTCTGTTGAAAAACGCCAACGAGTTTTATTAATAATAGATAAAAGTGGCTAAGTTAATATCTAAAATAAAGGAGGGATAGAGGTGCGTAGAGACAGTTTGTATTTTTTTTATATACGCCCGATTACCAGTCGGCAAAGTCTTGTCGGTTAGTTGCTAAAATATTTAATAGACAGATTACGTTGTCAGTATTACAGAAAAGTATGTTTGTAAATATGAAGCAGTTCTTCATTATAATCTAATTGTAAAAGATAATGTCTTTAATCACAGCTCATTTCCGGTGCAATTAAACGCTCCACCGACGATCCCAAACGTCACAGACAGACAGAACAATGTCATTACAGTTATTAGTTATATCTATGTTATGTACATTATCGATATTGGTATAAGATTCTATAATAAAATTCCGCAATCAATTTCAACTTTGCCATTACAGCAGTTTAAAAACACAAAAAAATAAGGGTGGTCTATTCTACTCAGCCAAATACCAAACGTCGACTTACCTGAGCCGCTTCTTACGACATTCTTCTTTTGTCGCGGATTAAACCAAAATAATATTTTCATTAGTTTTCTACTACGGACATCCGCAAAGTAACGCCTAATTCTATAAATTATTTGAAAAAGGAGGCTTTTGCCTAGCATTTATATAGTAACTCATAAGAAGCACTCTGAGGACGACGTTCTTCGACGCTAGTAGAGCTTGTTCGTTGTACAGTCTACTTTTGCATCCTCAAAGATTTTGCGCTCGCCCTTCCCCATCAAAATATCCTAGCTCGAATTCCTTGGCACCGACGACCATATTAGTCTTAACAAAAGTTTTGCAGTCCGTTTTGAATACAATAGAATATATTATACAGTTAGATATAATTTAAGACGTTTATCAGGTGAGAACTGTCAGTTATTTATTACTAATACGCAGTGCTCATTCAGTCGCTGCCCTCCCACGTTTAAACCAACACCCCCCCATACCTCAGGCCGCTCCTCTAATTGAATGTAAACACTGGCATGTATGGGCTGATGACGTCATCACCACCACGTGGTTTAGGCAACGAACTAAAGCCATATCGATGAAATTTGGTAAAATTGAACTATACAGAGGAGAGATATTACAGAATAAAAATATTCCCATTTTTCCTTTAGGACCAGGAATAAACTTATCTTTATATATTGAAATGAGTTTACTTTTTTGTATGTATGTTATATGTATATGTTTATATGTTTGACTGGCCCGTTGGCGCAGTGGGTAGTGATCCTGCCTTCAGCTCCGCGGGTCGCGGGTTCGATTCCCGCCGAGGGCCAACATTTTGTATAAAAAAAAAAAATTAATTTGTTGGTCTTTGAGCCTGGGTGTTTATTTGTATTTAAGTATGTATTTAGAAAATATATAAGTATATATTCACCAGTTGTCTGTCTACCATAACACAAGTATTAAGTTACTTACTTTGGGGACGGACGACCGTGTGTGTAAGTGTCCCATATATTTATTTATTTATTTTATGTATATTTTGAGAATCTCTGAAATGGCTTCAACGATTTTCCTGAAATTTAGCAAGCAGGAGGTTTTAAGGAAAATCGTCCTAGCTAAGTTTTATTTAAAAAAAAATGTTTTATCTCTCTTTTTGGGCATTAAAAAAATTACAAAAATTTACATTGAATATATAAAACACTATTTTTGCCGAAAACTGTCAAGTAGCGTAGCCTATTCGGGAAACGGGTGGTCTCTACAAATGAAAATACCTAGAATCGAGCTCCACACACATAATTATTTCTTTCTTTTCTTTTAATTTTTTCTTATTTAAAAAAAAAATTACGGAGTTAGGCTCGGTTAACCAGGTACTAGTACTTAACTGCTTTACCTTAGGTAACTAGAATTTGTGAATCATATGCACTTCATACCCATGTAGGGTATGAAGTGCATATGATTCACAAATTCTAAATCTATAAGGTATGAAAACAGTTCACATTTAAATTTAGCATTAGATAGTTTTTTTTTAATTACTGATTATAGAAAATAATATTATCATTTCTTTCATATGTGATAAATAAAAAAGTCACGTGTCACAACTGCATTTTATATTTGTGAAGCGAGGCATCTATTTGACATGAATCAATTCATCACAATGTTTAAAAATATGCTAATGTTATGAGTAACACATTACAAGATGCTAAAATATTTTTTTTTCTATTTATTAATCGAGTATAACAGATGAGCACATTATGTGCCACTTACCTTTTGTTTATGCAAAACCAAACAATATTAAATTTGATCTAAATATTTTTAAATAAAATCTCTAAACATTCAAGAACTTAGTTCCTTACCTGAATTTAAATTGTGGCATAGACAATAAAGAAATAACTTAGGTACTTATGGTTATGAATAAACCAAATGTTTCTTGTTTATAAATAACATACTATTGGTGTTCTTATGATAATTATAAAAAGGTTAATTACATCCTCAATTATTATTAAAATGTTTATAGCACTAGGTGATATATACTTTGATTTTAAAATCAATTATTAAGTAAAGCACGAAAAATTGGGGTTAATGACTGTAAAGGACTCTTTGGTCTTTGTTCTTTATTGTAAGTTTTAGTAAAAGCAAACAAACGCTGTGATAGCCCATCGGTGATAACGTGCGATTCTTTCGCGGAGGTCACAGGTTCATAACCCGGTCAGACGCCAATGAGCTTTTTTTATTATTAAAACTAATTTATCTGATTGATAATTGCAATTTATAACACGCTTGGCAGGAACCTGCATATCTTTAGATAATCCCTGTGAAATCTACCAATCCGCATTGGAGCAGCGTGGTAGGTCTTAGCTCCAATCCTTCTCTCCTTTTCTAATTAATTATTGTTCCCTTTTCTTAATCTATCCGAGGTCCAAATTAATATCATGAAAGTCGGAATGAAAGTTTAAATTTAGTAAATAACCCAAAAAAGGTTGATTCATTATAATTTACCAATAGTATAGAGGTATCATCAAAGTTCACAGCTTACAGTTACAGCTTATGTGCCGATTTTATATTACGTGATTTACTCAACGATGCTTCTACGTTAGCTTCATCTTAGTCAGTGTTGTTGTAACAGCTTTTGAGGCTAACAACATATTGTGCTAAAAGCTTAAAAAGATTAAGCAATCATTAGGTATTCTTCATAAAGGCATTAACTCCCCAATCGCTAACATAATCCATCTACAATCTCTATTCATCTCCCGTAACATCCCAATGTATCGGTACACATAGACAATATAATTAGCGGTGTCGATGAACCCACAAAAGAAGCCGCCCCACCTCCGTTACGCGTAATTTATAGCGATCATACGTTATAGATCGTACCGATACAAGTTAACAGCCTCTTTGTTACACAAGCTTTTCGAAACATAAGAAATTCTTGACTAATTATAAAACTGTACTACCTGCACTTAAGAAGATTTACTCAGATAAAGGACAAGAATCTCTATAATTTCTCTCACAAAGAGATCTTTCTATCTGTAACTATGTGCATTGATTCGTTAATAGTTATTAATTTTAGTATAAAATAAGTAGTTTAGTAAGTTTAGTATAAACCAATATGAGTTGTTTAATAACAGTTTCGATAAATAATATCATAAGTTCTGAGCTAACTATGCACTGCACCGCTTTTGATGAATTTTAGTATAAATTCGATAATAATAATACTCCATCAACGTTTTACGTGCATTTCGTAGTGCATGTTTTACGAATCCTCTATTTATAAAATACGCAAGTCAAGTTAAAAAAGCTTTTAACAAAATTTTATGTTACTACTGTTAACCGTCGAGGAGTTCCCGCGTCTGGAGCTAATCCTTGCATCAGCATTAGGTCATGCTTATGATAAAATGCATTGTCATCGGGAGTGGTCCAGTATGTAAAATTTCGGCTCAACCGGACCCCAACAAGTGAGATAAAATTTAACTTGCAAGATTCCACCTTCACATCCATACATGGCAAGTTAAATAAAATCCTTTAAAAACCGATAGTACACTCTTCTCTTAGCATTACAAAGATTTTCTTATCTTAAGGTAGCTAATCACGTATACTAGCACAATATTTTTTTAATTATTATGAAACTGCGTAGACTACTGCCTACTTCTAAAAGTAATTCTAAATATAAAACGTCTTGTATAGTAGTAATAGTGCTGATATATTATTGGCTAAATAAAATTGAATCTTTAAAATTATCAAAGATTAAAAAGTACAACTCCTGAAAAAGTTACGAATGGCAATACTATCACGTATGATGTTGCGAAGTGCGTAATAAGCAAAGTTAGTTCACAGTAATTAGGTTAATAGACCGAGCCACCCATAACTCGACTCATCAATTACCACACACGTTAGCACAGTTATTAATTTATTACAGACTTGCCCATTTAGTCATGTATTCATCGCCACAACAATTACCAACACAAGCACTAATATTCGTAATATTCGTTCGTTATTTGTGTATGCTAATTCATGTTATTATTTTGCAAGCAATGGTCGTCCACAAATGGACATATGTCCCTTCAAGAGATGCCCACACGACACGATCGTATTGATAAATGCAGAGGCTGCTCGATCTACGATCTTTAGAAAAGAAGTCTGTTCGCCGAGGCTAGGGCTAGTCTTCATTTCTTTTTTTAGTACAGATTTGCCATTGGTACCCTGGCAAATCTGCCTTACCTACTGACTTGGAAGCTTTAGTATATTCAAAACATTGATTAAATATAAATTTTAACTTTTCAAATTTCGTGGGGACTGTTGTGAATACCTTAAAAACATATTTTGGTTTGACTATTGAAAACAGTTCACCATCGGTTTCGAAACTTTATTTATGACTTGAACTGCTATAGCTTGGTGTAGGTCTAATAACGTAGATCAGCTCATCTTCCATAGAACCCAATACTACTACAGACATTCAACAGCAGACCTTAACTTGAGACGATGAATACAGAGTACTGTATTCATCATAGTAATGAGAAGCGTTTCAAATTTAATTCTGTGTCAATTCTAGAAAATACAAAAATAGTCGAAAATAGGATTAATAATCGAGCTAAATATCAAATTAATCCATACATACCGATAGTTTTGTTAATCCAGTCCGCCAGGTCTTCCTGCAAGGGGAACAGCTGTCTCGCCTGCGAGTACAGAATCTTCTCTCTATAAAAGTCCTCATCGTCCTCGCACGGGGTCTGCGCCGCCAACGCGCAGTCGGCCCTCTCGAAGCTGCTGGACATCTTTCTGTTCACCACGATGTCCCCGTGACCCACGCGCCTCTCCTCCAGCTTGCCCTCGAAGGTGCTCCTCACGTACTCGAAGGCGTTGGTCCGCTCGAAGGCATTAAAAATCCTATCGTAGTTCCCGCTGAGAGGGCGCTCGAAGGTCTTGGACTCCATGGGGGACGTCACCGACCACGACGCGCGGCTCCCGATTGCAGTGGGCCCGCAGCGGTAGTAAGCCATGGTGGCTCAAAAACCTGCGAACAAAGAGATCTTCGTCAGTGGGACCTTTGCTTCTTATGTATGACAATTTGATTCCTGACCATCTGTCATCAATAGACTTGCCAACTATGCTGTTAAAAACTGTACCTGTTATACCATTTTTCACTACAAAACGTTACATGTGTGTAACAACATGTTTATAACATGTTGTGCCGACCACACTTAGAGTGGGATAAGAGCAGGAGAATGATGATGTTAATGAGAAAATTATAATTTATTAATACTTTTGCTTTACAAGAATTGTACCAAATCGCTATATTCCAATACCTTGTCATCAAGTGTATTTGAAGTGATGCTGGACAGCATAATATTCAATGGTTTTTGTAATATTGTAGATTTAAATTAACTCATTCGTCGGTTTTAGTGAATGACCATTATATGTTCGGTGACATCAATTTTAATGGCTTCTTTAATAGACTTCGTTGAGGATGCGGCAGCCTTGGGCACGTCAATAGCCCTAACGTCATGACAAGTGGTTTTAAGTCCAAAACTAATTTGCATGTAACAAGGGCCGTTTATGTCTCAACAAAAACTAGTGACGAGACGAAGGTTATACGTCTAAGTGCGTAATTATAAATACAAAGGTGTAGTTTGAACAGTATTTGTCTGACGGTAAATTAGACAATCTCAAGTGATGAAAACAATTAAGTCCGTAAAAAGGATGTACAAGGCACTACAAAATACGAAATGGTAATAACTCCTGAACAGATTTTTAATATGAATCTGATGATACAAAATAAAAAAAGGTAAGAATCTTTACGGACAACCAGTTCGATTATCATTAGACAAAATTGAAGCATTTATTAAGTTATTGGTGAGTTGTATGAACTTTCAAAATAGTTTTTAAAGAAGACATGAGCGTCTGGGCTCCTAGACGACCTAGGTACATACATTATAAGTCACCAATTTAAATTCAAAATATATGTTTAATCAAGTAAACTTTTAAACAGCTTTTAAATCGTAAACTCTACTACTAGTTTGAGTTAGTTAGTAGTATCTTTTACCGAGAAAGCAAGAAACTGCGGCGGTTGCTCTTTTCAAAATATAATTCTTATATGACTAGTTGCATTTCGTCAATG
This sequence comes from Morpho achilles, assembly GCA_947086495.1. NCBI lineage: Eukaryota > Metazoa > Arthropoda > Insecta > Lepidoptera > Nymphalidae > Morpho > Morpho achilles. Next base: position 395,331 of record CAMTZB010000018.1, on the reverse strand, counting down.
CCATAGACTTTGCATAAAGTCCATGAGTAGCTAAATCAACGCATTTGTATCATTTATTTATTAAAATAATATAGCTTCTGTCATTCACTGAAGTTGAATTTGAATTTGAATTTGTTGTCACATGATTCGGCTAGGTATTTTACTACCGGCTGCCTACCTCGTCGTCAATTTATCTTAATAGCCTTTACGACACCTCGGTAAGGAATGGGGGTGGTCTATTCTACTCACCCAGATACCACACGGCGGGTTAACTTACCTTAGTGACATTTTAAGACGTATCGCTAAGAAATAAGGGTTGGTCAAATCTCCTCAGCCGGATACACGGCGGATAAAAATATAGCATCTGTGTGTTCACTTTGAATGTGCTATTATACATTTTAATAAATTATACATTACATAATACACTTCCTTTACTAGTGTAACAAAAATACCTATAAAACACTAGCTTATACCCGCGACTTCGTTCGCTTGGACAGTTGTCGTGTGATAGATCGATAATAGACGCTTTTAAATGTTATCCATTTTCTGTAGAATTAACAAGATTTCTAAGCCTATATTTTATGCCGGTGTATAAGGAATAAATGTGCCAAATTTCATCGATATTGGTTCAGTTGGTTCACCGTGAAAGAGTAACAAATACATCCATACTCACAAACTTTCGCATTTATAAAATTAGTATTGTAGTTATTTCGTGGTGAAAAATCACAATCACACGCATAGACCCAACACCTAATTTAGTAGCATTGCGAAAGAATCAGTCACGGGAACCCTACGCTAAAAGGATAATCGGTCGTTTAATATTCCACGGCGTCTGGTTACTACAATGGAGCCTTGAACTCTGCGGCGGAACAAAGCATGGCTGGCGGCACCACTACCACCATATACGCACCATCGTGAGAACGCTGCGAGCTACGAATATTTGATTTGTAACCGCTGATCGCACGCTTTCAGATAAAAAATCTGGACCAAATATATGGTTTTTATTTGAGTAAATACCTATATATGGTTTGTACACCAAAAACTCAATCTTAAAACGCGGTCCCATTTACGGCGAATAAACTATCGTTATCCAGCTTTTTATTTTCAGCTATGCTATTTACGTTAATCAAAATATATTCCAATTCAAAATTTTCTTTATTCAAATAAACTTGTAAACAAATAATTTATAGAATTAGGCGTTACTTTGCGGAGATCCATAATACAAAAGTAATAATAAAATTATTTTGCTATAATCCGCGAAGAAGTAAAATAGAAAATATATATAATGCTAAATGTAAGTGGACAATCGGTTATCGTACCTGATACATGCAGGATTCGTAAAAACACATGCACAAACCTCCACCACCGCCACCACAATACACAATCACTATATACGGTCACTATCACAAACTCAACAATCGTTTCGCCCCGCAACCGAAGCATCGTCAGGAGATAGACTCCACAACCAAAATCGCAAAGCTTTGCGATTTAGCAAAATAATTTTATTATTACTATTGTAAACAAATACTTTTGTATCGTCAATTCTACTGCTGATTCGGAAAGCTGTTCCTTCCAGTAAGAAACTCGGCGGTTGCTCTTTTCGACATATATGATTTCTAATCACATAGCACACGGTTTTATAGAATGTTAAGTAAAAAAGTTCTCGGTTACTTAAAGGTTAGCTGTGCTATCCAGCTGAGTAGAATAGACCACCCTCTTTTACCGAGGAGTGATAAAAGGCGACTAAGGTAAGTCGACCCGCTATGTGGTATCCGGCTGAGTTAAATAGGCCTAATGACTTAACGGTTAGTAAATATCCTTTACTCTCCTTGCAGAGATAATGGTTGGAGATTAAACTCATGATGCTACTCTTATGCGGATTAGTAGGTTACACCTATACCAGTAATTATCCTAAATATGGAGGTTCCATTATTTATTCAGTGCAAAAGTAATGATAAAATTTCGCTATAATCCACGTAAGGAAAATCTGTCTAATGCTATGCCGTTCTCATACCTTATACATGCAGGATTACTTCCACACATATCAAGACACCTATGTGCTGTATCAACAGCACACTACACACTACACATAAACTACGACAATCTCAACGATCGTTTCGCCCCGTAACCGAAGCATCGTCAGGCTATACTTTGGCTCACCGTCCTTACATATTACCCAAGAAAACGAAGACACGAAACGAAATAATATAAAAATCGATCGACATTAAATGGAAAATCGTTTTGAATAGATATCATGCTCACGGCACGGAAACATTCATTTCCATGACGAGTTATTTGGCAACATTCTCCAAAGCTTAAGAATTATTGTCACGCGACCAAGAAATGAATCGGAGAAAGTCGCCACAAAAGAAAACTGTATAATGTAAATATGGGGCTTCGAGGCTGGGTTCAATCGGGTGAGCCACCTTGTAATCAATAACGGAGCTTCCTGTATTTTGAACGCGAAAGTAACTTTATCTGTTTGGTTAAGTTATAAAAGCGGTAATACCAACTTACTTGGCCAACCAAGTAAGTGTAGCAAATAAGTAAGCTGTGATAGCCCTGCGGTGAAATCGTGTGACTATTTCGAAAGCATCACGGGTTCAAATCCCGGGCAGGCACATATTTTTCTGCTATAACTTGTGTCTAATTATAATTTATAATAATAATTACAATTATTATACCTATAGACACTCATCTGTAGAGATTTATGGGATTATGTATGACCTACCGATCCGCATTGGAACAGCGTCGTAGGTTTTAGTTTTAACACTTCTCCTCAAATACGGAGAATGGAGGCTTATGCCCAGCAGTGGGATAGTAACAGACCGTTACTTCACCAAGTACCATTATCAAAAATAGACTTGACACCAGTATCGCAAAGCTACCTTATTTTTAATTATTACTAAACCTGTAAAGTATCTATACTAATATATAAAGCTGAAGAGTTTGTTTGTTTGTTTTATTCATTGATTATTTGAACGCGCTAATCTCAGGAGCTACTGGACCGATTTGAAAAAATATTTGGGTATTAGATAGTTTATTTATTGAGGGAGGCTATAGACTATATAACATCACGCTAAGGTAAATAGGAGAGGAGCAGCAATAAAAAATATCACGAAAACGGCAAAATTTAAAGCTTTCCTTGAGTGCGCTGAGTAATAGTTATCAAAAATCATGTATGACAAAATTGTTCCTCTCTAAAAGTTCTAAATAAAAGTCTGCAACAACATATGTCTAGCTTTCCATGCGGGCAGAGCCGCTGACTATTGCTAGACAATTATATAATACGTAAATGGGTTTTTCTATATTTCTATTTTCTAGGGGACTTTTTCCTATATGCTAGTCCAGTATAGATTTTAGTAGTGGCAAATTTCATTAATATTGCTAATGTGGATTAGCCAACAACGCGCAACAGACGGATAAATAACAAAAAAAAAATAAAAAAATCGTAAAGCGACGATAATTTTTAAATATTCATTAACCTATTATTTATTTTCACAACTGCTTTAAATTCTTACGCAGTACGCAGTACTGATTGTACGGCGAAGGTTCGCTTCCTCATTCCGAGATAAGCCTAACGTCCACCGGTCGGCGGTTGCAGACAGAGGAGTGCGTTGCTCCCACCGGTGGCGACTAGCCCTAATTGGATAATCGCATTCACTCCTTAGGGCTGCATTGTTGGAGCGCGCGGGAGGAGCCGACTGCTCTTATATGTATATCTATTGCGTATCTCGTTATATATTCTATAATAGCGATGGGGGGAATAGCGATTATTTAATACTTTTTTTTCTTTTGAATTATTTTTTTTATAACAAAAAGTGATTTTTATTTTAATAATTAATTAATTACATTGGACAACTACCAATGAAAAATAACAGATGCGCTGTTTGCGAAGTTAGATTAAAAATTCTCTTTACCTACGTTGGTTTCATCCAGCAAGGCCTAAATAATAGTAATTAAGCTAGTAATTAATATATAAGATTTTTATAAATCAGTTAAAATATTTAAATAATCGATTATTGAATATCGATTATTGTGAAAATAATCCATTAATATTAAAATCGTTTATTTTATGACATCACTATGCCATGATAAAATTCCACGACCACTTTTTGCGATTGCAGAAATTTAAACTAACTGTCAAAAGAAGACTGCTACAGAAAGCCTACTATTGAAGATTACATAAATGATAATGCGTGGATTGAGCTACTCTCCTACCTAGCATAAGATGACTATAATGAATTGTAACTAAAATATGAATTATATTGTATAAAAAGCAACCGCCGATCTCTTTTCGGTAGGAGCTAAAGAATTGACGATACAGAAGTTTGCTTGCCATAAAACTATATTGATTTAATGTAAGTCATAAGGAGGAGCATAAGACGAATTGAGAACACGCTATACACATGGTTTCCATGGCAAAAGAAGCTTCGACCAAATTCGATTACTTTATAGATATCTTGAGGATTTTTATTGTATTGAGGGTATGATAAAATTATTTGCGATGTTCAATAAATAATAATAACAACCGTGTTGTAACTTTGTTCTTTAGATGGCGAAAATACCCTAAATATTGCATAAGTTTTTTCCCTTGTTTCCCAAAGAAACAGCATTTCTTCCGTTTTATGTTACTCTGGTGTTTAAGCTTTAATTATGTTACATTTCATTAATATAGCGAATAAGCGCTGATAGTTTAATAGCTAAACAAACAGGCAAACAGACTTTCGCATTTATAACATTACTAGCTAAACACGCTGGCATCGCCCGCGTGTAAATCAGTGTCCCACAGTTTTATAAATCCTGACCCTACGGAAATTAGTACCATAATGAACTATTCACATAAACCTTCCTTAGAAATTACACTATCTTTCTATAAAAACCGTACAAAAATCAATTCAGTACTTTTTGAGAAAATCGATCACATACAGACAGACAGCTTTTGTGTAATTTGTTTGATAATATGTATAGAAGTATATTATAAATTTATCTGTTTAATTTTTATTCACTACAAGTAAGCATCCTATAAGTGAACTCTCTCTTCGTATAATCCCGATATAGTTATCCGGTTTATGTCCGCTCCAACTCGCTAGTTATCCTGTCGTCAATAGTTGATCCTGTTAAGTGATTGTGAAGAGTCCTTTATCGTCGATGCTGCCCCGGCGTTAGCTCAATGGGCTACGTCCTGCATATCCGTAGGTCGATGACCTGTCTATAACTTAAGGCACTATTATGTTTTTTTTAATGGCTGATGGGTTACTGACAACGATCAATAATACACATACTATACTTTCACACAGACTCTAGTAGAAGTATATCTAATGAATTCATAAATAAATATATAAGTCAATTACACACAAATTGAGACAAAGACAAAGAGCATTTTAATGTAATAAGGATTTTGACAGTGTAAACAAGTCAATGTCAATTAAAGCGTTTAAACACCCTCAATAATGTAATATGATCTTATTTTCGTGTTTCTAAAGGAAAACGGAAAAATTTTATCCTATACGTTAGATTGGTATATATACTTCGATTATATGAGTTTTCAGCACAAGTCGTCTAGTAAATTAATTGTTCGTGAAAGCGAAACAAACAGAGAAACAGATTTTTGCATTAACAGTATTATTGGGGTTAACATACAGAATAAAAATATCCTATTTTTTTCAATAGTAAAAAAAGGTAGGTAATTGAAGATAATTTACCATTCCTATTGAAGCGAACAAAGTCGCGTATACTACTAGTTCATTAAATATTTTTCCATCCTGGCACTCAGGAGGCCATTGTGTTAATCAAACGGAGAAAGCTCATGCATTTCTTTAGCACAGCGTAAAAAAAAACCAAGTCTATATAAAGTAATGCAGCTTTACTGCAATGGTCTCAGTAAGGTACTCGTAATTCTAGAATAGGCGCCAACGTAAACACCGCGGCTCTGGTTTCTCGTAAAAATAGAGCATAAACAAATAAAAGCCGGCAAACTTTATTGTGAAGCTGCAGCAACTCTACCACGGAGAGAATAAGTTTTATTATGTTTGGTTAGTTAGCTTGCGCAACGCACGGCGTGGATGTATGCCGGAGCGAGCGGCGGGCGGCGCGAGCTATAGACGGAATTATATATATGTATATAAATATATACATATATATATATATATATATATATATATATATATATATGTATATAATAATATAAGCTGTGGTAGCCCAGCGGTAACACCGTGCGCCTCTTTCGAGGAGGTCTAGGGTTCAAACCCCGGGCAGGCACCAATGAGTTTTCTAGTAAAACTTATGTGTCTAATTGATAATTGCAATTTATCACACGCTTTTCGGTGAAGGAAAACATCGTGAGGAAACCTGCATATCTCTAGAGAATTCTGGTGATATGTGTAACCTACCAATCCGCATTGGAGCAGCGTGGTAGGTCTCAGCTCCAATCCTTCTCTCCAAAAACGGAGAGAAGAGGCCTATGCCCAGCAGTGGGACAGTAACAGGCCGTTACTACTACTACTACTATATAAAAATATAGATCAATATGCAAATCACCGCCGCGGTATCCGGCTGAATAGAATAGTACCACCCTCATTTCTTACCGAGATGTCGTAAAAGACGACTAAGTTAGTCGACCCGCCGTGTGGTATCCGGGTAAGGAAAATAGATCACCCTCTTTCTTACCGAGGTGTCGCATAATACGACTAAGGTAAGTTGACGTCAGGCCGGTCGTAAAATACGTAGCCAAATCATGTAACAACATGTTTTTAACATGTTGTGCCGACCCCACTTAGAGTGGAATAGGGGCAGGAGAATGAGATCAATATGCAAATGAATAACACAACAATAAAATAGTAATAGATAAGCTTAACAAAATTAATAACATAAATAAGCATAGATCTGAACCTTACCTATTAACATATTTGTATCAATTCGCAGCAAAGATTAATTACAACGCGGCTTAATAACTAGGCAATTTGATTAGCTCAAAATTACGATAAATCACTACAAATTATTTGACAAAAAAAATGTTATTCATTCTCAAATACAGGTAACTCAAATACTACCTACTTTAGTGTTACAAATAATAATATTAATATATCCTGTTTTTTGGGGAACAAGAAAATATACAGAACATAAAATATACAGAACTCGCTAGAAGGCTCGTAGAGCGTACCGGGGACCCGAGAGCTGGCAGCTACCTTGGCCAACGAATAAGTTTGGCCATACAAAGGGGCAACGCTGCCAGTATTTTAGGAACTCTACCCCATTGCAATGGAATGGATGGTTTTGATTTAGTGTAAATATATATATATTTATTAATTTTTATTTTTATTGTTTAGTTATTATTTAATTAGATTTAATTTGGTTTTTTTTTAATGCTTGTTTTTGTAAAATAGTTTAGTTTAGTAAATAGTATACTTAGTATATATTCACCTAACTTGTTATTGATGTGATCTGAATAAAGATTATTTTACTCAGAACATAATTGAAGATATTTTTTTACATTTAATTTGACGTGTATTAAGTCGCGGCACAGAAATAAAATGATTATTTTCAAATTCTGTTATGAAGAAGCTTAATTTTTATAGATCATGTCGCTCCGTACGACGACTATTAAATATTATTTTACAATTATATTGGCTAACTCTAATAGAGTTTTGGCCTCGTCTGGACATGGCCAATGTGCTGTTATAGCCGCCAGTCTCCCTCAGCAATGGGAATTCAACAAAATGTTTACCACCGAAAATATAGGCGTCCAAAAAGCGTCCTATATGACCCTGACGATCAAATAACGATCGCAAACACAGAAACACGTAATACACACATACAGCGTCTTCGCCGGCGAAGACGAGGTCCCAGATTTCTGACATCGGTTGGTAGTGGCTTCTTGCCACCCTTCCGTCGTCGTATTGACTAATCAAAGTGATACCATCAGCCCTCCACTACACGTCGCCCTAAGCCGTGGTCCGGCCTCACAGGAGGCACTCTTAGAACGACGTTCCCCCGACGCTAGTAGAACTGATGCGCTCTACTCTCCGCATTTCGCAACTTCGGCGATGCTTCTGCGCTCGCCCGTCCCGCCCGGTGACGCTGTAAAAGCCGTTAGGACTAACAGCATTTAGTCAATTCGAAAAAAAAAAAATAACAAAATGTTTACGTCTCAGAGATTAGTTCAGAAATAATATGATGATCAGCCATACATTTGCAGTTGAATTAGCCAATCACTGAAGATTATTATAAATTTTGAAAATTAATAGGGATTGCCCGGTAAGGTTTGGAAGACAGCTGTAATCAAAATCGTCAGTACAGTTCAAAAGGCAGATGAAAGAAATATACTACCGAGATTTACAGTTGTAAAATAAAAAACCTAAAATCGCTCAGCTTATATCTTGCACCCGCCCCGTGCCGATGAAAAGGCGGTGCGGTGCAGCGGAAGCGCGCCCCCCATTGACGGACTGCGCCAAAACACGACCCGACATCAAATCACCATCATTTACTAACCTGCAGCCATTATTAAGGCCTGGCCTGAACTGGACAACTGAATTTGTCAAACATTCATTACTTTCTTCGATATTTAATAATCTGTCATTCGTTTAAATGTGATTTTCCATTCCTGCTTACTGATTTTGTGAATTCAGCATTTTATTTATATGCATATTCCTAAATGTTATTAAGTTTATGAATGTTGTTTCACAACTTTTATTATTAAGTAGGCTAGCTTTTAAATTTTTTATTGACCTGTATTTTGTTTGCTTGGCCTGTTGGCGTGCCAATAAATAAATAAATAAATATTTCGCCAATCTACAGTCCTCTTATCTTTACTGTCGAAGGAAAGGATAAGGTGTCATCATCCACCTACCCGGATCCCACTCTAAGTGGATTCGGCACAACATGTTTTTTATTTTCCTGGTGGTAGAGTCACGTTGCCAACATGCGTTGGTTAACCGAATGGGCAGACTCGACCGGTTTTATACCACCCTCACACAGAAAACCAGCGTGAAGGAGCGGCTTGCCGCTGCGTTTCGCATAGGTGAGTGTTGAGCACCGGAGCCCCCCCCCCTTCCCTCCCCAAATATGACAACGGTTCGAAAAAGAGTTTTAATACCCCAGGAGGGTACCGACTCTGACGGAGTTGGAGAATCCCTCCCTGAGCAATCTCGCTCGGGCTGCCCGTCGTATTCTGGGGCGGGCAACGAAACGTTTAATGTCAATGGCAGACAAGGAAATAATACTGCGGCATCCCATCCTACTCTCAATGTAGACTACTGTAACATCCGAGGGCTACATTCCAACTTAAATGCTGTCCACTACCATCTCGAGACATCTCGGCCAGCCTTGTTATTTTTAACGGAAACGCAAATATCACGTCCAAGTGACACAGCGTATTTACACTTCCCCGGCTACAAACTCGAACATAACTTCGTGCCTCATGCCGGGGTTGCTGTGTTCATAAGGGAAGATATATGCTTTCACCACCTTGGCAATTTTGAAGGTCGGAACCTGTCAACCATCTGGGGGCGCGTGGTCTGTGGCGATCATGCCAGAGTTTATGCGTGCCTCTACAGGTCCCATAGTGGTAATGCGGAAACGGATAGGCTTATGGAACATTTACAAGCGGCTATTGACGATATACTCTCACAGACTTCCTCTGCTGAAATCGTAGTTCTTGGCGATTTTAATGCCCACCATGCTGAATGGCTTGGCTTCTCGGACACCACAGACCATGCGGGGAGAGTTGCTTTTGACTTTGCAATGGCGAATGATTTATCCCAATTGGTTAAGGAGCCAACGCGACTGCCGGACGTGGATGGTCAAGGCCCCTCTCTGTTGGATCTTTTTCTGACTACACACCCCCTAAACTATCAAATCTCGGTCGACCCTCCTCTAGGCTCTTCCGACCATTGCCTAGTAAGGTGTGTAGTGCCTATCGTACGTCGTCGCCGCAGATCACTCGCGACACGCCGTGTTTGGCATTACAAGTCAGCAGATTGGGATGGTTTGCGTTCCTTCTATTCGTCCTATCCATGGAGGCAGGTCTGTTTCTCCCTGAGTGATCCTAACTCATGTGGTGCATCTGTCGCCGAAGTGGTGCTACAAGGTATGGATAACTATATACCTAGCTCCGTAATTCCAATCGGTGGTAGATCACAGCCATGGTTTAGTGAATCTTGCAAGGCAGCAGCCGATAGCAAACGGGTTGCTTATCGGGCTTGGGTTGAGGCGTTGACTACCGAAAATACCAACCCATCATCGCTCAAGAAGAGATATAACCGTGCCTCCAGGTTCTTTAAGAGGGAAGTCGCCAGAGCAAAGTCAAAGTATATTGTCAAAATTGGTAAGAAGCTTGAGCAGTACCCATCTGGAACGCGTCGGTTCTGGGCACTCTCCAAAGCGGCACTTGGTAACTTTGACCAGCCTTCACTTCCACCATTGCGCACAGAGAACAATGCATTGGCTCATACAGCAAAAGAGAAAGCCGATCTTTTGGGAGACTTCTTTGCCTCAAACTCGACTATGGATGACCAAGGAAACCCACCGCCTACTATTCCACGGTGTCAGAGCTCAATGCCAGATATTAAGTTCAGCCAAAAAGCTGTTCGGCGAGCTCTGTTGTCTTTGGATGTTCATAAGTCGAGTGGGCCTGACGGTATCTCTGCAATGGTGCTCAAAATGTGTGCTCCCGAGTTAACTTCTGTGCTTACGCGCTTATTTCGGCTCTCGTACTCACAAGGCATAGTCCCGGATACATGGAAGTTAGCCCTGATCCACCCGATCCCTAAAAAAGGCGATGCTTCAGATCCGGCTAACTACAGACCTATTGCCATTACCTCCCTCATCTCCAAAGTTATGGAGATGATAATCAATAGCCAGCTTCTGTCTTACCTCGAAGATCATGAGCTGATCAACGACCGTCAATACGGTTTTCGACACGGCCGATCAGCTGGTGATCTTCTGGTTTACCTGACTCACCGTTGGGCAGCGGCTATAGAAAGCAAGGGGGAAGGTCTTGCGGTTAGTCTGGATATGGCGAAAGCCTTCGATCGTGTATGGCATAGGGCACTTCTTTCGAAGCTACCTTCCTATGGGCTTCCAGAAAGTCTGCGCTTATGGATCTCCAGCTTTCTCACAGGACGTAGCATACGTATCGTTGTCGATGGTTTCTGCTCTAATCTTAAGCCTGTGAATGCCGGGGTTCCACAAGGATGCGTGATATCCCCAACGCTGTTTCTTCTGCATATCAATGACATGTTAGATGACCCTAACATTCACTGTTATGCAGATGACAGTACGGTGGATGCCGTATACACCGCTGGCGCAAGACTTTCTTGGACAAAGGTCGATGAGTGCCGAAAAAATCTTGTGTCTTCCGTTGAAGCCACCCTACGGAAGATCTCCGAATGGGGTAAATTAAATTTAGTAAAATTTAACCCCCAGAAGACGCAAGTTTGCGCGTTAACCGCAAAAGCAACACCTTTTGTCGCGTCTCCGTATTTCGAGAATACTCTGTTACGTGACTCGAGTAGTATCGAAATACTGGGTATCGACATCTCCAATAGCTGCAAGTATCGCGATCACTTGGAAAGGAAGGCTAAGTTGGCCTCCAAAAAATTGGGTGTTCTCAATAGAGCCAGACAGTACTTCAAGCCGGCTCATAGACTAGCGCTTTATAAAGCACAAGTCCGGCCTCACATGGAGTACTGTTCTCATCTCTGGGCCGGTGCACCCCAGTACCAACTTAAGCCATTCGATCGCATACAGCGTAGAGCAGCTCGAATTATTGGGGATAAGGTGATCTGCAAACAACTTGACTCGTTGGCGATGCGTAGAGACGTATCATCACTATGCGTTTTCTACCGCATCTTTCACGGAGAGTGTTCCACCGAACTACATGACCTGATTCCTGCTGCTAAATTCCATAACCGCACTGTACGTCATAGGTTAAAATATCATCCCTACCATCTGGATGCTTGGCGATCTACTACAGTGCGGTTCTCAAATAATTTCATTCCGCGCACCACAGTTTTATGGAACGATCTCCCTTTGGCAGCGTTTCCAGATCAGTACAACATGAGCACCTTCAAAAAACGTATTTTCCACCATTTTAAAGGACGGCAACGCACTCGCTCTGCGAGAGGTAGTGGGCGGCGGTAATTTCTTGATTGGTAAGCCGCATGCTCGTTTGCCATCCTATGCCATAAAAAAAAAAAAAAAAAAAAAAACATGTCTCATGATTGGGTGACCGGCCACCAGCCTTACATAAACTTACACATAATACACTTACAAGCATCCATACACATGCATGTAATTTCAGATTTACACTATCTTCACACACATGTACACACATACACAACACACATACATAACACACATACACGACACACATACTTTTTGGATTTAGATGATGATGATTTTGTAAAAAAAAACTTCTTTTAAAAATGTTTAATTGTAAATTATTTTAGTATGCATTTATAGGGGAAGGAACTAACTTCTGACACACGGCTAGCGCTAGTTCAGAAGCCAGGGCTATATTGAATGTTATCATTTAAACTGGTTATACAATAAAGAATTTATTTATTTATAACTTGTCTTAGTCTTATGTTACGACACCTCGGTAAGAAAGAAGGTGGTCTTTTCTACTCAACCAAATACTACACGGTGGATTAACTTACCTTTAACGACATCTCAGTAAAAAAAAAAGTTGGTCACCAGGTTCAGAAAATCAGGTTGGGACAAGGCGTAGAAAAACTCGCTTCCTGCACTCTAGTTTCTCTATATTTCCATGAATAGCATCTTACCTGTTAAAAACTCTGTGCTAATTTGGATGTATTGTTTTAGTTTATTTGTCTGTGATACTTCCCTTCTCTTCCTGTATCTTGTCAAGTAATGTTGCATAGTAAAAAGCTCTCGAAAATTATCGGCCTCTGCTTTGCGCCTTGAAAAAGTACGTAAGTCGTTTGTGGGTTTGGGTATAAGATTCTATAATAAAATTCCACAATCAATTTTAACTTTGCCATTACAGTAGTTTAAAAACACTATTAAGGAGAGGCTGATACAGAAAGCCTACTATACTGTTGAGGATTATTTAGACGATAAAAATGCGTGGATATAAATATTGTTCGACCCTGTACAAGATAGATGTACAAGATAATGCTAGTTACATTAAATGTAACTAGCATTAAGAATTGTATCTTTTAAAAAGAGCAACCGCCGAGTTTCTTGCTGGCTCTTCTCAGTAGGAACAGCTTTCCGAACCAGCAGTAGAGTTGACGATTCAAAAGCACGTGTTTACAAGTTTATTTGAATAAAGAATATTTTGAATTTGAATTTGAATTTGAATTTGAATTTGAATTTGAATTTGAATTTGAATTTGAATTTGAATTTGAATTTGAATTTGAATTTGAATTTGAATTTGAATTTGAATTTGAATTAAACGATATACCGAAAAGACCAGTGACTTTCTATTCTCTCTCCATCATTACCATAGCGTTCAATCAGAGTCGAATTCAATCTAAGTTATACAAGGAAGTATAGCATTTTTATGACCAACGACATCGTAAACTCTTGAGGGAAGTGGTTCATCAAGCCGGTTACTGTCCTCGTTGACTGCAGTCTAGATCTGAACCGAACACTCACAATGACTAACCAGTTAACGATTCAATTTAAAGTCAATTGAACTTAATCGGATCTTCACTTCAATTCTATTTGCTCTTCTGTGATGTATTCGTAGTAACATAACATTAACAAGTTTTAGTGTGCATTTTATTTTTCTTTAATCTAAATAAATAAAGTCATATTACCAAAATTCGAGTTTGTAATTTTATTGATTTGTGTAGGAAATTTTATTCAGTTCTAATTTAGCTAAATGAAATAATTTAGACGAATATGTAATGATTTCAAACGCTTCAGTTTAATTCTCTATGTGGTTGTTTTTACTGGAAAGCTTCGTTGTAATTTTTGTTAAGTTAATACGATCTCTATAGCAAAAAAATAATATCATCCTAAAAAAGCAGAAAAACTTGAATACAAATTCCTACGGACTTCATGCCTCTTTCGGTTTAGATTTTGGAATGTAGTTTATTTTAGTCATTTTCGGGACAGGTAAGGTTCTAGCTCAGTTGTTATCCCTGCAAGGTACTCATATCCCACTTTCAATAGTGTCTATGGTTTTTGTTTAGCATGGGCTAAGAACATTTGATAACAAAATTATTGAAAGTGAAAAACCGTGTAAAAAAAGTGTAAACTTCAGGTCAACAGCTTAGAATTCATAATCACCTAGTTTCAAGTGAAAGCATAAACTTTGTTATTTAAGTTTCCAAAAGGTCGACGTTGCTCGCTCTCGAAGCAGATCTTAAGATATTCTACATCATAACTTTTTTAACATTTCCTCTCATTTCAGCAGACTTCATAAATTATTACGTAGGTGTATTTTTAATTTGAGGAAACCTTTTTAATATAGCGCACCTCTTCAAACAGTTCTGATTTGGCTAAGTTCTTTTTTGATCTCTCGTTTGACTTCCTGATACAAACCCTATGATGTAATGACTTGTCACAGTTTCCAATTAACCATTATATTTCCTGTATATACTGCAGAATTCCTTCAATCCTGAGATCCTACCTAACCTATGAATCCGCTTTGGAGTGTGATATTTAATCCTCATTTAAAAAGCGAGTGACAGTGGCTTTACCCAGCAATGGAATAGTAACAGGTTACTTTACTCTGTTTACTATTACTCTGTGACGTCATCTGGCCGCACCATGTGCATAGGCAGATGTGTGTTTCGTCCATGTGCGACGCAATTATTAAATATGCAGCATTTTTTATAGCGCTGGAGGCCCTTGATTCCAATTCAACAGATGGCCGAAGACTCTTTTTTAATGGTCTAGTCCTAACTGTAATTTATAGTTTCCTTAAGTGGTTAAAAATATATATCAATTACCTCATTAAAGTTGTTGATCATTTAATAACTAAAATTTAAATGTTCATTATTAATATTCCTATACTGTTATAACACCAGTGACTGCGACTGAATTATTACAACAAGTCAATTGAAAAAGCTATTAACAAAATATGTCAACCGTTGAGAAGTTCCCTCGTCTGCAGCAAATCCTGGCAGCAGCATCAGGTCATGCTTATCATAAACATGCATTGTCATCAGGACTGGACCAGTATTTAAAATTTCAGCACAATCGAATACCGAGAAGTAGGTCAAGCTTAACTTGCAAGATTCCTCATTTACATAAACACCTGTTACCCAAATAAAAAACGTTACAAACATACAGACAGAATCTCGAAATTATTATATTATTAAGTATGGACATGCTGCACTCTTCGGCTAAAAAAAACCATCACACGAAACTTTGTTAGTATTTAGCAAATACTAAAGCTTTCTGAATAAAGATACAAAAAGGCAAGCAAAGACACTTCATCAGTCGAACGTCATCATCAGCATTGAGCACACAACCTTATATAAAAACTATAAAGTTCATTATCAGCTCTATTTTTATAAATTAATTAAACTAAACTAAAAGCCTACCCAACGAAAATCATAACAAAATGATATTCATGACGTAAAAACTTTAAGAGAGCTACATAACTTTAGAGAGTTTTCTTTTAATCTCGGTTCAGCTCTGCACATAACTGGAAATGGTACGCGATAAAAGAAAATAGAAATGCGTAGATAACAAAATGTGAGCGTCGATGCCCAGATAGCGTCGGTATTTGCCGTTTTTAATTGGCTCTAAGTGCTCCAGACTCCGACGGGAGATAGCGTCGGAAAATAAAGGCGGACCGACTGCCGGGAATCGGTTACTTAATGGATGCACTAATTGTGGCTCATTTTTGCAAAGTTTATTCTACCATCGATGACGCCAAAGGTGATTTGTACAAGGAAATTCCTATATTGTGCAAGACACCTTTTTCAAAGTGAACTAACACTTCAGATACCAAAATTTCTTTAAAATCGTTTTTTCTTAAAAATTAGTTTTCGTTTATGTTGACCTCAAAAAAACCGACTTCAATCCCAATTGTTCAAGTTGCACTTAAAAGCTTCGCGTGATAAGTTTCAGGAAAACATGTTTAAGTTAATCATACTAATAAATTAACTATGAAGTCTGTCTGTCTAATACGCTTTCTCAGCTAATCGGCATATATGACAAAAATACCAACAACACAGTACATAATTGTTAGTATTTTAACACATGAATTGATGCGAAGCTACACATAAGTTAGTTATATTTTAACACTTTGTTTGATGCGGAGTTACATATAAAAAAGGTTTATTTGTTCAAAATCGCTTATCTATTAAAGTTCTTTACCGAAAGTTAAAAATTTTTCTCTTTTTCGTCACATACATAAGTTTTATTTTATTACACTTATTTACAAATTCATACTTAATAATGTAAATGTGAAAGACTTTTGTAAAAAAGCACAACAGTTTTTGCAAAACATTTTCACAGCTTTTACTAAGCTTTTGTGCTTTTCAAAAGATTATTCGCTGATTCTTCTCGGTAGGAGCAAACTTCCGAATCAGTGGTAGGTTGTTTAAAAACATTTGACGATTTAAAAGTACTGTAAATAGTCTAGAATATTTTGAATTTGAATTTAAATTTGTACGTCCGGACGTCGAATGGTTCGTTATGAGTATTGTTATAGAGGCAGTTAAAAGACTGGAGTGTGATACAGCATGCGCACGTAGATTAAGTCTCGAGCAGAACCTAGCTGTTAAATAATTCCACAATTCATTGAGCATATTCAATCCGTCTTGCCGCATTCGATCCAAAGTCCTAACTACCTCAGCTATGTGCAATAAAGCAGTCAATTGTCTCCATGCTAAGTCCCAAGCTGTGGTCTCGAGCCTCTAACTCAATGTATGTAAATCAGCCGATTACGACTGTCACCCGATTGGGTCGTGACTCGACTGGCTGACGAGCGGCGATCGACGAGCGTCCCCATAGGGTTGACACGAATGTATTATATACAATATGTTAATTATTAAAATGTGCTCAATTATCCTGTCATTGAGAGAACAATTGTAGTTTTTGTGCTATCTTATGTTAAACCAGTGCATAGTTTTAACTCTACCAAGTCGCATCAATATGGTCCTATCTAACTTGTTACCTTAATAAGGTTCAATATCTTGAAAAGATAAAGTTAAAAAACCTATATTATTAGATACAGATTTAGAGAAATAATGTGAATTCCACACCGTCATATAAACCCTGCGTGGTTTTCGAAAGGTATATTTATGTTTGTTTTCTGTCTCATAATTTATATTGGATAGTAAAATAAAAAAAACACCCACACTAATATAGTCGACTATATTAGCTTCATAGGCTCCACAGCGTTGTAGAAATGATTGTGGAATACAAGGAGACTGGCATCTCATGTTGTGATTTAAAGTTTCATGTTTTGATTAATGTAAGTTGAAATGTAAATATAAACATTAATATAGTGTACCTACTTGAAAATCTACCGCTTTTTGATATAAACTTACTTAATGTGTTTAAAATAATTACCTTTCATAAATATGCAATTTGAGATTAAATAATATACAATATACTAAGTCTTCTTATTGATAGTGTATCTAAGGACGTCGAAATAACCTTCTATATTTCTTTTTTTTTCCTAAAATACTTTTAGTAATAACACTTGGCAAAAATTAAACCAATGGCCCCTTAGTCTATTTTGTGTTATTTCGGTAATATCGAAATAACCGAGTCAAAAGCACGTTCTAAGTAACAAAGTATCAGTACAAAATATATGAAATGGGTTTTATGCATGACAACTTAACTTAACTCTTACATCGGGTCCTTACCCGATATTTAACGATAATTTGGTTAAAAATAATAAATAAGGATGTAATGACTTGGCGGTAACAATTATAATTAAAATAAATGAATCTGCGTTCTAATAATTCAATAATAGTAGTCAACCCTAGCTTTGATGAATAAACGGGCCAGACAGCGTGGTCGACCTCGTAAGTTTTATTAACAACAGACCGATTGAATACAATATTTTATGTAACGATTTGTGACTTTTATTAATTGCTACTTAAGTTCAACAACGCCTTACTGAGCTAAAAACAATCGAACTTTTTATAGGTTACCAATAATACTAATTTTCATTCTTGTAATAACTACGAGTATCTCATTAAACCTTGCAATATGGATTCAATTCAATACATGATATACTTTTTCAAAAACATTTGTAATCAAGTGCTTTTAATCCGTCAACTTTACTACTGAGGTGGCAAGAAAATTCAACGCTTGATCTTTTCAAAATATTATTTTTATAGTTACATTTCGTCAATGCTAGTTTATGCAATTTCAATAGTTAAATTCAAGCATAGCTAAAAGCTACTGCTTTTTAATAGTTCGTAACGTTCGCAACGGCGGAGCGGTTCCACGAATTGTTGTTCTGGATCCAATCTGCCGCTGGTGAGTCCAGGTGTTAGTGACTCGCCCAAGCCCATCGTCTGCCGCCCTAACTGGGGACCTTCGGGTGTTCCGAACAGGGTATATCGGACACCTGGCCTGCAGTTCCCCGAGGCGGTCGGTGCATCTGGTGCTCCCGATGCATCGGTTAGCGGAGGGGGGCTTCTCTTTCGAGGGGCCCCTACCCGGAGGTGTTTGTTCTCTGGGATCAGAGCTGTCAGCGGGATGGGGGCAATATGTACCATGATACCCTGTCCTTGCCATCGGCAGCATGGTGGAGCACACAGGTCGTTTTAGTCGGTGCGAGTCCGACATAACCGCCGCCTGTCCCGTCGGGCGGCGGTACCCATAAGGGGCTCTTTCCTGTATTAAAACAAAATTGGTATCGGTCACTTTAATACTAAGTGATATATCAAATAACAGGTCAATGACACATGAATAAATATGAAGCTTGCCGTTCTCGAGCGCTGCCCATAAATGGACTAAACTAATTATGAAATACAGTCGAGTACACGTAACAATGCATATGGAAATTGCATTAAACGCGAATGCATTGGAGAGCATTACTGTAAGATAAAAGTAAAATGTAGCGACTTGTTACTATCTCACGACTGGGCAGTGGGCAAAGGTATCCTCCTTTAGGGATTGGAGCTTAGACGTAAAACGCGGTAAAACATACATATGTACTACGAATTTACCAGAGATAAGTAAGTTACGTCGATAAAGAACGTGTCTTTACGAAAAAAAAAGTGATGATATAGGTAAATATAAGTATATATGCAGGTTTTATCAGCAATAGGTTTATCTTCCTGCCCTTATCCCACTCTGAGTGGGGTCGGCACAACATGTTATAAACATGCTGTCACATGATTTGGCTGCGTTTTTACGACCGGCCGCCTGCCTGTCGGCTTACCTTAGTCGTCTTTTACGACACCTCGGTATGAAATGAGGTGGTACTATTCTATTCAACCGGATACCCACGCCTAACTATATTTAAAAGAATTTATCAGCGTTACGTTTTAGCAGCCTATAATCTTATTATGTCAGATACTAAGACAATTAACGAGCTTTAAATTAATTGTCACATATGTTTATTTTTCAAGTCCCCAAAAGCTTTCTATCTGTATGTGATTGATTTTCTCAAAATCTACTAAACGGATTTTCTACTAAAGTAAGTTCCGCAAGGCTTAGGGCCTGATTCACAAGTTACTGATGAAGTGTCGGACAGTTAACCGACAAATAACCTAAGTAACAAATAAATGTCTCTATAAGATGAAAAAAAAAATCGCGGCCATTTTAAAATAGGTATTTGCTATCCAGCAGATAAACAAAATTACAGTCACATCATCTACCTGTTAACTTATTAGGGACTTAATGTGCTGTATAAACATCAAAACCTGAGAAACGCAAAATTCCGAGATACGTGTTAGATGTTCCGAATAAGCTAACTGACAGTTTATTGGTAACTTGTGAAACAGGACCTTAGTTTACTAATACGCTACGATTTTTCGTAAATTGTATTGAAGAGGTCTCGCAGTTTTCAAAAAACTCGCCTTCTGGGAGCTTTACTAGCGTGTGCCGCGTAAATACATGAAATACAGAAATACATGAAAGTTATGTACTTAAAATTGTAAATTAAAAATTCCACACAAAAATTTATGACAGCACGTTTCTATCTCTTATGGTTATCTTACAATAACTATTGATATATTCAAAATTTCAATTTAACTGATGTCCATGCGGGCAAATCCTCAAGGACAGCTAAAATATATATGAATTTAATGAAATAATAAATAACATATATTAATACGTAAGATGGACTCGCCTATCATGCATCATTTTACGAAGGTGATTGTATGGCAATCCTGAGTTTTTTTTTACTACTAACATATTTAAATTACATTTTTTATTATTATTATTTTTCCTTTTAGAAATTTTGTCAAAATTAAATATATAACTAACAAAGTGGACCATGGTTGTCTAAAATAAAGATTTATATTGTGGATTTTAAACTTTCGCGATTCATACTGATTATGATATAAACATACGGTTCACATCGCGCTATAATCGATTACCTTTGTATAAGGTTCAACGTTTCGGCAGAGTTGCATCCACCGTGGTCACGAACTGACTCAACTTATTGTTATATTAATTGCTAAGGACAAAAGAGATCTTCAAGAAACAACTTGTAAATAAACAATATTACAGTATATCCAAGTTCCGTTTAAGTATGTACGTACATGCACACCAGTCTTTCTGTCCGACACGTCCATTATCTTCACGAGTCGATTTCCCATCCGGAGTGCGACCGACACAGTAGTTACGCGGTTAGCTTCGCTTTCGCACAGCTCCATCATATATCACACTTTTCTCGTATTAAACTGTTATGAAAAATACTGCCAAATTTGTACGACGATATATGTATATTATCATACTAGTTGTGCCCTGCAATACTATGCATGGGTAATTGGTAGTGTGATAGACATTTATTTATTTATTTGGATCACCAACATAAGAAACAGTAACAATATTTATAATAAACAAGTGGCTTAAATCTAACTGTTCTCACATTTACAGGTAACCACAGCATGCTATGTGTTACATAAGTAATCAAAATTTTAAATTATTAATAATTTGTGTTAGTTTTATATTTATTTATTTATTTATTTTATTTTTATATTTATTTTATTTATTTATTTATTTATTTATTATATACATTTTATTATTTATTTATATACATTAATAGAAGATTATAGACGAAATCGATTTTCGTGGAGGTTCATCTCGGATTTTAGCAAATAATTTAATAATTACTTTTGTATTATGGATCTCCGCAAAGAAACGCCTTTTCTTACTTACCCATCCGCATAAAAAAATAACTTAGAAATAAAATTTATTTTGGTTTGGTCGAAAATCTGGCACAGGGAATCCTAGTTTGGGGGCCAGGATTTCGCTATATATTATTGTTATAAAAAGTTATTTATTCGTATAACAAGTTATTGTAAAGTTGAATAATAAATTCTACAAATTATTTGAAGTTGATTTTCTTTAAGTTTACAAATTTTCCGCTTAACTTGCAAAATTTGACCAAGTTAAATAGTATAGTAATAATGATATTGAAACTTCAACTAACGGCAGACTAACTATGGACCTCATTCGAAAGCCCAGTGTTGCTGACAGAGCGGTAGATGATGCATTTTTAATGAAGTATTTTTTTATCCTGAAAATCTCATGGTTAATTCAGGTCTCTGTGTACATATCGAAAAGCTAAAACCAGCAAAAAGTCAATTATTTGTCAAGTTAATTAGATGAATCGTATTCAATATTTGCATATAAATAAACTAGGCAGCATAAATCACTGTCTAACACTAATCGCGGCGCGTGCGCGCTGGGAAAGTGCGCTATCACGTCAGGCGCAAGTGAGGCCGGAAAGCGGAACCGTTGCGTCACAGCGCTGCCATCTTCGAATGCAGACATTGTGAACAATACTGTATATATATAGTTGATGATATGACCTAGGAGCGATATTATACTATTTCCGATTATAGGTGGCCATTAGCATTTTTTGAAAATTTTTTAACCAAATTCCAACCTGTACATAAAGCGCAGAACATTCACACGCAATACTAGAGCGATCGCCATCATTGTAAGACGTTATTATACAAAAAAAATCATTATCCCTATAACTACGATATAAGAACGTAGTGTTATTTATAGAATTAGTCGTTACTTTGCGGATTTCCACAATACAAAAATACGAAAATTTCAAGTTTTATAAAACACATATTAAAAATAAATGAGACAAAAACACACACAGTCCATCCAAAAGTAAATAGCTTAATACTTACGTTATGGCTGACAGACGACCGGTAAATATATACATATATTATTTTACATACATATATACCCAGACTCGAAGAGCTAACAAATTATAGTTTAGAAAATGTTAGCCTACAGCGTTAATCCAACCCACGACCCGTAGATTTGAAGGCAGTTCGCTAAATGCACCGAGCCAGTCGATAATATAAGTAATTTTTTTTCTTCTACACTCCATCTCTGTTTAAACTTTAATTACCCTAAACCTGACACTCGTCTGTGCGTGGAATTTGCTTAAAAGGAATACAAAGTACTTAGTTTAACATATACGTATACTTCGTAATATTGTATACATTTTGAGGTCACATTATAAAAACAATACAGCAGTAATCAGCTCCAGCCGCGAGCCACCAAGCCAACCAAAAGCGGCAAAGACACCTATTCTGTTCGTCAGATTATCTGATAACTTATTCAGACCGTGTGTAGAAAGTTACCGTCACACGTTGCTGCATTTTAAACTCTGTTCTGCAGTCATACGTTCAATATCATAACAGTTCAGTTTACTGAAGATTATGCGACGTTACATAAAAGTATCCTTATAAGATAATTGCATATGGTTGGTTGCGTATCAAACCAATGCTACTTAAATGAAAGAAGCAAAGTTTGTAAATCTGGAAACTGTGGATGGATCTGTGGAACCAAAGCCACAGAAAACAAGTGAAGACAATAAGGAAGGTGGCTATATAGAGTTAGGAATCATTCGTTGGACTGGATAAATATTGGATAATTGGCGTGTAAATTTAAGATAGATAAAACTTGTACATTTTTGTTGTTAATTAAAAAAAATCACATTAGACATTTTAAGATTATATCGTACTCGTATTAATTTTGCATACTTATTATAAAACAAAGTCTCCAAAAGCTGTCTGTCTGTATGTGATCGATTTTCTCGAAATCTAATGAACAGATTTTTGTTGTGTTTTCACTAAAAGGTAGTGCGATCTTGATTAAGGTTCAGCTTAACAGTACATTCTTTGGAACGGCCGATTTTACGACCGTAACGATCGTTCAGGTTATTTCAAGTGTATTGCTATTGTGGTATAGTGATGGTGTGTTACGTTCGGCTTATATTCATACATTAGATATAAGAACAGATAATAGATAAATTAGTCTGCGTATTATTCTTTTTATTTCTTTTTGCTCAACAAAATACAGAAAAGGTTCGGTAACAAAAAAATCTTAATTTAATAATATCTTCATTTTTTTATACATCAACATTCCTTCGTTGTGGGCTCACAGTACTTTTAGAAGGCTTTTATCTACCTCATAGCAAACGTTTACCCTGTTATGAGAATAGTTAAATCAAACAACGTGGGTGTGTAACACTGCTGAGCTTTTAAAGTTGCACGAAAAACATAAAATTATAGGAAACCCGCCACCCTCCGTTACTGACCTGTTAAGAGTCTATTGTTTAAATCTTTTCAAAATTCCATTTTGTTGAAAATTCTCCGCAAGTTATAGTTAAATAAAAATATTGTGAATAATTTCAAATTCGTATGAAATGTTCTAATTTTATACTTACACCAATGTTAGTTGTTTTTTCAAGGTATAAGTTTTCTTTTCAAGCTTCCTTTTTCGCACAAAGTATTGTATATTTTGTTGTAATTAAAAAACAATTTAACAGATCGACAATTAGCTATATAATCATTAAAGCTATATAACTAAGCCGTAAATACTAAAAGTAAGCAACTAACCTCCGTTCACGAGCATACATAATGTATGGTGATTTTAAATGACTGCCATTTTAAACCATATTTTATCAATGAAATGAGGCATGGCTTTCACATACAATATTGGCGACTGGCCTGTTGGCGTAGTGGGTAGTGGCCCTGCCTACAGCTCCGCGGGTCGCGGGTTCCCGCCAAGGGCCAAATTTTTCTATAAATGTATTTGTTGGTCATTGAACCTGGGTGTATATTTGTATTTAAGTATGTATTTAAAAAATATATAAGTATATATTCACCAGTTGTCTGTCTACCATAACACAAGTATTAAGTAGCTTACTTTGGGGATGGACGACCGTGTGTGTAAGTGTCCCATATATTAAAAAAATTAAGAAAATATTTTGAAATTTACGTAAAATATGATGTCCTTGATGACGTATATTTTTGTACATTTGAAATATTTACTAATAGAATGCATGTTGTCCGTCAGTGTCAGTAAATTAATTAAATGGCGTTAACACTGGGCGTAACTTGAGCGAGTAGACAATAAAGGGGCGCGCCTTAACCAACTGAAGGAAATACACCATGTTAATGAATTCAAAACACTGAGTACAATACTAAAAAGCCACTAGAAAGCCAACGAATCAGAGTACAAATTTAATAATAACCGTCCTTTCACTCGGCCATCTCGCAAATGTAATTACTAATTCATAAAACTATTATTCGGCGAACAAATTTGCATAACACATTTGTATTTAATAATTACCTAACTATTAATCTGGTTACCTACTTTAAAAATACAGTTAGAGTTACTCTTATGTATATACGTTCAAATCATGTGCCATAACGATATTTTGTAATTAATTGGATCGAATAAAAAATATTGTTCGGCAAATTTATACCACATCCTATACTGGCCTTTCATTGTGTACCTAATATATATCATCCTGCCCTTATCCCACTCTAAGTGGGGTCGGTACAACATAAACATGCTGTAAGATGATTTGGCTGCGTTTTTACGACCGGCCGCCTGCCTGACGTCAACTTACCTAAGTCGTTTTTTACGACACCTCGGTAAGAAATGAGGGTGGTCTACTCTACTAAATCGGATTCCACACGGTGGGTCAACTTACATTAGTCACCTTTTACGACACCTCGGTAAGAAATGAGGGTGGTCTACTCTACTCAGCCGGATACCACACGGCGGGTCGACTTACCTTAGTCGCCTTTTACGACACCTCGGTAAGAAATAAGGGTGGTCTACTCTACTCAGCCGGATACCACACGGCGGGTCGACTACCTTAGTCGCCTTTTACGACACCTCGGTAAGAAATGAGAGTGGTACTATTCTACTTAGCCGGATACCACACGGCTATCAAGTACACTTAATTGTCTAGTCCACCGGTTCTCAAAGTCGGTATAACCGTCCCACCCGGGTTGGCTAACTGAGGGGGTGATTAAACCTGGGGATAAACACCGGGAGGTATTCAATAAAAATCGGTAGGCGATAGGGTGAACAAGAATATGGATATAATTAGGTATATTTTGTTAAAATGTTAGATACATTTATTATTCGCATTTACTGTTACGCGATGTTATTATAACTAATGTTTTTACAAGTTCAATACGCGTTGAAACTCAATTTCGCAACTGTACTTTGTTAACTTATTAAAAGGTTTTGTTTACAGTATACCTGTGATATTTGAGTTCATATTGTGAAATAAAAAAAGAGCTTAACCGTTAATGATAATTACCCTACATATTTATGTAGTTTTTATAATTGTTAATTAGGTTAAACCCTTTTTGAACATTACCGTTCTTCAAAAGGAAAAAATTACAAAAGGCAAAAAATATCAGCTTTTTACTCTCTACGAAATGCGAGCTATAAGTTTCAAGGACAAATTTAAGTTACAAGTTTAACCTCAAATAAGACATCAATCTGTCCATAACAATTGTGTTTTGGTTTAGTTATGCGTTCACCATGGTACAAGTGGGACACATCTGCATATGGTGTTATTGTAATTCAGTTCACAGCTCACGATTCACCTGGATCCGTGTCGAGTAGCGGCTGTGGGAATGGTGATAGACACACACACTAACTCCTTTTTTTAATAACGATTAATTTTACTGGCTGTATGTAAAGGTGCAATTTCAACCAAAATTATATTTTACACTTTATACTGATTGCGAATGCTGTATGGTATCCAGCTGAATAGAATATACCACCCTCATTTCTTATCGAGGTGTCATGAAAGGCGACTAAGGTAAGTTGACTCGCCGTGTAGTATACGGTTGAGTAGAGTAGATCACCCTCATTTCTTACCGAGTTGTGAAAGGCGACTAATGTAAGTTGACTCGCCGTGTAGTATAAGGTTGAGTAGAGTGGACCACCCTTATTTCTTGCCGAGGGGTCGTAAAAGGCGACTAAGGTATGTTGACGTCAGGCAGGCGTCTGGTGGTAAAATACCTAGCTAAATCCCATCAATAGGGTTAAAACATGTTGTGCTAAACCCACTTAGAGTGGGATAAGGGCAGGACGAGGATGAGGTAGCTTCTTTTAAATCTTGAGGTGGATTCTTTTAAAAGTGTAGAAAAATACTAAAATAAAAAGCGGGGTTTATTTAAAGTTTTCTGATATGAGGAAATAGACAGACGACTTAGATTATTCTTGTGTCAAACTGTTTATTAAACTGCACAAACATCACTTAATATATTTTAACTACAATACTAATACTCACCAATAGTCAAAATGGTTGTTTCATCCTCCATACAACAAGAAACTGTAACAAAAATAAAATAAAATTAAACAGTTAATTTTTGAAATCAAAACACTTATTACAAAAAGTTTTGTATTCGTTTGCCTTAATTTTCATTTTCTTCATTCATCCATCTTTCTTTTTTGTAATGTTATTACAAAATTAGATGGATGGATTGTGTGAAAAATGTTAAAGGAGTGGCACCAGAGTTGACGAATGATAGAGGAGAATGGAAGAAGAAGACATATTGTGCCGACCCCACTTAGAGTGGGATAAGGATAAGAATGATTATAAAATTACATATACATTACCCATTTCATCTAAGTCTAACAAAAGGATTGCAGTGCAAAAACTACTTTTACAATAAGGTACCTTCAGAAGAGAAATACGTTTCCAAAATACAATTATGTATTACCAAATTTATAAATATTTTAAAAGATAAACGTTTCTAAGTCCACAGTTTTTATCATTGGAACAGTCATAGCTCACATAAACAGTGTAATTAGCCTTATTGATAAGAGTTTATCACGTTTAAACTTAGTTAAATTTATTTCTTTTGTTAAATTACAATTTACGTAATTTGTCAATAAAAGCGTTACGCTGGACTATGGAAACCTCTACATTTTGTGCAATAATAGGCACAATTTGCACGTTTTATAGCAAAAATCGGAAGAAAGAAAGTTAAGTTTTAAGAAAAATTTATTGATATCAAAAATGTTTAAATTTTTTAATAATTATGCAACTTAAATAAAAGGACGCTCAATTATCGAGTAATGTACATTATCGTTTTCTAATAAATTAGATAATAATGTAATTTATAAAATTAGGCGTTATCTATAAGTTAGGCCGAAAGTCCGCGATAGCAAATGTCTACCTTTTAAGTTTAACCCACTTTAAACATTTTTATGGTTATCAAAATACTGTACGGTATTAACCTTTCCACACGGGCGGAGCCGCTGGCGATTGCTAGTGTTAAATATGCAGATATCTTACAAAGATGACGGTAGTTCAACATGATAGCTGATGTTTACGATCTCAATCGCTCGTTACATTAATTCCCCAATATAGATGTAATGGCCGTCAGTCAAACGTTTAATGTGTATGTACTTGGTTAAAGTGAGGTTTATCCAAACAAGCTAACATGTTGACCCGCTCTGACCGCAGCAGTCGGTCGATCTGCACGATTATGATGCGACCTCCCAACTTTCTCTGACCGCTCTTCCTGTATCGACCACATCGGGATAACTGATTTGTATTACGTCCGTAAATGTTTGCAACTTTAACTTTCGGGATAACTTTTGCTATAATCTGCGATGAATTCATAATCGCAATGATACATCGCGGATTATAGCAAAATAATTTTATTAATACTTTTGTATAATGTATCTCTGCAAAGTAACGCCTAATTCTATAAATTACTAGCGGCCTGCCCCTGCTTCGCACGGGTATAAAATATATATCCCATGTCAGTTAGTGTAAAAAAAAAGATTAAAATCGATCGAGTAGTTTTGATTTATTCATTACTGCCCGTGGCCAGCACGCGTTAAATTTGGAGAAAACCAATTTCCTTTCCTATACCAAGAAGATTTCCTGCTATCTTTGGATTATCTAAATTCATATAGTACATTTTTACTTATTTATTTTTACATTTTCCCTATGTATTTTATTTTTACAATTAATTACAGAATGTCGTTAAACAAACTCTTAAAAGAGCGACATATAGCTTCTAGATTCGAAGTGTTATAGGGCGAAGCGCGGCGTCCTCACGGCATTTTAAATCTGTAATATCTCCGAAAATATTCACTTAAATTACATGCTGTAAACGGCCATATTGATCTATATTAAATCAAAAATTTATTTAAGGTACTCAATTGGATAAGGATTAATGCTGTATTGTATAAAAATTGCTTTGAACATAAGGCATCATTTTTCGTAAAAAGTAAATGAAAAAAACTGCTATTGTGGGTTATCCATAAGAGATAGATATATACCATCGCGGAATTTTCTGTAGACCTTTTTAAGGTGTACAAATACTTAGTACATCATTTTGATAAATCTCGTAGGGTTTAGCCTGCGTTTGCAATGTAAGCGGAAAAAAATGTAATTATTTACAGAAACCTCAAAAATTACAGTATTTCTCTACTCCGTATTGAATGTTATTATACGTACAAACCTTCCTCTGGAATCACTCTATCTATTAAAAAAAACCGCATCAAAATCTGTTGCGTAGTTTTAAAGTTTTATGCGTACATAGGGATATAGGGACTTTGTTTTATAATATGTAGTGATTTAACCGATAATATTTAATTTATAGAAGTAGGTGTTACTTTGCTGAATTCCATAGTACAAACGAATTATTTTGCTATAATGCGAATTAAAAAAAAACCTATGTAATGTAAAGTGTAGAAAGCAAAACCGTTCGCATACCTTATATATGCATTAATTACCGCATTTATTACAAGACACTACCACCAACACACTACACAGGCACTACACACATTCACTACAACAATCTCAAAAATCGTTTCGCCCCATAAACGAAGCATCCTCGGAGATAGGCTCCATGATAAAAGCTGTTGCAGCTTTACGAATTGCACACTTAGCATTACATAGATTTTCTTAAAGAACCGGATTATAGCAAAATTAATTCTACCATAACTTTTGATATTTATAATGAAGTGATTTTGAAAGATTCGTTTAAATTTAGATTTTAATTTATTATGTACTTATTTCAATCTTAGAACGGTAGTATCAAATAAGTAATGAAAATTTGCACCTCTCATATGCTTTTGCAATTATCCTTGCTAATAACCATCCAAACATATATTAACAAATGTTAATACATCTAAGTCAATATGTTTGTACACATTAAAACAAACCCACGTGGGGTCGGCAGTGGTCACCTAAAATAATCAGTAAACTAAATATGCGAGTCAGAAATACGTAAAGTAAGAATTATATATAATACTCTTAGCACATAATGCATTTGACTTGTTCTTCTGAATTATTCAGGTCCTCAAACTCAGCAGCCACGAGCCGTGTTCATGGTGTAATATGAATAATTTATGGCATATGGAAAATAGCCGGGTCATCGCCGATGTCATATGCTAAGGAGTTTTCACTTTCGTTCAATTTACGGCACAGTTGGACATATGGCGCGTGGCATTTTCAAAATCCCTATACTTTGAATTTCATCAAGATAGTCATGTTCGTAAATTATACTGTTAAGTTATATTGTGTAATCTAAGCTGTGATAGCCAAGTGGTGAGACATTGAGACTCTATCGTGGGTGTCACGAGTTCAAATTCCGGGCAGGTACCAATGAGTTTTTCTATTAAAAACTTATCTGACTAATTGATAATTGCAAAAGTAATTGTAAAATTATTTTACTATAATCCGCGATGAAGTAACATAGAAAATGCACATACCTTATTCTCGTACAGCAACTTATTTTTAGCTCATGGCTTTACAAAACAAATTGCATATTTGTTAGACTACGGGAAATTGCTACCCAAAGTTGAAAGTGAAAGTTTTCCAATTTCCTTCTATCGATGTCGATATGCAATCGCTTAGACTGCTGCACGAAAGCATCACTTACATGCTCAAGGGTGAAAAAATTATACCATATATCGACACTTAACAATGTGTACAGATATTCTCTATTATTATGTCACTGTGATGATCCTAAAGTTATGCTAAAAGCAAGGTAGAGCAAAGCAAAAGAACACCCAGGGTATCTTAATATAGTGAAAAACGAAGTTTATTGTTGTATAAGAGCGTGGATTTTGCAACAACAAAAAGTAACCGATGCGTCCACTTTTAGACCTACGTAAGTATGTAAGTAGCGGCCTATTACTTTCCCACTGCTGAGAATAGGCATGCGTTTTTGGAGAGAAGGATTGGAGCTAAGACCTACCACACTGCTACCATGCGGATGTATACCATGTTTTCTTTCGCCGAAAACCGTGTGAGAAGTTGCAATTAGCAATTAGACACATAAGTTTTAACAGAAAAACTCATTGGTGTCAGCCCGGGGTTAAAACCGTGAACTCCTCGAAAGAGTCGCATGGTATTACCGCTGGCCTATCACAGCTTGTAAGTAACTAATCTTACGTAAGTACGTAAACATTAAGAGAAAAACAGAGAGAAAGAGAGTGAACGCACATTAAAAATAATGGTATAAACTGAGCTAGAAATAGATATCTAGGAAAGAAATCCTCCGAAAGAATAATATAGAAATTAAATCACGAACTATCCTAAACATGAATCTCACGTCAGGAGAATAGGCTTATGCCAAGTTGTAAACATCCTTGAGTACATACTTTAATATTAGCTGACATATCGACCTGCATTTTGTACGCCAACGAAATATACATTGTAATAGTTATAGACCAACAGTCCACCGTGAGCTGTGGGTCGGTAATTACCCTCGATGCAAACACCAGGTTCCGATCGTTAAGCACCGATGTTACTTGAACCAACCGGTCCACGCATTACATATAATTATATAGTTTGTAAACTGTGCTACAGTAAAGTAGTTATTATGACACGGCTAGACAAAGCTAACCACTGTCCCTGGATAAGAGCAATAAGTTCCAAACTATACTTGCTCCAAAGTGGATTAGTATATCTTATTGTAGGAATGTTGCATATTTAATGTATAGAACCGGCTATACTTACGTGTTATTCTATCGGGTTAGCCCGAGTTTCGTACCCATCCGGGGCACTTATTCATGAGCTCTATACACGATGTTATCGCGGCGGGAACTGCGTACAGCAGCTCGCTAAAAAAATCTTACATATCTTAGGATATCTAGGTTTACCCACATTGTTTGCCTTAACCATCCACAAGTGAAATCCTGTCCAGTATAACAGTTGGAGTTAATTACCATGCTGCTCTAATGCGAATTGGTACGTCACATATATCCAGAAATTTTACAGCTATCTCGATTGTTTTCCTTTAACGTAAACTGCATAATCCGAACTAATCTATAATAATATATAAAAGCTGAATAATTTGTTTGTATGTTTGATTGTTTGAACGCGATAATCTCAGTCAACTATTCGACCGATTTGAAAAATTATTTCAGTGTAAAATAGTCCATTTATCGAGGAATGTTATTATTATAGGCTATATAACATCACGCTAAGATGAATAGGAGAGGAGCAGCAATAAAAATTGTACGAAAACGGCAAAATTTAAAGCCTACCTTACGTGCGCTGAGTAAACGGTAATAGTTATTCTAAAATCATGTATTACAATATTATATATGTCAAATTCTGTCTGACTGTTATGACGCCTTTA
This sequence comes from Morpho achilles, assembly GCA_947086495.1. Taxonomy (NCBI): domain Eukaryota; kingdom Metazoa; phylum Arthropoda; class Insecta; order Lepidoptera; family Nymphalidae; genus Morpho; species Morpho achilles. Next base: position 363,328 of record CAMTZB010000018.1, on the reverse strand, counting down.
CGGCTAGTCTACCTAACTGGAAATTTGGCATAAGTAATGCTTATAAAAAATTATTTATTTTGGAACAGAAAAAAGCACGAATGATTAATCGAGGGTATTTTAGCAATTAAATTAACACGAACTAAGTCGTAGTGTATAATCATTCCAATAAAAACCATATGGTTCTAATTTATATGATCATTAGATTAAATCAAGACATAAAACATTAACGTAACTAGTTTCTGAATGATGAATAAATCATATCATATTTCTCACATGCAATTTTTAAGGTGTTAACTCGGCGACTTTCATAGGAGTACTCCAGTCAACCCTCCATGCTCTCCGGAGTTAGGGAGCCGCTATCGTCTTGTAATGCGAGTGACAAGTGCCCTTACATACGCCTAAAAATACAGAGAGAACTCACAAAACAATACTAAAACTGTTTGTAGCTTACGGAATTATTATATGGAAATAAAACGCAACTTTCTCGCTACATATTTTATATATTTTTCTTGTTATATACAGTTTTATAGCAAACTATTAAGGGACCTCAATGACATGTTTGCTTACCGCCTAATGGGAACAGAAGAGGAAGTAAAAAGGAACTGTCACAGCAGCTAACATTTACATAGACTAATCTATAGTTCTTTCAACAACATCCTCCTGCCCTTATCCCACTCTAAGTGGGGTGGGCAGAACATATTATAAACATGTTGTCACATGATTTGGCTACGTATTTTACTACCGCCCGCCTGCCTGATTTCAACTTATCTTAGTAGTATTTTACGACACCTTGATAAGAAAGAGTGTGGTGTATCTTAACCGGATACCACACGGTGAGTCCACTTACCTTAGTCGCCTTTAACGTCACCTCGGTAAGAAAAGAGGGTGGTACTATTTTATACCACACGGCGGACTAATCTACTGTTCGTTACAGATACAAAAACACTTTTATGTGCATGTATTGTACTCTGTTCTCTTTCTATGTCCGTACTATGGTAACAATTGGAGCATGTTTTTGAAGCAAAGTAATGTATTCCAACGCGAAACGATATACAGTTATAAGATTACTACTACAACTACACGTGACACACTATTCGGAACTTAAATAGAACTACGAGCGTCTAAATTGTAACAATTTGTTATATTATTTACTGAAAAAGATAATGGTTTAAATGCCGTGCTGTTCTTGTTATTTGGAAGTTTTTTTTAATAAATGCTGTCAAACAATCTGTCATAGACCTAGAGATCCCAAGCCTAAATTTTCATATTTTACTGATAACTATTTTAAAAATAGAGTCATTTTAAGTTAATGATCTAAGTAAACAAAGTAAATGAATATGATTAGTCAATGTAATTTTCAAACGCGCATTTATATATTTCTTTCAAAATATTTGGTTGATATTAAACCATGCCATTGAACCTAAAAAGCTTGATCCTCTCATTTTGATTTGGATCTTTACGTAAGCTCATATAAAAAAATAGTTTTTTCCTAGTTTAAACTTATAAAATCTTGGTAAGGATTGATTTATCTATTGTCTAGGATCGTCATTCTCCTACCCTTATTCCACTCTAACTGAGGGGTCGACATATGATATGTTCTCATATGATATGGCTACGTATTTTACGTCCGGCCGCCTGACTTACGTCAACATCTTAGTCGCCTTTTACGACACCTCGGTAAGAAAGAGGGTGATTCATTCCATTCAGCCGGATACCACATGGCGGATAGCTTACCTTAGTCGCCTTTTGCGACACCTTGGTAAAAAATGAGGGTGGTCTATTCTACTCAGCCGGATACCACACGGGTAAATCTATTGTCTTGGATATACTATTTAATCGACAACACATTTCAGCTTAGATAAATAAATAAATATATAGGACACTTACACACACGGTCGTCCGTCCCAAAAGTAAGTTACTTAATACTTGTGTTATGGTAGACAGACAACTGGTGAATATATACTTATATATTTTTTAAATACATACTTAAATACTAATGTATACCCAGGCTCAAAGAACAATTAATTCATTTATAGAATATGTTGGCCCTCGGTGGAAATCGAATCCACGACTCGCGGAGCTGAAGGCAGGGTCACTACCCACTGAGCCAACGAGCCAGTCAGATATTTTTGTAGACTATTGGGCCTACTGTCTTCACCTCCAATTATAAGTACCAAGTTCACATCACTAGTATACACAAGTCTATAGTAATTGACAGATTTACGACGCGAACGCAACAGCCATAGATGGTGAGCTGTGTGACGAAAATGCAAGTGTCACCATGTTTAATTCATGGTGATGCCGTGATGTAGGACGCTTGTCTCGATACAGACATTTTTACGACTGCCCATTATCTATATAAATATTTGCTGTTGTATAATTTTCCATCTATTGCATCCAAGGAGTAATACAATGTTTTCGGTATTTATTTTAATCGTAAAATTATATGAGTTAAATATATTGACTGATTGAACCGTTGGCGCAATGGGTAGTGACCCTGTCTTCAGCTCCGCAACTCGTGCGTTTCATTTCCATCGAGGGCCAACATTTTCCATAAACAATTTATTGGTTCTTCAAGCCATGGGTGAATATTTGCATTTAAATATGTATTTAAAAATTATATGTGTATATATTCACTTGTTGTCTGTCTACCATAACAGAAGTCATCATCCTCCTGCCCTTATCCCACTCCCCACCCTAAAGACCCTAAGTGGGGTCGGCACAACATGTTACAAACATGTTGTCATATGATTTGGCTACGTATTTTACGACCGGCCGCCTGCCTGACGTCAACATACCTTAGTCGTATTTTACGACTCCTCGGTAAGAAAGAGAGTGGTCTATTTTACTCAACCGGATACCACACGGTGGGTCAACTTACCTTAGTCGCCTTTTACGACACCTCGGTTAGAAATGAGGGTGGTCTATTCTACTCAGCCGGATACCACACGGCGGGTCGACTTACCTTAGTCGACTTTTACGACACCTCGGTAAGAAATGAGGGTGGTACTATTCTATTCAGCCGGATACCACACGGCGTTTAACCATAACAGAAGTATTAAGTTCATTACTTTGGGGACGGACAATCTTGTGTGTAAGTGTTCCATCTATTTGTTTATTATTCTTTATTTATTGTCGCCTAATGAAGTGGAAAATTAAATATCATATATAGGGCCTATAAAATTTTATCTTAGTTTTTAAGGCAGCTTTCGCACACATATTTGTTTAAAAATCGCTGCCAAACTTACGTAATAATTCTAATTCTATCGTTTATTTCAACATGTTATAAGACAGGAAAGGGCTAAATCAAATTGTCAGCAAAAACTTTAAAAAAAAAATTGCCCAGAAACTATTTACAGCTTCATCTAGTAAATAAAGTCCGAGCTAAGCACTATGAAAAGTATTATTCTCGGAATTGCTTTTGCAGAATTGATCAAGTACGTTTCAAAAGCATAAATAATACAAAATGGGTTGTTCTCCAACATCGCAACACGTTTGACCATTATTTTATGATCCTTTATGTAATAGTTAGCTTGAAGGGATCTCTTAAACTCAATAAAGCCGCCTTTTATATTTAATTAGCGTGATATTATATAGCATATATCCTTTCTCGATAAATGTACTATCTTAAACTCAAAGAATTTTTCAAATCGGCCCAGTAGTTCCTGTAATTAGTGCGTTTAATCAATCAAACAAACAAACTCTTCAGCTTTATATATTAGTATAAATTTACTAATAACACCTCTATTTTCGTATTTACAATAACGATGTCTTCAATAAAAAAACACTGTCAAGAAAAGTTAATATTGCACTGTTCTAATTACTGTGCTTGCTGACTCAAAATTCGAAAAATACGGCAAAGTTTGTTCCACTTGTTAATTACGTCACCGTGTTTAACTTCACTTACCGATCTTACCGAGCTAGGTAAGTATTATGACAACATTGTCAAGTTTAGAATTGCGATGAGTGCGTTTCGCAAATAACACGATTGTCCGCTCCACTTGCAACGAGCTAACATCAAATATTAGGTCCAAGATGAGCCAGTAACTGCTTTACCAACATTCGGTGGACAAATAACGCTAATTACGGCGATAGCTAACGTCAGTGGTAACCAAACAAATGCAATTGAACAGATCACAGACTCGGCAACAAAAAAATTGAGAAAGAAGACTGAATTAAAAGATTAAAAGGGTCTTAACACCCAATAACCCAAATCGTTGCGGTTGAACCGAAACAGACTCGGTATTGCAAACCAAAGTTACTTAACTGAATTACGAGGTATTGGAGATTCTAAATCTTTCCACTCTTATTAGAAGTAAGAACTTTATTAATGGGAACATTTATACCTTTATTTGTTATCTAAGAGCTTTATACTGTGTCCTGTCTTGTAGTATTATATAGATAATCCTATTTTCAGTTGAGCAAAATTATCAATATGCACATAATCATTCATACATCTCTCATAATATGTCACGCCGTCATTGTCTCTATCCAACCAAGTATAATATGGATACCCAACCTCTTCAATATTAAAAATTCTCAAAGATTTTATAAATCATATTATTTCGGGACCAGCGACATTACAGATAAGTACAAAATTTAAGGTATTTTATTGATTAAATTGACGCGAACAAAGTCGCAGTCACTGCGTGGTTTTATATAATATATTGAACTTACTTGTGGTATATGAGCTAGTTCATATACGTTAAGAAATAAACTCAAAAGCTACGTTGCAACGTTATTTAGAAGCAGGACTTTGTCAAGGATTTATTCGTCAGGCGCTGGGCGATTGTGGACGAAAATAAAATAAAGAGAAATATTTAAAGGTATAATGTAATAGGATTAGCATAAATGCTGCACGATTGTGGGATATATCGCTGCACAGTCCCCGTGCAGAGCTTTTTGCATTCCGACTATTACTAAATATCACGATATTGATATTATATGACAGACAAGGTCGAATTAATGACTTTCTACCTCGGGACATATTAAAAATACTAATGTTTGTAATTTGTATTTCTGTTTTAAGATTGCGACATGATTGATTTGACTAAAATTTTAAATAAATAAATTAAATATGAATATATGAGACACTTACACACATGGTCGTCCGTCCCCAAAGGTAATAAATACTTGTGTTATGACAGACAACTAGTGAATATATACTTATATATTTAAATATATACTGAAATACAAAAATATACCCAGACACGAAGACCAACAAATTCATTTATAGAAAATATTGGCCCTCGGCGGGAATCGAACCCACGGCCCGAGGAGCTGAAAGCAGGGTTACTACCCACTGCACCAACGCGCCAGTCAATTTTTTGTACGGAAAAAAATTGTAATTGTTGATGGTATCAAAATAGCTTCTTTCTTGCATTCTGTTAATTAAGAATAACCAATTTAGCCTGTTCGTTATGCATTAACTAAATGCATCAGTCTGTCTGTTATGTTTTCATGGCTAGCCCGCTAACGCAATATGAAATTTTGGTATAACTAAAGCTTATATACGAGCTAACAGACAAAATAAAAAAAAACTCCTATATTCCCTTTGGTAATAGTTCCTACTCAATTAAGGATTTAAATCCGTTCTTTAAAAAGTATACAGTTAAAGTCAAACTCTAAGTTATCAGCGTTTATATCCATGACTACTATGCATTTACGGAACGTTATATATTAACTATTTAGTTTGATAAGGTCAGCGTTATCGGATAAAAAGTGAACGCTATTATATTTATTTATACATTATAAAGCAAAAGAAGGTAAACTAAAATGAAAATTGCAATTTAGTTATCTTAGCCTTTTATTTCTTTTACGGAATGAAATACTCGTTGAGAGAGAGATAATGACTGTGAACACAGATACCAGGTGAAGGCGAGTTCCCAATTTTCGCCAAACTTCACTCCACTACAATCCACTACATCATCATTATCTGGTGCCATCTTCAGAATGAAGTTCGGAGGTCAGCTGGAAAAAACTTTTCCGATCGCGTGCCATATTCTTTATTTCATAGTATCTGTAGTGTTTATAAACTAATCTATGAATATAGCACAGGCGCAAACACGCACTAACAAATAACAACATGTCACTTCACGACCACTCTCACCAAGGGCTCTCGTGTGACTGTCGTGGTGCATCCTGAGACCGTGTATGTACCTTAATACTAATGTGTTAGTGTGACTATGTTCATGTATGTATTACATATATGTGTCTTGTATATAAATATACAAAGTACTTTACACACGTCTCAACCTACAGTATTTAAGTCCCGTCCATTCTCTTATCTCAATCCACTACACGTTGCCCTAAGCTCTACGACCGCTGTCCGCTCTCAACTCAAACTCACTCTTTTCTTCGCATTTAGCACCCTCAACGATATTTCTACACTTACCTTTTCTGCGTGCTGATGTGCTCTAAAGAAATTACGTCTATCAGTAAAAAGATTATGCGAAAAAATATTTGATATTGCGGTCGTCTAATACTATTAAACATTTTCAAGCAAAGTTACGACTCTGTCGATTTATTAGGTAATTATTACATATAGGACATTCTAGCTTTTACCCGCAACTTCGCGTGGACTTTGTCGCATTTTAGGTTGAAAACAGATGACGCTTTTCAATGTCATACTATTCCTGTAGAACTTACAGAATTTCTATCACCCGGTATATAAGGAATAATTGTGCCAAATTTCATAGATATTGGTTCAGTTGAAAGAGTAACAAATATAAATCCATACTAACAAACTTTCGTATTTATAATATTAGTAGAAGTAGATAAAATTGCTAATGATACAGCTTTAGTGATGCTTCGATATTCGATATTCAAAAACATATTTAGGTTCAAATATACAAAAGTGTTAAAACAGTCATTAAATTTCAAAGAAAATGGATGACATAATTTCGAAGGTAATTCCTAGAACAGTCTTCTAAAGCCTTAATGACGTAGCTCGTCCGCTTCATAAACAAACGCAAGGTTAAATTTAATTTGTTAGCAAAGATCTTTGATCTTGATCTTTTAAAATAAAGCCGAGTTCAAGTGGTTAGAACATACATATATCCTCTAAAATAATGGATTGATATTCTAGGACACAGATTGCTTCTCAGAGTCAAGCTTTATTTCTTAAATGTTGTAATTCCCTATTTTAGATTGTTCCTTCAGTACAATTGCCGCAAACTCTTTCAAACCACCCGTAAAACCGTTAATTACTTTTTATTTTTATTCAACCTATACTGCTCTACAGTTGAGATCCCATATACTGTTAGAAATGCGTAAGTATTTAAACAAAGGCGTCCTCTCTCCTTTTGAAGAAAAGGGAGCTAAAACTCACTAATTTGCTCCATTGTGTAGTTGTAGGTTACACACATTCCGGGGATTCTCCAAAGATGTGCAGGTTTCTTTAAGATTCAAATTCAAATTCAAAATATTCTTTATTCAAATAAACTTGTAAACAAGTGCTTTTGAATCGTCAACTCTACTGCTGGTTCGGAAAGCTGTTCCTACCGAGAAGAGCCAGCAAGAAACTCGGCGGTTGCTCTTTTAAAAATATAATTCTTAATACTATTTACATTATGTCGTTACTGTCTTGAACAGGTTCAAAGAGAGCTATATCCACACATTCTTATCTTCTAAATAATCTTCAAGAGTATAGTAGGCTTTCTGTATCATCCTCTTTTTAACAGTGTTTTTAAACTGATGTAATGGCAAAGCTGAAATTGATTGCGGAATTTTATTATAGAATCTTATACCAAAACCCACAAACGAATTACGTACTTTTGCAAGGCGCAAAGCAGGAGCCGCAAGCTTATGTCGGTTCCTGCTTTGTCTATTGTATACATCACCTATCTTTTTATAATTCTTTATATTTTTATGTACATAAATTAGATTGCTTAAAATATATATATACATATATCCATAATCTAGTGATAAATTAAAAATATTATTAAGCCTTAATTAAGTTTTAATGACGAAACTCATTGGTTGGTGACTGCTTAAAAGACTTAATCAAATATAATTTTGTAGAAGCAAATGCTATTTCTATAAGGAAAAAAGAACTTTATGATTTATCATCGTTGATAACAGAACAATTACGTCTGAAATTGCAATAAGTTTATCGTTCCCCATATCTGGAACAATCGCTACTAAATAACTTTCGTAATAAAAGTTTCTAGGAGCCATGTTTTTTGAAAACATCCATTAATCATTCGTCCACCAATGGCGCCATTGTTCGGCTGTAATACATGGGGGCTCAGTTTTCAGTTCGTGCTCTGTTCTGTCAACATGAACCAGCTTTGAGTACCGCCTACACTTGAGCACAACTGGCTGAATAATTTCCATTTATTTATAATAACAAGAACAAGAAACAAGAACATCTTAAAACACGTCGATGCCCTTTCTGATCTTTTGAGAATCATCATCATTCCCCTGCTCTTATCCCACTCTAAGTGGGGTGGGCACAACATATTTTAAACAAATTATTACATGTTTTAGTGAATTTTTTTAGCGACTGGTCGCCTTCCTGGCTTCAAATTACCTCAGTCTCATTTTACTACACCTCGGTAAGTAATGAGGGTGGTATATTCTACTCAGCCGGATACCACACGGCTGTGATCCTTTGAAAAGATATAATTAAACAATTTAAAAACGTGTTCGTTATCAAAATCACCTTCAGTTCCCGTTGCGAAATCAATTTATAAACAAAATGTTGCCCGCGTTCGCGTTGACTTACTCTTAAAATACCCCTAATAATGTAATATATTATTTTTCCTGTTGCCGAAGGAAAAATGGGAATTTTTTGTGCCATATTTTAGCCCAGTATAGCTACATGAATGCCCAATTTCATCAATATTACTCTAGCGCATTAACCGTGACAACCGCGAAAGATAGACAGACAAAGAAAAAAAAAGAAGACAAGAGCATCTTTAATATCAGTATAGATATATGGATACCGGCTTGATATTATCCTAGAGCCTATGTATAAGTCTTCCCTCCTTATCGAGAAAAATAGGAGCATCGCATCTAAATCCACAACGCTCAAATGCATATTGGAGCAAGCATAAATTACACATAAACCGAGAAGTTGCGTCACTTCCACAGTTGTTCAAGCGAAATAATTAAACATTATAAAATCCATACACCTACCAGTAATCAGTATGTCGACATTAGAGCAAAAAATACGGTCGCGAAAACATATTATTTCTGCCCTACTAACTCGCCGGCATCTCGATTATCATTGTGTACATAATGATTAGCTCGCCCTTGTCACCTGGCATTGCATGTGTTTATTATTCACAATCATTTAAATTACAAAAGACAAGATATCTATAAGAATATTATAATATGAACGTCTGTATGTCTATTAGACTTTTACGGGTAATCTACGAAACTAATATCAATGAAATTTACCAGGCTTACATATACGGTTACATAAAAATCCTTTTTTCCAAATTATTTTATCATCCTCCTGCCATTATCACACTCTAAGTAGGGTCGGCACAACATGTATTTGGCTATGTATTTTACGACCGTCTGACGTCAACTTACCTTAGTCTTATTTTACGACATCTCGGTAAGAAAAAGGCTGGTCTATTCCACAAATTCAAATTCAAAATATTCTTTATTCAAATAAACTTGTAAACAAGTGCTTTTGAATCGTCAATTCTACTGCTGGTTCGGAAAGCTGTTCCTACCGAGAAGAGCCAGCAAGAAACTCGGCGGTTGCTTTTTTTAAAAATATAATTCTTAATACTATTTACATTATGTCGTTACTGTCTTGTACAGGTTCAAAGAGAGCTATATCCACACATTCTTATCTTCTAAATAATCTTCAAGAGTATAGTAGGCTTTCTGTATCAGCCTCTTTTTAACAGTGTTTTTAAACTGCTGTAATAGCAGTGCTGAAATTGATTGCGGAATTTTATTATAGAATCTTATACCGCAAGCTTATGTCGGTTCCTGCTTTGTCTATTGTATACACACTTATCGTTTTATAATTCTTTATATTTTTATGTACATAAATTAAATTGCTTAAAATATACTGTAAATCAAATGTAAGAATACCTGTTTCCTTAAACTTCTCTCGCAGGGAATCACGCGGTCAAACGGATACCCAACACTCACACGGTGGGTCATCTCAACTTTCTCGCCTTTTACGACACCTCGGTAAGAAATGAGGGTGGTCTATTGTACTTAGTCGGATACCACACGGTGGGTCAACCATTTTTCCAAATTATTGCTGAGAATTAACTCTTTGTAGGTACATAATGGCGGATCTTTGATTATAAGCTTTTATTTAACTAAGGTGGAATCTTGGAAGTTAAATTTAACCCACTATCCGGTGTCCGATTGAGCTAAAATTTAACATACTGTTCAGCTCCCGATGACAATCCATGTTTATGGTAAACATGACCTGATGCTGAACTACCAGGATAAACTCTAGAGGAGGGAACTCTTTAAGGGTTAAAAGAAGGGACATGGAATTTTGTTAAAAGCTTTTATTTATAAAAAAGACTTTTATCGTGTTTAACTTATTTTTAAAATCACGTAGTCGCGGTTTCAATAACTTTACTCATATTTTTACTTTTATATGAAAGCGCTTTCCAAGCGCTGCTATATATATTAGAACGAATTCTCTGATAAGATGTTATCACTACGTAGAGAAAATTAGTTTTCTTCCGTTTGTTCAGCGAATGAGAACGACGGGCTTATCTCGGGGACAAATATTATAGTAGCGGCAATGTTTACTGACGACGTAATGATTGTTTTGTTATGTAATACTATATCAAAACGTTTTAAAAATTATTTAAAAAAACATTAGTAAAAAAGGGTAAGGTAAATTGTAATTTATACAAGTATGCGTTACTTGCCGCCGTGTGGTATTTTTTTTACCGAGGTGTCGTAAAATACGGCTAAATTGACGTCAGACAGGCAGCCGGTCAAAAAATACGTAGAAATACGTAGTAAATAGTAACGCCGTGTGGTATCCGGCTAAATAGAATAGTACCACCCTCATTTCTTACCGAGGTGTCGTAAAAGGCGACTAAGGTAAGTCGACCTGCCGTGTGGTACCCGGCTGCATAGAATAGTACCACCCTCATTTCTTACCGAGGTGTCGTAAAAGGCGACTAAGGTAAGTCGACCTGCCGTGTGGTACCCGGCTGCATAGAATAGTACCACCCTCATTTCTTACCGAGGTGTCGTAAAAGGCGACTAAGGTAAGTTGACCCACCGTGTGGTATCCGGTTGAGTAAAATAGACCACCCTCTTTCTTACCGAGGTGTCGTAAAATACGACTTAGGTAAGTTGACGTCAGGCAGGCGGCCGGTCGTAAAAACGCAGCCAAATCATGTGACGGCATGTTTATAACATGTTGTGCCGACCCCACTTAGAGTGGGATAAGGGCAGGAAGATGATATAAGGTACAATTGTACCAAATTTCATCAATATAGCCTAATAATTGTAAAACAAACACATAAATTAATAGTAAGTAATCTCTCACCTCGTTTTCTAACATCATAACTCGTCCTCTTTTATCTACTGCGTAATAAATTCGTAGCACTCGACTAAATATGTCGACACATTATAACGATTAGTTTTTGATGTATGGGAAATATTCCAATCACAGTTTATTTACGGACATCCCCCAAAGCGGAAACTACGTTAAAAATATTACTAGCATCACCGGGCCTTCCGCCTAACGCTTAGTAGTGGGCGGTCTCACGTAAATATACAAAATATGAATTATACAAAACTAATAATACAATTATTTTGCTATTATAAGCGATAATATTAAAATACATTTTAAACAATTGACAACGTTACAACAATTTAAATATTTATCAAGGATTTTATCAAAATGATTTTATTATTAGGTACCTACTTTTTTATTATTTAATTAATTCTACAACTTATGTGAATTATTCTTGTAAAAAGTAACTATATTAGGTGAAATGAAATGTTTAAAGGACTAAATAATAATCGAAATGGTGATATCTGATAAGATAATCCAAAACATCGTAGAAATTAATAAATTTTTATTATTTGTTATATATAATACTTAGTTTTTAATGATAAATATTATATATTAATGAATTAATAACATATATAAAGTTTAACGTTAAAAAGTATATTTGTATGTCTGATATTTATATCTATTAAATATTAGCTTCCTATGTATAAATATTTATATGAATGTTTTGAACATTAAAAAATCGTTTCGCGTTTCGGAGTATTGAAATGATTTTAAAAAGAAATAACGTCACGGTTTGTTGTCAAGATTGTTAGGAGAAAAATTATACTTATTTAAAAAAAAATTACTTTTAGTATTGAAAACAAAGGGAAAACATGTGACAACAGAGACGCTACAATACGTGTATGTACCGCGTGTCGGCGGCGTGTCGTGGCCGGAGCGTTACCGGTACGCCTGGGGCGGCGACGCGGCGCGTACTCCCGACAGCACGCGCCGAGCGGTACCGCACGGGAAAGTGGACGGCGTTATGCAACGGGGCGCGCCGCGAAGGTCAAGTTCACTGAACGGTGACTGGGTTCAACTCTCACTTGTTTGACGGGAAACTTGGTTTTAAAACTTTAAACTTCAAATATTTTAGTTTAATTATATAATGAAGCTTTAGGTGTAAGATCTAGTAGTGGATAATTTTACAATTTTTTGTAAGCTGCCTATACAGAGTGACATAGTCGGGCACGACTAAGCTCTTTAATAAAGATTGAAAAAAAAAGAACTTTAAACTAGCGCCTAATAATATTTATAATACAAGTATCATTTTACATCTTTTACGATCTCTTTAAATCCTTACGTGTAATATATATGCGAAATGTGTATTTTTTGTTACTCTTCCACGGCTTATCAACTAGACTGATCATCATACCCCTGCCTTTATCCCACTCTAAGTGGGGTCGACAGAACATATTTAAACCGTGTTGTGATGTGACTAAAGTAAACTAGGCATTTTAAGACTGACCGCCTGCCTGACTTCAATTTACCTTAGTCACCTTTTACAATACCTTGTTAAGAAATGAGTGCGGTCTATTCTACTCATCCGAATACCACGGCTAATCAACTACACCGATATTGATGGAATATTGTACAACTAGTGCTTATTCGGAATATCATATAGAATAACAAAATTCCCGTTTTTCTTTCGGGAAAAAAATACATTGCTCAATAGAGTACTTTGAAGCTTGAGTCGACGTAAACGAAAATGCGGGTAGAACTAGAATGATCTAATTAACACACATTTTAAGTAATAACAAGAGCTGTGATAGCTCAGCGGTAAGACTATGCGACTCTCTCGAGAGTTTCACTTGTTTAAATCCCGGGCAGACACCAATGAATTTTCCTCCAGACCCATAAACTCCAGAGTAAACCCTGATGGTGTTCCAGCTTACCTGGTAACGAGGGTTACCACTTAGCAAAAAGTCTTCGCTTTTTGTAGTTACTATTAAAACTTTGTTAAAGAATAATAAAATATAGTAAGGAATATAATAATTTATTTAGGTAATTTGTAGAATTAGGCATTACTTTGCGGAGATTCATAATACAAAAGTAATAATAAAATTATTTTGCTGTAATCCGCGATGAAGTAAAATAGAAAATAAATATAATGCTAAATGTAGAGTGGACAATCGGTTATCATACCTGATACATGCAGGATTCGTAAAAATACATGCACAAACCTCCGCCACCGCCACCACAACACAAGCGCTATATACGTTCACTATCACAAACTCAACAATCGTTTCGGCCCGCAACCGAAGCATCATCAGGAGATAGACTCCACGACCAAAATCGCAAAGCAAAATTGCAAATTTTTAATTTATATAGGAGTGAAATTTTAACAGTCACTTCTATAACAAGAAGATTCTGCCTTTAGAAAAAGGAAAACCCAACGCATATTCTTCTTTATACTACCCAGTTATGACGCACTATTCTCTGCTAAGGTAGAATTTTCCCTAGAAGCGATTGTTGGCGGAGGTAGCAGTTACCCTGCCTCGTTCGATTTCTGGCCTTTGACCAAGGACCTATATTTTCGGAAAACAATTTATTTGTTTTTCGAGTCTGGGTGTATTCAAGTATTACTTTACTTACTTTATTCTTGTTCGTCATGTCAATTTTTGATGAAGTGATATAATATGTGTTACCAAGTCCAGTTTATCTTAATTGAACAATTAACTTCGTCATTGCCAAACAATCACGGAGCAAATTGACCTTTAAGTAAAATGTATGTTTCAACACCGAAAGTACTTTAAAAAGTGTTTAAAGCTTAAGAAATAAAAAATCGTTTATTTCGTTCCACGAAACAATAATAACTGGTTTTGAGAAATGAATAATTGTAATTCGTCGCATAAACCGGTCCCAGCATCCGCAGCATATGAATCAATTGCAGTCCACCCTCCCTCTCACCCCCTAAAAACTTTCTAAGTGCTAGAAAGGGAGGGGCGAGCGCCGCATCGCGCAAGTCTCCCTCCAAACTCTGTAGGGACTAGCCCCATACATTTCGATCGGGATATTGCAATCAATAACACTTAGAAATGTATGTGAAAGTCATTTAATTGATTTGAAACGGAAGCTTAGTATTAAACTGTTATTAAGTTACATACATTGTAATATTTTTCATCAACAAAGAATCTGTGTATTTGTTTAGTTTCTGCCGAATCATTAATTGTTCTTGTGTGTAATTGATACTTTAATTGCAATCCTTAATTCAATGACATCACGCTATAAACTATTAATACAGCTAGTGTTCTGTTCCTCTTCTATGACTCTCTTTAACATTCATGAGTTTTATGAGCTCTATACAACACTTTATTGCAATCTGCCACAAAACTTTTTTGAGTTCGGTCATTTTAATGATTAAGAGTCCGATGTGTAGACTACTATTATAAATTTAAAAGTCTCTATTTCATACACTTTCACAGCTAATTCCCGCAAACAGTATTCTGAAATATTTTACAATTGGTGCTTATATACATAGACTATAAAAAATCCTGTTTTTCCAAAAGGAACAAGAAATAACACATTATATTATTAAGGGGAATAAGTAACGGCCTGTTACTATCCCACAGCTGGGCATAGGCCTCCTCTCTCCGTTTTCTGGAGAGAAGGATTGGAGCTAAGACCTACCACGCTGCTCCAATGCGGATTGGTAGGTCACACATATCCCTAGAATTTTGTAAAGATATGCAGGTTTCCTCACGATGTTTTCCTTCACCGAAAAGCGTGTGATAAATTGCAATTATCAATTAGACACATAAGTTTTAATAGAAAAACTCATTGGTGTCTTCCCGGGTTTGAACCCATGATCGTCACTAGAGATTCACACGGTCGCACCGCTAGGCCATCACAGCTTTTTTTATTAAGGGTCCTTGCCATTAAGGGGAATATGAAAATTTAATTTAGCGCGAACTATAAATATGTAATATGATTTGGCTAGGTATTTTACGTCAACTGACTTCAACATACCTTAGTCGCCTTTTACGATACCTCGGTAAGAAACGAGGTTGGTCTTAGGTTTTTCTACTCAGCCGGATACCACACGGCGGGTATTTTATGGTATATATGTGTAGGCAATGTATTGCGAGCTTTTACTTCCGTTAGGCGTGTAGAGGGATGTCTCCTTTAATGTTTTAAGGGGTGGTCTGGAATTAGTCACCGCGGTTACAGCACAAGTTTATCACAAAGATAAAATAAAAGATAAAATCCATTAATTGAATGTCTCTTTAGAGGCGTTTTATTATCGTATTATATCCTTTTATGATGCATTAGTGAAACTAGCTTTTAGGATATTACGACGGGGGAATGTATTTGATGTTTTATTTTATTGTGTAATTTAATTATTGAATTGTAAAACAAAATGATAAATAAATAAAATAAATAAATATATGGGACACTTACACACACGGTCGTCCGTCCCCAAAGTAAGTAACTTAATACTTGTGTTATGGGTGACAGACAACTGGTGAATATATACTTATATAATTTTTAAATACATACTTAAATACAAATATACACCCAGACTCGAAGACCAACAAATTCATTTATAGAAAACGTTTGCCCTCGGCGGGAATCGAACCCGCGACCCGTGGAGCTGTAGTCAGGGTCTCTACCCACTGCTCCAACGGGCCAGTAATGGATACGCCGTGTGGTATCCGGCTGAATAGAATAGTACGACTCTCATTTCTTACAGAGCTGTCGTAAGAGGCGGCTAAGGTAAGTCGACCGCCGTGTGGTATCCGGTTAAGTAGAATTGACCACAATCATTTCTTACCGAGGTATCGTAAAAGGCGACCAAGGTAAGTCAACTCGCCGTGTGGTATTCGGCTCAGTAGAATTGACCACCCTCATTTCTTACCGAGGGGTCGTAAACAGCGACTAAGGTAAGTTGAGACCCACTGTGTGGTTCCAGTTAAGTAGAATAGACCACCCTCTTTCTTACAGAGGTGTCATATAATACGAATAAGATAAGTTTTTATTTATTTATTTATTCAAAAGGTTTACTTACATCTACATACATTGAAGCATTTACATTTTATTATTTACTAGAATTTCTTTATAAATGTATTAGTTATTTAAAGTTAACGTCAGGCAGGCGGTATTTCGTAAAATACGTAGCCAAAGCATGTGACAATATGTTTGTAACATGTTGTGCCGACCCACTTAGAGTGGGATAAAGGTAGGAAGATAAAAAATTAGAAAAATATATCATATATCACGGCGAGCTGTTCCCACGCTCTCACTAACTGGCCCCGGTAAGTGCCCGGTCGTCCTGAGCCCACTCCGGCACGCACTAACTCGAGACCACTTAACTGACGTGACTCACGTCGCCTCACGCCGGCCACTGTCTATCACTTCATTCATACTTTCGAACACGTTATGTTTATTATAAAAAGATACTATACGCCTAAGGTCAACAATAAATAAAAGTAAAAAGTAAAGTAGCGGCCTATTACTATCCTACTGCTGGGAATAAGCCTCTTCCGTCCGTTTTTGGAGAGAAGGATTGGAGCTAAGACCTACCACGCTGCTCCAATGCGGATTGGTAGGTAACACATCTTCAGAAGAGATATGCAGGTTTCCTCACGATGTTTCACCGAAAAGCGGGTAATAAATTGCAATTAGACACAGTTTTAACAGAAAAAGTCATTAGTGTCTACCCAGGTTCGAACCTGTGACCTCCTCGAAAGAGTCGCACAGTTTTACCGCTGGGGTACAACATACATTAAGGCTCATTTTCATTGGTCGTTAGAGCTAGTTTTTTTTCGAGTTTAATTTCCGCGCGTATCTTTGCAATTTTTTTAAGAGTGGTGCTAAGTAGTCGTGCAAGTTATGGACCAACAATTATTTTATGTGGAACAATTTTATATGTTTCTGATGTACTTAACACCATTCGCAAACTGAATCTCCGCGCAACGTTTGCTTTACATCGACCATTGAATTTCATTGGTTGTTGGGCCGTGTGCGGGGAATACCCGCATACGGTGTATCAACTGCGATAGAGATAGTGCATTTTCACTAGTCATTATTTCGTATTCGGGGACTCCCCGTATGCAGTATAACTACTGAGTTATCGACCAGTGAAAATGAGCCCTTACAGCAATAAGTTAAACATAATAAAAGCTCTTAACAAAATTGCATAACCCTACTACTGCTTTACACCGCTAAGTAGAGTAAATTTATCTTACAAGATCCCACCTTCACGTGTATACACGGCAAATGTACAAAAGGTCAAACAAGTCAAGTTAAAAATGCTTTTAAAAAAGCTTTAAACTAAAATTCAAGACCCTACTGTTAACCCCTACTATTCAGGACCCTGCTGTTCAGGAGTTCTCATCTGAAGCCGATCATAGCAGCAGAATCAAGTTACGCTTATAAAGATGCATTATCATCGGGATGCGACCAGTATATAAAATTACAGCTCAATCAGACACCGGGGAGTGGGTCTTTAACTCGCAAGATTCCACCTTCACATACATACACGGCAAGTTAAATTGAGTTTAAAAAAGAACAATGTAATCGTTGCGTTCACTGCCTCCTAGGCCTTTATTTTCATATATCGCGTGTTATACAAAAATAATGGATAATAATAAGAAAACTAGTGCACATTCATTATCAGATAAAAAAAAATAAAGGACTAACTATCAAAGCGCCCTTTTAAGTGTTACCAGTATTTTTTGAATATCCGGTTGTAACGTTACTAGAACATTCTACATTGTTATCGTGATCAATAGTAACCAACAGTCCGTCTATTTAGTGGTAAATATCTGTCAGAAGCAATTCAGACCACTTGCAGTTGCATCATTGAGATATATCGGTGACGCGTGGCTCGTAATTACTCTCGATGGAACGGGACATGTTTCAATTTCTCGCTCGTTAATTGTAATTATTGCCTACTAGTTGTACCCGCATCCTTCCTATCAAATTGGTGTTAAAATACCCACAGTCATATCAATGATATTGGGTTTTTATTACCATAAAAATATATTTCCTGCCGCCTATATTCAACGCCAATCGAACGCCTGGTTGTACGCCGTCATCATTAAAGTTGGTGTGCATATAAAATCTATTGAAATCAAACACCAATATCCACACGCTGTCGCAAGCGCACCACGTCAGTAGCACCAGAGCCGTAAGCAAGAGTGGACGTGTAGTGGCATCCTACTAATATTATAAATGCGAAATTTTGTGAGTATGGATGTAAGTTTGTTACTCTTTTACCGCGAATCCGCTGAATCAATATGGATTTTGCACAATGATTTCTTATACACCGGGGTAACAGACAGGCTATACAAATCCTGTTAATTCTACCATTGAAAAGCGCCATCTATTATCAACCTATGACACGATACTGCGGGTAAAGGCTAGTTATTTATAATTAAATTTAATAACTTAAAGTCGTCAAAACTTTTACAAAATAAATACTGAGTGTCGCTAAATTTGTAGCGATCTCGTTAAACGTAATGTTTTAGTTTAAACTGTCAGATGCAATTCAGTTCACTCCACGCCTGTAATGAAGACATATCGCGATATCACACCACTTGGCACAGTCATGTGATTGCCAATTAATCCCTTCAGACAAGATAACTCTGAGATGATATCACTTTCATGACACTGTTATCATTATTTATTTGATCAACAGTACGAATCTTGCAATATTTAGGGTCTTGCAATTGAATGCTTCATTGTCGCTTAATAATGTAAAATCATACGTAGATCATATTCTTTCTAAAATAAAAACAAGTTAAACTTAAAACAATATACTAATGTATTGTTAAATTATCAACTCTACTAATGGTTCAGAAAATTGCATCTAAAGAGAAGCAAAAAACTCGGGATTACCTTGGATAATTTAAGTCTAAATATTCAGGTACTAAAATTTAATATATTGTATTTAAGATGTGAAAATCTTAGAGATCTATACTTATCAATAAATCGGCAAGCATCTATCGATTGAGACGCAGTAATATCTAGTACTGATATATTTGCATTAAGCTCAGAATACCAATGTCTCAAATTATTATTTGTACTACGTTTAGTATGCAATAATAGTGGGTTAAATAACCCATGTATAACCCATGAACGACCACAAATACATTAACTAATCACCAACTAATAATTTATTTTAACAGTAGGAAGTCGACCCCAAAATAAACAATTCCTTATGCAGGTGGATGACACGCAATAAATGTTAACCAACTAATAAGCTAGATTAAGTCGGATTCTGTGCAGCTATTTTGGTCCTGAATGTTTGAAACTGTTCACAATTTCCATATCGAATGGCTGCAATGCGACAAGCGGCTGTGAAACTAATTCAGGACCAATTTTGTGAAGTTATAATTAAGTACCTGCATAGCGCATACGGCCGCACTCGACGTCAACTTGAGGATATAAACAGTGCGAAATGGGAAATTCATTAGCCATTTAGCAAATGAAAATGGGGTACGCCATTAGAATTTCTTTCAAAATGATCCGGTAATTCTAGAAAGAGAATTTAAATCTTTTTTTTGAGTATTTTGAGATGCAGTAGCGGTAACGGTGGAGTCCGTTTCAAAGAAATCCAATTCCTAATGGCGTTATAATGAGCAGGCTGAGGTGAGGCTAAAACGGGCTCGGCTAAAGATAGCCCGTGGGATGGCATCGCACGATGACAGCCAGAGATGGTTTACGAGCTTTCTGTTACCGGTCTATTATATTTAATAGACAAATTTAAAACATGTTTCATTATGGCGGATTCGTTTGTACAAGAATTTTCAATAACACTTTGTTAGATAACACCCTGAATAGAATAGTACCACCCCATTTCTTACCAAGGTGTCGTAAAATGCGACTAAGGTAAGTCGACCCGCCGTGTGGTATCCAGCTGAATAGAATAGACCAACCTAATTTGTTACCGAGGTGTCGTAAAAGGTTTTTCTCCAACACCAAAAATTACTGTTATCGAAGATATATATATATATATATATATATATATATATATATATATATATATGATAAAAGAAATAAATAAATACCAAAAGACGGATATTCGCGGGGAACGGGCGCGACATCAAATACACGCTATAAAAACCAAGTTATAACCAAATATAAAACAAATTCCTCATGCCCAGCGAAGCAAGCTGTTAGTAATACATAAATGACATCAAAAATGGCCAAGATTTATGTCATTTTCCTTTAAAGACTTAAGATTCCCGTAGTGAATTTTCAACGTCTGTTATACACGCGAGCAGTGTTTTATTATTATACGGTGTGCAGAGAATAGAACAGGCAGCACAGTCTAGACACCCCTAACCCTGCAGTTGGCGATGGGGGGCCGGTGCCGAAAAGCTCATTGCCCCCCTCCTTGTCTGGTCTCCAATATCCGCATTGCGCCAAAGATAATGGTGTGCTGGCCGCAGGGTTCTAGTCTTTTTTGTACTATTTTTAATAGCAAATTTATTGCGAATAAAATGTTACATGTATAAAAACACAGACCACTTAGTGTGAGTAGACAGACATTAAACCAGTACAGTTGTCTAACGTGTCTCTTGTAATACACAAATTCATCGGGATCTGAAGATTATAGTGTAGTCCGCGGATATATTTGTAATAACCCGCCTAAGAATAACTAAATTCTCAACATGAAGAAAATTAAAGTCTCTTTGGAGCTGTAAGTTGAGATATATTGGAACCTAGTTCTTTAAGGGACTGCCCGATCATCTGGAACCCCGTTGTCAAATCTTTCCTGACCATTGTTCTGTCATTATCTATTTTTTTTCTTTATATATTATTAAAAATATTTATTTTTAAGGAATATAAATTTAAAAATATGCTATTTGAAATGTACAGATATGTACTACAGTGAATCGCAAATGAATTAATCCTTAGGGCCACCCAAAAAAACTTGAGCACTGTCTTATACTGTTAGCCTAATCATCCTCCTGCCTTTATCCCACTCTAAGTGGGATCGGCACAACATGTTATAAGCATGCAGTCACATGATTTGGCTGCGTATTTACGACCGGCCGCCTGCCTGACATCAACTTACCTTAGTTGCATTTTACGAAATCTCGCTAAGAAAGAGGGTGGTCTATATACTCAACCGGATACCACACGGTGGGTCAACTTACCTTAGTCGCCTTTTACGACACCTCGGTAAGAAATGAGGGTAGTCTATTCTACTCAACCGGATACCACACGGCGGTTTTACTGTTAGCCTAAATAGCTTTAAAAGTGTCACCAAAAAATTCAGGATCGCTGACAAAAACTTAAATAGAAACAACTC
Source organism: Morpho achilles (assembly GCA_947086495.1). Classification (NCBI taxonomy): domain Eukaryota; kingdom Metazoa; phylum Arthropoda; class Insecta; order Lepidoptera; family Nymphalidae; genus Morpho; species Morpho achilles. The sequence goes on along the minus strand of CAMTZB010000018.1, from coordinate 341,573 downwards.
TTCTACTTTTACTTTTTATTAAACTTATTTGAAATGAACTTATCAGAAATGAGGAGATCCGTAGAAGAACCAGAGTCACCGACATAGCTCAGCGGGTCGCGAAGCTGAAGTGGCGATGGGCGGGGCACATAGTGCGGAGAACCGATGGACGTTGGGGTCTCAAAGTGTTGGAATGGCGACCCCGCACCGGAAAGCGCAGTGTCGGAAGACCCCCTGCTAGATGGACAGACGACCTCAAAAGGGTCGCGGGGAGCCGCTGGATACAAGCGGCACAAAATCGTGTGTTCTGGAGATCCCATGAAGAGACCTATGTCAGCAGTGGACGTCCATCGGTTGAAGAAGAAGAAGAAGAAGAAACTTATTTGCAACCCCGTTGTCGCAGTCACCAAACAAAAAATGCAGTTAGATTATTTCCAATTCCAAGACATACTTTAACATTTTCGTAGTCTGCGCACGGTTGCTATATTATTAACAGAGAAGTACTAAGACCACCCACAGCATCCACGATCCCATTGACGTGACAGTGTTTACGATATCTTTCTAGCCGAGATTCATTAGACGCGCATTCCCGACGTCTTTGATCTGCCACTCCATCTCGGCGATGATTGATATCCCGGCATAGCACCGCCCGCCTGACCCGCACTTCCCGTTTATAAATTCGCTCCATAAAAACCACTCACAAAATTAACCTCAAAAGGAAGTTGTTTATTCGGCTTACGTGCACTCAGACTGCGTTTTTATGAAGTGTGGATTAACTGGCTGAACGAATACTGACGGGAAATAATCGTAATATGTACATATATCAACAAGTATTATTGCACAAACGTAATGAAAGAATTATTTTGATACAAACTTATACTTTAGATTTCGCTCTCGTAAATTTAAGCATTATAATCTTAAATATGATTTAATACGGAGGTAGAAACAAAACCTTTTTCCCGCCGTTAGCCGTATCCCGTTATATCTGGTGATACTGACCATATGACATTCCTTTTAATTTTAGGTACCTACTCATCTCAGCAGACTACACAAAAAAAGTTAATTCAATAAAGTATTTAAGCCACTGGAATGTTTTTAATTATTTAAAAAATAAAACACTTTATTAGGATCAATGACCATACCTTAATACGCTTTACCAAATAATGTAATACGACACATAAACTTGACCTAAAAACTAAATAATAAGGTGCGACAAAAGGTGCGAGGTGAGACAAAACAAGAATATTATTGTTTTCTCCAGTAGCGTGCCGCTCGGTGCTTCATTGAACCATTGTAAATGTTACGTACGTAATTAAAGTGTATTTATTTAATTCGAAACCTAACATACAGACAGACGTACACATTAATAATATCAGTATGACAAATAACGCCATAAATTAAGAAAAACGTGTGTATCCGGCTGAATAGAATAGTACCACCCTCATTTTTTACCGAGGTGTAGTAAAATACGACTACAGTCAGTCGTCCCGCCGGCTACGTAGTATACGTGTGTATACGGCTGAGTAGAATAGACCACCCTCATTTCTTCCCGAGATGTCGTAAGAGAAGACTAAGGTAAGTTTACCCACCGTGTGGTATCCGGTTAAGCAGAATAGACCACCCTCTTTCTTACCGAGGTGTCGTAAAATACGACTAGGGTAAAGATCATATTGTTCATGTCACGGATGTTGAATGTCCTGTGTATTCAAAAGCTTTTAACTTGACTTGTACGTATCTGAAGGTGGAATATTGCAAGTAAAATTTGACACATTTTGTATGGTGTCTATGGTGTATTTTATTAAAAGATTATTAAAAACTTTTTAACTTCACTTGTTTAACTTTAACGACAGAATTTGTCAGAGACTATAGTTCGCATCGATGTCACTAAATTCAAAATAAAAACTTCCTTTGACAAAAGTAAAACAGCATTATATATTTCTGGCACATATCGCTAGAAACAATTTAAGGCGATTTCGTAGGTAGATCCGTACTTCCTGTATTTAAAACACTCTGATAATGTTACCATTATTCAGGTTTGGAGTTAAATTGGCCAAGTGAACCAGTTTTGCGGATACCTAATGCATCAATTAGCAAAAAAATATGCAAATTTATAGTTCGATTACAGTTTTTATAAACTCGTTACTGCCAAATGCGCATTTACAGTTGCTATATATATATTTCACTTGAGATTGTATCACAAAAACAATATCACGTTCTAATAATTATGCTGGTCGAAGATTTGGCTTCTTATGTATACCTTATAAGCATATAAGCCTGCAATCAAAATTAAAATGTATGAAACATTCTGATTTTAGCCATTTTTGATATATATAATATTTTATATATATATGCTGTGTGGTATTCGGCTGAGTAGAATAGATCACCCTCAATTCTTACTGAGGAGTCGAAAAATACGACTTATGTTAGTCGACACCCCGTGTGGTATCCGGCTGAGTAGAATAGACCATCCTCATTATTTACCGGAGTGTCGTAAAAGTAGACTAATGTAAGTTCGTAAGTAATCCGCCGTGTAGTATCCGGTCGAATAGGATAGACAACCCTCTTTCTTACCGAGGTTGCTTGGCGAAACAATTGTTGAGTTTGTGATAGTGATAGTGTGAACGTGTGTAGTGCTTGTGTATTATGGTGGCGGTGGTTGAGGTTCGTACATATGATTTTACAAATCCTGCAAGTACTGGGTATGAAAACGTATAGCCTACTCTACATTAATGTATATTTTCTATGGACTTTATCGCAGATTATAGCAAAATAATTTTATTATTACTTTTGTATTATGGATCTCCGCAAAGTAACGCCCAATTCTATAAATTATTATTTATTTAGGTAGCCAAATACATAACTGTTTACGCCTGTAAAAAATAATTATACTAGGACTAGATATAATGTTAATTTTCAAAAATTAATGATTCTATAATATTATAGTGATGTTTAAAAGGTATTTTTTATTATACAATACTGAGTCTGAGCATGTGGTCAAGATTTGTCAAAATAACTCTTGAGCCATAAAAATGTCTTCGCGACACTTCACCCTGACAAAGTGTTGATACAACTGGCGAGCTCGCTCTTGACACAAAATTGTATCGATTCGAGTAAACACGTATGACAATATAAACTAAATTTAATTTGTTTATATAACTTACACCTGAGTAAACTTATTTCTTAACCCGCGTCATCAATTTTAGCATTACGTCAACCTCAGCTGATATGTGCAGTTTCATTTGTGAAGTGGGTCGTTTGTTTGAACGATTCGCAATTAGAGCGACAATTATTGTCTTTAGACACGTTTATCTCAATTATTGTCGACGTGTACATCATTTTATACGGTACTAATAATTAAGTAAATGCCCAACAAAAGTAACTCACACTCAAGCCCTTAAAATATTTTTATATTAAACCTTTTCCCAAATCATTATCTACTGTTAGCTGTAGGGTTGAATGGCGTTATCGGATAGTATTGGCGGGAACAGAAGTTTCATTGAAGGTGTAAAATATGATGACAAAATCGCGAAAGCTTTACTAGCGTCAGCGAACGTCCTATGGTTATTATCGCTTATCGTCAATAAATAAAACAAAATCAAAATAAATCATTATTAACAGCTAACATAGCATTCCTATGTTCTAAATCGTTCATATATATTATACTGTACAATATTTATAATTGTGCAAATTAAATTAATATTTATTCAAGTACCTAACCTGTTTCAATCACATTTGAATCGTTAAGGATCAATTACACTTAATGAAGGTTTAAAGATCACAGACTAACAACTCCAAATCCAGTTTCCTAAATTCTATCTTTCTAATCACAAACACGTGAAAACAATCACGTCAGTACAAAAGATTTCTAATTCACTTCAATATCTCAAGTGGGGGGTCTTAATTGACGGATGTGGGCTCTGCGGGCCCTTGGTTCCCCAACCCCTGCTTGAGCCCTTATTTACTCATTATTTTAAAACAAAGGAGGTCCGTGTAATTTAGCTCTGTAAACATCACCCTACACAAGTGAAAAGGTTATGGACCTAAAGGTTATGAACCCCGTCACACCCTTAACTGTTTTAATAGGTATTCACATTAACCCAGTTTTCCATGTGACTCGTTAATTAAAGTGTAATGCTCTTTATTTAGTTTGAACACCTTGATTGTTAACTATAATTAAAATAGTTCAAATGATAATAAGAAATGAAATCCAAAACTGTACCTGCTGATTTAAAAATTTGTAAATGTCAAAATTATGAATGAATTTTTCTTAAATAGTCTCGAAGAAAAAACTTTTTTTTGTATAATGTAATGTGTCTCTTATATATGAAAAACTTATGATAGAATTATTTTGCTACAATCGGAGTTTGTGGAAGAAAATCTGTGTTATTCTAAGTGTAGGAAGCAAAACAAAGCTTTGCAATTTTGTCGTGGACCCTATCTCCTAACGGCGCTTCGGTTACGGAAAAATGAACCTTCAGATTGTCGTAGTGAATGTGTATAGTGCTTGTTTTGACACTGGTGTCTTATCCGGTAACTAATCGAGCATTTACAAGGTATGAGAACGGTTTTGCTTATTAGACAGATAGATCTATGAATTGAATATAAATATTTTTATTTTATTTATTTATTTTGCAATCAACAGCATTACAGATAATTCTTATTTAGGAAATTTCAAACAGTACAATAAGGCCAAAACTAGATTACAATAATTATGAATAGATTATCTTTATATTTAAATGAGTTAATCTTGTATATATATATATTTTCCGAATCTCGAAAACGGCTCCAACGATTTTCCTGAAATTCAGCATGTAGGAAGTTTTCGGGGAGAAAAATTGATCTAGCTAGGTTTTATGTAAAAAAAATATTGTTTTATCCCTGTTTTTGGCCATTAAAAAACACTAACATTTATATTGAATTGAACTTGGATAAAGAATACACTGGATGCCGCCTTAGCTATTTTTGTGTGTCCGTTTTATGCTTGTGTGAACTTTTAGAACTGCATTAGTGTGCGTGATTAGGGAAGTACTTAGCTTATCGATAAGCTAAACTAGGCGTCGATAATTATCGAAGCCTAGCTCAGGTACTGTAAAGTTAATATACAGTAGTAACCAACCTAGTTGGTTTACTGTTCAGAATAGATTTAAACATTTGAATAGATTGACATAATTTCCTGAGTGTACAGTCTGCAGTATAATGTCATGAATTATCCGATGCACATCTTTACTGCATATCTTACTGTGATGGGTGGTTCTCAAAAATGGTATCAGTCAATTGACTGTGAGTCTAGATTTACCAAAGAATCCTTTGAAGCGTTAAAAATAAAGTCGAAGGTGCAGCCCATACTCGGTGCTTTATGTATAGATGAAATGTTAACATAAATGTTAGTGCTTCAGTGGCCAACTGAACAATATCATGATCCACATTATTCCCAAATTTTACATATCCGTGAGACCGGTGACAGCTTTTATCCACTGTTCTCTTATATGTGGGCATTTAGGAAACCTAAGAAAATAATCTAAAATTAGAGAATTCGTATTTACTTGGCTAGTAAATATAACTTTGACTGATATTTATCGATACATAATATTTCGTTAGTGTGTACATCACTACGTAGGTAACACAATTCAATCGAATATTTAATGATTAATTTCTATGTTTTATCAGTATCCCACACTCGTGCCGGCTAGAGAATATCAAACTGTACTGATACATTATAATCTGAAACGCTTAAACTGAATAAAACGCTTTAATTTAGCACGCAAATGAGAGTCAAAGATTTACTTATGAAATGGTAATTCCGTGTTTTTAACTCCTCCTTTCGTTGTTCTTGATGGACACGTTAAGGCAGCACACGACATATTCCACCTTTTTTGAAAAATATATCAGTAACACTCGTATTTGTTTTAGATTTCAAGAAATAATCTTCAACAAACTCAATGTTATGGCCTCATTTGGTGTCACCAACTGGACACATTTTTAGCGACGTTGCCAAACTTCATCACAATCTCTTTCACTCTTATGTATAGTTCGCGATAAGAACAGAGACAAACGATAAATCGCTTACACACAGACGCAAGATCGGCAACGTCTTTTGGCGCCGTCCAGTATATACTACGTCCATGGAATTGAATTTTCGCCATTAACTGTCAAGTGGACGTAGCTTATTCGGTTAACGGGCAGCCTCGAGAAATGTGAATGCCAAGGATCGATCCCCAACGAAATAATTGTTTTTTCTTTTTTTTAAGTTTTTTTTTTTGCAAAAAATTACCGAGCGAAGCTCGGTCACCCAGATATTTTACATTAACAGAGTAAGTATAATATTAATTTGCCTGGTTACAGAACAAAATATAAAATATAAAAGTAAAATTTAAATATAAAAGTAAAATATAAAATATGAAAGTAAAATATAAAATATAAAAGTTAAAACATAAAATAAAAATTGTGGATAATAATAAAAATAAGATATCCATAACACTCATATACGAACGTATATATTGTGTGTGTGTGTGCGTGCGCGCGCGCGCGCCCGCGTGTGTGTGTGTGTGTGTGTGTGTGTGTGTGTGGGCGTGTTTGTGTGCGTTTGCGTGCGTGTGTGTGTGTGTGAGTGTGTGTGAGAGAGAGAGTGTATGTGCGCGCTTTTGTGTGTCAGTGCGTTATTTATCTCGATGAAATTTGATGATCTCTTTTTTTAGTTGTGCTTTGGACAAATGGAATAAATCTAGGTTAGAATATAAATTGTTGTAAGTTTGTGACAGGCGTGTTATAATGGAGTTCTTGGCATAATTAGTTTTATATTTGGGCACACTCAGTAGACGCTTGTGCCGGGATCTAAAGGATCTGAAGGGTGGGGTACTTAGTGAAAAGGCGGACAGTAAGTTGGGACAGTCGATTTTACCAGTTATAATTGCTTGTAATAACATCATATCACTCTGCTTTCTTCTTTGTTCTAGAGAGTCTATCGCGTAGTGACTGCAAGCTTCTTGATAGTTGCTGAAGTTTTTAAATTCTTTAAATGCTAAATATTTAAGAAACTGCCTTTGTATAGATTCTAGCCTTTGGATATGTGTAGTGTATTGAGGTGACCAGATGTTAGATGCGTATTCGAGTAAGCTGCGCACATATGCAAAGTATAGTATTTTGATGCATTCTACATCTTTGAAACCGCTAGACACTCGCTTGACAAAGCCCAGTTGCTTGTATGCTTTATCTGCCTCAACGTCAATATGCTCATGCATGGAAAGCTTGGTATCGATTTTAATCCCTAAATCTCTACCGTCTTGGCTTTTGGTATTTGTACCCCATTAATTTTATAATCGTACACTATTGGGTTTAATTTACGGTTCAGAGAAATATGATGGCATTTACCAGCATTCACAGAAATTCGATTCGTAATATAATATTCCGTTAAAACATTCAGGTCCTCTTGCAATTTATAACAGTCATCCAAAGTACGTACACTGAAGAATACTTTTTTGTCATCTGCAAACATTAAGTACTTTGCATGATTGAAGCAGTTCCCTATATCAAATAAATAAGCATTGTATAAAAGTGGGCCTAGAATAGAACCTTGAGGAACGCCTGAAGGTGCCGTTACGTAATCACTTTTGGCACTGCCAATCACAACAGCCTGCATACGATTTCTTATGTATGATGTGAACCATCGATGCAAGTCTCCGCTTATGCCTAATATGTCTAGTTTAAGAAGCAGAATTGTGTGATCTACTCGGTCGAATGCTTTTTCAAAATCCGTGTAAATCACTTCTACTTGGAGTCTGTTATCGATGTTTTTTAGCACGTAGTTTGTAAATACAGCCATATTAGTTACAGTTGACCGATTTTTAGTAAATCCATGCTGCTCATTTGGTATTGACATGGCAATGATTGGGTTTACGTGCCTATAAACAACAGCTTCGAACACTTTACTCATCACATTTAGAATTGATATGAACCTACATCATACATAAATCTACATCATATAGTTTTCCAAATTGCAGCTTAGTGAAGAATCAATTACATTGCACATATTATACCTTATGGGTCAGTTACGTTGGAAATTATGTTAAAGCCTGTGATAAAACGATGATTCCTCGCCTTATAGCATCGATTCATAGAACCATGCTTGCCTTGCCTTATTAATGACAAAACGTGTGTAAAAATTTATCGCATGAAGATGATTCTATATTTTCTCTGTCGGTTTTAGAAATAACTATCAAACCAATTTAAATTTATGTCATGGAAATGGAAGTTAGATCATCTAGCGATTTGTAAAGTAAGCAAATACCTATTTTATTTCGGCTATACAAGTAATCGAGCGTTCAAGGCGTTTAACTTTTGATATCTGTTTATCGCTTACCTACTTAGCAGGAGTCGAGTAAACACGGTCGTGTTTACCTTAATACCTCTACCTTTCTTTGCTTTTACTTAAGGATTTTATAGTTTTAGTAGCCCGAGAAAACGTTATTTTGCCATACAAATTATTTCTACTGTACATTATAAAAAATTTAGGGGTAGACAACCATTATCACTTAAGGGTATGAAAATAAACGGTAACCGATTCTCAGGCCTACTGATGATAAAATGTCATAAAAAACGGACAAGCCGTTTCGGAGAATTATGGTAACTAAATTCTGATAAACAATTAAGTTATCCGGTACTATCCGGCTGAAAAAAGTCAAACTTTTTATAATACTCGTTTGTAAGAAAAACAAATATGAGATTACCCGACATACAAACTGTCAGGTACATAATTTTTGTTTCATCGTGTAAGAAACAACTTTCAGAACATACTTAAGAACAATTTGAAAAAGTGTAAAACTGAAAATGTCGCTAAACTTAAATAATAACGGAACCTTTTCCGTCCACCTTAGTGACATCAATAGTAAAAATAATAGCTTAGATACCGTCCATTTTGAGAGAAGGGCTAATGCCCACCACGCGGTTTTAATACGGCACGGCACACACACGTCCTAAAAATACCAGGTTTCCTCACAACATTATAAATGAAAGCGACCGAGGTTTTAAACCTGCGACCGACTAGTAAGATCCGCGCATCCTCCCCCCCCCCCCCCAATAAAAACGAAAGTGCAAAAGATTAAATTTATCTTTAATTTTTATTCTTATCTTTATTCATGGACGGCTATATATCTTTTTTAGCAAACGTTATCTCTGTCAAAAATAAACATTTAACAAGTGGGTAGTAATTATTTTGTAAATGTAAATTGAAATTTAAATTCACAATATTCTTTATTTAAATAAGCTTTTACAAGCACTTTCGAATATTCTAATAATTTGTCGAATTAGATTAGCTAATAAGAGGTGCTCTTATTGAGAAGGACTAGCAAACTAAACTTGTCACATTATTATTCTCATGTCTCTATCCCTTAAGTCGGTACAACATGTTACAACAACATGCTATAAGCATGTTGTCACATGATTTAGTTAAGTATTTTACGACCAGTCGCCTGCCTGACGTTAACATACCTTAGTCGCTTTTTATGACAACTCGGTAAGAAAGAGGATGCTCTATTCTACTCAGCCGGATACCACACGATAGGCAGACTTACTTTAGTCGTAATATTCCATATTTAACTGTATTTTATTGGTCATCTTCCTTTCTTCTAGTTCTGTTCTAATAATTTCCGTTTATATTTATTTAACAGAACAATTTAAGTCCTGGCGGACCATCAAAGTGGTATGAAACGACTAAACGTCGCAACCAACCACCCACGTAAACTTCCGTACACTTTATATGCTCCTATTGTCTTTTCAGACAATGAAAATTAACTGTGCTCCAACATTAACCCCTGATGCTGCGCTATAGAGTTCAGACACGAGGCCTGTTTCACCGACAGACCTCTCAAAGACGTGTATTGTGTTTCGCACGATCTCGGACAGCGGAACCGATTTGTTTATTGTCTGTCATTTCGAAATGTAATTGAAATAATGGTGTACAAATTTGTGCATGTATCACGACATGTTAAGCAATTCGATTAAAGACACGTGATAGATATTTCGAAATTTTCCTTTAAGAAATGCAATTTAAAGATTTCACTTATAGATTTTGCGATTCCATCTGCCAATTCGTAACGCATGATGGATTTAAGCTTCATATATTTTCACTGGCCCGCTAATAGCCGATTGGTGTGCGACATTTTCGAGGACACGGATTTATATCCCGGCCAGGCAAGTATCAATTACAAGTTTCCACGTGCTTTTCACTCAAAAACATCTTTACGAGGAAATCTGCCATATCCATTTTTGGACCATTCTTTAGACCATTCTTGGATTTGGTGGTAAGCTCTACCCTACCTTTTAGTGAGAGATAAGGCCTATGGCCAGTAGTAGGCAATGTGGGATATAGAAAATGGAAAGACTTTGGTCTTTATAATCTGTTCTTATTATAATACAAAGTCCCCAAAAGCTGTCTATCTGTATGTGATCGATTGTGTCGAAATCTGCTGAACCGATTTTTGTACAGTTGTTACTAAAAGGCAGTGCAATTCTTCCGGTAGGTTTACTTTTATAGTACATTACGGTTTTATGTAAATTGAGTTAAAGAGGTCGCGTAGTTGTAAAACTCGCGAGCTGGGCGCTTGAATCGCGTGCGCCGCTTAAAGCAGCAGAGGTAGACTATAATAATTGTTCGCGCTTACTGCGTGCCTTCGATAGCTACAGTGAGCATAGGTAGGACAGGCAGACAACCGGCAATTTCTCCACCCCGAATAATCAAGGATACTGCCTTTGACTTAGAGGCTTCTGCTTAAGTTATGGCGTCCACGCCGCTCCGGCCGTAGTATTACCACAAAAAACTTAATCCACCCATATTCGTGGAATCACAACTTTAATTGTTCTTTAATATAGTTTATACACACAAACACCGAATTATCCTTTATATTTCTTATATATTAATACGATAATCTACCGAACACCGATATTTATTGCAATTCACTCAGAGGCCCGTGCACCGTGTAGCGCGGCCGACCGATCTTTTTTTTTGTGTGACATTAATTTGTCACCTCAGGTGCAGCAAGCCCGGATTACCCTCGGTGGAATAAATTGCCCGAACAGTAATAAACTACAGAATATAGATTTAAGTCAATTCTAATAAACAATCCGCGACAGTCTTTATCTCTTACTAGCGGCCTGCCCCTGCTTCGCACGAGTATAAAATATATATCCCATGTCAGTCAGTGTAAAAAAAATGATTAAAATCGATCCAGTAGTTTTGATTTATTCATTACTGTCCGTGGCCCGCAAGCGTTAAATTTGGAGAAAAACAATTCCCCTCTCCCTATACCAAGAAGATTTCCTACTATCTTTGGAATATCTAAATTCATATACTACATATTTACTTATTTATTTTTACATTTTTCCCTATAAATTTTATTTTTACAATTAATTACAGAATGTCTTTAAACAAACTCTTGAAAGAGCGACATCGCTGCTAAATTCGAAGTGTTATAGGGCGAAGCGCGGCGTCCTCACGGCATTTTAAATCTGTAATATCTCCGAAAATGTTCACTTAAATTACATGCTGTAAACGGCCATATTGATCTATATTAAATCAACAATTTATTTAAGGTACTTAATTGGATAAGGATTAATGCTGTATAGTATAAAAATTGCTTTGAACATAAGGCATTATTTTTTGTAAAAAGTAAATGACAAAAAATGCTATTGTGGTTTATCCATAAGAGATAGATAATACCATCGCGGACTTTTTTCTAGACCTTTTCAAGGTGTATAAATACTTAGTACATCATTTTGATAAATCTTGTAGGGTTTAGCCTGCGTTTGCAATGTAAGCTAAAAAAAATGTAATTATTTACAGAAACCTCAAAAATTACAGTATTTCTCTACTCCGTATTGAATGTTATTATACGTACAAACCTTCCTCAGGAATCACTCTATCTATTAAAAAAAACCGCATCAAAATCTGTTGCGTAGTTTTAAAGTTTTATGCGTACATAGGGATATAGGGACTTTGTTTTATAATATGTAGTGATGGTTGGTTAACTCACAATACCTAACTACTTTTACGTTGAAAATTTCAATTTGTGAAAAATTTTGTTACACACTTATTTTCTTGCAGGCAAAGCCGCAAGCTAGGATTAGTATAAAATTAGCAATACGCGGTGATTTCTTTTCCCAGTTTCCTATTACTCAAATGATCGAGGCCTCAATAGGCTGCGGTAAATCTGGTATGTATACACGGACAGACGATATGGATTACACGGATATTGTGTTTGTGGTTGGAGAGATTTACACGGGACCGTAACAACCTATTAACCTAAACAAAACAATATCGACCGCAAATGAATGGCCGCTAACTGAGAAACAAGAACTAATAAATGGAATCGTCTGGATTATTCGTGGTCGTGTGAATAATTCACATTAAAAAATTATTCTTTATTCAAGTAAATTTGAACTCAACTCTACTGCTGGTTCGAAAAGCTGTTCCTACCGAGAAGAAACTCAGTGGTTTTTCTTTTCGAATTCTTATAACTAGTTACATTTAGTTATTACTGTCTTGTACAGAATCGAAGAGTAGCTATAACAAGGCTTTCTGTATCAGCCTCCCTTTAACAGTGTTTTTAAACTGCTGTAATGGCTAAAATCGATTGCAGGATTTTATTACAGAATCTTATACCCAAACCTACAATCTTTTAATAGCACTTTAAAGAATTAATTCACCCGCTTGAGAGTTAAACATTTCATTGTAGTTTCGAAGAATATCGTTAAAGCTTACACCAAAATATCGACGTAATATTGTCGAGCGTCAGATAAGCCTAGCTAACCCATTTAACCAATATCTGAGAAAGGTACTTGAACTCAGTTTTGTAAGACCCATTGACGTTGGGAGATAACCAGAGGTTAGGAATACATTGACAGAAAAAAAGAGCAACGATTATACTTTTTGTTACAATTTAACCACAAACATGCAGCTTGTTGCAGTATTCAATCAATCAACGTTATTTTTTTATTTATTTATCTTGTATGTAGGAAACTTTGATTACGATTATCAAAAAATATATAAAGCCTCCATGTTAACCATTCGCTTCCACAAACAGAATATTCAAAATACTCCACTCCTACCGACCGTTATTTTTTAAGCATATCCTACAGCAAACCCCGTTGTTTTTACTCCCACCTTCGACGGTGTGACCAATAGAAACTATATTAAATGATTGGTAATTCGGTCAAAAGACACTATATTTCGTAACAGATAAAAACTAATCAGGAAGGCGACTTACGCATCGACTATATTTGAATGGATTTCTACATCTAACTACATCTCACTTATATGTTTGGTTTAGTTACATAAAAGCAGAAAGAAATATGAAAATCACAATTTTCGTCGCGTTGTGTGCCAACAGGAATGGCTGTACTCAAAAGAAACAACAGCGAGCCTCATACCCTCTCTAGCAGTTCATTAAAACAAAAGTACACGCAGGCAACTTTGAAATATTCAAGCCGACAGCGATGGGAACAAAACTGGGTACTGCACTCTTGGCTAAAGCGTGTTTAACTGCACTGGATATAAGACTTGTTTTGCTGCAGAGAATGAAGAAACAAATGTTGATAAAGCATATTGTAGGACTTCTATTGCTTGGAGTGCATGTCTTAAAGCACAATCAGACGATCGAGCATGTCATGATGTAATGAAATCCTTGCGAGATTCGCTCTAGCCACTATACTTTCGTACCGAACCACAAACCAGTCAGTTAACCAGCATAGTCATTTCTATGCTAGCTACTTGTACACACGTTTCATAATATGCCTCATATTCTATCAAATTAGGTTGAAATTGCATTAGTTGCAGCTCCTATTGTTGCTAGGCTATTAGAATAAAAAGGAATTAAAAGAGTTCTGGTGTGAGGCGAGTAAAAGTCATTTAAAAAAAATATTATTTAATCAAAAAACAATTACAAGGACTGGATTTTAGTACTTAAGGGCAGATTTACAAGTGAATACAATTACAATTGAAGTTTTGTTTGAAGCCCGAAACCCAGTTATGATTCCGCGAAGCCCATTGTCTTTTGGCTTACACCGTCAGCGGAATGCATTACGACACCTTAACTGAGGGAAAAACTTTATTTTACAACAGAAAACATTACAGTCATGTGCAACTCATCTTGATATTACATGTTATATCACACAAGAATTTAATCACAACTGACAAAAAGTTTTTTTGTTCAGGCACGCCATATTTGATCGTCTATTTATGCTTTAACGGGGAATTGGAAAAACTCTGTTAAAAAGTTGTTTAAGATCAAAGTACGAGTGTATTAAATAGAAATTAGTTTTTCAAAAATCTACGCCGTGTGGTATCCGGCTGAATAGAATAGTACCACCCTCATTTCTTACCGAGGTGTCGTAAAAGGCGACTAAGGCAAGTCGACCCGCCGTGTGGTATCCGGCTGAGTAGAATTGACCAACCTCATTTCTTACCGAGGTGTCGTAAAAGGCGACTAAGGTAAGTTGACCCACCGTGTGGTATCCGGATGAGTAAAATAGACCACCCTCTTTCTTACCGAGGTGTCGTAAAATACGACAGAGGTAAGTTGACGTCAGGCGGGCGGCCAGTCGTAAAAACGCAGCCAAATCATGTGACAGCATGTTTGTAACATGTTGTGCCGACCCCACTTAAGAGTGGGATAAGGGCAGGAAGATGATGATGATGATAGTTTTTCCAAAATCTTCATCCAGTAATTCGAAAGAAATCGGGATTACCGAATAAAGACTTTTTTAAATATTTTTATTTCGTACAAAATAAAAAGCTGTGAAAAATCGACAGGTGAGATCGTAAGAGTCTTACCGGAGTGTAACTGGTTCAAACCCCGTTAAACAATCACTGGAGAATTTCTGTGATATCAGTAGCGTACCAATTCGCTTTGGATTTCAAATATATCGAACCCTTCTGTCAAGAAAAAGACTACGCTCAACAAATTAACCGTAGTTTAACTAAAAAATATATGAGGAGATGATATGATATAAAAGTGGCCCTAAGCCTTAGCCTATATTAAAAGTTAATCCAAAAGTAATGATAAAATTATTTTGCTATAATCTTGTTTATTGTGGTGGTGTTGGTGGTGGAGGTTTGTGCATGTGTTTTCACAAATCCTGCATGTATCAGGTATAGAGGTCCACTCTACATTTAGCATTGTATATATTTTTTATTCTACTTTTGTACTATGGATTTCCACAAAGTAACGCCTAATTCTATAAATTGTTTAAAAGTTAATCCTTGACCTCAAACCGGCCACATAATGTACCCAGTGACGGTTCACTCCGCCGTCTCCTGTGGTCCACGTACATTCATTCACTCTTAGTTCACCGTGGGCCGGTTGTGGCAACAATCGACTCGGACACAAATAACATTTTACTGCATCCTTTACGGCGGCTTGTCTCGACGTGTTCTTATATTTATGGTACCTACGATTAAGGTTCCACTTAACGTCGCCTACGCACTTTTATCCTTAGCTTATTTATTTATTTTTGAACATATACAATAGAAAATTCATACTTCGGGTTTTTTAAAATGACTATATTCTGTTAGGGGTAATTGGTTTGACACATTTGTACATGATTCGAATTTTTTAAATTACAATTACAATTGTGATAACGCGTCAATTACAATTGACGCGTTTATCAATTCAATTATCAAAGTCAATTTAAGTATTAAAAAAACGGAAAGAGATACTATAAATTAGTATTATTGTTCCAGTAGGAGGTTTTCGTCACAGCTACTCTACTATTAAATTAATTACTGTATAATTAATTTAATGATTATAAATTGAATACTGTTAGCCGTGTGGCATATGGCTGAGTAGAATCCCCCTCTTTCTTAGCGAGGTGTCGTAAAATACGACTAGGGTAAGTCGACCCGTCGTGTGGTATCCGGCTGAGTTGAACGGACCTCCCTATAAGAAATAGTAGATCAGAGTGTCGTAAAACGCGACTAAGGTTGACGTCAGGCAGGGCTGGTCGTATTAAAGTTGGCAACCAAATCATGTGACGACAACTTTAAAACATGTCGTACTGACCCCACTCAGAGTGGGATAAGGGCCGGAGGATGATAATATTAATTTAAATACTGTGTTAGCTGACATTCCGTGATAATATTGCTTATGTTCTAGCGCACTTACCTAGATCAAATACAAGCATGTATATCACTTCATAATCTTTAAATGGCGAATTTGATAAGTTAATTGACAGTAAACTCGTGGAAGGGTGAATTAGGAAACATGAAACAGACGGAAAATCGTTTTTCTACTCCAGCCGCATTTTCTGGACCACCTTGTTACGTTAACGGAAGAGAACCGACCTAAATGTCCAGAAGTGGGACAATGCATAGCTTCTTCCAGTAATTCCGGGAAACGCCACAAAAAGACGCGGCCGACGTGTGCGTCCGCACTAAATCATCTGTATCGTTAAATCTCCCAGCACTTGCCTCTCGACTTTCACCGCTGCAGCCCTTTTTATAGATATCATCTTCTTTGAATAGACTCATCCAATTTTATTTTATTTTGTTTCATATCATTGTACTGCTTAGAATACGTCTTTTATTTATGATTGTAATAAAAAGATCCAGTCCGGTCAGGCAAACAGCAAAAAATATGTTTTTTATTATTTGTAAGTGAATGTTAGAAATTCCACGATTCCAAAGATAAGGTTATAAAAAGGTAAAGTTGGATCTATTGAAATTATCAAGCTGGGAACACTCAATGGAGAGGGAAATTTGTAGTTTACATCTACATCCCATTATACTCGTATACTACATAGTATTATACCGAGTTACACATATCGGGCCCAGCGGTATCACCGTGCACCTCTTCCGAGGAGGTCTAGGGTTCAAACCCCGGGCAGGCACCAATGAGTTTTCTAGTAAAACTTATGTGTCTAATTGATAATTGCAATTTATCACACGCTTTTCGGTGAAGGAAAACATCGTGAGGAAACCTGCATATCTCTAGAGAATTCTGGGGATATGTGTAACCTACCAATCCGCATTGGAGCAGCGTGGTAGGTCTTAGCTCCAATCCTTCTCTCAAAAAAAAAAAAAACGGAGAGAAGAGGCCTATGCCCAGCAGTGGGATAGTAACAGGCCGTTACTTACTTTACTTTTACACATATCGGGGATATTCTGGTTCGGATTTGAATCAATTTTTTTATCGATATAAAACTAATGACCTGTTATTATCCCACCGCTGGGCTTAGGGCTCCTCTCTCCATTTATGGAGAAAAGGATTGGAGCTAAGACCTTAAACGCTGCTCCAATGCGGTTTGGTAGATTACCCGTATCCATAGAATTCTCTAGAGATATGCAGATTTCCTCACGAATGTTTTTTGTTAAGCGAAAAGCATGTGATAAATTACAATTGTAAATTAGACACAAATGCTTAAACAGAAAGACTAATTGGTGTCTACCCGTGATTTGAACCTGTGATCCTTTGTAAGAGTCGCATAGTATCATGCTGAACTATCACAGCTGTATTGTTGATATAATGCTGTAATAATACAATGTTTATAACCTCATTTGTTCTTGCTAATGAGAGCGCTCAGACTTGATAATTGTATGGGAACCGATTTTATTAGATTAAAATGAGGCGATTGTAAAAAAAATTCGTACATCTGTGCAGTGTTGCCAATTCTAATGAGCTAGCTCTTGCGATACTGATTTGCCAAATCATTAATAGATATTTTATATTATAAATGAAGAAGATCTTAATTTATAAGTCTGTCTTTCTGTTACGCTTTATCAGCTAATTCGTTGGAGTAATATTAAGGAAATTTGATACAATTGAACCTTGTCGGCTAACTAATAGGATAAACATCCTTTTATTCGTTAGGGAACAAGAAAAAAACGCATTTTATACAATTGAGCATATTTTAATATATACGTTAACATAAATGAGTGAGTGTGTGTTGCGGGTAACAAGCTGTGCATAAAATTAGGAGATATTTGTATCCATTTGAGGATATCTAAAGGTTGAACCAAGAAAACAATACTTCATACGACCTAAGTTGTTATTTTTTATATTGTCAATGTAGCTTTCATTATGAACGTCCCAAACACATCCAAATTCAATCTAAATTTAAATATTTTTTTATTCAAGTAGAAAGTTTCCAGTTCTTTTGACTCGTCAAATCTGATTAAAGGATCTATCACCGATATATTGGATGTCCTCTTAACGAGAAGAGTCAGAGAGTAACTTTAGGGATGCTCAAAGGAAACAGAGTATTTTTATTGTTTTTCCGTTTGGAAACAATCTGAAACATCGACGGGTGATAATTGACAGGTGCTGGTCGCGGAACCGTGGCTTCATAATGATTTCCTGCTGCCGACGCGCGCCGCATGCATTACCGGAATACACGCAGCAGGAGCTTCGGCTCGCGGCTATAATAAGCTTGGAACTTTGTGAAAGCCACAACGGACAGGTAGAAATATTTCATCACGTTTGATGCGTTCGGACGAACACATCTATACTAATATATAAAACTGAAGAGTTTGTTTGTTTGAACGCGCTAATTTCTTTGCTCGCAAAATTGCATCCGAATAGACTATTAATTAAGTAGTTTATATGTGAAAATAAATCAAATGTGAAAAAAAAATAATCTCAGGAACCACTGGACCTATTTAAAAAATTAGATCTATTTAAAAAGCTAGTCAAATAATAAAAGTATTTCTCAAATTTCAAATAATTGACTGACTCGACTTGACTGGATATTTAACGGCGCTGGTGCAAGTGAATCTTACACGTGCAGGTTTAGTAAACATAATCCTGAAATTAAACAATCGTATGATCATATCATATATCTCCTAATGATACTTCGATTGCGGGATGAAACGATATTCAAAACTGTGGTAATAAATATATTTACGTATCTTCGTCTTTCTTCATTCTTTTTTTTTTCTTCCTTCTTATCACACTTAAAGTGGGATAAAGACAAGAATAATGAATGATGATGCTGAAATCTGAGATTCTGATTATCTGTCACTTTATCCATCTTTTACGCTTCCAAATATGACAATTGTACAATTGAATTTTATATTTTGTCCTAGTGCATACCAGGACAAAATATAGAATTCAAAATTACAATTTTATTTTGGGGCCAGGAAAAGACAGTACATATTGGAGGGGATTTTAAAACAAATTGACACGCACAAAATTGCGGCAATTCTATATAGCTCACATGTATCTGCTAGAGCAATTTTTGGTACAACTGAAGATTACAATTGTTAATATGATGTCCTCCTTGACGTATTTCGTCAACGGCGAACCTTGCTAACTACGAAGATGTGCGCGACTATGACTGGCAAAACCAAATTTAGTTTTAAAAGACCTATTGCAAGGTGCACAGTATAGTTCGCCAGAAGAGTTGTACGTGTATGTATACACTATTTTGGGACGGTTCTTTTTAAAAAGGCGTTTTGCGTCAAGATGTTGTAGACGACTTTTTTCATAGGCCTTGACAGCACGGCTGACATCTTTTCGCCATTGCACTCTGTGACGCGCGAGCTCTTCCCAACCACCGGTCCATCGGAGCCTGGTATTTAAGGAATAGAGAGTGGGTTTGCACCTGCGCACTCACTTTAAACAATTCCCGCGCCGAAGAACCTTGCTAGATTTTGAAGTATTTTGGACTATTTGTTAATATAAGTAAGTAACGGCCTGTTGCTATCCCACCGCTGGGCATAGGCCTCCTCTCGTCGTTTTTGGAGGTAAGACCTACCACGCTGCTCCAATGCGGATTGGTAGGTTACACGTATCTCCAGAATTCTCTAAAGATACCCAGGTTTCCTCACGATGTTTTCCTTCACCGAAAAGCGTGTGATAAATTGCAATTATCAATTAGACACATAAGTTTTAATAGAAAAACTCATTGGTGTCTGCCCGGGTTTAAACGCATGATCGTCTCTAAAGATTCACATGGTCGCACCACTGGGCTATCACGGTTTGTTTTGTTAATATATAATGATAAAATTTCTCACATAAAACAAAATCCATATTGAGGGTACTTTAACGCAACAACAGTGTAGCAGCTAGTATTAATTTAAACGCGTCTTCATCCCTCCAACCGTACATTCTGCTAATGACAGACACTAACCAGAATTCGACATCCCCTGGCCTGCCGTCTATTACGGGAGGCTCAGAACATAAACAACGTGGCTATATCTCCCGCGGCGCACCCTTTGACGGCCTACCTTAACATTGGTATGGCACTTTATAAAGAATCTTCAAAAACTCGCGTTATCAGTGGCCTTCAACATGTGTACATGCGCGGGGTTTAAAACCGCGGCCTTGAAACGCGCGCACTGACCTCGAGTGCTTTCGAATTTATTTATTGTTTTTGATTATGAATCAAAAATGTGATTTTAAAACGAATATAGGCGAATATTAATAAGTAATTTTAATCGCAATCGTCTGTTCACGGGGAGATTATTACTGGGTTTTTTTTTATTATTTATCACCGTCATTTAGTTTCCGGTTCCTGACAGTTTACAATATGGCTAACTATTGAGAGATTACACCACTCAAAAAAACAAAGATATGATGCTGTGAAATTTTGTCTATGGCCTAACGAACCCCGATGTAAAAAAAGATTCTGCAACATACAATATTATGATTAATAATAAGCTAAAAAGATAAAGTCAGTTACAAAAAAACGATTGCGCTGAGTTCATAATAATAATATAATAAAACTTAAATGAAAATACAATTGTTTTTGGTTTCTCTGATCCTTCTAGAAATTTATTTATTTGTTATCGTAAAAAAGAAGTTTTTTCTTTCAATTATGACAGTTTATCTTATCAGGCTATAAATTTTTCCAATAAACTCTCATACACAAGTATACTACTGCATTAAATGTTTAATCTTTTAAGACATAGCTTATTATAACTGTGACAGTTATAGTTTTTTTTAATTTACTTTGATTTGAAAATTATTTATCACTTTTTTAAGATCAACAATATTGCTTTATTTAAACGGGAAATATATCGAATACCGAATCCATATTAAGGTTATTTTTTTGCATTCCTTAAGACAACTGATTTAGAATGTGTTAATTTAATTTACCAACGAAGATGAAACGCATATATTTACATGTGCATGATTGTATCGTAAATATGAAACGCCGTGTGGTATCCAGCTGAATAGAATAGTACCACCCTCATTTCTAACCGAGGTGTCCTAAAATGCGACTAAGGTAAGTTGACCCACCGTGTGGTATCCGGTTTAGTAGAATAGACCACACTTTTTCTTACCGAGCCGTAAAATACGACAGAGGTAAGTTGACGTCAGGCAGGCGGCCGGTCTTAAAAGCGCAGCCAAATCATGTGACAGCATGCTTATAACATGTTGTGCCGACCCCACTCAGAGTGGGATAAGGGCAGGAAGATGACGTATCGTAAATATGAAATTCCGATTTTACAAAAATACATATACAATAAATACGTAATAATATGTATAACACTGAAAATACGCCTCTGCAATAGATTTTGCAAAATACAGACTGTTTGTTTATCTGACTCATAGAATTTACTTGTTATAACATGCCTAATATCTTTCCGTCTAGAATACCTTTTCATATAACATTTACAACAAGGACAGATTACTCATTAGGATTTTTTGCCAATTGATCGATACGTATGCTCGAGGCAAAAAAAGTTGGTAGATTTTATCTATGATTTTTGCAGGTCATTCGGTAACTCGTTTTATATGCGTGTCGTATCACACTTGTAAAGTTAAAGATTTCCTGTTTATATACATAGTATCTACAGTTTACCAGCGTTAATTATTTTTGTTAATTTTCAATGCAATGGTTACCACTGATTCGGAAGTTTGCTCCTACCGATAAGAACATGCAAGAAACTCGGCGGATAATATGGTTTAGGTATCTTTAGGTCATTTTGTGGACGACCTCTTGATCCAAGGCCGCAGAAAACCGCTAGATCCAAATAACACAAGACCGTGTCTCGTGAACATCCCTTGATAAGACTTTTATCCAGGAGGGGACGTCCATAGGATAAGGGAGAACGGTTTTAAATTAATGTAAACGAAATGGCGGGTTTAAGTCGTTTTAAACATATTTCGTAACCGATCTTAATGTTTGTCGTGATCATAACCAGCCGTAATAAACGTGAGTGGACCTAGTTTTGTTTTTATTAGCACTAATTTCACAATACTAGATGAAGGTTAGCAAACATTCCAGTCGGTTCTAAGTGGCTACTGTTTTATCCTCAACACTTCTAATTAACAATCCAACGATCCTTAAAAGTGAGTAAAGAAATTTATTTATTTATTTTATTTATGGTCCATTAATATCCTGGAACAGAAAAGGTTCTATGGAGAGAAACAGCTCGCAATATGCCATATATTTAGAAAACCACATGTGATATTTCATTATCATAATAACTTATTAAAAACTTTTAATATTTATTTTACGATACCAAGAAACTCAAACCTAACGTGAAGAAACAGCCTTTATCTTCTTTATTTGTTGTCTTTATAATTTAAATAAATAACATATAAGATTTAGGTATACTTACACGTGCCAAAATGTATAATTATAAGAGGGGCAGAAGAAAGCAGGCTAACCAGTGGTAAAGAAGTGGTGGTGGTAAAGAATGATCAATGGGTCAGGTAGATCGCAATAGAAGGTGACACTGCTAATTAATATATTTATATAAAATATTAATAATGCAAACTATGCGATATCAAGGTTCAATTATTTGTAAAGCACACTCAATCAAATTGAATATATTTTTTAGAAATAGTTATTGAAGAATATTCACTAATTAAAGTACTACCTATCACTAATTTGGTAAAGCAACTTGTACCGCAAAAATTAAAAAGAAGATCATCTTCAAGAAATCAATTAAAAAACCGGTTAAATACATCTATACACTGTCCATTATATTAACCATCTTTTGACAGATTGACGATTTACATATTTAGTGATGTCCTAAAGATTCTCGTATGCGATACCATTCCGATTATAGTACCTACTATCATTAATCGAATTACGTACCTAAGTAATTCGATTGATGATAACCTACGTAAACTAATAACAGATATAGAAATCAACATTTTGATTTAATATTGCCTTAGTTTTTTGAAAATAAATGTTAATCCGTGTGTATTTATTATAATCATAAAAAATATATTATACATCAACTGGCAACATCAACAGACCTTCCGCTCGGCCGCCATTTTGACGTGATCTGTCACTCTCAACGAAACGCCCGTGATAGTCACACGCATTTACGTTCGCTGAGTGTTCTCTCGCATCTGTTACACCTTGAGTTAAGTAGCTTTATTCCTCGGAAAAACTTTTGTGAAACTTATATTAATTGATCGTGAAAATGCCGAAAGGACGTGTGTTGAAAGCACAATCGAGACAGTTAGTGTTAAAACTTCATGAGTATTTTGAGCAAGAAAATCAAAATGGCGGACCTCTTATACCTATCACGCAAGTCCGAAACCGTGTTGCAGCCGCGTTGGGGATCAGTCTATCAACTGTGACTAAAATCACTACTGATGCCTACGGCAGGAGCGGCTTGGAGCAAAACAAACCATCTACACCAAAAAGAAAGCGCCGGGCTCATAATCATTCGTCGTCATGTATATGATTACTACTTGAGAAAAGAAATTCCAACTTTGAGAAAACTTATTGTTTCTTTGAAAAGAAGTGGTCTATTTCATGGTGAAAAATCTTCTTTGGTCAAAGTTTTGAACACAATTGGCTTTTCATATAAAAAGTTAAATAAAAGAAAATTATTAATGGAACGCACAGATATAGCTATAGCACGTTGTGATTTTTTAAGAGAGGCAAAGAAAATACAAGATTGGGCAAATATTGTTTTCACGGATGAAACATGGCTCAACGCTAACCACACACTATCTCGTTTCTGGACTGATGATACTGCTGATTCCACTTCCTCAGTACCAATGGGAAAAGGTGAGCGCCTAATCATTTGCCATGCAGGTACAGCAAAAGGATTTGTACAAGACGCACTGTTGGCATTTAAATCGAAGAAATCAAATGACTACCACGAAGAGATGAATGCAAATGTGTATGAAGAGTGGTTCAAAAAAATGCTCATTTCATTGGAAGAACCATCAATAATTTTTATTGATAATGCGCCCTACCACTCCCGTCAAATTGACAAAATGCCAACACAGGCTAATAAAAAGCATGAAATAATTAATTGGCTTCGGGACAATGGAGAAAATGTGGACGACTCAATGTTAAAAGTTGAATTAATAAAAATATTAAAAACCAAAAAGAGAGCAAAACGCTATGTAATCAATGAAATGGCAGCAGAATATGGCCATACTGTTCTTCGGATTCCTCCATACCACTGCCAGTACAACGCAATAGAACTTATATGGGCACAAGTAAAAGGGCATGCTGCGAGATGCAATACAAGCCCCCCATTCACAGCGAATAAAATGTTGCAATTGCTAAAAAATGCTTGCACCCACGTAACGGCCGAGAACTGGGCAAGTGTGGTGGAAAGAACTAAAAGAGTAATATTCTCTGATTGGGAACGTGATATTGCGTTTGATAATATATTATCTACACAAGAGCTAATAATAACTGCTACTGAAGACTCCTCATCGGAGGAGTCTAGTGTTGATTATCATTCCGACGACTCGTGCTAATAAAATAAATTAAAATATCCTGATTGTTTTATTTGTATTCATGTATTAACTAAGAAGAAAGTAAAACTTTATATAATGTTATTAAATGTCTTTTAATACTCGTAACATCGATTTCTACCGATTATTTTTAATCTGTGGCATAATCGTAGTAACCATTATGTGTGACATCACTAAGTGGGCGGTACCCATCCATAAAGTACAAATATTATTTGTATGATATTTGTACGTAAGCAATACAAAACTTAATGAGCGTGAGCTGTCAAAAGACTGATAATATGATGGACGCAGTATAACCATTATAAAATGTACGCACGAGGCATCTCGCCGCGCTTCGTAAATAATGACAATAATTCAACGTCAATTAACACTACGAAGTTCCTTCGCGCGTTTTCTCGATACGTGCATAATGTTAAAGAGAAAAGCGATAAACCGGCGGCACACTTATCACACGTTGATGTATCTTATCACGACACCGCTGAAGGTTCCGGGTTCAAAACACTAGGATATAACCACGAGGAGGTAATTTATTTTGTCAAGTTTTTGCTCTTAGCAGGCCTGCAGCCGCATAAGGAGATGGCATTCGAGTGGCGGCAAAAACGAGCTCTGCGAGAGGCGTTAGATGCGGTCTGCAATATGATCTCTATACCCAGGAGTTAAGGACCTCTAGTACCCATGCTTCGGATGAGATAATTTCGCGGTGGTAGTTGAACGTAATAACTAATTAATCAGTTAAGTCGGCATCTCGAGCGTTTACTTACCGTACATTGAACAGTAACTCGACCTAATGATTATGAGCAACATAGAAGTAGAACTAAATTTTGAAAATATATCGTACGCTTAGTATTAAAGTGACCTAATTCTAAGAAAGTATCGTAGCGTAGCGCATATCAATTTCGTGAATGTTAAAGAGACCCATGACTTGGAACGGTAACTAAACTGAAATCAGGATTAGAATGTATCTAACTCAATGAAGCATAAATATGAATTTAACAAATTCGAGATATGAACAAAGATATTCACTCAAAAAAAAAACCTTAAATGTGATCGTGTCGCAAATTGAGAATTACTTTACGGAATTCCAGCATATACTAGAAAAAAATTCTAGAATCTGCATCAATTATCTTAAAAGTACATGATTACAAAACACCATAATCAGTGTAGAGGATAATTTCAATCCATCATAAAAGCATACTCAGTTCAAAATCTACGACAAATGCTTTCGGATTGCAAAAAAATATATAATCTCTGAGCAGCTTATAATAAAACTAATTCCATAGTTTTTTATCAAATTAGTATAATTTTGTACGAATTCGTAATTAATAATGTCATCATCTTCCTGCCCTTATCCCACTCTAAGTGGGGTCGGCACAACATGTTATAAACATGCTGTCACATGATTTGGCTGCGTTTTTACGACCGGCCGCCTGCCTGACGTCAACTTACCTCTGTCGTATTTTACGACACCTTGGTAAGAAAGAGGGTGGTCTATTCTACTAACCGGATACCACACGGTGGGTCAACTTACCTTAGTCGCCTTTTACGACACCTCGGTAAGAAATGAGGTTGGTCTATTCTACTCAGCCGGATACCACACGGCACCATATAATCTCTGAGCAGCTTATAATAAAACTAATTCCATAGTTTTTTATCAAATTAGCATAATTTTGTACGAATTTGTAATTAATAATGTATATTCATATTAATTATGTATTTAAATACCTACATCACTACATATTATAAAACAAAGTCCATATTTCCGTATGTACGCATAAAACTTTAAAACTACGCAACCGATTTTGATGTGGTTTTTTTTAATAGATAGAGTGATTCCAGAGGAAGGTTTGTACGTATAATATCATTCAATACGAAGTAGAGAAATACTGTAATTTTTGAGGTTTCTGTAAATAATTACATTTTTTTCCGCTTACATTGAAAACGCAGGCTAAACCCTACGAGATTTATCAAAATGATGTACTAAGTATTTGTACACCTTAAAAAGGTC
Source organism: Morpho achilles (assembly GCA_947086495.1). NCBI lineage: Eukaryota > Metazoa > Arthropoda > Insecta > Lepidoptera > Nymphalidae > Morpho > Morpho achilles. The sequence continues at coordinate 314,918 of CAMTZB010000018.1, read as the reverse complement.
TACAGAAAAGTCCGCGATGGTATATATCTATATCTTATGCATAACCCACAATAGCAGTTTTTTTCATTTACTTTTTACGAAAAATGATGCCTTATGTTCAAAGCAATTTTTATACAATACAGCATTAATCCTTATCCAATTGAGTACCTTAAATAAATTGTTGATTTAATATAGATCAATATGGCCGTTTACAGCATGTAATTTAAGTGAACATTTTCGGAGATATTACAGATTTAGAATGCCGTGAGGACGCCGCGCTTCATCACCCTATAGCACTTCGAATCTGTTAGAGTTTGTTTAAAGACATTCTGTAATTAATTGTAAAAATAAAATACATAGGTAAAATGTAAAAGTAAATAAGTAAAAATGTACTATATGAGATTAGATATTCCAAAGATAGCAGGAAATCGTCTTGGTATAGGGAGAGGAAATTGTTTTTCTCCAAATTTAACGCTTGCGGGCCACGGGCAGTAATGAAAAAATCAAAAGTACTGGATCGATTTTACTCATTTTTTTACACTGACTGACATGGGATATATATTTTATACCAGTGCGAAGCATGGGCAGGCCGCTAGTATATCAATAAATAAACTACTATTAAAGCTCTGTTTTGTATATCCGTAGCGAATATCAGTTGGTACACGAAGCATCACCTTATAAAGTAATCTAAAATAAATATAATTAGTATTAATTAAGTATTTTATAGAGGAAATCATTTAATTCGTAATGCAAGTCTGATTAGTTACTTCAAATATAACACTTCGTTACCGAAGCGAAGCGGAATTAATATAATAATTACAAGGGAAGAGCCAAAATAACAATCCTTCCGCATAAATTGTAAGTAGTATATAAACTATCCATATCTATACGTATTATACAGCAAAGTCCCCAAAAGCTGTCTGTCTGTATGTGATCGATTTTCTCAAAATCTACTAAACAGATTTTTTAACAGTTTTTATTCAAAGATAAGAAATAAAAGAAAGAATTTTGCCGGAAGGTTTAGGTTGATAGTACATTACTGTTTGTGGAAATTGTGTTGAAAATGTTGCGCGGTTGCAATATAAATCGCCTGGAGGAAGCTTTACTCGCGTGCGCCGCGTAAACCAGCTGACATACACTAAAGAAATGTACTAGAGAATTGTAGATCTACCAAAATACTACTAAAATTCCGCGAGAGCACGTCTCTGTCTCTCATGGTTAATTCACAGTAACGAGAAATGAGGAGAAATTTTTATGACACTCTGATTTCCACGCGGGTGAAGCCGCTGGCATAGCTAGTGGTAGTTCAAATCTGAGAACTCTTGTTCACAAGATCTCAACGTTACCCATTTTACTGTGCAGGGATATAAGAAGGAATCCCAGCTAGTTTTCTAAATTGCCAATCTAACTTGCTCGCTGTGCACCCTGCAAATAAACCCACGATGCTCTGGCGCAATAAATGCTCTTCTAGGTGAGCGGAAGCTACTGAATAGAATTGTGGTCCATAATGTGCGATGCGGGATCATAGAATCTGAATAGACTGTACCCAGTAGTGGGCACCAACAGGTTAAGACCGTGATCCATGATGGACTATAATTAAATGTTGAAGCCGATCAAAGTTTGTTTGTTAGCTATTAAAGTTACAATTATTACGGTCATAAAATTTATCGTGTCCCATTACCGTGTCACGATGTCACGGACGTGATGATTAATAAATTAAGGTGACACCGTAAAATATAGGCGTCGAAATAGTGTCCTATTTGAACCTGATGATTAAATCAAGGACGACCCCAAAAATGCGCAGCAATTCGTTGGATTGAAGCGGCACGAGTGTGGAGATGATCCCTTGGAGACCGATGGAATTATGTCCAGCAGTGGACGTCTAACTAAAGCAATCACATATTATGCATAACACGCACACAGCGTCTTCGTCGGCTAAGACCACCAGATTTGGTATCATAGTTCAGTCGTAGTTTCACGAGCTTTCCCATCTACCAACATATGACAACCTCCACGATGCTTCAATGCAAAATTTAATGATTAATAGTAATATAGAAAGAAAATATTTATTTAAACACAAGCATAAATATGATACTTGCAACTTTTAATACATTTGATCACATCCGCACTATACAATATGAAAAGAATCGGTACCAAAATAGAGCCCTGAGGAATGCCTCTATTAACACAATCAGATCGATGAGCTTTCCATCCTCACGCTGTAACTCTACTACCTGTCTCCTATTTCTCTCTACCTCTTCATATGATGCCATAAATATATCTCCTACCAGAGGTATATTTATGGCATCAAATGCACGGGAATAATATCATTTAAACATATAAGTCTCTATAAAAAATGTAAGGAAAATGATGTCAAATTTAAACATCGTCATCGTCATAGTCTAATTCGTCATATAATACCAAAAAACAAGTAACCAAATTATAAAGAAGGTATAAAATTTATTTGCACGTGCGCTGTCCAGGATTAACTTGGTCAACTAAAGATAAAACTGGTTTTAAGAATAAACGAATCAAAACTTTTGGGTCCAATGACAATATTACAATAATTGCATTATTTTTCCGTGTAGTATCTGGCTGAGTAGAATAGACCACCTCCATTTCTTACCGAGGTGTCGTTAAAGATGACTAAGCTAAGTTGACCCGCCGTGTGGTATCCAACTGAGAAGAATACACTAACCTTGCTTACTAAGGTGTCGTTAAATACGGCTAAGGTAACTCGATAAGGGTAGGAGTATGATCACTTTAATCACATACTACTAAATACTTATATTTTGATTATATACTATATTATCATCATCATTCTCTTACCCTTATCCCACTCTAAGTGGGGTCGGCACATTATGTCTTCTTCTTCCATTCTCCTCTATCATTCGTCAACTCTGGTGCCACTCCTTTAACAAGCATATCATTTTTCCCACAATCCATCCATCTTTTTTTCGGCCTCCCCCTAGCCATACATCCATCCACATTCATATATAAAACTCTTTTGGTCACATGATTTTCATCCTCCATTACATGACCATGACAATTTAGTCTCGCACTTCTCATCTTTACTATATTCATCATTATTTTCCTACCCTTATCCCACTCTAAGTGGGGTCGGCACAACATGTTATAAAACATGTTGTCACATGATTTGGCTGCGTTTTTAAGACCGACCGCCTGACGTCAGGACGTCAACTTACCTTAGTCGCCTTTTACGACATCTCAGTAAGAAATGAGGGTAATATTCTACTCAGCCGGATACCACACGGTGGGTCGACTTACCGTAGCCGCCTTTTACGACACCTCGGTAAGAAATGAGGGTGGTACTATTCTATTCAGCCGGATACCACACGGCGTTCTCATCTGTACTATATTATATACTCAAAATATTAGTATTTTGAATAAAACTTTGTTATTTAATATGTGAAATGACATAAAAACCCTCTATAACTTACCTGTTCTGCCGCGGTACCTGACGCCTGAACACAATGGCGCCGTTAAGCAATCTTATCAACATTGTCAAGAACAATCCTCGGGCTTAAGAATTTACTTCATTACCATTTTTATTATTCTCAGAATGTACGTTTTGTTGCTTTTCCAGCAAAAGTTTCTCTTTAAAAAATGTGACCAGAAGTTTATTTCCCTCTTTATTAGTGGTGTGATCTTTCTCGTATCTAAACACAATAGCCTAAAGTGGATGGATAGAGAATAGATCTTTTTCAAATTCAAATTCAAAATAGTCTTTATTCAAATAAACTTGTAAACAAGTGCTTTTGAATCGTCAACTCTACTGCTGTTTCGGAAAGCTGTTCCTACAGAGAAGAGCCAGCAAGAAACTCGGCGGTTGCTGTTTTAAAAATATAATTCTTAATACTATTTACATTATGTCGTTACTGTCTTGTACAGGTTCAAAGAGAGCTATATCCACACATTCTTATCTTCCAAATAATCTTCAAGAGTATAGTAGGCTTTCTGTATCAGTCCTTGTGTCCTTATATATAATTCTTATGACTAGTTATATTTAGTCATTACTGTCTTATACAGGGTCTAAGCTAGCTATATCCACACATATACACATTCTTATCTTCTAAGTAATTCTCAACAGTAAAGTAGGCTTTCTGGATCAGCCTCTTTTTAACAGTGTTTTAAAAATTGATGTGATTGCAAAGCTAAAATAATCTGGTCAAAAGAATCCAGTTGTTTCCTGGGACCTGTTTATTTTACTAGCTAAGGTAACGCATATTTTCAGTGAAAAAAAACGGATAAAAAATTACTTCTTTTAATTTTTGAATTTATACTATCGTGAGTGGTGTTCATGGTTTATGTGTAGAAACCGGGTATACTCGTGTCTTGATGACCCAGACTAGTTTCAAGCTCATACGGAGCATTCGTGAGCTTTAGTCAGCGTTATCGCGCTAAGTCGGGCTCACCCGATAGAATAATACACGAGTGTAGCCAGTTTCTATACTTTAACTTCTTTCAACCTTACCGAGAGCCTTAGTGCTATTTACAATACAATTAGAAACCGCAGTTGGAGATTTTACTTACTGAGTAATAATAACCATAGATAATTTGCATATTTTTTTATAAAAAATATACTTTTTTTTTATATGTAAAAATATTGTTTAATTGTTGCTCATAATATTAGCACTTAATTGTACAGTGTAAAATTTATATTAATTACGGACTAAAACTCGTTATGTACTGTATTCCAACTTTACCAACCATTTTTAGAATATCAGTCAATAATTTATTACAGTTTCAGCTACTGCTGAAAAAACATCAACGATTAATCGTTAATTTGATATTTAATAATCCGATTTATTATAAATAGCCCTTTCTGTTAAATGTACTTATATTATTTTAGCGTGACGTAAAATTTATTATATACGTTATAAAGACAAAGTTAAATGTGACACTTTGTAACTACAAATACCTACTCCTTAATATTTTAATTATAATATCATGGAGGTATATTCCCAAACCGTGAGGTGAGGTTTCTAATGAAAACACAATAACAACGTTTCACGCACAATAATATCGCATTAAGTAATTACATTGTAGTCAAATTATTAAACATATTAATGGCTCTTCAAATAACACTTGTCGCTTTAAATGTGTATATATGATATACATTACGTATCGCTCTAATTAATCGTCTGTTTTATTCGTACCCACTTGTTCATCAAGTTAAATCAGAACGCGACAGATTAAATTTATAATGCCCATAAAAACAATCGTACATTAAAGAAAGAATAACGCCGTAAAAGGAAATACACTCACCGAATATCAATTCAGCGCTTGTTTCCACATAACTGCAGTTCCACTACAGTGCATAAACGTCACAAAACTCTCACTCACTAATTAATTTGAAACTTTAAAAATTCGCGTAAATTATTACGATACGGTTATTATTTCGCGAGCGGCGCACGGAATGCTGGGTGACGCGCGCACTGAGTTGCGACCGCGTGCGATATGACGGCCGGACTGCCACTGCGGCGCTCGGCGAGTCGGCACTCGGCGGGCTTATGTTACTGTTAGTTAAACAAGTTACAACAAGAATGATGCACTGGAAACAAAAAATACAGTCTAAGTTATCCACCAAAACGAAGACAAGAGGAGGTGGATTTTGAACACCAATCAGAATCATCATTTCCACATTACTCTTAGCGCCCTAAGAGTGCTTAGGCAGTGTTAGCTTAAATGACGATATCTGATTGGTATTTAAACCCCATTTCCTCTTCGCTTTGGTGGATACCGGGTCTTAATAATGAAAGCGAGATTCCTCGCCTTTATCAAACAGAAAAATATAAGTACTCCAAGTGTCATACTCATAAGTTATTTGAACATAAGCCGTGTGGTATATATATATAGCCTGAGTAGAATAGACCACCCTCATATCTTACCGAGGTGTTGTAAAATACGACTAGGTAAGGTAAGTTGACGTCAGACAGGCGACCGGTCGAAGAAACGCAGCCCAATCACGTGACAGCATGTTTATAACATGTACCGACCCCATTTAGAGTGGGATAAAGGATGATTGGGTTCGAACATGCCATGACAAACTTTATGGAAATAGCTTTCCTATACGTGGGTTTTGATTTTATAAATAATGTTTCGCTATTGCAATAAACCATTACTGGATCGTTTGTATAAGCTGACCTTAGCTCCCATTTTATAGATTTTGTTGGGATCATAGAATTTGGTCTAATATAAATATTGTATACATTAACGTCAGCTATCGATTCATAATTTTCTATTTACCTGGATGCAGTTTTGAAACCAAATGGATGACAACAGATGTTACAAGTCTCTAAAGAGAATTTAAAAAAACCATTTTAAATGAGTCTAAGTTTAGCGATTTCATTTATTTTAATATGTTTTTCCGTTCTATTTTTTATTCAGTGAAAACACTACAATCAAATGATGACGCAACAATTACAGAAACACATTAAGACAATAAGTTGCTTTTTACTGCCATTTTAAGAGATGTTACATAAAGCAATCAACTTGCATCTTTACATCATAAATCGCTTTCTGTTATTTTTATAACAATCTTACATATTATTTAAAAAAGGCCACCCGCAGCGTCTGTCTGTTCGCGATAAACTAAAAAGCTACTGAATTGATTTTTTCATCAATGCTGTTTCCATCAATTAACAGAGTGATTCATGAAGATTTTGGTGTGTGTTAACATTTTGTGTAAATTATAATATTACAATAATTTATTAATATTTGGAAAAATAAGAGACCTGGAAGATTGATCAAAAACGTTAATATATTAGACATGATTTTTAACAGAAAAGCTAATTTTTTGCCTGTTCGGGGATTGACTGGAACCGTGATCCTCTCAAAAGATCGGCACAAACTCACTGACTCATTTAAATTATGCCTTTCTGCTCATTACACGAACTAAATGACGCATATCGCACTTGAGGCATTACCTCCACGAGCGATGCATCGCAAGTTGGAAGTTTTAATCTTCGATAATGATAAGACAATAATTCGATCACAACAGCCGCATGTTTGCGATAATTCGTAAACTTGTGCTATAATTGTGTGATATATTCCGCGCGGGGAGAAAAGTGGTAGGCAAGTTGCGAAGGCAACTTGGTCTGATAACCCAGAAACTATCCATAACAGTGGCGGAAGTTACAATAAAATTAACTCTAACTAAATTAAAAACTTAACTCGGTAGCAAATTTTTTAATACTGAGCATATTTTCTTCGAAGCATGTCATCCGATACACCGTTGCACAATCACTCCTGTGAGGTCCTAACTACTAATTGTTCCACACCCAACAGTCAACACACAACCACCGCCCTTATTCCCTACGCTGTAAGGTTTAGAAGCGAATCCTACATAGTTGCCTAATCTAATTCCGTGAATACCATGTTAAGGGTAGAAACTACCTTAAGTGCTCAATTAAAATTTGTTTTACTCTTCTTGTAATTATAACTATCCCATACAAAGACATCCTACCTCTGTTTTTATGGAGAAGCTTAGAACCTTCCCGCTGCTCTAATGTATCCTAACATATTAGAGTTATTATATGATGTTATCTAATTAATGCGTCTCATTTGAAAGCTCCGATTTATATCGTAGCCCCTCAAACTAAGTTAAAATAAAAAAAAGTAGAATTGGTACGAAAAAGTTATGATAGAAATATTTTATTATAATTCGTGTTTGTTAAGAAAATTTAAGTACTGCTAAGCTTAGAAAGCAAAAACGTTTTCAAAACCTCATACATGCAAGATTTGCTACCGCACGTATTACAAGACGTTGTCAGGAGATAGGCTCCACGACAAAATCGCAAACAAAACCTTGAAAAAAGATAGATGCGCAATTTTTGTTATAAATTGGTCGAATAGCGTCGTCGATGAGTGATTCGCAATAACAATCACCGTCATATTTCAATTCCTTTAAAAATTGTGAACCCAGAACATTTTCATGAATCACTCTGTCGATTATTAAAAAGTACGTGAAAATTAGCTTAGTAGTTTTTTATTGTGAGCAGATACACGGGCAAAAGCGGTGACAGACAAGCAGGGTGTTAAATGATATGTAAGGCAAAGTAATAATAAAATGATTTTGCTATAAAAAAAAAATAAAAATCTTTATTTTCATTAACATAGTTACATTTGTTGAAGTAAGGTTGGAGCCTTCTTTTAAGCATGAGTATGCTTGTGCCAGAAGACTCCGCTCTTCCATCATATTGTAAATATACTATTTAATTAACATTATAACTTATTTACTACTGGGTATGTGTTGCATGTGTGTGTGTGTGTGTGTGTGTGTGTGTGCGTGTGACTGTGCATGAGTGTGTGTGTTTGGTGTGTGTGCGTGTGTGGGTTTGTGATTATATGAGTTTGAGAGAGTGTGCGAATGAGTTTTTATTTCTTTGTTTTAGTTGTTATTATTTCTTTATTTATTTTTTAAATTTAAATTAAATTACACTACATATTCTAGCAATGATTCAACTTCATCATAATTTATAGTTTTAAGCCATTCCGTTACAACTATTTTACATGTATATAAGTTTTTCGGGTATAAATCTAATTTTCTGTTAAGAATGTTATATATACGTACAGATTGTCTAATATACTGTTTGCTAGCAAAGGTTGTACGGACCAAGTCAGCTTGAGCGACTAAGTCTTTTCTTAAGCTAATCCGCTAATTCTAAGGCTATAATCCGCGATGAAGTAAAATAGAAAATATATATAATGCTAAATGTAGAGTTGACAATCCGTTTTCAAAATTTTGGTCGTGGAGTCTATCTCCTGTTGATGCTTCGGTTGCGGGGCGAAACAGTAGTGCTTGTGTATTATGGTGGCGGTGGTGGAGGTTTGCGCATGTGTTTTTACGAATCCGGAATATATCAGGTATGAAAACGAATTGTCCACTCTACATTTAGCATTATAGGTATATATTTTCTATTCTACTTCATCGCGGATTATAGTAAAATAATTTTATTATTACTTTTGTATTATGGATCCCCACAAAGTAAGGCCTAATTCTATAAATTATGATATGTAAGGATTACTTATAATGAATGTGGCCGTACCTTAAGCGAGCCCGCCGCGTGGGAGCGGAAGCTGCTAAAACAAAACCTCTCGATGTCGCAGTCGGTCAAGCCGAGACAATACCGACTGCTGTGTATTGGATAACATGCATGTTCACATTATAATTATCCAAATGTGCGACGCGTTGTTTTATATCTTTTGTTAAACTTTCGCCTCTTCACGATGTGAGGTTTTTTATTTATATTTCATAACCGACGTGTTACTTTATTAAGAAAGCATCTCATTGTTACATTTAATTACTTCTGTACGCGAGACGCAAATACACGTCTGAAATACGAGTTCTAAGTTATATTTTGATAAGCGTTATTTCTGAAAGCTGTTACTTTGTGGATATGGAAAAGTTTAACTATAAGTAATCATTGCATTTCTTGTAAGGAATAGTTAAAGTAATAAAAGATAGATACCTACATGGGTTTTTTTTATAATTCCACTATTTATTGTTTTGTTATATCTCAAAGATATAAATACGATACGATGAAATCGACCAGGTGGCTCTGATTTTTTTGCATATTTCCAACTATTATCATTATATTTTAATTAATTAACATAAAATATTTAACAACAGTATGTTACAACATGTTTCAGACACAACCTCCTTCATATAGTTGGTCGATAATATAAAAAAAATTAGTGTCATTGAGTTGTTGAGGAGAATAAATGGCTGGACTTTGGGAAATTTCCTTTTTCTTATTGCATAAGTATAATGGAACAATATCGTTTGTTATATATATACGCCGTGTGGTATCCGGCTGAATAGAATAGTACCACCCTTATTTCTTACCAAGATGTCGTAAAAGGCGACTAAGGTAAGTCGACCCGCCGTGTGGTATCCGGCTGAGTAGAATAGACCAACCTCATTTCTTACCGAGGTGTCGTAAAAGGCGACTAAGGTAAGTTGACCCACCGTGTGGTATCCGGTTGAGTAAAATAGACCACCCTCTTTCTTACCGAGGAGTCGTAAAATACGACTAAGGTTAGTTGACGTCAGGCAGGCGGCCGGTCGTAAAATAAGTAGCCAAATCATATGACAACATGTTTGTAACATGTTGTGCCGACCCCACTTAGAGTGGGATAAGGGCAGGAGGATTATTTTTTTATCGTTTGTTATATATATATATCTTTATTAATAATAATTATAAATTGTTCAGAAAACCATGAGAATCTGTTCAGTAGTTTTAAGTTTATGTCGAACAGTCAGATATACGCGGATGGCCACTTTGATTTATAATTTCCAATACTGGGTGACCGGCCAAGCGTTGCTGTGACTAAATCTACCTAGTTTCGAATTCCCCTCAAAACGGAATTCAAAGCTCCGATCGCCACCAAACTTTACAAGAACATCCGGTGGAACAATCTAAAGGTTATCTGAAAATTTCATTAAAATCTCGCTTCAAAATCTATACACATACCTACTTTCTTCTTGATACATATAGATTTATCTGTTATATATCAAAGATCAAATCAAATATTTCATTCGTGCATTACGCTTAACGATCAACTCTTACTGAGTTAAAGTTCATAGCCATAATTGCCTAGAAGAAGTCGCCAGTTAGCAATAAAACCGTCATATTTTAACACTCAATTTATTTAATGGAGATATCTTAACATATAAGGTACTTTTTGTCAATTATTTGGCATGCAATAAAGCGTATTCTATACAATAATTACGTATCGAATTCCACGTGTTTACACATGTCCGAGGCGGACAGCTAGTTTTTGCTGCCGGTAATCATTGTAATGGTTTGCATAACGTGAACAGTGTTGAGGTAATGCTGCACCCAGACATCCGTATAATTCTAATACACTGTTACACACCTAATTCGAAATATATATTAACTGTTGACAATATTTACACATAATAATCAAAATACTTTTTTACTTATTTACAACAAAGAAATACAATGTCTATCTTAAATTACTAACACGCTAGTATATACAAATCATGCCCACGTGGAATGGACTCTAGAAAGCTTGCGCGTTTCCGCGTTGAATCCCTAAGGCGTTGCTTTGTGTGAAAAAGGAAGTCAGAACTATTGTCACCTGAAAAGAACATTAAACGAAATGCAAATTAAAATATCCGTATAATATATTTTGTCAATGACTTTATGAATAACTTCAGATTCATTCAGCAAGCGATATTAGAGTTCAAATCAAATTGGTTTAGAAATAGTAGACTTTGGATCGTTTTTAGGTCTGTGTATTTGTAATTTATGTATATTTCGTGTTGCGTGTTTGAATAAACTTATTCTATTGTAGTCTATGAAATCAATGTTAGGTTTACCCATTGAATTCAAATAATTAGTAAAAGGAAGCTCGAACGAAAATATGATTGAGTGTATAATAAAGGATAAAAATGCTCTAAAAATGTTTACCATATAGCAAAGAAAATTAATGACAATAAATTGTTTTCCGTCGAGTTTTCGTTTATTATTCTCGGTATAACCAGTTTTCCCCACCAGCAATGAAGTTAACGAATCAAGAGTACTTATTTACAATATAATAATAAATTGAATAATTTTTAACTAGCAATCCTGTCGGCTCGACCCGCGTGGAAAGATTAAAACAGTAATATAGACTTTGAGAACCATGAAATGGTTAAAGTGGGCTAACCTTAAAAGTTAGACATATGCTGTTGCGGACATTTATTTAGAACTTTTAAAAACGGAACAATTTTGTAATACATGATTTTTAATAACTATCACCGTTTACTCAGCGGACGCAAGGAAAGCTTTAAATTTTGCCGTTTACGTAATATTTTATTATTGCTGCGCCTCTCCTTATCATCTTAGCATGAAGTTATATAGCCCATAGCTGCGATAAATTGACTATCTTACACTGAAAGAATTTTTCAAATTGGTCCAGTAGGTCCTGAGATTAGCGTTTTCAAACAATCAATCAATCGCTGAAACAAACAAACTCGTCAGCTTTATATTAGTATAGATTCATTAAAAATAATCGCCACCGTCAGAGGTCTGGGCGCACCTTGCCGTCAACAGGTGTGGTCGGGCGGAGGGCGCACCGGAAGTCCGCGCCGCCACACCCCCGGCCCGCCACACGCAGCAACCCGACAGTGTATCGTAACAGGTGGAATGTTTTAAAGCTATTGACTGCTCTAACTTACCATACACGCTATAAAGTAGTAAAGTAACGGCCTGTTACTATCCCACAGCTGGGCATAGGCCTCCTCTCTCCGATTTTATAAATAAATATATAAATATATGGTACACTTACACACACGGTTGTCCATTCGCAAAGTAAGTAACTTAATACTTGTGTAGATAGACAACTGGTAAATATATCCTTATATAATTTTTAAATACATACTTAAATACAAATATATTCATGCTCCCAGGCTCAAAGACCAACAAATGCACTTATAGAAAATATTAGGCCTCGGCGGGAATAGAACCCGCGAACCGCGGAGCCGAAAGCAGGGTCACTACCCACTGCGCCTTCGGGCCAGTCATTTTTTTGGAGAGAAGGATTGGAGCTAAGACCTACCACGTTGCTTCAATGCTGATTGGAAGGTTACACATGTAGGATTTTCTAGAGATATGCAGGTTTCCTCACGATGTTTTCCTTCACCGAAAAGCTTGTGATTAATTTCAATTATCAATTAGACACAAGATTTTAGTAGAAAAACTTATTGATGTCCGGGATTTGAACCCATGCTCGTCTCTAGATTTACGCACGGTCGCATCGCTGGGCTATCACAGCTATAGCTTTTCCTATACACGCTGTACCTCATCCTAATTATCGATATATTATCGATACGGATTACTTCATTTGACTGGCTCGTTGACGCAGATGATCATAGCCCTGCCTTCAGTACCACGGGTTTTAGTTTAGATTCCCGGCGAGAACCAAAATTTTCTAAAAACAATTTGTTGGTTCTTCGATTCTGGGGTTTCACATGTATATAAGTCATCATCCTTCAGCCCTTATCCCACTCTAAGTGGGGTCAGCACAACATGTTTAAATATGTTGTCACATGATTTAGTTACGTTATTTACGACCGGCCGCCTGCCTGACATCAACTTACCTTAGTAAGGGTGGTCTATTCTAATCAGCCGGGTACCACACAGCGGGTTGACTTACCTTAGTCGCCTTTTACTAGACCTCGGTAAGAAATGAGGTTGGTCTATTCTACTCAGCCGGATACCAAACGGTGATTTAAGGTTTTTTTAAATTATGCATGTATTGAACAGTTATCTGTTACCCATAACAGATAATAAATTGATTAATTCTTTTCTAAAAGTACACTCTGAAACCTTTCAAAGAGGAGAAAATAATAACGAGGGCGATTTTCGATTAATACAAAGTTGACTGCGGCCGAGGGTTATAGAATCTGTATATGAAGAGGGTTCGATTGAATCCCAGTTCATTTCCAAGTCCCACATGAACAATTTTCCCGGAAACATATTGGTATCAGAAAGCTCCGGTCGTACTTAGGGCTGCCACCGATATGCTCTTATGTATGGAAGTTTTAAAAACTAAAAGAGTTCTGTAAATAAACAACGTCATGGTATGGGTAAGTCAGCTGTCTTTTTCGGGTTTAAAAACATATATAAACATAGATTATGGAATAGTTATGAGTCGATAAGTATTTTTATACTTACCAGAAGATCTCGACCACATGTTTTAAAACCTACAAAATGTGATGGAAATAAACAATTTATTTATTCAACTAATATATTTTAAGATACTGTTACTAACTAAACTAACACTACAATATAATAATTTATAATATTAAGGGAGGGCACTGGCTCCTGAAATACAGTTAAATCTAGTTTATGGGTCAGGGTTACAATAAATCTTTATTAATATAAACACTGTTTATATTAATAAAGATTATTATTATTATTATTTATTTTATTATTTATTAAACATCAGAGTTACAAATGTAAATAAAAGGCCTCTACTGAAAAAAAAGTTGCAAATTTCAGACCCAGTGAGTCTGTTTCAAACACTTATCACTATATTATTAGTTTGTGAGTAGTAGTAGTATTATATTTCACTTATTTAACCTACTTTTGTCTTAAATTTTTTTAATGGCTTGAATTTTTAACTGATTGTTAATTAGGATACCTTTATACTATCTGTTTTGCTTTTTTTTGTTTTTGTCTTTTATTTTTAGATAATGTTATGTAACCGATGATCAAGCTTTCCATTTCGCTTTTTCACTTCCTTTATCTTAATCCGTACGTATGAATATAGAAGTCTGTTTTTCTGTCTGTGTTTACAGTTTCTTAGCATTCACAGAGCAATATTAATTAAATTTTTTTAAACTAATATTGCTCAAACATTGAAGCTAATGTGCAGGACTAACATATAGGATAAAAAACTCCACAAACAAACATCATAGAATATTTTTTTAACATTTAAAGTGAATGAAGTAGTACAACCTGTCATATTTAAGAATAATTAGCGAACTTTTTATTTTAAAATGAGTATTTACGATCGTTCCCGACCCTACGCATTGCTGACGCAGCCTCTCGGAGTCCCGCATTGCAGAGGCTCAGTCAATAGTTAATGCTCTGGAATACAGATACTGAAAGCTCGTTTCATACATCGGCCAGACCAAATAATAGTGTTTATACCATGTATCATGAAATGTCAGATAAAATTAATCTTTACATATAAAAGTCTGTCCATTCGCGATGAACTTAAAACTAGTAAACGAATTTTCATGCCGTTATTACTACTGGAGAGGGTAATTAAGGAGAACGTTTTAAAAAACAATCTGCTTAGGTTTTCTGAAATTTGGTGGTGCTATGACGATAATTATTGCAAATTTCGGAAAATTCAAGCCACCAGGGAGCTTATATCGCAAAAGCTACATAACAACGTTTGTTGCTATTTTTAAAAGCTTTTAACAACTTGCAATGGAAGTATGTGAAGGTGGAATCTTGCAACTTAACTTTGACCTACTGAAATTTTATATATACGTCCAGTCCCGATGACAATGCATGTTTATGATAAACATCACCTGATGCTGCCAGGATTGGCTCCAGACAATAGAACTCCTCAACGGTTAACAATACGGTTATGAAATTGTCTTAAAAGCTTTTTCAAAAAATTTTTTAACTTGACTCGTTCATTACATCTCGAAGTTATCGCATAATCTAAAACAACTTTAAATCATCAATATTATGCAAAATAGCACGAAGTGTTTTTATCTATAAGTTTAAAGTGACCTATTTATGGGGTGCATTACCTTTTTAGGATACTTATAAAAGCGTACTTTTTAGACACGTATTCCTCGCTAATCGTCTATAACGAGATGAATAGTAAGTACCTACCCTATCTCTTGCCATAATCTTAGCATTATTCCAGTACGACCACGTGGTTCGCGTGAATGCTTTGGAATGAATTGGTTGAGGAAATAAAAAAGTGCACCCGTTGCATTCATGGCTTTTTAAAACAAAATTGCGCGCGGAATTTTGCACTGCAATGCAGCCCGCTTAAACATACCTCAGCTTTCATGAACCCGACAAATTTAAATTCATTTTTTGACTTGAATTTTGAGATAGTAAAAATCTCCGATACCTAGTTATCAAAAAAAAGACCATCGTACGTTTCAACGTGTAATGTGGTGTATGTATTTTAAGTTACGTTCACATTTCTGAGGCTTAGGTGGTTCGGATATTGATGTTGTCGACTATTACCCGGGCTATCACGGGTTTTTACCCCGGGCTGATGCCATTGTCTATGAAAATGTTCTTCTTTGTCCAATTTATATTATCCATAACTCTTTCTGTAACCAAGCTGAGGTAGCCCAGCGGTAACACCGTGCGACTCTTTCGAGGAGGTCACGGGTTCAAACCCGGGCAGACACCAATTAGTTTTTCTGTTAAAACTCATGTCTTATTGATAATTGCAATTTATCACACGCTTTTCGGCGAAGGAAATCATCGTGAGGAAACCTGCATATCTCTAAAGATTTCTGGAGATATGTGTAAGCTACCAATCCGCATTGAAGCATCGTGGTAGGTCTAAGCTCCAATCCTTCTCTCCAAAAATGGAGAAAAGAGGCCTATTCTTAGCAGTGGGACAGTAACAGGCCGCTACTTACTTAGTTACTTTCTGTAACCAGTATTTCTTAAGAGAATTGGGAAATGTACAGCCTCCCTACCCCATTGAAGCAGCGTGATGAGTCTACGCTTCAACTATTCGCTATAAAAACGAGAGAGAAGACAGTGAAATAGTGTAATAGCACGTTTAAAGAAACATTGAAAAATAAACATTCAACTGAAACTGTGCAAGGCAACCTTAAAAAGGCTTTCATTAGAAATGTGCCACGCTTTCCCTGAGGCTCGTTAACTGGAGTCCGCCTCTTGACACCATTCAACTAAAGGTCTGGAAGTTCTTTTCAGTGCTTCGCTTATCATCACGTGTACATGTGCAGAAGGCCAGTGGGTCGGGTCAATGTAAATATGTTTTAAAGTAGGCTCGTTTTACGTAAAGTCGGTAGGTACAGTGACAGAGAACAAGTTATAACGAATACCCGCATTCCACGTATACAATGTTTTATTTAGAAATAACGTTTCGTCGCTTATATGTAGTTATTTATATATTTATCTATACTAATATATAAAGCTGAAGATTTTGTTTATTTGATTGTTTGAACACACTAATCTCAGGAACTACTGGACCGATCAGAAAAATTCTTCCAGTGTAGTTGAAAAAATCGTTTCATTTATCGGGGAAGGCTGTAGACTATATGACATCAGGCTAAGATGAATAGAGTAGGAGCAGAAATTAAAAATATTACGAAAACGGCAAAAAAATAAAGCTTTCCTTGCGTGCGCTAAGTTTGCGGTTAAATAAAATTAATAATAAAATTATTTGATGATCATCATCGCGGATTATAACAAAATAATTTTATTATTACTTTTTTATTATGGATCTCCACAAAGTAACGCCTAATCCTATAAATTATTTAAACGATGAAAGTTATTAAAAAATCTCTTATAATTAACTCATGATAACTACTGTTATGTTAGAAAATTTCAATTCGGGAACAAAAATTTTAACACCCTGATTTCCATGCGGGCAACGGCAGCTTCGCAACAGCCAGTGTACTATAAAAAACGTTACAATAAACATTATTCATAAAAAAAAAAATATCCCTATGACAGAGATCTCTGACAGCTGACCTACGAAGTGAGACATGTACTGGGTATGTTTGTATCAAAACTAGTATATCTATTCTTTGAAGGTTTATATACGGCGGGAGTTATATTGCCGATTATACATCCCCAGGTTTCTGGGGATGAACAAATGGCCGACTAATAAAGAAGGGCTCCATTTGCTGGTTGGCTTCATGCAAACTGGGATGGGCTTACCGTGCTAGGCGCTTAAGTACCTAAGAGGGTTTAATAGTTAGGTAGCACATTTTCATGTCAGTCATAGCACTTAACCTCTTGAGATCGTAGGTATATCCTTGACCAATTACAGCAATGGCTCTTACCACGTTCCTCGAATCCCATCGCCTATCGACCAACTAAAAATATAGGCACCCTAAATACGCCTATATGATTGTGACGATCAAATCCTCGCCAAAACACTGATTTTATCGGTGCATGCATTATCATCATCGAAGCATGGCTTACGCTATTATGAATGCATGATTTACATCGCCCTAATATTATTTGCTCAAGACTCAAGACTAAAAGGAAGTTCTTAAGACATAATAACCTACTCTTAAATTTTCTTATCAAAGAAATTTTTAATTTGATAACGGGCATAGAAGAGTTATATTATTTTTTGCTTATATCTCAATACTATCAAAAAATCAGGACATTTGCAAAAGTAGGAATCTTTATTAATATTATTATGAGTAGTCTGTGATTATTTACTCTTAAACTTTGTTATTCCTCCGCGTTGGACAGCTGTTCTGTCAATGATACCATCGCGCGAAAAGAATAAAATTGATAGTATTTAAATATTTTTTAGTTTTAGTTAGGTCAAAAATCATGTTCGCTAAACCGTATAAATTAAAATCTAACAATACTCTGAAAAACTCAGAAAAGTTAGTTACAATTGTCTTAAAACATAAAAGATTTTTACTTCATATAAATTCATGTTTCAATTCTGTTGCAGAAAACATTTGGCACAAAGAATACAGCAGGAGTTCCCGAGGGCTACAGATGAGAATGTTAAGCAATTAGTGCCTGTGAAATCAAACAGTAGTTGCATGAAAGTAATTCTGCATTCTGGGGACACGATCAGTGTTTACGTGGTGGACGGACTGCCTGTGATGATCGACCTGGGTGACAGGCTGGTGCCCACTGTGTGTGCTCTGTGGAAAGTTCCAGATTTACTACCTACCATAAACATCCATTCTCTAGTCCTCCCCAAGGTATAGTAAATTAGATAAAAAATTATATAGACTTTAAAATAATTTATAGAATTAGGCGTTACTTTGCGGAGATCCTTAATACAAAAGGAATAATGAAATTATTTTGCTATAATCAGCAATGAAGTAAAATAGTAAATATATTTAATGCTAAATGTAGAGTGGACAATCCGTTTTCATACCTGATACAAGCAGGATTCGTAAAAACACATGCACAAACCGCCACCACAATACACAAGCACTACACACTTTCAATATCACAAACTCAACAAATCCCTCCTCAACCGAACCATCATCAGTACAAAACTACAATGCTGTTTATATAAACCATTTTATTCATTATTTCTTCACTTCTCTTTATTTACTGTTGTCTGGTTCAAAAAAAATATAACAGGCTGAAAAATTAATTGAGAAAGTTAGTAAATTTGATGAATTTATGATGAATATAAGTTCAAATCAGAATAATCTTTATTCAAATAAGTTCTTTTAAGCACTTTTGAATCATCAAGGAACAATATGATTAATGAAGCTACAACTGGTTTAGAATATTGCTCTTACCGAGAAGAACCAGCAAGATACTGTGGTCAATCTTTTAAACCATTATTACCATATTTTTATCATATTTTTACCATATTTAGCCATTATTACCATATTTTATATAGGGATTTGTATCATCCAAATAATCTTCAATTTTGTACTATGCTTTACCTATAAACATATCTCTTACACTAAATTTAAACCTTCCTGTAAACTGGTCTAGTATGGATTGCAATTTTTGGGTAGAAATTATTGTATTTGTTATTATTAGTATTAATACTATACTTAATTATACTAATAATAGTTGTACTTATTGTAGTTGTTGACATCAAATTGTAATAATTTTTTTAAAAGATTAGCCGCCGAGTTCCTTGCTGATTCTTCTCGGTAGGAGCAAACTTCCGAATCAGTGGTACCTTCTTAAAAACATTTGACGATTCAAAAGTACTGTAAACAGTCCACTTGAATAAAGAATATTTTGAATTTGAATTTTGAATTTTCAGATACAAGGCGGAGCTCCCCTATATGCACCTGGTGTGGTAACAGACAGCTCTAACTTCCCCCATTTCCCACTTGGTGCAATGGTAGCAGTCTGCACCAGGGATAACTCAGCTGCAGGAGTTGTAGGTTATGCGATGATGTCATCTGCTGATTTAATCAGAGCACCTATGTATGTATTCTACATTATTTGTTATATGCCATTGAAAATACGCTTGGCTGTTTCTAAGCTTGATGATGATGATACCCTTTTAATCCGAGAAAACAGGTACAGATAACTTTACTACATTTAGCTTAGTTATATATATCTACAAAATATCTCGCTGCTTGGTGTGCCTTACAGCAATAGCGTCCATCTCTTTCCATTGCTTTTGGTCCCCTGCCACTCGTAATGAAAGAGGACTGTTTCTAAGCTTACTAAAAAATAACATGTGCACACAAATTTTATGTATACGTAAAATAATACTGTGTACGTAAAATAAAATACTCCCTGCATTATACACTAAATATTATAAGCTATAGATATATTAAAAAATAAATATTATTTAAATTACTATTTTTGCAAGGAACAACCACATTTATTGCCAGTTCCTTTTTTTAAGAGCACCTTCTTTTAACTGTGTGAACCTTCATTTTAATTAGAAAAATTTAAAGTGCTTGTAAAACACTGAAAGATTAGAAAGAAAGAATCACTACATATTATAAAACAAAGTCCATATTTCCCTATGTACGCATAAAACTTTAAAACTACACAACAGATTTTGATGCGGTTTCTGTAAATAATTACATTTTTTTCCGCTTACATTGCAAACGCAGGCTAAACCCTACGAGATTTATCAAAATAATGTACTAAGTATTTGTACACCTTGAAAATGTCTACAGAAAAGTCCGCAATGGTATATGTCTATCTCTTATGGATAATCCACTATAGCATTTTTTGTCATTTACTTTTTACGAAAAATAATGCCTTATTTTGAAGCAATTTTTATACAATACAGCATTAATCCTTATCCAATTAAGTACCTTAAATAAATAGTTGATTTAATATAGATCAATATTGCCGTTTACAGCATGTAATTTAAGTCAACATTTTCGGAGATATTACAGATTTAAAATGCCGTGAGGACGCCGCGCTTCGCCCTATAACACTTCGACTTTAGCAGCTATGTCACTCTTTCAAGAGTTTGTTTAAAGACATTCTGTAATTAATTGTAAAAATAAAATACATAGGGAAAAATGTTAAAATAAATACGCAAATATGTACTATATGAATTTAGATATTCAAAGATAGCAGCAAATCTTCTTGGAATAGGGAGAGGGAAATTGTTTTTCTCCAAATTTAACTCTTGCGGGCCACGGGCAGTAATGAATAAATCCAAACTACTGGATCGATTTTAATTTTTTTTTTCACTGAGTGATATGAGCTATATATTTTATACCCGTACGAAGCAGGGGCAGGCCGCTAGTATTTAATATTTTAAATAAAATTTACTTATATCATTGATTATTAACAATTTGTAGTTGAAATACAAAATGCACATACTGTCTTATTGTTCTACAGGGGAGTCTGTTTAGAGACTCTGCATGTGTTTGGAGACCAATTGTGTAAAGATACAAAGTTTTCCAAGATTGAGAGGCCCAAACTAGAACCTGCCTCATACCCTGATGTAGTTCAAGATGTCACAGCTAATATCAATGAGGTTTGTAAGAATTACTATTTTAATTTCACATGTGATTTACCACAATTCAAAGTGATGGTGTGGTTGCCAACCTTGTACAAGGTAGCTGTAACAAAATGTTATTAGTTATAAGAATTATGTTCACCACCACTAGCTGAGTTTCTTGTATGGTCTTGTCAGTAGAGTTGATGATACAAAAATACTTGTTTTCAAATGTCCTACATATCATAAGGATTTCATAATAATAAGTTGGCAAGTAAGTAATAAGTTAGGTCGCAAGTTGATAACAATTGAGACTGTATTACTGTAAATCGGTATAATAATCGTATTAAGTGTATAGAAACCGGCTATACTCACGTCTTATTTTATCCGATGAGCCCGACTAGTTTCAAGCCCATACGGGCTCTTATTCATGAGCTCTTTATGCGGCGTTATCGCGACGGGAACATGAAACTAGTTGAGCTCATCCGATAAAATAAGACGTATAGCCGGTTTCTATACATTTTATGAATACCACTCACGATAGTTTAAATGACCAATTTTTAGTAACTATGACTATAGTAAGTTATCCTTAAATATCGCGATCTTTTTGTAGCCCTATAACACAGGAATATCCGCACTATAAATTGTTTTGATATATCTTAAAACGACTTTTCGATTAAAGTTTTCGGGTGACTTGATGTTTTCATAATTTTAAACAATTATCGTCATATTTCAAGTAAATTCTATAACACTAACACAGTATAATCCGATTATAAGTTTTTGTATTTATCGCGAACAGACAGACAGACTTGGCGGGGGATTTGTTTTTATAATGATTTAATTAAAAGAATGTTATTTAAATGTAAAGCCATGTGGTATCCAGTTGAGTAAAGTTGACGTCAGCCGGTCGTAAAATACGTAGCCAAATCATGTGACAACATGTTTGTAACAGATTGTGCCGAGCCCACTTAGAGTGGGATAAGAACAGGATGATATATCATATGTTATTTAAATATAATTATCCTTTTTCCAGCTACACATAGATTCAATAAAAGAGGAGTGGCCTAGTTTGGTGCGCGAGCGGCCTGTCCCCAACGAGCCCGCGCTCATCCCGGACACCGCGGAACCGCTCCAACCAGAACCTGAACCGACGCCTCCAGACGTCGAGGAAACCAGTGAAACACCACAAGAGTTAGACGACAGTGGTGATGGTATGTGATTCGAGCGTATGTTACTAGATATGTTAATGTGCTGTTCAAAAATTCCTATAACTACCTTATATGAACGAGAAGTGTTAGATTAAGATGCTAAGGACATATAATGAGGAGGATCAAAATTATGTGACCAAAAGAGAATACATTGAATGTGGATGAATATCTAAAGGAAGGGCTGAAAAAGAGATGGGTGGATTGTTTGAAGTATGACTTGCATATAAAAGGAGTAGACCCAGAGTTGACGAATGATAGGAGAATGGAAGGGAAAAACATGTAGTGGTTATACCACTTATAGTGAAATGAGATGATATTTATTAAGTTACTCTCAAATTACTGCAAACAGGTCAAATATATGACTCGATCAGAGTGGTTTAATTTCGCCGTTTGTCAGATTCGGCTATTTCCGCCGTAGGATCAGGTCTTAACGTCGTTTTCTATGATATGAGAAGAGGTTGACGTATCTACGCCATATGCGTCTCTTCTCCAGCATCCCACGTAATGGGTCCATCCTCAGTTCCCAGGACACCAGCGTCAGAATTATTTATATCGCCAATATACTTTTATATCTTAATATTTAAATGAGTTAATCTTGTATATATATATATTTTCCCAATCTCGGAAACGGCTCCAACGATTTTACTGAAATTCAGCATGTAGGAGGTTTTGGGGGAGAAAAATTGATCTTGCTAGGTTTTATGTAAAAAAAATTGTTTTATCCCTGTTTTTGGGCATTAAAAAACACTAACATTTATATTGAATTGAATTTTCGCCATTAGCTGTCAAGTCGACGTAGCTTATTCGAGTAACGGGCAGCCTCGAGAAATGTGAATGCCAAGGATCGATTTCCAACTAAATAAAAGTTTTTTCTTTTTTTAAAAGTTTTAATTTTTTTTTGTAAAAAATTCCCGAGCGAAGCTCGGTCACCCAGATATTATACTATAACTGATATAGCCACTTTAATGAACAAATTAAAAAAATAGTCTGCGGAGTTTAAGTGGCTTGATTGGCCTTTACCGTGTTGGCAGGCAGCCCGCCGGCAGACATGGACGGGCTGCTGCGCTGGTGCCTGCTGTCCTTCCTCAAGCTGGAGGGCAAGCACGTGGAGCTGCCCCTCAAGACCAACCTGCTGTACAGGTGAGACACGCGACGCTATATATACTGTGATACACGATTGGCTGGACTGGACGTTGAACGCTCTGCCTGACTGCTGCTGTGGTTGTGGTGGTGGTGATCTTAGAATGATTCTGAAGCACTTGGGGGATTACTCCGGAAATGTGGAATTTATGTATATTTATATAAAATCAACTTAAAACTCACAATCAACCTGCTTTATTGAAACCAGCGATTTGTGTCCCGCAACCTTAAGATAATCTCTGAGTTACGTTTCAGGAACCACCTGATGCCGCTGTGTCCCGCCGAGTACAGCCTGGACGTGAAGAAGTCCAGCTTCAAGAAGATGGGCAAGTTCCTTGAGGCCATGGAGAGGGTAATGTCCTTCCGTTCATAATATTGATTGCTTGGTATAAAGCTTTATACCTTCCATAGGGTTTTAGATGAGTAAGTATGAAAAGAACGATCACTAGTGTTCTTTTCTTACTTACTCCAACTGACTGTAGATTCAAGAAAATAATACAACTTATAATTTTTCGGCAATGACTAATGGATCTTTAAGATAAATCTCACATCTTGTAAAATATTCAGTGTCATTTTTGTGTGCAACGGGTCTTTATTTTATATTCGGGTATAAATCAGTGAATATGTTTTTATTAGCCTTGTTTGATACTGGACAAATTAAAAATAATTCTTAAAGGTATTTACAGGTCCGATGACCTAAATAATTTTGACGTCAAATTTTAATTTATAAAGCACAATGAACTTCTATCATATCGAATCATAGGTTGATATTGGGGATATTAGTTCATGAAATGGGAGTAGGGAAATAGGTTGTATAAAGTCACGTAAGGGCAAGCTGTAATGCCGCGGTGTTACAAGTGTGCGGTTGTTTCAAGGAAGGCCTGGTCCAAGTGCGGGAGATCGACAAGGGCGTGGCGGCGCTGGTGGCGCTGCAGCTCGCCCACCCGCTGGTGCGGGCCCACCGACCGGACAGGGACCGGCGCGGAGCGGACCGGGCCGGGCCGGAGCGGGCCGGGGCGGAGGGCGAGGAGTACGCGCCGCCGCAGGTCCGCGAGCTGTACTGCGTCACGGCGGCCGTCGCCGAGCTGTTCGCGCCGGTCAAGTGAGTCAGGACTCAGGGTTCTCCAACAGACCACATAGCCCTAACGAGACTAAGCTATTTTTAAAATAACACTGCAC
Source organism: Morpho achilles (assembly GCA_947086495.1). Taxonomy (NCBI): domain Eukaryota; kingdom Metazoa; phylum Arthropoda; class Insecta; order Lepidoptera; family Nymphalidae; genus Morpho; species Morpho achilles. The sequence goes on along the minus strand of CAMTZB010000018.1, from coordinate 290,265 downwards.
TGGCAAGCTATGATAGCCCAGCATTGCAACCGTTTAAATCTCGAGACAATCATGGGTTCCAACCCGGACACCAATAAGTTCTTCTATTAAAAAACTTACATGTCTAATTGATAATTGCAATTTATCACACGCTTTTCGGTGAAGGAAAACATTGTGAGGAAACCTGCATATCTCTAGAGAATTCTGGAGATACATGTAACCTACCAATCCCCATTGGAGCAGCCTGGGTAGGTCTTAGCTTCAATACTTCTTTCCAAAAATGGAGAGAGGAGGCCTATGCCCAGCAGTGAGATAGTAAGAGGCCGTTACTTAATTACTGTTACTATACTGTTAGTGCCTAACAATGATATTTGGCATGGACGAGGGAGGAAAGGAAAGAGCGAGAGGTGCGCGTGGGAAGGACCGTCCACGCAACAGTTACTATAGTCATTTGTATTCTAAATTGATGTGAATATTAAAGGTTAAACTCAGTACAAACTTTGTATGTTCCTGTACTGTCAGCTTAGATAGCTTTCACGACACCACCGGGCGGATGGTAACATGACAGAGCCATATTTCAAGAAGTTAATCACGTTTACATCATCTATATTGAATGTGAGACCTTAAGGTTCTTTGACTTTACTTGCATTTTGTCTAAAATAAAGCCCAGTTTCACTCGTAAGACAGTCTGCTGAAACTGGGTTGATTTCAGTCACTTCCGGTCCTCAGGAAGGGCAGCGCGCTGTCGGGCAGCGAGGTGCGCGCCGCGCTGCAGCAGTACGTCAGGCAGCGCGCGCTGGCCCACCCTACGGCCCCGGGCAGCGTGCGGCTCGACCCGCTGCTGGCCGCGCTGGCGGGCAGGCAGCACCAGGTATGGCCTGGCCGCGGGCAGCCAGCGGCAGAGCTAGTGCGTTGAATTGGACGCCTAGTTGGAGTAGGTCTCAGAGGTAGTCGATGCATAAGATTGCGTAGGAAGAGGCCACTTAAAGTGACCCCGACAAAGAGCTGTCGACGACGTTATTTTTTTTTTCAATACAAGAAAACACCCCTTACGGGTACCGCCGCCCGACGGGGACAGGCGGCGGTTATGTCGGACTCGCACCGACTAAAACGACCTGTGTGCTCCACCACGCTGCCGATGGTAAGGACAGGATGGCAAAGGTATCATTGTACATATTGCCCCCATCCCCGCCGACAGCTCCGGTCCCTGAGAACAAACACCTTCTCTGGGTCGGGACCCCTCGAAAGAGAAGCCCCCCTCCGCTAATCGGTGGATCGGGAGCACCAGATGCACCGATCGCCTCGGGGACCTGTAAGCTAGCCGTCCGATATACCCCGTTCGGAACGTCCGAAGGTCCCCTGACAGGGCGGCAGACGATGGGCTTAGGCAAGTCGCTACCACCTGGACTCGCCAGCAGTTGATTGGATCCAGAAGAAAAGATCTCGGATTTATGTTAATGTTTGAAATAGTCTCCCTGTAATGTTGTAGTCCTTCATCACTTTCAATCAACCCCCAAGGCCCATAACCAGTGATATCGTTACATCAGCAGGAGTCAATGCGGTGGGAGGAGCTGAGCGCGTGCGTGGTGGGTCGCATGACGCCCAGCACGGAGATGCGGTTCCCGGACGGCAGCGTCAGGCTCAGCAAGAGCCGCCTGGAGCCCGTCACCATGCAGGTCGTGACGCGCAGCGGGAACAAGAAGGTGCGTGGTGGACTGATAGCCACATTTGTTAAAACCAAACTGCTTATATATATTGTATTGAGTACGTTACTTTATTACTTTACAGTTTCATAATGTAAAAAATTAAAGCAAGCATTGGGCTAGCATGTAGAACAAAATATGCGTTAAAGCCTTTATTCATCATATAAAGTTGGAGTGCATTTTTAAGTTTTACTAAGTCCTTATTTTCTATCAGCCCACATTGGGCCCTTTGACTTAGAGCCCCTCAGTTCGTTGGTCGAGGGGGTGTAGTTAAGGCCAGTTTCCACCCGTCCCCAGGTGACGCTGGTGTCCAACCTGGAGGCGTTCGGGTTCAGCCTGCGGCCGTTGGCGCACGCCTGCCAGCTGCGCGCGGGCGCGGCGGCCGGCGTCACGCGCAGCCCGAGCGCGCGCACCGACCAGCTGATGCTGCAGGGGGACCAGGTACCGCACCCTGACACCATTCAGTGACCATTGGCTTGGCTATGTGCTCCAATACACATATTATCAGAATGCTCAAGTGATATGCAGGTTTCGTCATGATCTTTACCTTCACCGACAAGTGTGTGATGGATTGCAAATATCAATTAAGCACATAATATTTAACAGACTCATTATAACCTGCCCTGGGTTTGTACCCATGACTCCATAGGAAGAAGCACTCAGTCTCACAGTTCAGCTATCACAGCTTTCACTGCTGTATACTGATAATTTATTGTTATCAAAATTTAATGAAACAATTTTTAAAAGATCAGAGTATATAGTGTTTTACATTTACTTGAAGTGAAGAACTAGTGCAAATGGTGTAGTGTCTATAATCAATCTATATATGTATATTATAAAATAACATCCCCAAGCTGTCTGTATGTGACTGATTTTCTCAAAGTCTATTGAAAAGATGCTTGTACGGTTTTTACTAAAAGGTAGAGCTATTCTTGAGGAAGGTTCAGTTAAGTACATCACGGTTAAATTTTAGTGGGGTCAGAATATACGTAGAAAAAACTTTATGAGACACTGATTTCCAATCAGACGAAGCTGTGGCATAGCTAATTGTCTGTAGGTAGACTTGGAGCACTGTAGATAACACCACTGAATGTAGCTAGATTTCACTAATTTTACTACTTTTATAAAAGAGACTCATTCATTATGTAGTATTTAAAATTTTGAGCATTTATTGCTAACTGTATTCAGAATGATTTAGATCGAGTGAGGTCACTGCAATGTTCAAATAAACATATCTGCACTGACTTTTGGTAAACTGATAACTATTGTCATCACTGTATATTATTGAAGTCACACCAGTGTTGTCAATTGGCTTTGCACTACTTACTTCAAATTTATTAATATGCATGTTGTATAATTGCCAACATATAATTCTATCACCATCAATCATGTACAGTGGTACCTTCATCCTAAATTAAATGTTAGTGTAAGACAAATCTGCAGATTTCCTTATATCTTAAGGCTATATAATCCTCTATCATCAATATGTCAGTCATATATTTGTACTGTTATATGCAATGTGCAAATTTATATTATGGTACTTTATAGTGAGTTTCCAATTACAAGCATTTATTGAAAAAAAAAAAAAATATTTGAACTGCATATATGGTCTGCAAAGTTTACAGTATGCTGACTTTACTAGCAATTCACCCATTTAAAGTAACAATTTGAAACTTTAACTTATTTTTAATATATTATTTCCATGATTAAGCAACCATTACAGATTTTCCTTTTAAATGAATGCTACCTTTCATGATTTTTCTTCACATCATAATTGATCATAATATCAAAATAAAATTCAAAATTTTTTTACAGACTCACCTTGTGGCCAAACTATTGATAGAAAAGTATGGATTACCTAAGAAGTTTCTAGAAGGAGCTGATAAGGCTCTCAACAAGAAGAAGTAATTTATAAGAGGATTGTAACTATTGTTTAGAAATAAAATTGCCTTATTTCCTTAACCATTTAATATTTTTTAATTATCCCTTAATTATATATATTTAACATCTCCAGTTGCAATATAGAAAATCAAAATTTAAAATATTTTTCTAATAATACAAGTACAATAGCATCTTGTAAACTTATTTAAATTTGAATAAAAATTAAGAAAATATTGATTTTGTTAAAACTAAGTATACATTTTATGATAATGAAGACTGGAAGACTAAAGACTGACATCTGCTAGATTCAGTTACAGTCAATGAAAATCACATAAAAGTTATTAACTAATATCTATGTTACAGTATATTTTTAATCTCATTTTCGAATGTTTTATAAAATATGATACTATACAAATATATTGTTACCACAATATCAACACTAATCTACTATCGGGTGGGTTGTGTCCGTATTTTTTTCTTATATACAAAAAATAAACTAAAAACATATTAAGAAATCACAATTCAATCGTTCCAATAATTTTTCTGGAACCGTAAAATAAAAGAAATTCAGCTAAGAATAAGCAAAAAAACCACAACCAAAAAGGAATGTAACTTACAACTAGTATGACACAATGTATTATGTTAGTTAATAAATTTGATTCAAAGAATGATTTTTAAAATAAATTTATACTAAAAATATTTGTATAAAATATACTCACAATTTTTAAACTTTCGTAGAAGTCTTAAACTTAAAGGGTAGTAAAGACTTCCTTTTTGATTTCTTGAGTTCTTGTGGAACATCAGGAGTAATGTATGAGGCTGCACTTGGACAACTTTGTTCATTCAAAGGACCGTCACCTACCTTTAAGTTATTGGTTTGTTGGTATTTTGAACCCCTCACAGATGCTCTTGAAATATTTTTGCCTTTAGAAGAAAGACTTGATTTGGATGGAGTTTTTCTCATACTCTTATTTGATATATCATTACCTGTAATCTTAGCCTGTTTGGATGGCGATGATGAGCCCCACACTGCAGTTCTCTTCTCAGAAGTCAACTTTTCCAAGTCCAAATACTTGAACTTAGAAATATCCTTCAACACAGTGTCCTCTGGCTGTCCATTGCTTCCGACACTGTCAAGCTCATAAAATGTAAGAGTAACACTTTCATCACTATCTGCAAATGGATTACTGGCTGTAAAGTGAACTTTCTTGCTGGACACGTCAGGGAATATATTCCTGCGAGGCATGTTTTCCTTTGTAATTTTAGCAGCTGTTATGATAATGCTACTGTCTCCATTGTCAGCCGACAGAGAGCTGTCCAAATCTTCATAGGCATAACTTTTCCTTGGATTCCTGGTGCGCACCGAACAAGACCTTCTCTGATGTCTGCGGGACACCCAGTTGTTTGATGCACCTGCCTGACTGAACATTTGAGGCAAAGTAATCCCATTACTTATGGCACCGTTCAGCTCAGTAGATGAATCATTGATTGAAATAACTTCAACAGTTGGACTGTTTATTATTTCTTTAGCAATAAGATTTCTTTCTCTTTTGTTCAATGACTCTTCTCTCTCTCTCAAAGCGATGAGACGAGACATCCACTGCTGGCTAAAAATGTCTTCTGAAACTTGTTGTGGACCGTTGTATCTTCCCACTGCCTCGGTATATGGTTTTCTATTTCGAGGTACATATCCTGGTAGTTCTAGAGCTAATGCAGAAATGGTCGGGGACATAGGTTGCCAATGAGAGTTGCTTTCTTCAACACATTCATTCAATGTCTGTTTGTGGCTTATATTACAATAAATTGGGCTAACATTCAATTCATGTGTGCCAGGCAGAGGCTCAATAGCTCTACATTTCTCAACAGCTTTCTCTGAATCACACTTATTTGATTCTGAAATCAATGTCTTAGGTCCGGTTGGCACAAAGACCTCTATAAAATGGTTGCCTCCCGCCAGAGTCTCTGTATTAGTTAAAACAGCTGGATGATAAATAACGACGTCCGATCGAAGATTACCGCCGTTTGGAGCCGTGAGGAAACTTATCAAGCCCCTGAGGTCGTCGCTGTAGTGAAACTCTTTTATTTTATCATCACTGGCTCCTGGGAGATAGCACAGAGAGCGTATCACGTCTCCGACTTGTTGTATTAGGGCCGTAAATTCCGAGTGTTCCCCGAAAAGGTCGAAACAATTGATCCGTAGTTCGCCACTCGGACCCACAAAAATCGCGTCTGGTGCGAAGCATTTCTTCAAGGTTACGAAGCTAAGGTCCTCGACGAACTTACAAGTGCGGGCCAGCTCCAGCAATACGTACCAGATGAAACTCTCAGTGAAATGCTTCCCCGTGGCCTTGCACAGTGAAATCAGTTCCTGAACGCTTTGCCATGAATTGTATTCGAGAACAAAGTAGAGCGTTTTGCTCGGTCCGTGAAGTATCGTGTCGTAGTAACGTAGCAAGTTGCCAGATAACACTTTACTCAATGTTCTCACTTCATTATCGACGTTTTGTATTTGTTCATCGGTGAACGCGGTGCAATTGTACGCCTTCCACGCAAATATGCTGTTTGTGACCTTGTGCCTTACTTTGTACAATGTGCCGCCGCAAAACACGTCAAGAACTTGATAGTCCTTTAGTTTTTCCGACATTGCCGCGTTGTAAAAGATTTTCTTTAAAAAACTTTACATTTTGCAACCGAAACAAAGCGCCCAAATTTTTGAATGGAACGGCCGTTAAATGTCTAGTGATGTTTGTAACGTTAAAGGTTGGTAGTTAGGGATCGAGCCACGTCCGATTTTATAAAATCGAATTAAAATCCCATACTATAATTTACAAGTATCTTTTTTAAATATATTTCAATTTTTAGCTAACTGAAGATTATCTATTGCCAAAGTTTCTAAATAATAATATATTTGAAATCCACCCAGGGATGACTACAGGGAATAATGATGATGACGACAGGGAATATTGTATTATTAAAAGGGTTTTTTTCATGGCTACTTGATTATAACTGCTTCACTTACTAATATTTCATCATAAGATTTGTTACTAAAGAACTGACTCATATAACATCACAACTATACCAAAACAACTATCTTATTTTGTATGCAGCTAGAGTATATGGGTAACAAATAGTATGAGTAAATGATCTGTTTATGTATATCATTGAACTATATAATCACATATTTTTTAAATAATTAGTAACAATATATTAATAACATATCGAATTAGAAATAATGCGATCAAGTTTTAGGTTCATTATTGATAATGAACAGACCTTTGAAAAATACCAGAAGAATTATGGTATAATTCATAGGGCTAAAAGAATGACGTAGAAGATTTTTGTATGCATTTATTTTAAATGAATTTAAATTTGTATGTTGAAATCGATTTTATCTAAAATAAGTATCGATTTTCTGAAGTTTTAAAAAAATATTTAAAATATTTGTACGTAATATGGAATTCAAAGCTTAGTTTTTCTTTATTCTGCTTTAAATAGAATAAACAGTAGCAGGCTTTTCTGTAAGTATAAAACTTTCTTAATATTTCAATGTTGAAAATTTTTGCAGATGGCGACACTGTGCGCATATAGAAATATGTATTTATAATACATAATTTAATACTTTACAGATATTTATGTTGATACCTAATGGCGTTATTTAAACACTGTCTTCATCGTTTAGCAGGTGATAAGATTAAGGGTTAGTGAACATTGAACTTTCGGTTGTGAAATTTGAACATATTGTCTAATTAAAAGAGTGATAAAAACAGCTAACCTAAACCTTTTTTTAAATTTAAACTATCGTGAGTAGTATTCATAGTTATTGTATAGAACCGGCTATACTCACGTCTTATTCTATCGGGTTAGCCCGACTAGTTTCGAACCCATCCGGGGCACTTATTCATGAGCTCTTTACACGACGTTATCGCGGCGGGAACTGAAGGGAACGGGTCTTCTGAAGACCAGAGTGACAGGGAACACTTGGAAGAGGCGCGGCCACCGCCGCCACCGTGTCCCCCCGCACCCCCGCCACCCACGAGTCGCGCCCAGCGAGCTGCGGGACGCAGTTCCCGCCGCGATAACGTCGTCTAAAGAACTCATGAATAAGTGCCCCGGATGGGTTCGAAACTAGTCGGGCTAATCCGATAGAATAACACGTGAGTATAGCCGGTTCTTTACAATAGCCTAAACCTTCCGGAAGAATGTTCTACTTTTTAGTAAAATCCGTACAAAAATTCGTTCTGTAGGTTTTGAGAAAATCGATCACATGCAGACAGACAGTTTTTGGGTACTGGGTGTAAGGATTCAGTGTAAAAGGTAGTTAGTGTTTTGTTATTTCTTTATTCTTAATTTAAAACCCTTCTTCTTTCGACCAATGGCTGTCCACTTCTGACCTCTTCAAGGGTTTCATACGCCGCACGATTGAAATCGTTTGAATTCAACGGTCACAATCATTGTCGGGTCGTCTATCAGTCGAACGGGCGTGGCGGTCGCAGCTCAAACATGTTTGACAATTATGAAGCTTCTATGCTAATAAGCTCGAAGATCATTCAATTAACCAATACCGTTAGAATTTTTGCGCTTTGAAGTCCTACAAATGCTTTTCTGTTCGGTGTTGCTCGTAAATGGGTAAAGAGGGAAATCAATAAAATAAGTGTAAAAAATTAAAAATGTTTATTAGTGAGTATAAGCGTGTACGCGGCACGGCTGACTAGCAGGTTGCAAAATACATATCACATGTTACTGCATCCGGACCGCCTCGCGACGGCCGGACGATTCACAGACATTTAGATAATATAATTAGGTAATATTCTTAGGTATTACGTACGATAAATAAAACAATTTAAAATTTAAAAAACTATGTCTCAATTCATCCAAATAAAATTTCCAACGACTTGCCCTCGGGCCTCCCTCCGGCACTCGGCGTTGTGCGAACGTAAGCCTACTTACCAGCTACGACTGTCTATCATTAAATACCTACGGTAAAACATTATTTACAGATTACTTTGTATAAGAATCATTGACTAGAAACCGTGTCTGGAAAATAACGTAACGAATATCGATACAGACACGTACGAGACAGGAACTCGACCGCTGCCCGCAGCGGCGGCCGGCGGACCGGCGCGGACAAATAAAATCTACTAAAAACAACAACGGTAAAATATATCCATACAAAACAAATGACACACTAAAATTGACTAAACGAAACGAAACTCGGACAAAACATCGCGCACGAAATCACGTAAGCCACCATCGAGTATGAACACGAAAAACGTTCTAGAAACTGCAGAAACGTGCAACGCGTCATTCGCAGATCGTTTATAGAACGTTCCTAATATATATGAATAGTAATATAATCGTATCACACATTCACCTCGACATATCAGATAAATAAATATAATTAACAAAGCACGCTCGGCCGACGCCGGGCGCTGGCTATGTTGAGATCATCGTCGCGCGGACGCGGACTATTTACAACCTGTACACGTTAACTACAGTCTATATGACGGGACCGCACGAGCGAAAGCGCGGGGCAAGCTGCGCCCTTCTTAATATCAGTTGCGTTCGTACAAAATATCGCAGTAAGTGTCCCGCTGACGCCTCCATTTAAATGTTCGCAATCGTTCTTTAGTATCGGTTCGTACACGACGCTAGAACTGGAATGTAAAAACAGGAAAATTACTAATTAGTAATCACTTAAAATAGCAAAACGAGTTTTGATCTACCCCTGAAATGGGCAAGCGAACGGCACCCTGCTCGAATGGCAATGAAACCCGACGTGGGGCGAGGCACGTATACCTCACAGTAGCAGCTTCAGCGCGGGCGTCAGCGGTGATAACCACCTACCACCTACTACTCACACCAACCGACCAGGCTCCTGTGAGCTCAGGCGTCCAACCCGGGGTTACTTTACCGAACGCTTCCTAACTCGACTTCCTTAGTTTAAAACTTTATAACATTAAATTTTTTCTATGAAATGGCATATTATTTTTTTGGTTTTATGTTTTTTCCATCACCGCTGTCGCATTTATCGCGACCTCTTTCTCTCTTGGACGCAAATTACACTTATAAATTGGAATTCAACTTTTAACAGTACTGTCGCCCACTTGGCACGTCACTGCGACAGCGAGCGCGCCGCATCTGACACGGGAACGGAACCTTCGAGTTCTTCATACTGCGCTTCAGGACACGAGCCAGCCCGTGGCACGCTGGCCTACAGCATATCGCGTCCGCAGCGGAGGACGGCGCGGCCCCTACCGCACGCCCGCAGTGCCCAGCCGCTGGTGCGCGGAGGGGGCGCGGGTGCGCGAGCTCATGCGGCGGCTCTCGGCGGGCATTTCCTTCTTGGGAGCCGCGCGGGGCGGCGGCGGCTGCGGCTGCGGCTGCGGCTGCGGCTGCGGCGGCGGCGGGGGCTGTGGCGGCGCGGGCGGCACGTACCGGCGCGCGGTGGGCGGCAGTGGCAGCGGGCGCAGCTCCAGCGCGCGCTGCCGCCGCGGGGCGGGCGCGGGGCGCGCGGCCAGCTCGGCGCCGCAGTGGGCGGGCAGCTCCCAGCCGTCGCCGTCCTCGTTGTAGCGCAGCCGCAGCACGGTGGAGCGGCCGGCCTCGGGCACGAAGCTGTCGGCCAGCAGCAGCCGCCGCCGCAGCTCCGCGATGAGCGCCGCCTGCAGCGCCTCGTGCTCGCGGCGCTCCGCGTCGTGCGCCTCGCGCTGCTCGACCATCTCCTCGCGCAGGCACGCGTACTTCGACAGGCACTTCTTTAACCTGCGGATTGGGAGCCGCACGATAGATTGGGCCGGCCATACCGGTGTGTGGAAACTTATGTACTTTAATTGGTACACGATTAAGATAAATGTTTATTCGAATAAACAATGCTTTAAATTTATGCGATGCTCATGTAGAACTGATACGATTTCTACTCGCGCTGGCCTTAGAACACGACGGAAACGCGATCCTAATTTTTCGACGAACCGGACGCGGGCCGACCTACCTCTGCGTTTTGTGGTCCACCTCCTGCTGCAGCGTGGCGAACGTGTTGGTGACGATGGTCGTCGTCTCCTCCTCCAGGTCTATCTTCTGCTGCATCTCCACCTCCCGCTTCTTCCTCTCGGCGATCTCCGTGTTGCGCTGCTCCAGGATGATCTGGCTCTCGTTGAGGTCGTTGAGGAGGTCCTTGCCGCCGCCGCCCTGCACCAGCCTGTCCTCCAGCGACTTTATCTGGTGCTCCAGCTCCTCAGTCTTCGTTTTCTCCTGTTCTATCGTCGATTCGGCTATGATGTGTTCGCTTTCGATACTGGCTGTCTCTTCTTCGGCTGTAAGATAAATACTACAGTTCATTTGTAAGCTCCGAATTTCCCATATCTGATTTTTGTCGAATTACGTTCGAGTGACGACTGCAAGCTGTATAACAGACGTGTGTGCTCGAACACGTACGACTGACGGTCTTTTGATTTAACTCCGGTCAAAGAATTTGAATAATGTTTCAGAATAGTTGCATATTCAGAGGGGCAGCGTGAATACGATGAAAATTGGGCGTAACAATATGTCGTCGGACAAGTTGCTATGTAACACGGCACTCACCGTGCTGCGGGCGCGCTCGCGGCGCGCGCTTGCGGCGCTCGGTGGCGCGGCGCTGCTCGATGAGCGCGCGCAGCCTCTCGATCTCCGCCTGGTACTCGCGCAGCTTGGCGTCCTTCGGGTCCTCGTTGCGGACCGGCTTGTTCTTTATCGCTGAAACGATACAGACGATAGTCAATGCTCCGCTTGATTCATGAAGTTTTCTTAATATATTTGTTGTAGTCGATGGTCTTTCACTCACCCTTCGCCCGGTGCGCGTACCGCAGCGTGGTGACGGTCTCGTCGTAGTTGTACGAGGCGGGGCCGATGTTCGCGATCATTATCGTCTTGCTGTTGCCGCCCAGGGAGTCCTGCAGGATTCGAGTCAGTTTCGAGTCTCTGAAAGTATATAAGACCACATTTAAAAAAAGGCTAGAGCCACGTTTTGTAGCTAGTGTCTGGTCTCGTTTTCGGTCAGGTTAGACCCAAAAGAAAACGTGTCGCCTCCCGGCCAGCACTCCCGCCAGTCTCGCACGCACCTGTAGGGCACGTGCGGGCTGTTCTCGGCCAGCGCGGAGATGACGTTCCCCAGCGACGACAGCGCCTGGTTGATGCGCGCCGCCTCCCGTAGCCGCTCGCCGCTCGCGCCCGTCTTGCGCTGCCGCTCGCTGCCCGCCAGGTCCACCAGGTTCAGCTTGCCCACGCTGCACCACACAAACCGAACGAACACTCAACATTACAAGGAATCTAAAAATGCAACCTAACCCTTACACATTAAGTTTCCAAATTAAGTCTACCGAGTAATATTCAAAGTTTAACGGATGATGTAAGGAACTAAGATCAGAGTACGCAAGATCTAACCAGAAATGAGAAGATCCATCAGTAAACCGTATATCGTAACTCCATCGATGGAGTGCGTATGACGGCTGGCAGTGGATGGAGGCAGAAAGCCCAGGATTGGGCTAAGTGGCGTATAATTGGGAAGGCCTATGGCCAGTAAACCAAAACAATTGAATGTCTATGGCGACACACGGAGTGTATAGTTCCGGGGTGGTTAGATGAATTTTGAGTCTTGAAGTGTTCAATTGGCAACCGTGCACGGAAAGACACAGAGTAATTTAGTCCTCAACAAGGTAGACAAACGACTTTATGAAGCTTCGAGCTTTTCTAAAAGATTTTGAACAAATAACTTCTGGGTCCTTGGACTTAATCCTCCAGTAAGGCAAGTTCGAGACGGACGGCCGAAGATGTCAAACGACAAAGACAGACCAGAAAAACGTTACTTGTACCTCGTCTTTAAAACATTATATTTTCTGTAACCTAAACAAAATATTTTGTGGGTCAACAAAGAGCATTGTAGTGAATGCAAATAAGGATGCTGACATTTATTTCATATGGAGGGGCTCGCGACAGCCATCGGGCCCCCGCGTGTGAATCTGGCGAATGTGCAGGGAGAGGTCGTTCACTGCTCCAGAGTCCAGACGGACGAACGGACTGACTGGACGCTATCTATACCAATAGCGAAAGAACATAAACGAGTTAGAGTGTACTTGCAGACGCATATAACCGTGAATGTAAATGTAGAGGTATTCGCGGGTGGAGTTATGTCAGTACTATGTAAGCCTAATCGTTAAATCTCTCGATCTCCCTTCCTTTAGTAGTGGTAGCAAGGGCCGATACCATCGGCGCGGCTCGACGTGCGGTATGGCACAGCCGGCGGCACGCGGGACGGCACGAGGGGCGGCACATGGTCGCCGCATTCAGAGCATGACGTGGTATTTGTTAATACTATTAAACTACAACGCACGGCAATCATACCAGTTGATGGCTGGAATGCGTGTCTTGATGTACGTCACCTTTATTAAGCAACTAGCTGCGACTTCCTTCACATCAACATTAGTATTAAAATACACTCAGTTATGTTTTATATTGTTTTTTCCTATTCCGAAAGGCAAAATGGGAATTTTGTAACTCGGCATATAAGCATAATTTGTACCGAATTTCGTTTAAGTTTATTGCTTTAGCGGATTGCGTGAAATAGTGACAGCGGACAGATTTTTTCATTTAAAAATTTAATTTAGATTTAAGAATTATAATTAGAGAATTAAAATTACTCTTAAGGACTCCATACGAGCCTGAAACTAATCGGGCTCATTCGATAAAATAATGTCAGTATAGTCGGTTTCTATACCATACCATTATAATTTTATTAGGCAATCATGTAATTTATTTGTTGGTATTAGTGGCACATTTTTTAGTGTTTTTAGGATGGAGTTAAAACTGATTTTTGGTAAAACTAAGGTAACATATAATTTAAGACATTGTATATTTCTAAACAATATCTATACGAAGCTAAGGACAAATACGTCTGTTCTTCTCTACGCTTTATTCCTTAAAACAATATTGAGGAAATTTGTTACATTTTAAGCGTAGACCCGGCAAATACATATGAAAAAATCCCTTTTTTCCCTTAGGGAACATAATAAAACACATATTGCCTCAATTATCAAATTACGAGTAAACCTAAAAATACGGATCTCTTCGTCCATGATTAGATCACGTGGAGACAATCTAATTAAATCAATTGGAGACACTGCGAGCAAAACTCTTTCCATTAGCAGCTAAATAATTCTGAATCTAAGCACATTATTTGGATTTGATTCCACTGTCAGGTTAGGTATATTAATTGAGGTGAACAATCCATTCGAGGCATAAAGGCATTATAAAAAACCAGTAGCCGCTAGCCGTATGGCGTAAAATACAATAATATTATGCACGCGAAATACAAATTTCACACATATTCAAAACGATAATAAAATTTAGAAACATGCTACGATTATATCTGCAGATTTTGTGTTAACTGAATGAACCATTAACTACGATCTTCACAAGCGGTCATGGGGTTGCTTTTAAACGTGTTACCCTTGGTATTTCATTCTAATAACCACTACACGCGACCGAAGTCAATAATCCCAAGGTTAACACTGCTGCCGCCCATCCTGAGTGAGGTATTTAGTTTAGTTGACAATAACCAATCTATGCGAATCGGTCGCTAGAACTATGTCGGTTCAGCAGTATTCAATACCAGTGGGGTAAAAAAATAGAATACTTATTTTTTCAGACTCAAATACTAAATAGGTCTACAATATTCGTTAAGGAACTTAGTCATGACCTAATATCGTAATTAGGTATAGTTTTATAGCATTAATTATAATTATTTGCAAGTTAATGTTTATTCATTGACTTCTCAATTCCAGTTGCGGGAGAAACAATAATGTTTAAGTGAAAATGTTCATTCAAACTCAACAAAGGCCGCGTTGCCATAATTACACTTACGCCAAATAAAGTGTAAACACTAATGAGTCACCGCAAAACAAACTGCCGCTACACTGAGTACTGTCGGTACGAAAGGTTTGTAATTCGCTTATTTGGATTTATACTTCAACTAATAAATTAAATAAAATGGAATAATACAAAACATATTTATTGAGAATATCGCAATTACGAATATTTCTAGAAGGCGCTTGTCATATTTTATAATTTATTTAATTGACTTTAAATATTTAAAGGAGAAATGTAATAATACATAAATACTCACATTGCCAGAATTAATGAAATTATTTAAATGATTTTCTTTATCAAGTAAACTTGTAAACAGGTGCTTTTGAATCGTCTACTCTACTACTAGTTCGAAAAAATTAATCTAACGAGAGGAGCAATAAGAAACTCGACAGTTGCTCTTTTCAAAATATAATCCCTATAACTATTAATATATCGTCAGTGTTATCTAGTGCAAGGTCGAAAGCATAGCTATCCACCCGTACTTATCATCTTTGTAAACCGTTACACTATAAGCTCTTTTTAGCAGCCTTCTGTTATTTTATTCTGCTGTAGGAGCAAAGCAAAGATTATTCGTTGGAATCTATATAAAATAATACAAGAAAGCTTTGTTTTCATTTGTATTACGAGTATTAGTTCGTTAACAATCTATCACTTTCTAAAGTTGCAATAATCGTTATCATTGCCCGTAAAACTGTTCGTAACCTATAACTTTTATAGTTATTGGCATTAATCGTGCAAATGCAGATTTTATAGCGAAGAAATTTAAAAATTAATGTATGTTAGATAACAAAAATTAATGTATGTTAGGAATTTTAGTTTCAATTTCTGTTCAGATATTTTCTTGTTTATCTTTTGCTTACTGATCCATATCTATACTAATACGTAAGTCTGTCATTATGTCTGTCACTCTTTCATGGCTGATCACCCTGAAAAATATTGATGAAATTTAGTTAAATTGAAGCTTACATACTGGGGTGACATATAGGATTTGAAAAGTCCCATTTTAGCTTTGATGTTATTTCAACATTAAACTTAACGCAAAAATGTCGTAGGTACCACTAGTACGTATCTATTCAGATAGCAACAGTATAAAGGCGTAGTGAGAACGGGAAGTGATATGCAGCAATCTCTGGGACAATGGATTAATGGAGACACGGTTACATTATAGTGTACCTAACTTCCTTAACTTAAGTTAATTGGAAATATTTGATGAGAGTTGATAATAAATTATAATGTGTAACTATGGTGTGCTCAACTGTACTCAAAGCAGATGGCGGGACCGCGGCGGGAAGTGTAAGAGTCGTGCCATTGAGCGGCGTGGTGGGCTCGAGCCTCTCCCACGTGCGCGGCGCGGTGACGGTCAATGCGGCACATTGGCCCACACCCACCATAACATGGGTTTAGCAGATCCGTCGTAACCACCGCTGTAGCGTGAACTATAATAGCCTAAAACGTCGCTAAAATACCCACAGAATATACCACCCGTAAGAACCTGCTATGGCAATATTTGATATATAATATCGTCCACAAATTAAAGATCGTCCAGAAAGAAAACTTAAGATCCTGTCTAGTCATGTTTGTCAAGTCAGTATGTTTACAAAATTTATTTTGTAAGTACAATTTTAGTGGATAGTGGAGAGAAGTAGTAGTAGTGCTAGTAGCGGCCTGTTACTATCCCACGGCTGAGAATAGGCCTCTGCTCTCCGTTTTTGGAGAAAAGGTTTGAAGCTAAGAACTACCACGCTGCTCCAGTGCGGATTGGTAGGTTACATATATCTCTAGAATTCCTAAATTTACTAGACAAAAGCCATAAACAAATGATGTATTTAGTGTTTATTAAATAAATTTTCTATAAAAAATAAAAATAAAAATTTAATTATCTAGAGTTCCAAAACTGATCAGCTCATGGCAAAAGGATAGACTAACAAAACAGTAATAAACGTTACTGCTTTAATAATTACATCATAATACAAAAAAGACTTATCAGTTTATCGCTATCGGTGAGTTTTACTGTGATAATTATTTGCTTATCGATTTTATCATGACCTTAAGATAATTATTAGCACGTTTGAATTGGACGATGGTTCACGCGATCAGACCTTAAAACAATAAATTACTATCGATAGATAAATTATATTTATCGATATCTACATCGATTGCATCGAGTGAACGCTGATAACGTCTGGTGAGTATGGCCCCATGAGTTTAAATTGTGGGCCGGAAACGGAAAAATATACTTAAACTAACTAGTACATTGAACTGCATGAGGATATGATAGTATAATAAGCACATATATGCGCCAGTTATACTAAAACTTCATATATTCAAATTTGATATCGTCATAAGGATGCACTCCAATGCAAAATGCGTTACGAACTTCAGCAAAATAACGCCTGTTGTCAAATGTTGCCAAATGTTCGGAGAAAGTTAAAACAATATAACGTCATGTAAATGTTAAAAGTTTAATACAAATAGGGTCAACACGCGACCCATGTCCGAGACAAAGTTATTGTAATATTCGGCCAATATTAGGTAAAATCAAATATATCAAGATGTCGTAATACATTTCATCGCGTCCGTTAAGACCGGAACAAGCTTACTTGCCACCATAAATAAAAGTAAAAGCGAGTCCAGATGTTTTTGGCAAGACGAAAATAACGTAAGACCTTTAGTTGTGATATATTGACAACGACTCGAATTGGGTGTGGTATTTAATGTAATCATAAACTTTGTACGTAGCTTTGAAATTAGGCTTTGGGGAATTGCTATGTCAGCAATTCTCTGTAAAGACAGGGAATCTTATGAACTAGTTCGATCTGGAATCTTATTATATTTTTAATTCATTTATACAAGGGAGTGTTACAGGCTATAGCTTGATCCAATCCTGTAACGGGAACTTGTCTAAGGCTTCATAATTGAAACTTTTACTGCACTATCAAACGCCACAGACCAATCATAGACTGAATGACATATACTACGAACCTCTACCAATCAGGACCTACCGTTGCAATTGATATAGTATTCAATTTTATCCGCAAAGGGAATTAAATAAAGCAATAAGTACCGTTACTGTATTTAACAGCTTCGCGTGACCAGGCTACTTATTTCTTGGAAAGCCCCAATTTATGTGTAAACAAGGTGTACAGACAGTTCTAGAATTGCTAAACGGACTCAGCGGCTGACAATACTAGAAGGGTTGATGAAAAACAGTAGCCTTCACGGTCGGCCGCGTTTGTGGCTGAAAAACCGCGCCGAAAACTTTCCATTCCGGATCACAGCACTTTAGTATGCGGAGCGATTTAACGCGTCGACACACTGGGACACGAACGCGCGGCGGACGCAGCACGCCGCAACTGGCCGCAACGTTTAAAGTGTAAACCTACAATTAACTAAGAACTACCTACGGTTAAATAAATATGAGATGAGACAAGAAATGTACGAAATCGTCACTTTTGATGCTGTCTTTACTCATACATTCAGCGACCTACACGATTAAATAATATCAGTTATTGTTGTATTTTAGTAAAAAGATTATAATATAACTTTTACTTCATCTGTATTAACTTTTAGATTCAAGAGATAAATTGAAATTCTCTATTTGTTGAAATCGATTGGCTTTTAAAAATGGCTTGACGAATGTGGCTATTTTTTTTTTCAACATTCGTTAATGGAGAGAAAATGGCAAATGTATAGTAAACAAAAATGTCTTTTCCGACACAAATTGACCGTTGCTGCACAACTATAGATATTCTAAGGCGTACTTGAGAACCTAGTAATACATAACAAATACGCTTTTAAACAAATACTTTACCGATGTTTATTTATTTAGACTCATACTCTAGCTTTTGATCTACTACGTAAGTAAGTACAAATATAAACTAGGTAAACTTACTAAAGAAATGGAGATTGTGTGTTTGAATATATGCCTATTTTTACCCTTATGTTGTGTTCTTAATGTATAAACCAACGAATTTCCCACATCCAGATATGGAAATAATACTTAAGATGGTAAGAGAAATTTTGTTTAGTCCAAAGTAAGCTTGGTAAGTATGACTGGTGCGGCAGGTATCGCCTGCGTCGGCTGTCTGCGATGGCAATTATTACAGCGAAGGTCAGCCGACCACGATTAACCTACATTAGACCGCTTTAACGTCCATTTGTTACGAAAATAGGGACATGACGTCTTCATACGTTACTTATGTAAGTTGCACTGATTTGATATTCATGTAATATCTACTCAATACTTCTTCGATTGATGCCGATCATGTTTTTAATTTTTTTAGTTTGTAAACAACCCATCGATTCTACCAATTGGCTCATACCGATCGGTTGCCGCAGTTCCAAATCCGTGATGATTTATCTCCTATCCTATCCAAATTCCTTCGAGTACACACAACATACCAACCGTCCAATACATGTAGTTATAACAGAGTATAAAACTTCTGCGGCCCATTTTCCGAATTTTGCATTCCCAAAGATTTTCTGTTTGTCCGTTTATAAAAGTTCAAAAAAGCTACTAAAAAGAACAATTGGTAACAAAGCTTATTCCTGTAAAGCTTATACTGTTAAATAGTATTTCAATGATATGGAAGCTTAGTTTCGAATTGCAATCAATTACCTATCACACTTAACACTAACCTATTAACATACACTAAGCATATTTGTTGCATATACATTTTTAAAGTGTGTGTTTATTCCTGATTCTTAACTCTCAGGATCATATTTCCGATCCAATGACAGATTCATAAAATTTAAGATAAATAATAAAAAATCAAATAATTTAGGCTGTTTGCGAAAGCCAATTTAAATTTTAATTCTCATTTGGGCTCCGTTTACGAATACATCATTTGAAACAACTACAGAATTAAAATGCTGCTTGTCGTGATGTTAAATGTTGGAAATTCATAAATTTTGGATGCCACGGAGACAAGAGTTAATCTGATCGAGAACAAACGTTGTATGGAGATAGATTAAACATAAATAAATTATTACAAAGTAAAAAAATAGTTTGTTAAACTGGTAAACTTTGTAGTCATGAAGGTTGATTGCTATCGGCGTGTATTTAGCCGTGTCCTTGGTGCGGTCAGAGGCGCGGTGGATGGTGTGCGGTGTGGTGACGTCACGAGGGCGGCGAGGGCAAGGGTGGCCCGAACCGACAGCTCATGGCGACTTATGAACTAGGTATCGTATGAAACCTCTCAAATGTTCCTGAGACATGGGCGGCTTAGGCGCGACCGAGACGTCACTACATATTATAAAACAAAGTCCATATTTCCGTATGTACGCATAAAACTTTAAAACTACGCAACCGATTTTGATGCGGTTTTTTTTAATAGATAGAGTGATTCCAGAGGAAGGTTTGTACGTTTAATAACATTCAATACGAAGTAGAGAAATAATGTATTTTTTGAGGTTTCTGTAAATAATTACTTTTTTTCCGCTTACATTGCAAACGCAGGCTAAACCCTACGAGATTTATCAAAATGATGTACTAAGTATTTGTACACCTTAAAAAGGTCTACAGAAAAGTCCGCGATGGTATATATCTATCTCTTATGGATAACCCACAATAGCAGTTTTTTTCATTTAATTTTTACGAAAAATGATGCCTTATGTTCAAAGCAATTTTTATACAATACAACATTAATCCTTATCCAATTGAGTACCTTAAATAAATTGTTGATTTAATATAGATCAATATTGCCGTTTACAGCATGTAATTTAAGTGAACATTTTCGGAGATATTACAGATTTAAAATCCCGCGAGGAGGCCGCGCTTAGAACTATAAGCACTTCGAATTTAGCAGCGACCGGTGGCGCAACTAAATGTCCTTCTTTCAAGTCTATATTGTCTAATGATAAGAAAGCTATGAATGTTGTATGTAAAGACATTGTCTAATCAATTGTAAAAATAAATAATATCACTACATAGTATAAAACAAAGTCGCATTCTCTGTCTGTCCCTATGTCCGTATATCTACGTATGCTTCAATCTTTAAAACTATGCAACAGATTTTGATGCGGTTTTTTTTAAATAGATAGAGTGATTTTAGAGGAAGGTTTACATGTCTAATAATATTCAATATGGAGTAGAGAAATACTGTAATTTTTGAGGTTTCTAATGTGATGTCGTAAATAATTACATTTTTTCCGCTTACATTGCAAACGCAGGCTAAACCCTACGAGATTTATCAAAATGATGTACTAAGTATTTGTACACCACGAAAAGGTCTACAGAAAAGTCCGCGATAGTATATATCTATCTATTATGGATAACCCACAATAGCAGTTTTTGTCATTTACTTTTTACGAAAAATGATGCCTTATGTTCAAAGCAATTTTTATACAATACAGCATTAATCCTTATCCAATTAAGAACCTTAAATATATTGTTTATTTAATATTGATCAATATGACCCTTTACAGCATGTAATTTAAATAAACAGTTTCGAAGATATTACAGATTTAAAATGCAGGAGCCGCGCCGCGAGCCTATAAATAGCGCGTCGGAGGTCGCGGTTCGCCTCTCGGCGATGCTTCCGCGCTCGCCCGTCTTATCGGTGACGCTGTCAAAGCCATTAGGGCTAACAGCATTAGTCAAATTCGAAAAAAAAAAGAACGCGGTTCGCCCTTTAACCATTTGAATTTAGCAGCGATCGGACGCATTTATGATCGGGCTCTCTAGCGAGGAAAATAACAATCACTATCACTACATATTATAAAACAAAGTCCATATTTCCCTATGTATGCATAAAACTTTAAAACTACGCAACAGATTTTGATGCGGTTTTTTTTAGTAGATAGAGTGATTCCAGAGGAAGGTTTGTACGTATAATAACATTCAATACGGAGTAGAGAAATACTGTAATTTTTGAGGTTTCTGTAAAAAATTTCATTTTTTTCCGCTTACATTGCAAACGCAGGCTAAACCCTACTAGATTTATCAAAATGATGTACTTAATATTTGTACACCTTGAACAGGTCTACAGAAAAGTCCGCGATGGTATATGTCTATCGCTTATGGATAACCCATTAAAGCATTTTTTGTCGTTTACTGTTTACGAAAAATAATGCCTTATTTTTGAAGCAATTCTTATACAATACAGCATTAATCCTTATCCAATTAAGTACCTTAAATAAATAGTTGATTTAATATAGATCAATATGGCCGTTTACAGCATGTAATTTAAGTGAACATTTTCGGAGATATTACAGATTTAAAATGCCGTGAGGACGCCGCGCTTCACCCTATAGCACTTCGAATCTTTTAAGAGTTTGTTTAAAGACATTCTGTAATTAATTGTAAAAATAAAATACATAGGGAAAATATTAAAGTAAATAAGTAATAATGTACTATATGAATTTAGATATTTCAAAGATAACAGGAAATCTTCTCGGTATAGGGAAAGGAAATTGTTTTTCTCCAAATTTAACGCTACGGCCACGGGCAGTAATGAATAAATCAAAACAACTGGATCAATTTTAATAATTTTTTTACACTGACTGACATGGGATATATATTTTATACCCGTGCGATGCAGGGGCAGGCCGCTAGTAATGAATAAATAACAAAATTGACGATTGGATATTTGCTGAATAGGAGAGTACAGTATTTTTAAATACTTTTAAAATAAGTGTGTACGTTGTCTCGTTATTTACAATAACTTACCTAATTTTGTAAAATAAAGTTGATGGCTTATGATTTTGTTTTGTAAGTTAATGTAGGGTAAAGCACTAAGTGTAAGTTATATTTCAAAAATAGTAACCGACGACTTTCTTGCGTTGACGTTGCTCGATGACAGATATTAACCGAAGCAAATATTGATTCCAAAATAGACCATTAGAATTAGATTGAAATTAACATACGTATCAATATCCTGTTTTTATTACAATCTTGAATTTAACTATAGATTTATGTAATTAAACGATTTTGTAGCCGTATAGATATAACGTTACTTAAAACTTAAGTCTTCCTTCCTCCCCATTAATATTGAAATTTATTTACTATGTTAATACAATTTTATGCGATCGATTACATACAGTAAAAGCCGAACGGTGAGACAGTATGACATTTTACAGTAGTATACGAGTTTAAACTCGGACAGTTTTCAATAAATTAATACTTTTGCATGTAATTGATATTTGCGATTCTTATCGGTGAAGGAAAAGGCGACAAAACCTGCATATCTGTGGATATGCGTAACCTACCCCTCCATACTCTGTCTTAATACTTTATATTTTCATATAATGATTTTAAGGGTGGCTCCTAACATACAAATAAATCTAACTACTACCAAAGACGCAGTACGTCATCGTAAAGACTTTCATTTGCGTGGAAATAAAAATTATTTGTATATCTCTAAGATTTTTTTGCTTACAATGTTAGAAAATTTAACAATTGCTTGCCACGAAAACCTAATTAATTTGCAAGGGTATAATAAAAAATCACCTCGTCCAAAAATCTCCACCTTCATCGCACTGACCGCCAGGAGGATTCATCGCGAGCACCACGAACCACTGAGAGCACTTCGACCACGTCGTGTCCTCAACACACAGATATATCCAAGACAGTATAGGCCACGGACCGGCACGTGGCGAGGCCGCGAAGGTCGCGAGGAGATTGTGTCCCGAAGACGCCGCGTCACCGGCGGGACTCTCGCCCACGACACACATTCCGTCCCCGGTCCAGGTTGAGCCAATTGTGACGACCAATTGTCTCCTCGGATCCTTTAGCAGGAGACGAGCGCTGCCAAACTAGTTCCACACATGCGCCTCACTTAGCAATAAGTATCGACTTTCTTGTCGCCGCACTCCGCGCCCGACGCGAAGGTCCCGATCTAATTTCCACTGTGCGGGAATCTACCGAAAGATTAATGCCAGATGGATGTCATCGACATTTGCAAGTTAACAAGACTACCTGGCGAAACCACTGGGATGGCAGAAGCATCATCGAAGACGTGAAACGCGGATAGTAGAGTGCGGAAGCTCTACTGGCGTAGGGAAACGTTATTCTAAGAATGCCTCCTCTGAAGTCAGACCACGGCTTAGAGTGACGTGTCTTGACTTGTGACTGGACTTGTGTCGTTTCTATGACAAGCTTTATCGCTTTCAGAAAGGCGACGATAAGCCACGATCGGACCGCAATCACAATACTATAACAGAATAATATAAAACATCTATTCGTAGACGTCGCATTGTGCGTAAAATTAAATATTGACACAAACTTTCCTTGAAATGAACTTAAAGTTCGATTAAAGTATATAATTATATATATATATATATTCGGTTATATAAAGCAGATGCTGATTTTAGATAAAATAATACACTTTGAAAACTGTGTACATTCTTTTACGAGTATTATTGAACAATTAACCTTACTTAAAATAAATTTAAATATTGATATCACGGATTTCCGCAATATAACGCCTAATGCTATAAATTATTTAATATCCTATACTAAACAGGATTAATTTACTGGTAAATTACCGTTACTTACAATGAATTTTTAATCTGCGGTTTAGTAAACGTAACGGGCGTATGATAAAATTTTGTCGCGATTGCAACGGAAAACATCTTAACGGTTTAATGTCACTAAAACATATTTATATCTATTTCTCGCTCCTCTCACATTCAAATATAAAATTTAAATTCAAAATATTCTTTATTATACTTGTAAACAAGCGCTTTTGAATTGGTAACTCTACTGGAGGTTACGAAAACTGCCCCTACCGAGAAGAGAAAGCAAAAAACTCGGGAGTTGTAATATTTAATTCTTAATACTAGTTACATTTTGTGATTACTATCTCGTGCAAGTATCAGTACTTATCAATAGTTTGCATTAAAACGTGCTGCACACGTGAACTCTTGAAAGAGGAAGGCGGTATAGAAACTGGTGTACATTTGAATAATAATGAACGGAGGTAAGTGACTTTGGAAGAAGCACTTTACAAACGGATATGTGGGGAGCATAAGTTAGGCGACATCTGTGATGTTACAAAGCATTATGTTAAGTCAGATGAAAATATATTGATACACATCGGGACAAAATAGGAATTTAATTAAGCTAAAAATTACCATAGTTTTGTTATGACTTGGGAAATGCTGAACCAGATAAAATATGATTTATCATACACTTTATTTCTTTTTGTTATGTCAGATAGTTTTCGTTTTTTTAGTGAATAGGAACACCTGTTTTACTGTCTATACTCTAAAGCAATATCAGAGGAGACAGTTTATACTCAAAGGAGCGTAGCAATTTTCCTTATTATCAAAAAATATGGCTTACAAATTAATTTCATATTTGACGCGTAAAGCTGACTATCATACTGGGTTTATAAATTATTCGACAATTGTTGATATCTTCGACGATTTAAAGATTCATGGTTTTGCATCACTTATTTATAATCTCTGAACTATTAAATCTTACTGTACAAGTTAATTTCTTATAGAATAATATAAATAGTTAGATTTTGTTATTCTTGGTTTAGTATTCTTATGAGATATAGAGCGGAAGCCGTATGCCTATTTTGGTTTTTACTCAGTACTTATATTGTTTACTTCATTTGTCAACCTTTTCGAAGTTTGCAACATATGTATTAACACTTTTTTAAACACACGAAATCCATTTCGTGTTGTATGAATTATATATTAAATATTTACGTTCCAATAATCAATTTCCAGATAAGTAACAATTCAACAATTATATAAGTGCGTTTAAAATATGGAGAGCGAGGCCGGCTGTGAATTACGGACGGTAAGTGAAGCAATTGGATTTACTCGGCTAGGTTCGAACTGTTTTACAATATACCTGTACCTGCTTAACACGAATTTAGGGTCTACTACATTACACTTCTAGCACTGCACATATTTACTACAACAATCTCAACAATCGTTTCGGACCGTGAAGATGGTGATAGTTTGGAGTGCATAAGTTTTACGAATCCTGCCTGTATACATAAGGTAAGAGCACGAATAGTAGCACTCTACATTTATTAGCAGCATTACGTAGATTTTTTTTAAACGTCTCTTCAATTTTTTTGTTCTTATGATTTTGGTTTATTTACGAATCTCGAATATAATTACACCTTAGTATAGTTTACTTCAATTGTCAACTGTTGAACGTTATAACTGCCTTTTTTTGAGATTAATATCTCAAATAGTAATTGATAGATGCAAATAAGAACAAAAATGACGAATCCATTTATCTCGTGAGTACAGTGACATCCTCAGAGCATGAGTCTTTGTAACGGACTCAGCGGCTGCAGTGTGGGTTGAGTGAGTCAGAAATAATCTCTGTGATGAGATGAAATAGACACAAGTATTTTTAACAGAAAAAAGATAATTTAGAGTACTCTAAAAACCATCATAACAATGTGATATGATTGGGAAATTCTATTTATTAAACAGTATCACAGCCGAACGAGACTAGTTTTACCTAGAAATTAATAGAAACGAAATCGCAAACATCTCGACCCGCCTTGTGGTATCCGGCTGAGTAGAATAGACCACCCTCATTTCTTACCGAGGTGTCGTAAAATACGACTAAGTTAAGTTGACGGCAGGCAGGCGGCCGGTCGTAAAAATGCAGCCAAATCACGTGACAGCATGTTTATAGTAAGTTGTGCCGACCCCACTTAGAGTGGGATAAGGGCAGGAAGATGATGATGAAATCGGAAACATCTCAATAAGGATTATTAGCAATTGTGCAAATACAGCTATACTTTTGATGATGCTCTAATCAGAATAAAACTTTTCGCATCGCAATGTTCGATGGAAATCTATCGGAACCGATTTGATTGATGACGAACGGGGTCATAGTTCCCGGCAGCCACAAAGGCTTTGTTGGTGAGGGGGACAATGAACGATGACTGACTGAGTAATGCGTGGTGGGACGCTGACGAGGCGTGAGTAACCCTCCACTACGACAATTAGCGGCACGGTAACTGGATATTGGGCCGCGCGGCTCATTACAACAATAGGCTTCCTAGCCTTAGTATGGACGAGCGTCATAATTCACGAGTATCCGTTCTGTTACACCGATCGTGCATGTATTATCTGTATGATTAAATAAAAGATTTCGTGTATTTGCAGTTGCAAAATTTAAAAAATTGTCAGTTTTAATCGACTTTTTCATTGTGATATTCATTTTGTTTCGACAATTCTACTTATACGTCAAATTCCAAGCTGTGGCATAAAGAAGCTTTTATCTTGTACTCTAAATAATGTGTTTTTAGTTGAAATTATTTAATAATTTCTACTGTAATTGAGGAAATTAAAAATGCACGATATCCTTAACTTTTATCTTTCCACTGCACCTAATCAAGTAAAAGGTAAAATGAACAAAGAATTTAAAACATTTACGTTGTTAGAATAGCCTTGTACGGTTTTAATGCGGTTTGTTTTTTTTAAACAATTTATTTTGTTCAGAGAGTTTTGAGTGTATAATTTGTTTTCAAATTACACAGTACACCCCTGAATGTATAGAACTAAATATAATGCTAGAAAAGAGAAGAAAATAGTCGGTTAGTAATAGGTGCGATGCGGCCGACCGCGCGATCACTCTGCCGCTCACCGTATGCGGTTGGTGGCGCGGTGCGCCGTCTCCACGGTGACGAGGAACACGGCGTGGCTGCGCGACGAGTGCTCGTTCATGTCGGTGCGGCCGGCCGCGCGGTTGCGGTTGCCGACGCGCATCGTCCGCACCATCTCCGCGGCCGACTTGCACACCACGGACGTCATCTCGGGAATGTAGAAGCCATTCAGCTCCTGCGCGGACATCGACAAACACACATCATTAACTTATTAGTGAATGAAATTTGATTAGAAAATTAATCGGTTAATCTATTAAATTTTAACCCTGTTTATAAATAAAATAGCATCACGGGATCGAATCCCAGGTAGGCCTATAGATTTTCTATAAAAATGTATGTGTATTTGATATTTACGATCAACCACACATTTTTTAGTACAGGAAATGAATGATGCACCTATCAAATAATAAATTGATGCCATAACAAAGGTAAATAATTTTGTTTCAGCTTATCCTTTATGCTACTTATGATAATTTTACAAATTGGGTATTGTTAGATGTACGAGTATATAGCTCGGCCCTTAACGAACTTTGCGACGTCATGCTAAATCCAATATGGCGCCGTCTAGAGGACGAAATTCAGTTACCTTTTTCGAGTTGTAATTTTTAAACTGTTATTTTTAATTGGTAAGCTTATGGCTTATTTTGTTTACTTAATTTCGTTTTGTTTTCCCATACACGACAATGACAAATACGTATCCCAATAACACATTTTTTCCTGTTTCCACATAAAAAACACTAAATTACGTAATCCACACTAACAAGTTCATTGAGTACCTTATTGTAATATGTTCTGTACAGAGATTCAAGTATTATTAACAAACTCGTTATGTTCAACTTGTCGCATCCTCGCTAGCCAATTACTGGCGCACGTTTATCTCGTATGTTTGTATGTAAGCAGAATCACTCATTGCACCTTGCAACATAAATAAACAATGTTTCTATACACACCAAAGGAAAACATTGTAAGTAATGAGCTTTGAACAAAATACACGTCATTATTGCAGATGTGTGTGTAAGTCCATGAAAGATATTTTTTTCATGGACTTACACATACATCTGCAATAATTACGTACGTATAATAAGTACTTTTTTATGGCATGTACTTATTATATGAAGTATCTAAACATTTTATTGGTTAATAGAGATGAGTGGATCTACATGGCTAATTTATGCAATATGGACACAACTTGTGCTACAGTGTTTGTCTTTATAATTCACTAGCTGCGCCTTGCGTTACTACATGCTGCGAATAGGTAAGATTGATTTATATGGATATGTCCATTATAGACCATCGAGTTATTTTGTTTTTCTTGTATTAGCTAAAAAATGTTACTACCATAAGAACCTTTCCCTGACAATAATCAACATGACAAATAAAGAATTAGCGCAATTATTCCATTCGTTCACGAGGAATGCGATGACCAACGAAAATAAAGATTCATCTTCGTCTTCTAACTGTTTTCCAGACATCACCATCCTATAACTCATGAATTCGATTCTGTTTTTTGAGTGTTAATAAATCATACATTTTAGTCGTCGGTGAGTACTTGTTTTTGTAATGCCATTACACGCGTCTAATTCAAAGTCGGTAATCATGAAACTGCAAATGATGTAAGGACCTTGTAACACAGTTTTAGATGAAATCACTTAATGCGGCGACCGTAAAATTGACGCAATGCCATCATAATATTTACATTTTTTCACAATCGTACTCTAAAGTGCGGTAGAACTGCCAAGGTAACAAGCACTACAAATTTTGCAAAAAAGGCATCATTTCCCTTTACATATTAACTCGTAATCGTGATAAGGCGCACTAATTTTACAGTCCCTTTTATAATTAGACGCAAATTATGTCAAACGCTCATCTTCCAATTTAATGTTGTTGTTAGTTTATAGAATTAGGTGTTACAAATGAAGATTGAGTGTAAATTGAGCTAAGTAACGCGAATTCAGAGAAAGAGGTCAACTGCCGAATAAAGCTCCGCTTTCGAGCAACTTTGTTAAATCTTTATATCCAATATCCTTTATTGTTTAAAGGTCAATATCTTCCATTTATTCATATTGTATATGAAAATTTAGCGATCGCTAACTGCTTATTATTAAGGCTTTAAACTTAGGTCTCGCTTTGCTGATAGTTACAATAGTGATAATATCAGTAGTGACGCCGTATGAAGACCAGTAAAAAGAACATAGAAATCTATACTTATTATAAAACAAAGTCCCTAAAAGTTTAAGTTAATAGTATATTACGGTTTTATGTAAATTGTGTTGAAGAAGTCGCGCGGTTGTAAAAAATCAATCGCATGCTCGGAGATTAGAAGACTAGTGGAGTTAGTCGCGTACGCCGCGTTAACCATCAAAGATACACTAAAGTAATGTAGTAGAGAAATGTAGATGTACAAACTACAAAAAGTCCGGAGAGCAATATGTTTATGTCTTGTAAATTATAAACGAACGTCAGGTTCGTAGAACTTTGATTGATAGCGCACATCAACGACGTAGAGTTGAAACGTTGAATTGTTAAAGCAGTGCAAAACACCCTCATATAATGCCGCCTATATAATTATTAGAATTTACATCATTAAGACTTTGTAACGTCAAAAATACAGCTATCTCGCACGCGCTGCTCTGGAGCAATGAGCGTAGTACGCCAAGGTTGAGGCCGCGTGCATTAGTATAATTTTTATTTTTGTGGAGCAAAAGACTGATTCACGCAATAGCCGCTCACTATTTCCAATGTATCTATTAATGTGGTGAGGTAACAATTGGCCGAAACGTTGCATCTTTCACATATACGAGCATCACTGGTACAATCAACATCAATTTCGGGACAGCGCAAGGACAGCGGAAGGACAAAAATGTCTTTCCGAGAAGCAAAGACATTTTTTAGATCCTCGTTTGAAATAAATTGTATCTTAAATTAAATTATAATGGATTATCGAGGTACATATTCATTTATACAAATAAGGACACAACTAATTTTAATGCAAGAGTTTCGTGAACATTTTTCCTTAAATCTAATCAATAAATATACTTATTTCAAATAATCCTGTATGAGCTACAACGCACCTAAACATTTAGCATATTTAATTTAACTTAGCATTATCTAGTCGACTTTAAGTATATGTCTATGATCTATGCAGAAGAATGACTATATGTATACTAATACAATGTGTGTCTGTCACGGCTAATCCACTAGTCCAATATTGGTGAAATTAAGCTTTTAATTAAATTCAATCAAAGTTCTACGTTATACGAACAGAAGGAGAAATAAATTTTGAACTTAGACAATCTCATCTCATCTTCCTGCCCTTATCCCACTCTAAGTGGGTTCGGCACAACATGTTATAAACATGCTGTCACATGATTTGGCTGCGTTTTTACGACCGGCCGCCTGCCTGCCGCGTCAACTTACCTCTGTCTTATTTTACGACACCTGGGTAAGAAAGAAGGTGGTCTATTTTACTAACCGGATACCACATGGTGGGTCAACTTACCTTAGTCGCCTTTTACGACACCTCGGTAAGAAATGAGGTTGGTCTATTCTACTCAGCCGGATACCACACGGCGGGTCGACTTACCTTAGTCGCCTTTTACGACACCTCGGTAAGAAGTGAGGGTGCTACTATTCTATTCTGCCGGATACCACACGGCGTACAACTTGACTTACTGAACTGAACTTAGACAATCGTAAGTAGTAAATATTCGTAGCTATAGAGATCGGTTACATTTACTTAGTTAATTTCGGGTTAGCCCGACTACTTTCATACCCATTCCTTGTTATGTGCTCCTTGCGCGGCGCTATCGCGATGGGAATGTACGGGCTAAACCGATTTCAAAAACGCGAGAAGATCTGGCCTATATACATAACTTAGAAACATAATGACTATAACCTCACCTCCTTGGGTGGGGAATTGAGTGGTCTAGACGTGTTCTTATAATTTTCTACCTTATCAAACTGATATATTGAAACTGTGCTATTGTTTACCTGCCCTTATCTCACTCTAAGTGGGGTTGGCAAAACGTGTTCATGTTGCCACCTGATTCGGTTAGGTATTTTACGACTGGCCGCCTGCTTTATGTCACCTAACCTAGTCGCCTTTTACGACAACTCGGTAAGAAAGAGGTTGGTCTATTCTATTCAGCCAGATACCGCATATTCAAACTTTTGCAATTTAGTTTAACAATCATTTTAGCAAAAAGTAGTACGCGTTGCACAAATGTCAGTGCACGACGCGATGCACCGGCCTCATGTATAATGCAATTAATGAAAAGCGAACATTGGTGGGCAATTAAATTTAGCAAAACTACGCTTTCGTTGGCACCACACGCGGCGGCACCGCTAGCTGCACCACGTCGCGGCCCGACATGTCCGGGATAACACTAGAGGCGCCGTCGCTATTAGGATGCAAACTATTTATGTACTTAATTAATGTTAATAGTAAAATATTTGAATTTTATATTAGTATTGGCGGCCACACTCAGACAGTATAATTTCCGAGCAACTAACCGAGAACTAATTAAAATAAATCTTGACTGCAGGTACATATTATTTTTTTAACAATCGACAATACTAAAATTACTGTGAATATTAATATTTTTATTATATAAGGCAAAGTCATTAAAAACGTATTATGAACACGTTTTGTATGCACATTAAAAAACCACAAATAAAAATATTTCTTCTCTATGCCATAAATATTATGGCAGTATTAAATTATTTAATATATCACGATATTAACGCTCAACAGTTTAATATAATTCGATAATAAATAATATATGTAATAACTTTTGTTCTATTTACATCAATACTTACAAGTTATTCAGAAATATACACTCTATTCAAGTTAACATATTGATGATTTAATGCATGCGGTCACGTAATATTTTGTAGGATAAATTTACAGTTATCATAAAAAGTATAGAACGATAAAAGTAAAACTCTAAAATAACTGTAAGCTAAAAATAAGAAAGCTACTAATGCTCGGTCCACTTTTTGTATCATATATAAAATCTGGGTTTGTATAATATATAAAAACTTAAAAAAAAAGAAAAAACAATTATTTAGTTGGGGATCGATCCTTGGCATTCACATTTCTCGAGGCTGCCCGTTACCCGAATAAGCTACGTCGACTTGACAGCTGATGGCGAAAATTCAATTCAATATAAATGTTAGTGTTTTTTAATGCCCAAAAACAGGGATAAAACAATAATTTTTTTTACATAAAACCTAGCTAGATCAATTTTTCTCCCCCAAAACCTCCTACATGCTGAATTTCGGGAAAATCATTGGAGCCGTTTCCGAGATTCAGAATGAAATGAAATGAAATGAAATCTGTTTATTTCTTCCCCATGTGAAACGAAGACATGCACTTAATATAACTTAATCTACATTTCACATGACAAAGAAAGGGCAACGGCTCAGTGTACGCCACATGTCACAACAGAAAACTGAGGTGACACACAGCACTGGTTTTCAGCCGCGGCCCTTTGAGTGTCATCACGGAAAACAATTCTTAATACTACTGCTACTATGAAAAAATGAAATTATGCAACGAAAAAACTTAATTATAAACATTAAATACCTTACCTTAATTAAATTAATTCTACGTAATAATATAAATAATAACTAAAATATTTTAACTTGTATTAGTTTTACTATTTTATTATATATTTTTGTTATTCCCCGCCATCATATTATTACATTTATAATTATTAATTTTCATATTACTATATTCTATGACTACAAACAAAAGAAACGGAAATTTATAAAACAGAAATGTCAACTTGAAATTTCTCATAAAAAATTTGATTTTGTAGTAAAAACTGTTTCAAGTTTGATTTAAAACAAGTTTTACTGCAAAGATCTCGAATAGGTGGTGGAATGTTATTCCAGCAATGTGTGGCAGTGTATTTAAAACTGCCTCTGAAGGCAGCAGAGGAATGTCGCGGAACTCTTAATTTTTTCCGGCATCTGCGTAAACGGTCCGATTCTCCATCGCCCACCCAGTCTAGTTTAGAGTAGAGATACATCGGCTTACCTGTCTTAATTATACCAAATAAAAGCGAAGCTAAGTGCAGCTTCCGTCTGGCTTTCATTTTTAATAAATTATGTTTGTTGAGATATGGTGTAATATGGTTTCTCATTGGTATGTCAAAGCTAAAACGTATACAGGCATTTTGTACTCTCTGGATGAGACGACTGGTTCTAGATAATAGCCGTGGTCCGTATACTACATCCGCATAAGCCAGTTTAGAGAGAATTAATGTTTCTATTAGCTGTACCCGAAGTTTTTCAGATAGATACTTACGTAATTTATAAAGAATTTTTAACCGGTAGAAACAGTTACGTACTGTTGTAGCAATATACTTTTCGAACCGCAACTCCGAATCAATGTGAAGACCAAGATTACGGACTTCGTATACCCTATTCAGTTTCTGCCCTTTTATAGAAATATTTAAATGCAAGAGGTTTAATTTGCTTAGTTGAGGTTTTGAGCCAAATATTATAAACTTAGATTTTTCATAGTTTAAAGCAAGTGAATTCTTCTCAGACCAATCAGCTATGCGTTCAAGATCTGTATTTATTAAGTCAACTGCACTTAAGTAGTCACAGGGCTTGAAAGTATGGTATACCTGAACATCATCTGCATATAAGTGCGATTTGCAATTTTGTATGCATTTTACAATATCCGCGCAGTATAAAATAAAAAGTAGTGGGCCTAAAACGGAACCTTGCGGAACACCTCTATATACAGGGGTTGTGGACGATATAAGCCGTTTTCCGTCTTCGTGAAATAATTCCACAAATTGCTTTCTATTACGAAGATAGCTATCAAACCATTTCACTGTACGAATGTCCAGGCCATAATAAGAAAGCTTGGACAATAATAAATTTATATTTACGCAATCAAACGCGCGGGAAAAATCAAGAACGACTAATATCGTACACATCCCTTTGTCCAGACCTGCCAAAATATTATCAGTCACGTCCAAGAGAGCCGTAACCGTACTTCGACCAGATCTAAAACCAGATTGATTGTCAGGCAAAAGGCAATTGTTTTCTAGGTACCTTGTCAGCTGGGAGCAAACTGCTTTCTCTAAGATTTTGGACATGCACGGTAAAATGCTGATGGGTCGTAAATCCTTAACCGTTTGAGGATTTGAGTTTTTGGGTATTGGACGAATGACGGCTATTTTCCACTCTTCAGGGAAAACTGAGGTCCTTATAGACGTATTAAAAATAGAAGTAATCAAATCGAGGCTCTGAGGAAGTGTGAGCAGCAACATATCTAATGTTAGTTCATCGACCCCCTCAGCATTAGAATGTAATTTTTTAATGATTATATATATTTCCGATTCGCTTATTTCACTCAGAGAAAATTGTGTATCGATTTTATGAAATTCATAATATGATAATTGAGAGATGGATATTCCTGAGTTGCCAGGCACATCGAGAAAGTGCTTATTTATAACGTTGGCATTGTCAAAATTGGGAGGTAACTGAGTAGCCTGTTTTGGAATTAGATAGTTTTTAAGATTATGCCACAGTGTTTTGGGAGTTTTAAGTTTATTATTAATGTTATATTTGAAATAAGCACTCTTTTCGTTATTAATTGACTGTATTACCAAACTTTTGTATTTTTTGTAAACTAATTTATTTTGATCAGACCTCACGTTTCGCCAACGCACGTGTGCCTCATCTCTAAATTTCATCATAAGCTTAACACTAGATGTCAACCAGGGGCAAGGTTTATCTTTAGATATTTTTGTATTTTTAGGAGCATGTATATCAAAAAGTTGTAATATTACGTAGTTAAAAAGTCTTACCATTTCATTAACATCACTTAAAGACAAAATTATGTCCCATGGAATAGATTCAAGGCCTCTATTAAAATCATTCATAGGTATTTTTTGTAATGGCCTGTACGAAAAAACTTTCGGTGATAATTTATCTTTTTTGAATTTAAACTTACAGGTTATAAATGCGTGCCTGCCTAAAGCTGCTATCGGATGAACACAAGAACTATGAACCGGTAGATCAGTGCAGATAACATCTATAAGAGTTTTACTTCTTTCAGTGAAATGAGTGGGAGACGAAATTACCTGTACTAGGCGCAGAGATTCTAAAAACAAATAAAATTTTTTTGCTTTGGATTCATTAATATTAAGTAAATCGATATTAAAATCACCTAGCAATATCGTATAATCATGACCAGATAAGTGTTGAATACTTTCGGTTACAGTGTCGAGAAAAGTATCTACATCTTGCCAAGGTGGTCTGTAAGCCGTACCGACAGCAATTCTTTTTGACTTGATATACAAGCTTATCCACAGTTGTTCTATATTATCATGTGTGGGAAACGAACACGAGCGTGCGTTCAGTCCTTTTTTAATATAAAAAGCAACCCCCCCACCTCGGCCTCTGCGCACGGATAGGGGGCGCGGTATATGTAACAGCCGGTAACCGGGTACTGAGGGCGCACGGCCTTCCTCGTGATCGCGCAGCCATGTCTCATTTACTGCCATTAGATCCACACGGAAACGGTCCATGGCTACCAAAAACTCTTCATGATTATTACCCAATGAGCCAGCATTGAGAAGACCAACTGTAAGTGATTTATTGTAATCTATTTTGGACGTAGTATAGATAACCGAGGTAACTAAACTTTGTTTTATAGAAAAAGGCATGTTCATATCGAGGCCACGTTAACTTATAAAATAATAATTCAATATTTCCATACAAGTTTTCTACATTATATGAATCGGTATTAGTACATATAGATTTTGAGTGGATATACAAACACAAAATTTTTTTATAACTAGTTATAGACATGATAGGCATAACTAAAACTACATCTATAGCTATTCTCATATTACAAAAATATACATTAAAATACCTAGCTACAATAACAAAAACATATAATTGATAAATAAATAATACAACTGACAATAGAATATTACATCTAACATAACATCTAAGGCCTTTGAAAATCATATATAAGTTGTAAGATACGAAACGCAACAGGGTCAAACTGCAATATCTATAAAAACCCTTTTAATATCAGACTCAGTACGTATCGGGTGTACTATAGCATTAGAATCGCGGCGTGCGAAAACATTTCCTCCGCGGGTCCACACGAATCTAAAACCCTTGCGTCGACCCTCCTCACGCGCATCATAAAATAATTTTTTGTTGTGGCGCGTAAGATGTTCGTTGATGTACATCCGGCGCGGCTCCCCGCTCGTTATAATCCCAGAGGTGTCTGCGCCGCGGCGAACGCGAGCGGCGCGTAGAAACTCATCACGAACCGTCCTTCTTGCGAGGCGCACGACAACAACGCGCGTCCGGGTTCGCGCGCCACTCTCCGACATAATTCTTCGCGGGCCCGATCGCTCGGCCGACACAACATCACGTTCATCGAGTTCAATACCTAATTTTCTTGCTATCAGGCCAGTAATATGCAGCAGGTTTTCGCCATTATTCTCTTGGAGCCCGGCGATCTCAATGTCGTTGGATAGATATTCTTGTTCGCGGCTATTTAGTTGTGCCTGAAGCTGAGCGATAGTTTCGTTGATAACGGTGACGTCTTGATTTTCTGATATATTAGTTTTAGTTGACCCTTCGAGAAGTGAGAGCCTGTTCTCGATGCTTTCTACTCTCTTACTAAATGTCGACATGGTTGCACTTATACTGGCTAACTCCTGTCTGAAATATTCCATCTCTGACCGTATTACTAATCGAATTTCAGCAGCAATAGAATTTGACGTACTTGGCCCAACCAATTTTGCATCCAAGAATACTTGTTCCTCCGGCCCGTCCGAGGAGAGGTTAGGTGTACTAGGGCTTCTAGAAGGCGCTTTAGAAATATTTCCATCTTTGCAAGTGCGACATAACCATTTTTTGGAAAGACGATGCTCTGGACTTAACTTCAAGCAGGCGTGGTGGAATATAGCTGCGCATTTTGTACATTTAACTCCATCTACAGGTGTTAAAAACTTTCCACATACGTTGCACTTATTAGCCATGTCGAAGTTGCAACTGTTTTCTTTATGCTAAGATAGATGGCGCTGATATGGAGTTATTATATATATTTCAATATTTCTTATATAAAATTGTTTAGCGTTTTTAAAAAAAATAATTTCTTTTACTTTTATTCGCTCAAACCTAATATAGGTTTAGTAACAGTATTTATAAAAAAAAAAAAAAAAGATGGTTTGGTTTTGTTCTTAAGGAGGTAAATAAATAAATCTTCGCTTACTATTGTAGTGTCATCAGCTGTTCATGTTATCACATTTCATTAATTATCTCTTTATAAAGGTCTCAAACACAATCACAAATATTCGTACGTTTAACACACTACAGACTATTGAAACTTAGTTACTTTTTACTCATAAAACTAAGATATTATATTAATGATGACAAAATAATCGCAGCACTAATCAACTGTATGCCACAATCGTGACGACACGAATATATATATATATATATATATATATATATATATATATATATATATATATATATATATATATATATATACATACAAGATTAACTCATTTAAGTATAAAGATAGTTTTTGAGTATAAAAACATCCTGACTAATAGACTATCATCTGACTGCAAAGTTATCTATTGAAAAGAAAATGCCATCAAATAGACAAAAATAAACTCGATGTATTAATAGCGACTTATTTCTCAGACATAGCAAAATCACAGACCTATAAAAAGAATGCAGACCGACGAAATGCGGAAAAAGACTACAGAACAAAAGCGGCCCGACGATAAGGACTGTCCGAGTTAGGTAGGTATTTACGGTGAGCCGCATTCTCGCATAAGATAACTGCATTTTGCAAACATATGCCTGCTATTTGCTTCAGTAATTGTGCGGCTAGAAATTGTGTGTATTATGATTGTATAACTACTATTGCGTAATATATACGAGTGCTTGTTAGCAGAATACTATTAGCTTCCCGTCGGGCTACAAACTGAAGTGATAATGAGGATCGACGCGGTTATCGGCGTCGTAACCCTCAATTCTAGTCGTGACGACGACGTTTATTCACGACTATTTTACACAACTTGGCTCTATGTTCTGTGGCGTGGATGGGGTCGCCGATACTGGAGTTGTTGAGTGAATTTGGTTGGTTCCAACCCCTGGGCTTCTTTCCGTCCGCTATGTCCGTGACAAGCAACTTTTCCAGGTTGTCGCCACCCTTTGTGCCCAAAAAACTCTTGTATTCTGGATCCGAACCAATGTAGTTCTCGATTATTAAATGATAGTTCTGGTACCGACTGTCTATGACAGATTGACAAAACAATACAAAAAGTCAATGCGAGAACAAGTTTAATAAGTGCATTATCTGTCTCGAACAATGTTCACACTGATTACGTTGATATAGATATTAAAATGTCTTATAATATTACGTTGTAATAATTATCTTAATATTTAAATGAGTTAATCTTGTATATATATATATATTTTCCGAATCTCGGAAACGGCTCCAACGATTTTCCTGAAATTCAGCAAGTAAGAGGTTTTGGGGGAGAAAAATTGATCTAGCTAGGTTTTATGTAAAAAAAATATTGTTTTATCCCTATTTTTGGGCATTAAAAAACACTAACATTTATATTGAATTGAATTTTCGCCATTAACTGTCAAGTCGACGAAGCTTATTCGGTTAGCGGGCAGCCTCGAGAAATAAGAGTGCCAAGGATCGATCCCAACTAAATAATTGTTTTTTCTTTTTTTAAAGTTTTTTTTTGCAAAAAATTACCGAGCGAAGCTCGGTCACCCAGATATTATATTTTGAAGCGAGCAACAACACTAATCACATTTGCATAAAAATAGCAAAATAGAAATGTAAAATGTGGGTTGAATAACGTCTTGTAATAAGAGTGAATTCTAAGAGACAGAGGAATCTTAAGGAATCTGAGGCTGCTTATGCGACTCTAAGTTTTTAGAACAAGTTTACTATATTATCAAGTATGCAAATCTTAAACAAAAATGTCAGCAATTAGCATCCGACATGCAATTTTAACCTGATGACATAGCCCTTCAAGTTCCAAAGAATCAAAGTTATCGGGAACTTAGTTGGATATGTGTAAGGAAAATGTGTAGCGGTCAGGCTACGTCCGGTTACGCGCTCGACCCAATTATCGCGGTTCGCTTTAATGTTGTTTGTGTATTGTTGGAAATCACGCAAAAATCAAACATATTTTTGCATAAGGAAGGGCTTCTTTGACTTAAAGTAATGCCGGGTTAAATTCGCAGCTACTAGATACAAGCGGCAAAAGATCGTGTAGCGCGGGCATCTCTCAGACATATATTGATAGAGAATAGGTATTAGATACAGCAGTATTCGAGTAGTTCAGATCTGACAGTTGAGTCCTTGGATCTGATCTGCGCAGGCAGATGGGGCGCGACCGACTCGCAGAAGATCAGATCTATCACATCCCAGCTTTACAGGGTGTTCTGAACAGGAAATCCGACGCCAGCTAGAATAGGTTCTCAAAGCGGTTGATGCATCTGATGCTATAGAGGCAGGGCAGGGAGGAACTACTGCTTAGAGAGGTCTCGACTAGGAATCAGCGCTCTCTGGACTGCATATGCTGCTGGCGGGGATAGGGGCTATGTGCACGTCGCAGCCAGTCACTTTATGGATTACAGTCAGGCTTTTAATCGGGTAATATGTAAGTCTAATTCCCAACCGTCCGACACCTAAGATGTAGGAAGGATTAAGAATTCATGTTGTTAACTTATATTTTGTTATTATAGACGGGATAACTGCGGTCAGACTTACGCAATATGTGAGTGAGTCATTTAGGAATATATCGATAGATTATATTTCTAATTTTAATAATATTTATACAAACCCGATAAAAATAACAAACCAACATTAAACATAATAATATACATAAAAAAGTATTGAATCATTATGTTTTTACGAAGCAGTTTCGCGTAAGTTTTAACTTAAGACGCGAAACATTCAAAGCATGCATAATAATTGAAAAATTATGCACGTATAAAGAGCAACATCCATTTTTTTCTCGAATATGTGTGTTGGACGAAATATTTGCGTTATTTCTTTTGTAATATGGAATTCTTTCTTCAATAGCTAGACGCGTACCTGTCTGGCGTCTTTCTATCTGTAATAACTAATCAGCATTACCAATATTAATAATCCTTATCAATGTTCAATTACAAAACAAAATATATTTATCGTAAAACGTAGTATTTCAGTGTAAATCGACGATAACTTATCTCAAATTTTACTTACTCAGAACAAAGTCGATTAAATGGATTATTAAGAATACATCGCGTCATCGTAATCTTTAAATATAACGGCAACATTTGGAAATACTTTCTATGTGTGACCTGTCCATTCATATTGGAGCAGCGCAGTGGGCCTAAGCTGTAGACACAACAATAATATAACTATATAGTATATACAACACGTCAACCTGGTTGCCTGGTTGTCCGAAAGTCTTTCTGTCTATGACGTTGTTGCGGCTAACCCATTGGAGCAATAGTGATGTAATTTGGCAAAAGTAAAGTTTATACACCCGAATGAGACATAGTAAGTCGAAAAATTCTGCTAGTCTTTCGGGAACAGGGTACAATCAGTTCCAATCAAATCGATCAGGAGTCAACCAGTTGGATAAGCTTTTGGAAAAGAGAACCTTAGGCAAATACCGAAAACCTGAGGAGTTAAATTTACCTATGCACTAACAATCTAAGGCCGCACTCCCACCAGTTTAAATTAGCACCTATAATTTTCACGTTCGCTGATTTCTCCGCACCCCGCCGAAGGTCATTATCACCTCGACAGCGCCTTACAAAATATCCACTAAGGCAATCTAGTGCTTAGTTTTTCTTCAGTTTCAGTTGCAAACTTTTTGCAATCACCTCACTATTTTAACAACAAATCGATTTATTTTTACAAATCCCGTATTGTTCGATTAAAAAAGTGCTCAGTAACGGAAGTTAAAATGAGGAAACCATATTCGACAAATGAACAGAAACTTTCACTAATATTGACCTTTTTATATATAATTTGATGGAGATTGATGTCGATAAAACATAGTGTATGTTACATTATCCATTTAAATTTATATGATTTATGATATTATATTATGAATTTATGTGTTTACTGTAATGGTATTTATATTTACTATTGTAGTATTTTATAGCAAAATAATTCCGTCATTACTTTTTTCTGTAGTTTTTTTTTTTGTTAAAAGTGTATTATTGTATTTTTTTAATTATCTGAAGCATGTTGATATCGTGCGCGACGCCTATATTTTCGCAAAGATACGATGCTGGAAAAATTATTTTACTTTGAATTTATTATGATAACAATTGGGAAAGTTTTATTCATTTAGTTATTCTTCCTCCTGCCCTTATCCCACTCTAAGTGGGGTTGGCACAACATATTATAAACATGCTGTAACTTGATTTGGCTGCGTTTTTACGACCGGCCGCCTGCCTGACGTCAACTCACCTCAGTCGTATTTTACGACACCTCGGTAAGAAGGAGGGTGGTCTATTCTACTAAACCGGATACCACACGGTGCGTCAACTTACCTTAGTCGCCTTTTACGACACCTCGGTAAGAAATGAGGGTGGTATTATTCTACTCAGCCGGATACCACACGGCGGGTCGACTTACCTTTGTCGCCTTTTACGACACCTCGGTAAGAAAGGGTGGGACTATTCTATTCAGCCGGATACACGGTTACCACACGGATGTGTGGTATCCGGCTGAGTATAATAGGCCACCCTCATTTCTAACCGAGGTTTCGTAACAAGGGACTAGAGTAAGTTGACTTCAGGAAGGCAGCCGGTTGTAAAATATCTAGCGAAATCATTTTACTACATGGTTGTAAGATGTTATGCCGACCCCACTTAGAGTCTCTGAGATAAGGGCAGGAGAATGATGATGAATGTACGTATGTACGTATGTCAGGATTTTGTTTGTGTCAGTAACCACGACCTAACAGGAAAAATTAAATACTGAATAGCCGCTTATTTGCATCACGGTTAATTTAGACAGGCCTTTATCTTGGTACTTATGATCGTGAATGAATCGCAGCGGGCAACCTACATTGTTTGTAAATTAATTCATAATTCGGATCCAAATCTGCTTCACAATCGAGTTCAACGTTGGAGGGGAGCCAAAAACAGTAAGACCCCGTTCCAATAACCGAATGTAAAGAAAATATTAGTATCGGCAAACTTTAATTTATTATCATCGATATCGATCCCAATATACGAAACTCGTAAAATAAAGAATCCTTCTCCTGCCATCATCCCATTCAAGTGCGGTCCACACATTTTTGTCATCATATTCCATTCTGTCCATTCATTCGTCTCCAACTCTGGCGCTACTTCTTTTATATACGTGTCATACTTCACACAATCTAACCACATCTTTTTAAAAGCTTATATTTAACTCGCCGTGTATATGTGTGAAAGTAGAATCTTGCAAGTTAAATTTTATCTACTTTTCGGTGTTCAATTGAGCTGAAATTTTACATACTGCTTGACATGAATGTTTGTGATAAGCATTACCTGATATTGCTGCCTGGATTGACTCCAGATGAGGAAACTCCTCAACAGTTAATAATAGACATGAAATTTTGTTAAAAGCTTTTTTAAAACTTTTTTAACTTGACTTGTTAATCCTACCTTTAGTCACATATACATCCACAGTCATATTTAATACATTGTTTTCACTCA
This sequence comes from Morpho achilles, assembly GCA_947086495.1. Taxonomy (NCBI): domain Eukaryota; kingdom Metazoa; phylum Arthropoda; class Insecta; order Lepidoptera; family Nymphalidae; genus Morpho; species Morpho achilles. The sequence continues at coordinate 247,475 of CAMTZB010000018.1, read as the reverse complement.
TCACACGATGTTCAACCCTCCTCATTACACCAAGCTCGTAACAATAAATTTTTCAAATGTATTGGGCGAAAGTTTTGTTAACCGACAAGCAGGCCCGACCCCGCGGTACCGTGACTCAGTTATAGGCATCCCCTCTTATAATATTTTGCCCTAACAATACAATGATGACAATTGCCATCAACACAATATCTTTCACAATGCATGTTTGCTGTAAACAATGCATTATAAAGCAATGAAAATTTTATTTACATTTCTCTAAAATTCATACCACATACATTAAGTTGTATATTAACATTCCACATTTACATACAAATGTTTGATGGGTTTCTATTGGCAAAACTCCAGTTATTAAAAAAAACTTATTACACAAATAATTTGAAATAACTAACATTTTCTGATGTAGTAGGGAAAAGTGTATCAAACAAATAGGTTTAACGAAGTAAACTGTTGTTTTTTTTTTGGAAACAACAGAACAGACGTTAAAATATGCTCTTTTAACCCGTAAAGCATATTTTAACATGCTCATTTACTAAGAAAATCAATTAAAGATAGACACAGTTTAGTGTGACAACAATTAGCTTGTTGTTCTCATGCTAACATAAGGTCACACTGTGCTAACACGATGTCCGGCCCAGAGGTGACCAGCCTGTTGAGCAACTGTGAGACCAGCAATATGAATTAGGTAAGATAATTTAAGCATTTGGGCTAAGTCACGTGGATTCTCGAAATTAATGGAAACACAATAATTGCTACTCTATCATTATCTGAGTCCGGGGTTTGATGTAAAAAAGAAAAAAAGAATATGCCAAGCATTGACATGAAGTTGTTGAATAAGGATAGGAAAAACAAGGAACGATATCGCGAAAAAGGGGAGAATAGTTGGAACTTGAAACGACGAAGAGAACAATATATTTGGATAAAGAGTTTTGTAGGTGGATAGAGTAGGAGGAGCAACTAGTTCGGACGGATTTTAAATAAGTAATAAATCAGTTTGATTAGCTTATAGGGTTCTAATGTTAAGTTTAAGACAGATGGTAAAAATTGTTTTAGTAATGTCAGGTCACCCGTACATGGGTTCATTCAACAACAAAATCGATATCTTAATCGTTGAAGTTTTTATAACGTTTATGAACGCAAATAACGTCGTATCAAGTTGTAAATAGACTTAGAATTCTTGTAGGCGTTTTGTATGACTTATTATGATAAAAATAATATTCATGATATTTTTACATAAATTAACATGCATGCAAAAAAAAATTTAACGGAATCAAGCTTCAGCTTTGTTTTAGACAAAGGTTACACATACTACTGGATGACGTCATTTGACGATATTCATATCCGCGTTAAGTATTAGAAATATAACCTTAAATACAGTGTCGTAAATCATTGTTAATTTTTATAACTAAACATTCTGATATGAGTCTATTTCGCATAATGTTTTATACAATCTGATAACATATTTTGATAACAGAATTAATAATATAGAGTTTATTTGAATGAATCGATTCAGATTACATTTTATTGTTCCACTTCATATAAAAAGCTCATATACTACGGTAATTCTGGGAAATGTGTTCAGTAATAATACTTTAGAATTAGTCAAAAATGAAGATATTGTAATCGTCGGACTCAGTCTTTGATTTGTGTTATGGGTAGTAGTTATATTAGGCTAATGCAATCCTGTACAGGACTGTCCCGTAAAACTATGACGGTTGGTGTCTCCAGCAGAGTACAATCAGTCGTAACAAATGCGCGAGAAGATTTGCACAAACCGCATCCCAAGTGAGGCTGCGAAGGGCGCGTTGCGTCACTGTTGACTGGCTGAGTTTACTTTGACGAGGAAGTGTTTGGAGTTGTAACTTGTGTTTGGCGTTCGTAATCAGTTTGGCCGCGCTAAACGTTCATTTGACGGAAATGAATCATTTGTTGGAACTAACATTTAACACCTTCACAAAACGAGCTACTGTCGCTATATATAGCAATACTTGTGGCACCTGCGACTTCGTTTGCGTTAACTTAACCTTTTAAATACCCTCAATCCCCTACCCTCAAGAGAAAAACGGGGGTTTTAACGCTATATAGTAGGTACGTTTGGTATAAGCTTTAATTGTGCCAAATTTTATAAATATTGGTCCAGCGAATTAGCCGCGAAAGCGTAACAGACAAAAAGACAGATTTCGCATTGATAATTTTATAGTAGCATGGATTTAAAAGTCATAAGTACGGATAATTAAAAGTCACGTGTGGGAGTTTCTTGTACAAGAGGTAGAATATCGTAATATTGGCAAAAGCACCGGACATGTACCTGATCATAATATCCTGTATCTCCATTTAGGAATCAATTTAACAATATTTAATTGCGAAAATATATTACTGTAGTAACGAATTCTAAAGAAACTAAATCAATAATTAGATAAATTATAATATCGATACATGAAAATTAGACATTTTATTTGTAAAATATATTTTTTGTATTGTCATTTGTTTTACAAGTTAAGTAAAAAAGCTTCTGGCCTTTTACTGTCGGATCTCCTTTTTACAAACTTTAAAACTTGCAGTAAGAAGTTCCGTCCTAACAAGTCTTGCCTTGCGTTTTCAGTAATGTACCTTACATTAAATCTTCAGTAAAATAAAATCTATGTTGTGGTAAATGCACAAAGTATTATCACTCGGCTACTTGTCGCCCTTACACCGTATTGATTTGTATCAATGAAAACTAATCTAGGAGTAACATTTTCGAATGCCTGTGTTCCTGTCGCTAATGGATGCGAATGATTCAGCCAATATAGAGCGGCACTTGGTCGCAAATACGTTAATATCGTTACAAAGCCGCCGCATGATCAATTGGACTAACTCCAGTAGTCAATTTATTAGTAATTTAAGCCAAGACTTTGTATCCCTTTCTAAACGCATCGCTAGCCGGAAATTTAGCATTAAAATTCACATAGAGAAGAATACAGGAAAATAATAAAAGATGTACAAATGACATTCGGCGAGCTTGTACAGCTCTCCTAACACTCAAGTACTCGACATAAAATTCGCAAAGGTTCTTATTTTATGGTTTTTTTTATTAAATATTAAATTAAAACAATGCTTGAAAATAGCGTATAAAAAACTGCCAAGTAACGACCTAACTCGCCATCTCGTTCGCACCTACCCGTATATATACTTCGTGCTCTTTCCAACCGCAACCTTTTATACTTGTCTGGCTGGGGTAGGAACTATCGAAAATGTCTGGCTAAAGGGGAAACATCATCTATTCTTATCCAAGTAATATATATTAAAATCAGCTTTTATACTATGACGTAAATAGAAGTCAAATTTCATGAGCTTTAAGGGTGTTTGGCAGGGGGTTTCCTGTCTGTGTCTGGCATTGACTGACGTGATTTTTGATGTTATTCTAAAGGTAATATCAAAAGATCAAGCTTTATACTATGACAAAATAATTCGGAATTTTGCAACCTTGAGTACCGCGTATCTCCCAAAGCCACTATGATCCAAATTCCATAATCTACCATCGTTCTAACCTGTGTTGGAAGCATGCACTGACAAACTTTCAGCTTTTATAAAATGACGAAGGTCTGGGATCACTCTCTATAAGTTTGTGAGACTTCATCTTTTCTAAAATGTTATTTTTTCATTTTAATTATAATAGTTTTTGTACGTTCGTTACCTTTTAGGGTAACGCTGTAATGGGATTCATATGTTAGCAAGGCTTGCTCGGTAAATTAAATTAAAAAAATTAAAGATAATAAAAAATCCAATTGAAAAAAAAGCAATAAAGGGCCGGTGATGTGTGGGACTTAGTACCGGTATTTTGACTTTTTAAATCCACCCGTTCCCCATTTAATGATCACAAATTCAAATTCAAAATATTCTTTATTCAAGTGGACTGTTTACAGTACTTTGAATCGTCAAATGTTTTAAAGAAGCTACCACTGATTCGGAAGTGTGCTCCTACTGAGAAGAACCAGCTAAAAACTCGATGGATAATTTTTTCAACAAAACACAAATTTATAGATGACAGCGAATTTAAGCTTATCTTTCAATTTCTATTTTAACAGTTTTTTTATTGCCCGAAAACGGTGATAGAACGACATTTTTTTAAATAAAACTTAGCCAGATCAATTTTTCAACCCGAAATTCAGTAAATTTACATATATATACAAGATTTAAAAAAATATTAAAGACTAGCTATAAAACTCATTTAAATATTAAAGACTAGCAATAGAACCATGTTACCTTAGTTACACATGTCTAGGGAATAAATAAAACTATGACCATAGTTGGTGCGGTGGTGGTAGACCTACCTGCCCCCTGATGGTCAGCTTCCTGCCGTCCTTGGCCAGCAGGTCGCGCACGTCCTCCAGGTACAGCTCCACGTAGGAGCAGGACACGAGGTGCGTGACGTCGGGCGACGCCGTGTTCTCGATGTGCGCCCAGATATGGCGGAAGGCGCGCGGGATGACGCCCTCGTGGTCGGCCGTGCCCTCCATGGTGTGCGTCTTGCCGGTGCCGGTCTGCCCGTAGGCGAACACGCAGCCGTTGAACCCGTCCAGCACCGACGCCACCAGCGGCCGCACCTGAGAGCGTAGTAACTCTTAGCAGTCAGGTAACATGGCCCATGATTGAATAGGAAACAAGTAACGTTGTTACGTAATTAATGAGCCAATTTCACCTAATATTTACTAAATAGGCTGAAACATAATAAGGCTAGTAATCTGATGTTAATTAAAGCTTTAGATAATTGTATTGCACCTATTTTTTGATCACCACCACCATAAGTAGAAATTACAGTTTATGCGTTGACACGGTCTTGAGTGTAGTATGGGGAACTGTAGATATGTTAACAGGCACGTCGCATACGGTGCCGGCTCCGTGTCGTAGCTCTAATTTGACACAACGCAAATCATTAGTAAAGGACAGGCCTAAGATATTCTAGATCTTTCCAGAAGGATGCAAAAGTAAAATATTTTACCTCTCGCCTAATGCGTAGCCACGCTCCTATGAATGCCATCATAGTGGTGCAGATACAGCAACACAATACACATTACGAACTATAAGTGGATTATAGAAAGTAAATGTTTTAATGAATAAAGGGTTTGCGTAAACCATTATTTACGGACCTAGTGAAGTTAACGGCGCATAATCAGTACGCGATCATGTACGTAACGCAACTACTGCCGTGGGCTTTGTTTTGTGGTCAAGTAGCTATATATTACAAATTAAATTAAGTAATTGTTGCTGTCGAAAGTATATTTCACAAGAAAAAACTATATTCGCCGGCTGCACACACAACCAATGTGAAATCCAATAATTACTTATATTAGCGCGCTGCGTGCGGTCGACCGATTTGTCCTTAAAGTAAATTATTTGCTTTTCAAACAAACTTTGTTTCTTTCAATATATTTTTTGTATTGTCCGATCAACGCACCAAAACCAAAAAAAATAAATAAAATAAACCCCTCAAATAGCATTTCTTATCTTTATTCCATCCTTTTTCGTAGGCTTTTCACTCTCAACGCTGCAACCTTATCGGCAATCGCTATTGCGCGGTACGTACAACCCTATTACAGATATTGCTTATCTAAAAGTAGCGGCCTATTGAGTGGGAGAGTTCCCGCTGCTGGGAATAGGCCTCTTCTCTTCGTTTTTAGAGAGAAAGATTGGAGCTTAGACACACATATTTACACAGCTTAGGTTACACATATTTCCAGAAATCTCTAGAGATATGCAGGTTTCCTCAAGATGTTGTCCTTCACCGACAAGCGTGCGATAAATTGCAATTACCATTTTTAAATTGCAATTATCAATTACTAATGTACTTGTAAAATATCATATAAGACTGCATTGGAACATTTAAATTCTTTATATAATGCTGTCATCTTGAGTATGCCGTAATGATCATAGATTATTTATGCAAACTATCGGCAATGCACTTAGAATGGCTATGCTTAGCATCATCAGATAAATAGAACCATTTCCTACAAGAAATTTATTAATTAATAATACAGTATCAATAAGAGAAAGGTATGTAGGGCGCTCTTTCTTATTGATACATCAATCTCTTTCATGCTAGCTTAAATAGCGAGACTTATTGCCGATATCTGTTAACTTTAGGTGATAAAATCAAGTTGATGTGTTGAATATAGTGGTGTAATGTGCGAATATGAATAGATGTCTGAGCTCCCTAATGAGCGTGTACTATCACTTGCGTAGAGAGAATACAATACAAAATAAGTGCGCCAGCACCGCTCCTTGTAGGACACCCACAGCGACGAGACGAAATGATAGTGTTAACGTGGTGACGAAAGGTGTGCTTAGTCTTATAGTCTCATATGAGAACTTGTTTATTTGGCATATTAGCATAGCGAGATTGTGGATTACGCTTGGGTTTCAGACGTTATTGCAGATATCTACTGATGTCGTTGCTACAATACTTATTATAATTGCTAATATTGTTATATTATTGAGTGCTTTCTGAAAAATAATGGCCGCAAATGTAACTTGAACGACCTTCAGTATTGATGTGAAATTAATAGATAGAAAAGAAGTTTGGAGTTCAATTGTTCCGTATTCAGGAAAATATACTGAAAGTACTAAGCTTCTACCCGCGACTTTATCTGCATGACCTTCAGTATCTACCTGTATCAATTCTCGTGTGTCACTCTTTGACTGATCAACTATATCCACACCAAAAATCACATCAATAAGCTAATAACAACAATTATCAATAACAATATAACAATATATAATTGGTCTAACATTATACCAATACAAAATGAGGACGGACAGTATAAACAACATTTTTTATCATAGCAATCAACATTAGTTTCATCCATTATAATAATTTTAAATTAAAACCAACAAAAAAATAAAGTAAAACAGCACTTCCGGTGCTACAAGGATGCCTCTCGCGGAGTCTAAGTAGTTGCCGAAACACAAAACACAAGGCTCAATGTTGAGGTTAATTATTAAAAAGTCCTTATAATATTATACAAAAATACTTTTTAGTTGTTCTGAACAACGAGTTGTACGAAACCGGTTCGAAAATCAAATCTTACGACACGAGTATAGCCGGATTATAATAATAGTACACCCAGTACACTCGTGACCTTCGTTTCCACCTATATATTCTTTTCCCTAGAGAAAAACGGATTTTTTATCTTAGGTATGTGTTATATAAGCTTTAATTGTACCGAATTTTATCAAAATTGCTCGAGCAGATTAGATGTGTGTTTAGCCTTTATAATAGTAGCTTAGGTGTGGAAGACAACCGCAGCGGTCAAAATCGAATGAAATGATTTACTTATATATATTTGATTACAATATGCAAATTAGTGTCTAATCGGCGACCACGCACCGTGTACTGAAAGCGGGGCAACACTCACAAAAAGTGCCCTGGAAATTATTCTAGTGCTACGGACGGAATGTGTTGGGCAATGTTTACTATAGCACCGAACCGCACGGACAGCACGGTGAAGCGTACACCCTGCGCAGTCGGGAGCCGAACCGGCGTCGTTTATAGCAACGGCACGTAAATATCGATGAAAAATTGCATCGTTGGTTACCAAAACTTCGATTAAGACGTTCCGGTCTACTGTCGTCCTACATCAAAGCGGGTGTTATTGTAGCAAGTGCACAAAGAATTCAATTGAAAAACCTAAATAGATCGCGCCGAAGCGTGCAGCGTGCTCTCGGGGCGGGGAGATCTATTGTATATTTGTAAACTGTGACGTCAGTATGAAGTCACACAAACGTGCTATTCAGGCAGCCTTGACTATTGCCCGGTGAGCCCGGAACAGCGAGTGTAATCAGTTTAATATATTCTTGCAAAACTGTTACATTTTATAATAATATCGAAGCAACTTGCGAAGTCTAGAACGATCTTTTCATTCAGTTGCACGTACTTTTAAAGATATTTAAATCGGTTTATTCTAATCCGTATGCTTTCCTATATCGACAAAGTTTCAATTGCTTCTACATCGGGCTAACATATAATATAACAAAAGCAGCCTTTTTTTACAGAAAAAACAAATACAAGTCTACATATTTGCAATATCACCTAAATGGGTATAGCCAATAGCGACACTTTTCTCAACATTAAAAATGTTTTCAGGGGATAATCTATTTCAGTAGTCTAGTATGATAACGCCAGTTCGACAACTCGACATGCGTGGAGACGGATCACTTATCAGCAACTTAAATATCGGGTGCATTTAAAAGGAGCTGCTGACAGAGTATTTCACTGGCTCCCCCGGTCCTAACCCCAGCCGTAGCTCTACGCTACCCATCTGATGCTGTAATCACAAATCTTGTCTGATTCTTCTCAACGACACGACCCTTTGAAGACCGTATTTCGACCAAAGTTAACATCTATATTAAAATGCCCTAGTACAATTTCCTCTTCCGAACCCAAGTCATAAAATCCATTAAAGCATAAGCAAAATATTCCTATTCTAATATTAAAAATACGAAAGTCTAACTGTCTATGTGTTACGCCGCAAATCCTCTGCAGAAATATTGATAACATTTGACATAATGCGTAGTTGGAGTATATACATTACTAACTTTCCTTATAACCATCAGACATGTTCTAATTAAATAATACATGTCCCTATCGTATAATAACTCAAAGAATTTATTGTGTGGCTACATAATGTAGAAGGACAGAAATGCCTGCATATAACGAATAGTTTATTTGTGATACACAATAGCTTGCCAAACCCCAAACAGAGCTACTGTGAGCTTAAATTTTGCACAAATAGGAGAAATTCCGACAAAGGATATTAAATCAGGTCTAGTTCTGGAATTCCCATCATACCTTTCACCCTTGACGGCGAACAATGGATCGTTTCGCGAACAAAACACAATTATATTGAACCGTACAGTTTCCCTGAATCACATGGCGTTGGTGAGCGCCAGCTGACGTCACTCGGTGGATGCCACCGCCGTCCACGCGGCAAACATATACATATAGTAACAACAACAAAATCTTAAATCTTTAAAAATATTTTTTCTATTTTCCTGTTTCCGAAAAAAAGTTTTATTTGTCCAATATCTGTCTAACACGATGTATGAACTCCAATTATATCAAATTTTATCAATATACGTCCAGGGAAAAGCCGTGAAAGCGTAAGAAAGACAGTCTTCACATTCATAACATTTGTTAGGATACACCGTAATCGAATATGTTCTTATACTACTGTTGCCTAAGAAATTACCCTATTATAAAAGAAAACGAAGTTTGTTTATTAGATGTCACTTTATAACATACAGTAGTATAAGAAGAAGAAATATAAAAGATAATGATTAAAAAAATGATTAAAAAAACTCCGGAACAAGAAGAACGAGCTGCTCTGTTCAAATTTAATATAACTGACTGAATAAATAAAGTCGCGTAAAGTATATATTTTTTTGGTAACCGACGTGTCGTTGGAGGACTGAACAGTCATTCGACATTTGGAAGGTGTTCGAGGCCGCGCTCTGAAAGCCATCGCCCACCCTCGTGACTCAGGCATGGAACCGAGAGACCTTCGGCCGGCCAGGAAGCGGATCGAACAGAAACAGTCAAAGTTAACCGGCCACACTTATACTCGAGCTTTTACTATTGGCGCTTGGGCGGAGCTTTTACTCATACTTAGAGTATGAAAAATTACAATCTAAAAATAAAAATCATTGCTTTAAGGCTTTTAGATCCAATTACCAGTTATAACGATTACATAAATTTCAAGGCATATATTCCCCAACCTTTGTTATTTTAAATGCTTTACTTTCGACATTTAAAGTCCATGAATAATATTACAATTAATATGGTCCGATATCTGACTGTGACAAAATTTTAAATGTAAATTTCGTAATAACAATGCAAAAACTAGCAAAAAACAAAAACAAACCACTTACTGATAAGATGATTTCAAAACCTGATTTTGGGACGAGCGATAGAACGGAATATATATTTAAATTAATTATATACTCGAATTCAAAATATTGTATGCAAAGTTTTGACTTTTAAAAACGCTTTTAAATTGCCAAAGGTCAGCCAGATAATATAATGTCCCACGGGTACCACATAAAGATAAAGCGAGGCTTTGATCAGATCGCATAAAATAACACAACGAAAATATTTTTCCAAGCAACGCGGTCTATATGGAATACTTCAACATTTTCCTTAGGAAGAATAAGAAGTATGGCCAATCATACTTTATTTTCTTTGTTTAGTGCATGTTACTTAATTAATTTTGTTATAATACTGTGATATTCAGTTGGATGAAATAGTTTGGAAAATATCGGATATTTTGACTAAACCCAATTTGTGCCAATGTTAACGTGCAAGGGCGGCGCGCAGCAATGACTAAATTGAAAATATAACGAAAAATCCTTGCTAAAGATAAATGATCTGTTGAAAAATAGGTGAAAGCCGCTCGGACGACTCGCAGATATAGAGTATTCGCTACAGCAGCCCGGCCAACACAACTATTTTAATTGTTGTTTGTTATTAATTACCGAACGTGAAATCCGTCTGAGCACGCGTGTGCGAGCCGGCGGTTGTCAGGGATTGCTCGCAAACATCAACAAATATTTGTTCATGTATTGTGTATCTTTGGTAATTATTTAGTAAACTATTGTCCTTATTTAATTTAACATATTGCAAATCAACGTACGGCTATCATTTATGAGAGAACCTAGTATATAAATTACAGAATTACTCCGCTTTAAAAATGTAAATTGATTGTTTTATGAAACAGAAGATTTGAAGAAGTTGAACACATGAACGAATAAAATTTCTTCGCCTTTTATTTCATTAGTCTTTGTTCTTTTTGGAGACAAGGTTTTAACTTCAGACCAATCTCATCGAAAAAGCCCGGAGAGCTGCACGCAGTTCCCAACACGATAACGCTGCTAAAGCTCATGATTAAGGACCCCGGAAGGCTTCGGAACTAGTCGGGCCGATTTTAACAATGTGAGTATAGCAGATCTATCTATAATTACTATGCTGATGCTGCCAGGGATATAGTGACACAAATCCCTGGAATTGTGTACGAATAGGCAGGTATCCTCGTGAAGTCCTTTTTCATAAAGCGGTAAATATAAATAAATGTAGGGAACATTGTACTATGCCACATCCACTGTATTATTTCATCTAAAACTAATATCTCTTCAATCTTGAATAACCTCATTGGATCTTCATATCAGAAATGAAAAAATAAACAACTGTTTGTATTACCATATATTCTGACATTTGGATATTTGCAAACGCACTGACCGTTAAAATATACGTTTATTTAATAGCCATTTCGACCTTCCTTCTAGAAGGTTAGCACATTTTTATTACACTTTGTTACCTAAAGTGTAATAATGTTTATATTTAAGGTATTTTCGGTATCTTTTTAGGTGCGTTCGTGTGCAAAAAGGGTGTTATAAATGTTACAATGATAAACCTTTTTATCGTAACATTAGGGGCATGCTACAGTATCTTCCTTTTTATCAAATAATCATAATTATTTTTTGTACAATATTCAATATTCAACAAATATTCCTTCTTCTAATTTAATATTTAATATTTAATATTTCCACCTGGTACAGGTTACGTACAGACAAATGTACACATACGTACATACATACATACATACATGTTTCGTAAGGTACCTAACAGCAAAATATTTTTCATGTTCTTTTATAAATCGAGTTTTTACCTACTTTCCTTACACTGCCATCCGCATGAGCGGCATGCGGGTGCGATATACAAGTACAGGTAGGTAAAAAACAATAGGCGAATAATATTACTAATTTCTCACTCATTTATTTACTCAAACGCTGCTACTCTGATTTATGATAACGGTCAAGACCAACAGACCCATAGACACTTGGCAAACTGATTAAGGTAAATAAATCACTCTTTAAGAACAACTAAGTTTCAGTAAAAAGGATAGCTAGAAGGTGAGGAGCCAGTGTGCGGGGCACAAATATAGAGGAACAATTAGAATATACAGGTTGACTGACTGATCATCTTCAAGGATACGAGAATGATATTAGGTCCTTACATATGAAATTGGCGTTTTCTATGGGAGGAACATAAAGTCGTTTTTTTTTAATGAAATATATTTAATTAATCAAAGTATTTACCATTGCTATGTATGCACTTTTGCCATCTCATAGGTAGTTCATTGATCCCCTTACTAAAAAAACCATTCGGCCGGGAATCAATAAAATCGTTGAAGGCGGTTTGGACTGCCCCATCGGAGTTGAATTTTTTCCTTGCAAGTAGTTATCCAAATTGCGAAAAAAATGGTAAATGGTAAAATAAAATGTTGGAGCAAGGTCCGGAGAGTACGGTGGATGTCTAAGACATTCTAATTGAAGCTCCTCTGATTTGGTAGCCGTCTGTTGTGCAGTGTGTGGTCTAGCGTTGTCCTGAAGCAGCAGTGGCCTAGAGCGATTGACCAGCCTCGGTTGTTTAGCAGCTAGCTATTCCATCATGGTTTGCAGTTGCTGACAATAGATATCTGCCGTAATCGTCTGGCCAGATTTAAGAAATCTGTAGTGAACGACACCGGCACTAGTCCACCAAACACCTACAAGCAACTTTTTTTTAGTCAATTTTCGCTTAGGGCAGGTTTTGGCTGGTTTGCCAGGGTTCAGCCATTGCAATGAGCCCTTCCGATTATCGTAGAGGATCCACTTTTCATCACAGGTAATGATTGGATTTAAAATTCCTTCATTATTGTGCCGGTTGAGTATTGATGTATACAATAGACAAAGCAGGAACCGACATAAGCTTGCGGCTCCTGCTTTGCGCCTTGCAAAAGTACGTAATTCGTTTGTGGGTTTGGGTATAAGATTCTATAATAAAATTCCGCAATCAATTTCAGCTTTGCCTGTACATCAGTTTAAAAACACTGTTAAAAAGAGGCTGATACAGAAAGCCTACTATACTCTTGAGGATTATTTGGAAGGTAAGAATGTGTGGATATAGCTCTCTTTGAACCTGTACAAGACAGTAACGACTTAATAACGAGCAACCGCCGAGGTTCTTGCTGGCTCTTCTCGGTAGGAACAGCTTTCCGAACCAGCAGTAGAGTTGACGATTCAAAAGCACTTGTTTACAAGTTTATTTGAATAAAGAATATTTTGAATTTTGAATTTGAAAAATTTGAATTTGAGTAACGTAACGCAGCAGTCGTCGCGCGTTTGTCGGTTTGCTTCACTCAATTCATGAGGTACCCACCTTTCAAGCTTTTTCACCTTCCCAATTTGCTTCAAGTGGATCAGACTAGTTTTATCACTAACACTGGAGCCTGCAGCTAACTCGGACCTAGTTTGCGATGGATCCGCTTCCACAATAGCCTTCAATTCTTCATTATCAACTTTGGTCTCCAGCCGTTTACGAGGCTTGTTCTGCAGGTCGAAATTTCCAGAGCGAAAACTTTGGAACCAAAAACGCACTGTGTTTTCTTTTGCGACACCGTCACCATACACATCATTAATCCTTCGAGCCGTTTCTGCAGCAGTGGTGCCACGGTGGAACTCATACTCGTAAATAACGAGGTATTTCATGTTTTCCATTTCGTAAACAGAGTGACAGAAAGAAAAAAACAAAAGAAGAAAAAACAAACGAATTAGGGGGTTTGAAACACAAACGCATGAGTAAATAGCTGTATGAATTTGAATTTGGAATTCCTAACCATAAAGGTAATATTTGAGATCAAAGTGGCCAGTACGACAAAACGCCAATTTCATATGTAAGTACCTAATATCTGCCGAATCATAGGTATTCGGAAAAGGGTGCCCAAAGAATTGTAAGTTTAGTGTGAGACGCTCAAGTGGATTTATACTGCGGCTCAATATTATTGTTATTTTACCAGCACAAAAATAATCATTCGGACATGAAACAAGTCATACCGATTAAGCTGTGATACCGTGTGGCTTTTGAGTTGTTCACGAGTTCCAATCCAATCTGTCCATCACACGTTTTTTGTGAAATAAAAACATCGTAAATAAAACCTGCATATATCAAGAGAATGGGAATACGTGTAACCTATTAATCTGCATTGGAGATAGTGGATCTAACTTCCTTCTCACCAACGAAAAGAGAGGAGACTTTTGCCTAACAGTGGGACAGTAACTGGTAATTAATTTTAACTTTCATTGAAAAATATTCTGTGCGTGTGAATGCAAGTAAAGAGAGTTATACCCACACGTGAGAAACACGGTCACTCACCATTTCATCGTAGATGGTCTGCGTGTCGGCGGCGCAGTCGTAGGCGGCGTCGTACGTGAACAGCTTGTCCTGGCCCTTGGGGTTGTAGACCTGCACGGCGCCGCGCTCCGCCCACACCTTGACCACCTGCACGGAGCGGCCACGTTAACACCTTATATTTGTTTATTAGAATACTTCCTAAAAGCTTTCACACGTGGAAAATTCATAGGATGTCATATTTTTCGACAAAAAACCATGCTATTGAAGATTATTGGTCACTAACTTAATAAATCCATAACGTACGAGAACCCAAATAATGACAATGCGTGAGCGTAAAAAAAAAGCTCAGCTTGGCTATTGCATGTTTATTTTAAACTTTCGCGAATCATACTTGTTAGTCATTCGGGTCGAGCGATCTGAAGGGCTGGACCTTTTTTAGAGAGTCGTTCAGTGACCGGTAGATGCAATAGCTCAAATCTCTGCTGAACGTTGTAATAAATTTCCAAACAGATTTTGATAGAATCTGTTAAGGAGTATGGCCAGAAATATATTTTCAAACCATATTTAAGGAAATGAAATAACTGTATCTTTTAATTTAAAGAGTAATACAAATATGACATGTTTAGTATATAACATTGTTTATTATTTGTAATTAGGGACACAAACGAAAATATTAATTTACATAGAAACAGCCTAATCTCTGATAAAAATAGGATAATTATAGAAAATCCTCTGATTGTTTAACTGGTCCTAGCTATGAGAATATACTAATCTTTAACCCTGATTCTCAGATGTGCTACAGGTTAAAAACTCAATTATAAGAAGCGTGGTCCATGTTAGACTGCGCCGCCACTTGCCGGAGAAAATGCCGTCAACAGCAAACTTGTCGTTGTTTAAAAAATCCTTGTAAAAGAGAAAACCCACCACCATGTTAGACGAGCGTGAGCTCGGCAAGGACAGCTTACCGCCTTACCGTTTACGGACACGTTAGTAAAGAGGTTTCTGTTTTAATTAGTTACTAACAAATACGTATCTATCTACCTTTTCACCGCTTATTAGGAGGGTTAGAATGCTTATATATAATTCTAATGAACAGATTGGGTTTGTAAACGGTACAAGTTTTTTATTAGGTATAACAGATATTTATATTAAAAAAATAAAATACATATTTTTTTAGAATTGTTAAACATCTAATATCTGGGTGACCGAGCTTCGCTCGGCAATTTTTTACGAAAAAAAACTTTAAAAAAAGAAAAAACCCATTATTTAGTTGGGATCGATCCTTGGCACTCACATTTCTCAAGGCTGACCGCTAACCGAATAGGCTACGTCGACTTGACAGTTAATGGCGAAAATTCAATTCAATATAAATGTTAGTGTTTTTTAATGCCCAAAAATAGGGATAAAACAATATTTTTTTTACATAAAACCTAGCTAGATCATTTTTTCTCCCCCAAAACCTCCTACATGTTGAATTTCAGGAAAATCGTTGGAGCCGTTTCCGAGATTCGGAAAATATATATATATACAAGATTAACTCATTTAAATATTAAGATACAGATAAAACTAAGATGCGTTCGATAGTAAGCATGACGTGATTTACTAAATTTTAACGCAACATCATTTTCAAAACAGAAAACTTACAAGTAAGTAAAATAAATGCTATTATAAACTTAAACATACAGTTTATCGTTTACATTTTTTCAGTAAATCTACGTATCCATCAAATGCAATGAAGATGCCTCTATGAATGAAGAATGAAAGAAGAATGCTTCTTCAATGAAGAAGTCATAAGATATGTATCTCATGACTTCTTTATTATGTATTTAAAACAAAGAGCACAAAGCTTATATAAATAAGTAAGTTAACATATATGTGTAATAAATATATTATAACAGAACTAATAATGACAGGAAATATATTGACCCGAGCGAGAGTACAACATGCAGGTTTTATAATCACTGTTTATAATCTCGAACCACTAAATTCGGTATCATTTAAGTATGGGGTTCTTTACATATTCTAAATTAGTCGAAACAAGTTCATTCCACTTGGTATCTACCGAATTCCTGCGTTTAGAGTATTTTTAAGTTTCCAACACATTTTTTGCTCATTTTAATTAAAAAATAATTCTTACACTTGTGTGCGCATGTCACGTTTTGTTGGTCATTGTTTCCAGTTCCTCAACACTCTGCTGATAACGAACACTTGTTCTATGCCAATACCTATGTTACTATTGTATTAAATACGTGCAACGAGCATCGACTATAATAATTTCACTGAATGAAAATTGCATATAAAATATTATAAATGCGAAAATCTGTTTGTCTGTGGATCTCTAGGTTACAGTTGATTTATATACCGAGCTGCTATATAGGATAAAAATTCCTTTTTTTTCATTGGTAACTGGGTACAGATACATAATAAATATTGAGGGTATTTTAACCCTCCTGCCCTCATCCCACTCTAAGTGGGGTTGGCACAACATGTTATAAACATGTTGTAACATGATTTGGCTGTGTTTTTACGACCGGCCGCCTGCCTGAGTTGACGAACTTACCTTAGTCGTATTTTATGACACCTCGGTAAGAAGGAGGGTGGTCTATTCTACTCAGTCGGACACCACACGGCGGGTCGACTTACCTTAGTCGCCTTTTACGACACCTCGGTAAGAAATGAGGATGGTACTATTCTACTTAGCCGGATACCACACTAATTGAGGGTATTTTAACATTTAAATTAATTAAATTTAAGCGGATGGAGCTTTTGTAAATATGGATTACCTGTCGATGCTCGGTGATATAGACAAAGTAACGAGCACGAGCTCCGCACTCTGCGCACTGTGCGGAACGCATTTAATCGATTTGTCGCATGATCGATATCTCCATGGGCCGTGAATAAATATCGATTAAACAGGTGCTCGATTATTTAATGAGTTCGATAATTATAAGTAGCAAAAAATAATGGATTACAGATCGTCGACCATTGATTGAAAGTTAATCAGTTTTTGAACATAATAATCTTTGGTGGTCTTCATCATCACATTCTACGCAAAACCTTTAAAATAAACACAATTTGGCATTGTTTATTTTATTTAATTCTTAAATCATCTTAACTACATCGTGTAGCCCCAATCTTGTCCTCTTTATTTCTTCAACCAAACCCAATCTACGACTGGTATCTTAAAGCGAATTCTTCGCTAAATGTATATCGTCTATTTCATTTCACGAGAGCTGAGTGTAACGCCGTCGACTTATTCTGTATCATTTACTATTATATTACATAAAGTACAAATGATTTAGTTTTCTTTTCGAATTTATATTTTCTACATATTTTTATGGGAAAATTATTAATATATTTCAATATTTCTTTTTTGCCGTTAGGACGTGACACATTACAGTGAACTCCCATGAAACAGTATTAGTAAATAGCACTTAGTGTTTAAGTTATTTCGCATGTAACATGGATGTATAAATCAAAGATAAACAATTGAGCCTTCAACGAAATGTAAAAATTCATTTAGTAATTAGGTACCATTTTCTTTCTTTTTTTTTTGAAAATAATTTTGTACAGTTTTATCGACAAATTATTGATACGTTATGTCTATTTATTGTTTTATTAAACAGTTAAAACTTTGAAAATGAAAAAGGTGTTGTTTTCGTAACATTAGACTACATGCGTATAGGAAGCGAGAAAATTGACAGTTGAACTAATAAAGACAATGAAGTTTTTTTGTGAGAATAACATTTCTGGACAATTGATTATCTTTGATTTCATCGATTCCTTTTAACAATTAAATGGCACTAGATTATGACCTCAACCTTAATATGGCGCGATCTAATGTAACGTCCTGAGTCCAGCGTCCACCACCACCAGATTATGCACTTAATTAGACAAGTTCGAATCCGTAATTCCAATTGTTAAATGGTACCATGATGCAGTAGTAACCATACTACGAATTCAAACTCCACATACTACATGGGAAGTCTGAAACCAGTCACATTTTCACCATTGGGTACGACTGACTTATATTTTTCTAATGTATATTGTCTGAATAAGATAAGGTAAAGAAGTTTAAACGCTAATGGCTTTTGAAACTTGTTGTTCAAACGATTATGAAATTTTCTGACGCCACCGTTTTCAATTAAAAAAAAATGCAGATTCGGAAAAATGCCTAGGGTTTGGACATATAATGTGTACTTTAAGTACAAATATCATAGGGCACTCTCGGCTTTGAAGCTTTATCCGAAAATGAACCGGCGGTCTTTCATACTCAGCCGCTTAAACTCATTGCTTTATCAGCGCAGAACTGATAACATAAAGCTCGATAACATGTTTAATTGATCATGTAAATTTTGGGAATACGGTATGAAAAAGCTATACATTGCAAATTATCAATATTTCTTTTTGGGATACACGCATTGTACATGTTAACAAATAGTTTTCTATACTAATGTTAAAAACGTAAACGTAAACGTAAAAGTCTGTCTGTCATTCTGTTACAGTTTAACGGCTAATCTGCTAGAGTAATATTGAGGAAATTTGGTACAATTGAAACATATACTTGGCTAAAATATAGTATAAAGAAACCCGCTGTTCCTTCGGGAACAGAAAAAACAAATTACATAACCGAGGGTATTTTAATGTTGAAGTTAATACAAACGAATTCACGGGTACACCTTATCAGTAATACCGCGTCCAATGGTTAAATGCAACTGTGGGCCGACCCTCCCGGCGCGCCGCAGGGTCGGTGGTGTGGTGAGGTGTGGTGAGTCTACGCTACATGAGCCGCGCCCGCCCGGTTAGTGCTCAGCCCGAGCTCAGCTTCACACCTGCAGCGGGGAGTCAAACGTCTTACTGTCCGGCGAGGGCTTCGTGGACAGCCGCTCGTACCACTTCAACTCGGGCCGGCAGCGCCGCACCTGCCGACACTCGCTGTTAGCACTACATTACACAGCCGCGACGTGACGATCGGGCCGAGGGGCGACCCTTAACAGCGGATTCAAACCCCGAGTAATCACGAATAAATTTTATATATAATAATTATATGTCTAATTGACGTATGCAAATTATACAACTACAACTAAATAGGTATAAATTTATTGAACATATGGAGGATGTGGGGGAATTTCGATGACGTTTCATTTTTAGGCTATAGCTGCTAGTTAGCTTACGCCCGCCGCACTTAACACTAAGGAACAATACAAAGTTAATGCAAATGCATTTGTAAGTCCCGAAAAATATTTTATTAATGAATGGGGTAGTGTTTTCTTGGTATACTTCACACATGTATCTCCCAAAGAGGATACTTCCATATTTTTCGAATTTTTACAATATGTGGTGGGTTCAAGCACCAACCGTTCACTTGCTTTTTGCTTTTTTAATTTGGTCGTAAAAAAATCAGATGCTTTCACAGCTGGGCAAACCTGGGACCTCCTCCTTTTAGGAGCGAGGAAGATTTCCTTTAGACGCACAATGCTTGAATGTGGATTAGTAGGGTACACATATCGCAAGACATCATCTAAGATATGCTTTCCTCAGTAAATATCAATACACGTTTTAAAAGAAAAAGTTAAATAATAATTCCACTGGTAAAAGTACAGTAGTAATTTTAAACCAATTATTATTATTTTAATAAAACTCTCGACGTCTGCTATCAGCGCACCGATTACTGTACCACCGACCGACACTTTATAGCATTATAATAGCACCATTAAAGCGTGATAAAATACACTTCAATAGTAAAGACCTTCAATTTCAATAATCGCTGTCGTAAATCATTTTCCTAACAATATCGATCATTAGGTATAATATATGATGACAATTTACAATGTACGTCACAAAAGCTAATAAAGTAGTATTCCAATTCTCAAAACATGGTTTCAGGAATCAAGTGACAAAAAAAATTACTAATGTTACGTCATGTTTATTCCCGCATAGCGCTCGCACCCGTACAACCTTAATTTCGTCAATATTTTACATTCTTCTTATCCTAGGTTCGTAATGTATATCTTGAATGTATAGGTCAGTAAAAGACACTAAATTAAATGTTTATTAATAACTAATCTTATTCTATGATCTATAATGTACCATATTAAATAATAAACTATGAAATCGTCATCAGTTTTATTTAGTTTAACCGGTACATACGTTACGTGCCTGTCTTTACGTACGCAAAATGCTTATTTAAAAATTTAAAATGATTAAATTTACGTTGGTTTAATGATAGAATTACTGTTAATATATTAATCTAAAATGAGGCAAGTACACACCTCTACTTCTGATATCACATTTGTTCACAATTCTATTGTGAATCCTCAAGATAATCACAGTTTTTAAAGCCCTCGATATGGATATGACTGTAATACAGTACACAAGTGGAGTAAATAAGCACTGTTTGTAAAAACAATATACCTAACACGTTTAATTGATGCGCAGTGGATATATTTGTACGTTGCATAATATTCCCGACTAGTATTTAAATTAGGTGAACGGAAACAGTTCCGAGTTTTTATTTAGAGGAACACTGTAAAACAATACTCGGCGATACATAATATACACAGAATGAATTGCATCATTACTGAGATAATTTACTAATTACTTTCGAAGTGGCAATTGCGGTATATAATTTACATTCTCGTTACAATAATTATTAAAGTATATTCATTTCTATGCGGTTAAGATTTGGCTTCGACCCGAGACGCAATACAAAAAGTATTAAAGTTTATTCCGGCCTATGGAGGTATTAGTCACTTATTGTTATCGAACGCGAAATATGATAATCGGATAACGAAAACGTTGACCTCGGATAATTGTCATTAATTACGTCTGAATCCTAACTTAAGCAAATTAATTACAACAGCGACAGCACGCGGCGAAGCGTTTAAAATGTCATCTCGCAGCGAAAGTCACTCGCCTTATGATATCATCTCAGATACACACAAATATATACGTGTGTCTGTTTCTGAAATGGTAAGAGTTCAGGAGAGTCATACAGGACAAAAATATATCTACGTTACTCACGTAATTTCCACAAACTTGGCCTTATTAAACGGCAACAAGCTGTAACTGTAGAATGTTTACAAAAAGCGTAGTCGACGCGAGCGGCGAGCGCTGCAAAAACGGTGTTGGCCATTCCAAAATATTGAACAATGTACAGAAAGGAAGTGTAACTGCTGATTTACTTAAGAGTTACAGGCTATTAAATAGCGAAATTTGCATTAATAGCCATTAAATAGAGCGATCATCATTGCCGTCCTTCAATATACGCACACGTGTCATGCATGCTGTCAACAATGTAGGCTCACTGATTTGCAGGTCGAAAGTCTTCAGAAACGTTAAACCTTAAAATACCTATGAATTCAAAAGTAACTATAATAATTATATACTATAATATAAGTAAATGATTAGCTCACAAACTGTGAAGGTTTTTTTTCGATTGCGTTGCTTAATCCTAAAATTTAACGACAATGTAAGAGTCTAGTCTAACTCTCATCACATAATCGGACTCACTACATAAACACAAAAACCTCACTCATTGTTTTGGTTATGTAAAATTACGTTAAAATTCGTTACGTAGTGTAAAATATTTAAAAATAAAAAACCTTGATAAAAAACAATAATGTTTGAAATAAGGAAAATCTGTTATTTGAATAAGATTTGTTTCTATTTTTTATCTGAAAACGGACTTTAGTTGATTTTTTTATTTGATTCTGTTGATTTTGAGCAGGAATAAAGAATAAATAAAAAAGACGAATGGCTGTAGGAGAGATGTGGTGCGATAAGCGATTCGTAGCCCAACAGATTCTGATTTGAAGCACTCAACAGATGATCGGACCTGCGCGGCCTGTGTCGGTTAAAGTAATTGAACCGTTCGTTCACCCTAGTTTTTAGTCCAGAAGCCGGGATGTATTTTGTATATTTGTAGCACTGAAGTGCTCATTTCAGTTCATTTAACTGCAAATTGAATGAAATGAAGGTTAAAGAGCAAAGTTCATAGCAGTTGCGAATAGAAGGAGAAACCAACGCATTGCATATACAAATACTTCTCTGGGGTCCGTATTATAATAAGAATACTGTAAGCAAAATTAAAATTCGTAAATGGCTGTATATACAAATTAAAATATTATATTTCCTCCTGCCGTTATCCCACTCTAAGTGGGGTCGCCACAACATGTTATAAACATGCTGTAACATGATTTGGCTGCGTTTTTAAGACCGGCCGCCTGCCTGACGCCAACTAAGTCCTAAGTCTAACCTAAGTCCTAACCTAAGTCGTATTTTACGACACCTCGGTAAGGAGGGTGGTCTATTCTACTAAACCGGATACCACACGGCGGGTCCACTTACCTCAGTCGCCTTTTACGACACCTCGGTAAGAAATGAGGGTGGTACTATTATACATAGCCGGATACCACACGGCTATGTATATACCTACAAATTAAAATAATACTTTGTTAATTATAAGCTGGAGCTGTGGATTTTGTAAAAATAAATAAATAAATGTATGCACATTATTTCTAAGGCCACCCGATGTTGTAAGTGAAGAATTACTGCCGTATTGTTTGTTCGTTATTTTTTCGTTAAATTTGTTTTCAAATTAATTTCAGAGATGTGTCATGGCTCTCAATTGTTATAATTCAATTTCATTCTGAACATAGCGTGGACTTAAGTATACCATTCCTACATCCTTGACTATAAATTAATAGAAATTATAGAACGGAGAGCTATCCGACCTTCGCGTGGTCATTAGTATGACAAATGCAATCAACGAGATAAACTCAGCGAATACGGAATCTCATTTCCTTTTAACTTAATTCACCTCATATCTTACATGCAATATCCTAAGTTTGTTAATTAAGCACAAACTGATTCACCGATGTTGTATTTTTGAACTTAGATATTATGCCATAGAAGACGTAGAATACTTCAAACTGATATTGATACGAGTATATGTATTCTTTGTTCATATTATATTGGAACCGATGTTAATGAATCTGCTAGTGATTATTTATCTTCATCTATATTTCGGCATTATGGACGTCGCAGTCGAATTGTAGATACCCTCTGTTAAGACTGATATATAGCTGTATCGCTATGTATTGTAACGAGTACACCATATGTAGTGCTTGACGCAGTCACAATAGATCCTGCATGCAAGATGTAACGAGATAGCAGACGATGGCAGTGAGTGGGCCACTTCTTTTGGTACGATTTGGTACGGCAAAGGCTTACGAAGATCACTTGGTTATGAACTGTGAATTTAAAATTGAGCTAACGAGAAATAGATCAGTTTATACAAAAATAATAAACTAATTTTATTTATTCGTGTTACAGCGATTGACACTTATTCTCTGCAGTTCCATAGCGCTGTCGGCACGTTAACGAAATCTTAACACGAGCAGCAAGTATAAGATCCGTTTACGCGCGGCCAGCCTCAACCTCACCATTTACGGCGCGCGGCCCGACATGGCCTGCTCTCCCGGAATTCGGTCAGCGGCAATAAAAGGGAAACAATAGTCTAATGAAGCTGCCAGTGAGTCACCCGCGCACTGCAGTTCCCGATTGCGACACAAACGCCGTAGTGTAGTGCCAGTGTTGCGCGAACGAGCAGCCTCCGAGTTTCACCGGCACCTCTCTGATCGCACAAGGTCGCATGCTGAGCGGCCAGCTCGGATCCCCCTCATCTCAATTTTATTGTGCAACCAACTTAGAATTAGTATCGCTCGGTTGTAGAATAGCTGATCGTTAAATAAACTTGACCGTTTGTTAACCGATGGACTTTATAGCTGGATCGTTTATGTATAAAATTCTACGTGTTTAATCTGACCTATCGCAGTAGGGACTCGTTTAGGCTCAGCTGGTGAATCCTTCCAGCCGCAGATACAAGTTCTCTATAATAGTCACGCTTCTAGAATTAAATCTACATTCCTTGAGGACTGATTATAAAGTCGTCATTATCTATACTAATATTAGTTTCTACCTGCGACTTCGTTCGCGTAATTTGTTGTGCGTGGTTTATAATAGATGGCGGTATTTAGGGTCATCCTATTCCTATAGAATTAACAGGATTTCTATAGCCTATATGTTATTCCGGTGTATAAGGAATAATTATGTCAAATTTCATCGATATTGGTTCAGCGGATTCGCCGTGAAAGAGTAACAAACATACATCCATACTCACAAATTTTTGCATTTCTAATATTATATAGTAGGAAATACGATAGGATAATAAATGCAAAATTCAGTTACACTTTCACGGCTAATTCGTAGAACAAATGTAGATAAAATTAGTTTAGTTTACAATTAAAGCTTATACATCGGTGTAACATATAGGAAAAATTAAATCTTGTTTTGTTACGGGAACAGGGGAAAAAATATAGTGCATTCTTGAGTGTACTTCAAGGATAAAGTAGGCGCGAAGTCGCGGGTACCACTAATTTAGTTTCTAAATGTACGCAAAGTCGAACGATTGGCCGAGGGTTGGTTTATGACTGAAACGATTAAAATATGTTTAGAAATAACAATTATTGGATGGATAAACTGTTTAATGTTCTCAGCAAAGTTACGTTATGTTAAGATGTGCTAGGACACGGCACAGTGTTCCAAGCACAAACCGCGCTAACATCTGACGCCGAGAGTATTGACGGCTCGATAACTGGTTACCACCAGTTAACTCTAGATAACTGGTGGTAACGGGCGGTGCAGGAGGTAACATACGTATTGCCTAGTAGACGCGGATTCGATTCTCACGCGTTCGGGTCGACCTGGTGCTTACATTCACATTCATGTATTTTATGGGTGAAGGTGAACTAAACCGTCATTATACCCAGGCGAAATAACAAATTTATGGTGGCCGTGTGACAACTATACACTAAATAAATCAATACAACCATAAATCAATAAAGGTCAAGGTAATAGCGACAAACAACCATGGACGGCGAACACCCAGTGAAAATAGTAACATTGTAATGGATATATTTCCGTTTTTCAGTAGAACTTATTAAATTTCAACTTCGTATTTTTTATGTATGAATGTCTGATAACGAACTAACGATGGAAAATATCTATTCTGGAACAAATATAATAAATATATCGTTACTAAGCAATCCTGGGTCTACGTGATATTCAAGCGCAGATACAACAATACCTAAAACTATTACTTAAAATAAACGCTACAAATAGTTGAATCAAATCCAGAAGCCTTATAAAACAAGACACTGCATAGAAATCTTCGTACTTAAAAAAAACATAAATATCTGAGCAGATAATGCTCCAGCGCTCGTCGAATCTACTTTAATGTATATCAGGCTAGCGAAGCTTTTGTCGTCTTTACGATATGCGTGTTTGGAGAAGCAATATTAAATATTATTCTAATATATTTCAACCTTGTTCTGCCCGAGATCTGGAAGGTTTTCTAAGGCCATGCTTTCTTATATTATTTCATGTATATAAATAAAATCACAGCTTCTGCAATAAAATTCCGCAATCTATACTAGACCAGTCTACAGAAAGGTTTAAATTGAATTTACAAAATTGAAGATTATTTGGATGATAAAAATGCGTGGTTATGAAAATCCTTTCAGCTTCATATCAGCTTTCAAGACCATACATAGATACATTGACTGCCGAGTTTCTGCTGGTTCTTCTCGGTAAGACATTCCGAACCAGTTGTAGCTTCATTAATCATATTCATCCTTCACGATTCAAAAGTGCGTGAAAGAGCTTATTTGAATAAAGATTCTTTTGTTGTTGTACTTGTTCTATTTGCAATGCTACAGTAAGCTTTATCTCCTTACTAGTCTTGCCTACGATTTTGTCCGCGTTAATATAAGCTTTAAAAACCATTATTTATGTGAAAGAGCAAGGCTTTCCTGTTGCCGAAGGAATAAAAGGGATTTTTTAAATTCTATGCATTAGTCCGGTATATGTGACTAGATCTAGGCTTTAATAGAGATGTTGAGATTATGTGTGTATGTGTGTGTGTTTTGACAAATAAAAGGCGTAGCGTCAGATTTCAAGAGGATAGGAGAGGATGTAAGAGAATGCATGTTGTGCCGATCACACTCTGAGTGAGTGAGTGAGTGAGTGAGAGGATAAGGGCAGGAAAATGATAATGATGACGTAAATTACTCAAAATATTTTCGTTTTTGCTCGCAAAACTCGAAACCAATCTAACGATTTATGATAAAAATTATACATAAATAAATAAATTATTATTTACATCAGCCGTGGTTTGTATTTCGTAAGTGTTACATAATTTTAAAAGAATGATGTCATGAACAGCATACGATTTGAGATGAATTATTCATGAAATAAATTTTTAATATATTTTTTTAAACTACGGATAAAATTCAATAAATAGAAATTATTTTTATGAAGTACCGCGACTATCAGTAAACTTTTAGGAATATTTAAAGTTTTTAAAAGCTTTAGGCCTTAGTTATGGGCGCGATAAATAGCAATTCAATTAGCAAATGAGCTTTATGTGAAAAAATCATTTGTTTCTATCCGAGGATTAAACCCACGACCTGCCTTCACTGTTCTGGTATCACAGCATCCGATTTATCACGGGTACGTGTTCAATTAATTTTATTCAATAAATCGTGTGAGACAGCCAATTTTTTTTTATATATATTAGATATTTTATATATTTCCTAACAGGTTTTTTTTCAAACGCATTTTTATTTTTATGCTCAGTTTTAACCATGCACCGTATAAGAACGGTATTATAAGTTGTGTGTCTGTGATAACGTAGCGCCTGAGCTGACAAACCTAATTTGATTGTTTTTTTTTATACGGGACACGAATAGTCAATTTTGTACTATTTAGTAATTTGGAGTAATAAGTGATAAGTACTGATCTTATTCTTATCTCAGTTATTATTTACAGGTTGTATTAATTTTCTTTTTTATTAATTTTTGTTTTCTTTTAATTTAGCGATTACATAACATTATTAAAATAAATAATATTATTAAAAATTATTAAATTAGTTCTCAGTCTCTCAATTCGCGTAACTTAATTTGGAAGTGGCCTTTATTTAATCTTATTACCTTTAATTAAAATACTCCTTATTTTAGTTGTTCAATGTATGATTTTAATGTGAAGTGTGTATTTTATTGGTGATCTATAAATAAATAAATAATATATTATAGTAAACCGAGTACTGAATATAGTAAACCGAGACGATGACAGCAATCTCTAACTTTAAAGATCGATATTTAAATATGATAAAAATGAAAACGGAACCGACCTACGTTTAATTTATAATTATGAATACATACGATATTCAGTTATTGTGTAAGTATGACACAACACTATAGTTAATATAGGTCAGTTTTGTTTACACTTGAAGTAGTTTTATGTGGAGCCTGTGCCGCCGTCTCGACAAAATTATTTATGTGATTGTGACGTCAATGGGTCTTAAGTCGTCAAATATTAACGCAGCTTTCTACCAATTAGTGTAGCAACGAGTTTGTATTTTTGTATTATATTGTTAGTTAATCTGCATTATACCCTCAAAATGAGGCGTCAAAACGTGACGAGTTGTTTTTTTTATGTCAGGAAAACCCATTATGGCCCATCACCGCCCGACGGGGACGAGCGGCGGGTATGTGGGACTCGCACCGACTAAAAACCTGACAGTGTTCCACCACGCTGCTGGTGGCGGGGACAGGGTACCTATGAAGACATTGCCCCCATCGCCGCCAGCAGCAACTCTGTACCCCGGAGAGCGCCACCTCCGGGTCGGGGCCTCTCTAAACAGTGGCCCCTCCCTCCGCTAATCGATGCATCGGGAGCACCAGATGCATCGACCGCCTCGGGGGCCTTGTCAGGAGGGCGTCCGATAAACCCCGTTCGGAACACCCAAGGGTCCCCGTTAGGGCGGCATACGACGGGCTTCAGCGAGTCGTCTACGCCCCGCTCGCCTGCGGCGGATCGGATCCAAGGACTCGACTTCCCGGATCCGCTCCGCCGCCTCCTTCCGCGAGATTACGTCCTCGCAGAAGGAGGCCTTCGCTGCCCACGATCGCTCCCTGTCCACCATGGCGCGAACAACAGTGGGCAAGGAGAGATCGTGCCCCACCTGTGCCACGAGCTCTGCCCGCTGAACTGCAAAAGCTGGGCGTATACAGCGCCGTGTCACATTCGGAGCCGCACTCGGCAATCACCGGACTCTTCGCACCGGGCTACCTTCCACAGATACCTCCCGAAACGACGACGAGTTGTTGCGCTATTACGACGGACTCGTTCGGATTGGTGGGGTGACCGCCGCGTATTATAAAGGGGGCGCTGGGAATGCTTTGAGTATAGAAGTGGACGCGTGGCGAGTTTTAACATTTTTTCTTTGACAATGAACGAAACTCGGCAAAGCTCCGATATTATTTTCGTGTCGTAATAGAGTTATCCCACTTAGAGTTGGATAAGGGCCGAGGAATTATGAGGACAAGTTCGTCATATATAAAAAAAAGTAAAAAAAAAGTAACGGCCTGTTACAATCTCACTGCTGGGCGTAGACCTCCTCCCTCCGTTGCTGAAGAGAAGGGTTGGAGCTAAGACCTACCATGCTGCTCCAATGCGGATAGGTAGCTTACACGTATCCCCAGATTTATCTTGAGATATAGGTTTCCTCACGATGTTTTCCTTCGCCGAAAAGCGTGTGATAAATTGCAATTATCAAGAAAACACATCAGTTTTAATAGAAAAAGTCATTGGTACCTGCCGGGGTTTGAATTCGTGACCCTCTCGAAAGAGTCACACGGTCACACCGCTGGGCTATAGCAGCTTCGTGATATATGTATGTACGTAATTACGCTGCTAGAGGTTATGCCTACTATATATTATAATTATAGATGCCTCGAAATATATTACAATTTATCAGAAAATCTTAACAAATGTATTGGCATGTACGTCTGTTTCTTTAATATATCATGGATTACTGTGAGTCACGAATGATTTATAAAAAAGATATACTAGCAGCATATGGTGTAACAAGATCACATTATACTCAAAAGAGTGGTAATTAATTGGAATTGACGTGAAGCTATGTGCAGTGGCCGGCGGTCGGGCGGTCGTACCAGATGATCTATGCCTTAATATGGGACCGCCGCGAATGGCCAGCGCCGACCTACCCTACTTGCGTACTTGACGCACGGACTGCACATAGCTTGTGTTAACACACATTACAATATCACACATTTGTGATAGTTGCGATTAGCTAACAGCTTTTAAAGAGCTATTGAAAGAATTTGAATAGAATAGCGCGAATCTTGGGTGGAACTTGCAACTTACTGAGAACGATTAAACTTACAGGTTGCCAGTGAACCTTTACAGCTCAATATTTGACTAAATTGACTTGTTATGGCAAGTGCTATCTGACTTGCGTTACAACGGCGGTTTTCCACACCGGCCGCTTGACGTTAAGAAGTGATGTCAATTTGTCAAGTATTATTTTCCATTGTGTGGATAACCGGGAAGCGGATATTTTCCCGCTTTAGCGGAATCTTCGAGAGCATTAAACATTTTCAGAAATTTCACGGCTAATTACGTCACTGGAAACATGTTACTAATCGTCCAAATATAAACATTCACGTCAGTCGACGTATCAATTTGGATATGATTCAATATCTAAAGGTAAATCTACTGTTTCAGAAGCCGTGATGCCTCGACCTTGGTAAAGCTTAACGTGACGGAAGCTTACGTATACATCTCTGAAATTTATTATTAAAAATATTAAGACTCTTGTCGCATCCAAAAAGCCATCCAAACAAGCTTGCTTGCAATCTAATGAAGCCCAATTGCACTTGTAAAAGAATTAAAAGGAGAGCTCCGCAGGATCTCCTCCTACCAAAACCAAATCTTTAAGGAGTTTTTTTTTTAAATGGATACGCCACTGGGCGCATACCATACACGCCAATATAAAACTCTTAATCACCAGCTAAATGGTTAGACGCTAGACGTTTAGACGAGGCAGATTGCATGGTTTACATGAGATTTAAAAAAAATATTAAGTCTACGTCAAATCATTACATATAAGTACTCAAATTCATAATATACCGCAAAACTCGCAACTTTTGGATTGACTAAGTTTTATGAATGCTTTTTTAAATCAAATCTGTTATTTTTTTATATAGAACTTTCTATAGTAGTTAACTTCTATGCGTCTGAACGTCACAATTTATTTTAAACTCCCTCCGCATACCGTAGACGGGTTTTCTAGTGATAGTGGCCAGTAATAACACTTAATATCTCCATGAGGAACTCTAGTATACACGACGTGGTAATAAAAATAATGTAAAGCTTTAATAGAATTAGTCGGTACTTTGCGGAGATCCATAATACAAAAGGAATAAATAAATTATTTTTCTATAATCCGATGTAATTAATTCTGATAGAAAATAATTCCTTTATTACTTTTGTAATATAAACGTTTAATAGTTATTATTTTCCGAACTCTAACCCGGTAGTCTCGAATTTAATAGAAAAAATAAAAATACTACTTTGCTATTATCAATTTTAAATAAATATATGGGACACTTACACACACGATCGTCCGTCCCCAAAGTAAGTAACTTAATACTTGTGTTATGGGTGACAGACAACTGGTGAATATATACTTATATATTTTCTAAATACATACTTAAATACAAATAAACCCAGGCTCAAAGACCAACAAATTCATTTTTTTTTTTTATAGAAAATGTTGGCCCTCGGCGGGAATCGAACCCGCGACCCGCGGAGCTGAAGGCAGGATCACTACCCACTGCGCCAACGGGCCAGTCAATTTTGGTTCGAAATGTTTGGTTTTGATCTTGTTTAACTCCTTGAGTGACTCCGCTGCTGGACTTTCATACACGATGGCATATGAGCTTATGCCGGTTGAGTCTAGCAACTCTTTTCTTACAACAAACATTTTTTGAAGTTACTTATCCTCCTGGGTCCAATAAGTCCCTTATTTGAGTCTTCCCGTGCAAATCAATTCCAAAACTTTATCAATCTAAGATATCTATTGGATCATCGACATCCGCTTATCACTCCTTAGCTTCCCAATTATTTTAACTACTTCAGTAACTTGTTTTTCTTCGATATTTTTCATCACGATTAAATGGACTAATGACGAAATATACAGGTAGATCTCACAAATAAGCTTTTTTATTGATTAGTTTTTCCTTGTTTCCTATTAGTTGTTGTTAACTTTAACAAGAACTCTAAAGGGACCCTTTTCTGGTGGAAATTTTTCGCCTCCTGCTCACGCCACTCTTGATTTGAGCAAGAAAATAATTCCTTCGTGTTAGACACACCCTATATAATACTGGACTTATACAAACAGGAAAACAATAACTTAGATAAAAACTGCAGCAACTTAACTGGTATAAAATACATGACTTAAGTATGCTGTGTTTACTGCAGATCACCTGTAAGATATATATACGCAATATTCATGAGGTTTTTGTTGTTCGATTTTATATAACTGGTCTATTAATATAACCATTAAGTGTTATTAGAATCTGTTCTTCATAGATATTTTCAAGGTGTAGTGTGTAATCGGGCGCCGTTATCAGCACTCAGCATACATGATTCACTGGGCCAATCACATTCAGACTTGGTCCAGCTCACCACCACTCAAACCATTTAATACAATCGCCACTCTTCTTCACTATCAATCAGAATAAGAAAATTGTAATATACTTTGTTGTATTAAGCTACAACTTTGGTAATTATCACAGTAAATTTGGTAATTTAATGTAATAAACATTAAATTAATATTTTCTCACTGTGATAATAAATAAAAAATTAAAATATGTAACAACCGCTTCCTGTACTACAAATTGCCGCCCAAATCGCAAGGGCACTTCAAGATATTACACGAAGCATTACACGCCACCTGATACATCCCACTCGCGTGATTCACGTCCGTATACTCTTATCACTTAATAATTTAAGCTAAATCGTAATAGGTAGCCTAATCAGAAATAACTCGTAGAACAAACATAAATAATAAATATGATTTTCGTTAAGTTCGTCTCGAGAGCGCGATACGTGTTTGAAAATTAAAATAAAACTTTTCCTTTATAACAATCAGTCCGTCGATTCATCACTGATAAATAACAGAAGTAGCAGTCGACGCACCAAGTCCGCGCAGCCTTGGCGCCCGACGTCAAGTCGTCAACAAAGTCAAAGCAACCATCTCTCACCTCCTCGTAACCCTCATTCTTCTCCTTCTCCGAGAGCGGCCTGCACCGCACCACCACCTTAACACACTCATTCAGAGCCGTCCGTGGTCGTGCTGATTTTTCCATCTTCGATCACCCTTCGCGAACTAAAAAGCGAACTCGAAGTCACCGATATCGATCCATTCGGGGTGAACCTCTCGTCAACATCACCCCCTCGAATAGATGTTAGCAAAATTAAACACTTATAACCACACGTGTGCGAAATAAAAAGAAACTAGAATAAATAAAGTTTCGCACGATTAAATATTTATAGCCGTTACAAAATAAATAAAAATCAAAATTTTACACGCTGATTTACATACGACCACCTCGAGCGGGCATTGCTAAACAACTGTCATTTTATATTTTTTTCGGATGTACAACATAACAACACTCAGATAGCTGTACTGAAATATTATTTGATAATTTGAAAATTTTATAAGTGATAGTCCGTTAACAATAGAAAATCATCTTTTTAAATTAAAGTATCAAAAATTGCTACAACAAATTGTCTTTGTACGTAAGTATTCTATATAACGATATGTATTTTTACACATTGTGGTATTTAGATGTCAATGATATGACTGATATTCCGTAAAAGATTTTAATTTGAATTAAATTTTACTTTATCCTTTTTCTGGTTCTTGTTTACATCACTTACCATTTAATTACGAAAATACGAAATGTACTCACTATTCTGTGATTATCAATAGTGTATTTGACATTGACGTGTAGAAAAAGAAAACAAATAAATATGTAAATATGTTGTACATTTTATGGTAAATTTTAATAAAAGTTGTAGAAGTTATTACATTCATTTCAAATATTTTCTTATTTTTCTGTTCAATTATCAATACGTACTTATCCTTTGCAACTTTAAGTAAAGTAAAGTTCGTATAAACTTTAAACAACGTACTTTTATATTTATTTAATTTATTTTGTCCGAAATACTTTATAATATAGGGTGAGATGTCTGCAAGTCTTACAATTAATCTAAAACGGGCTAGCAAAGTTTATCATGAAGGAGTAAGTTAACTATTTTTATTATAATGTTTTATTTTCACAAATGTATAACTTTGGAATTTTGCGTTACAGGAAATAATAGCTGGTGTAGTGGTCATAGATACTACTGGAGACTTGCGGCACGAGGGCCTCGCTCTGACCATGGAGGGCTCAGTTAGTTTGCAGCTCAGCTCCAAAAATGCTGGTATTTTTGAAGCATTTTCCAACAACATAAAGGTTAACAAATAATATCAGTAAGGAAAATTACATCTAACACATTATGTGACTACTTGTGTTTAAATCTAAATATAAAAATATACATCTTATGATATTGTCCTATTATGATAGACATCAGAGCAAACTACAAAATAAATCTTGTACAATTTTTTTCTGAATGTATCTCGATTATTGCTTAATAATAATATCTTAGTACTGGTCCAAAATTGAATTGAATAAGAGCAGCTATGTCAGGTTTTGGTTATCACATTTGTAACATAATAAATTAGAAGGGGGTAAACTCCTACTAAATATATTGACTCTTATGTATAACTTCTTAGTATATTTAATACTGTAAGTTCAGGTACTACACCAGCCCGACATAGATACTATATTACACCTAAAGTATGAATTTAAAGAAACAATGTAGAATTCCACTGCAGGGCAAAGTGCTTCTACTTCCTTCCAAGCATAATTACATAAATTTATTTTCTGAGTGATCAATTTTACAGATGAACTTGTCCTTTAAAGAATATTGTGCTTCTGAAGAGTGTATTTAACTTAGATAAGAATGTTGAAACTAGTTCAGGACAAAGGTGAAGGAAAAAATATGATTGAAGAGTGTTAAAATGCACCTACTCAATAAGCCTTAACAGAACTTGGACTTTTAATAATTTGATTATTCCACTTTTAGCCCATAAACCTTATAAACACTGTGATAGAACTGGCAACTGCCGGGAAAATACCAGTTGGAATAACAGAGATTCCTTTTGAGATACCCCTAGTTCTGCGGCAGAATGCCATGGGGCCAGGTCTGTTGGAGACATATCACGGTGTGTTCGTGAACGTGATGTACGTCCTCAAGTGTGGGATGAAGAGGTCCTTCTTGAACAAACCTCTCAACGCCAGTTGTCAATTTTTCGTACAGTACAAACATGTAAGTATTATAATTTCACAATATAGTCACATCATTCAGTGTCTAGCCACCGTGGCCTCCTATAGGATTTCGACCACAATTTTATTTTTAGAAGATTTTTTAACTGAGTTATAAGAGGAACTTAGTCTCAATCAATCAAATCAATTGGGATGCGTTCCATAAAACTCATACAGTCTTCGACAACGCACGGGTCGCGGTCGCAAGCAGCAAGGGCCAGTGACGGCCCATGTTTACGTTAGCGTCGTCTCGGCTGCCTTCCAGCAGGAGCGCGCGCCCACCAAGCCGGTGCGCTGCGAGATCACGCCGGCGACGCTGCGCGCGGCGGGCGCGGCGGGCGCGGCGGGCGGCGGCCAGCCCCGCGCCATGCCGCGGTTCACGCTGTACGCCGAGGTGGACTCCACCGTGTGCGCGCTGGACGCGCCGCTCACCGGCAAGGTATGGTGCTCACTGGCAAAGTACGGCCCAGAAAGCATGACAGCAGCGTGGAAGCTGTCGCTAGAACGTGTGAAGCCGAGCGCCATATGGCATATTATTCCACCCTTAGTACACTCCGCTGGTATCCACTGAATTACAATTCATTCATTCATTTTACTTCTATATCTAGTTTCTCCTCCTATATTCGTTCAATGCTGGAGATGTCGAAATAAAAATCTGTTCCGAACCAGCGGCTGCTCGTTTGTTTGAAGTAGTCTGTCCGTCTCGTAGAGTAGACTACCTCTGCTATATTTTCCATATATCCGCGAAATATTTGTAAAATTCCCAATACAATCCTCCTTACCTCCAGATGTCGTCTGACGTCGTGGCCCCGACGCGTACGAACGACTCATATGAAACTGTTATCGCTCCAGATCCGCGTGGACGAGTGCTCGGTGCCCATAAAGTCCATCGAGCTGCAGCTGGTGCGGGTGGAGACCTGCACCCACGCCGAGGGCTGCTCCAAGGACGGTGAGCGACACACGGCTCATATTGTACTGTTATACTCCGAATCACCAAGTAGTAATTGATAATAGAGGACGCCGACATCATGAGATTTTGCGTCCCGTTTATATCCGCACTTAGGTATTTGCAGACCATTTTGAGTCTCACGGTGGTATCTTAGCACCATAAGGACGCAAGTAGTGATAAATCAAAAGCGTATAAAGTTCGGGTTTCGTTTAGTTTATTGAATCACGACCGTGCCGAAAGTATGGCGGTGTAGGCCGTGTTCGCCAGCAGTGAGAGCTCAGGGTCGGCCGCCTGTGGTTGCAGCCACGGAGATCCAGAACATCCAGGTGGGCGAGGGGGACGTGTGCCGCGGCCGCGACATCCCGCTGCACATGGTGCTGCCACGGCTGTTCACCTGCCCCACCACCACCACGCCGCACTTCAAGATCGGTGAGTGCCGGCCGCGACTGCCGGTAGAGGTAGACCTAAGTAAGACCCCGAAAGCTGTCTGGTTGTTTGTCATGTATTTTCTAGATATCTACTTAACGGATTATTGCACGGTTTTTACTAAAAGTAGTGCAATTTTTCTGAAAGGTTTAGGTTTAAAAAAAACATTGCTGGAAGCTTTAGTCACATGCGCTGTATAAACCAGCAGGGATACAGTAAAATAATATACATACATACTACGAAAAAGTCTGTGACAGCATGTCTCTATGTGTAATCGTTAAATTGCGATATCTTATTTTATGTTCAGAACTTCAATTCGTGAATGATTTTGTGGGAAACTTAATTTCCCCGCGGGCAAAGTCGCTGGCACAGCTAGCTGTTATATATTATTCTTTCGAAGGAATTCAAAACTTTTCGTACATGATTAAATTATGATAATTAAAATACCCTTATTTTAACACTTTAGCTATTTACTTATTACATATTTACACAGTTTCGCGAAGTTTCGGCTACAACTTTAAAATATATCACTCCGAAGTCAGGGCAGCGTTCATTCAGTCCGAAGTTCCGTGCGGCCGATATTTTGACACTGTTCGGAATTCCAGTCCAGACATTTCTAAATGTAAATCTCTTGCGCTTTGAAAATATGCCATATGAAAATTAATTTGGTTTTTCATTTCAGAATTCGAATTAAATATCGCCGTGATATTCGAGGACGACTACTTGGTCACAGAAAATTTTCCAATACTATTGTTAAGATGTAGGTAGCTGTTAAGTGTTGTATAATTGTATATATTTAATAAAAAAATACAAACGCCAATGTTCTTTCGTTTATAGTTAATTATAAACAATCATCATACGCTTGAACGAGTAAGTTGTATTCGACTATCTTGCTGCCGCTAAACAAAATCACTAGTTTATTTCAATTGAGAACCCAACAATATGTATGCACAGCTATTTAAATATTGAGAGACACACAAAATAAAGCACGTAGCATGAACATCTTCTGCAGCCGTGTATCCACCGGGGCCAAGTATCTGGCTGGTTCTCCTCGGTAACAGCACTTTTCCGAAGTAGTTGTAGCTTCATTGTAATATGACAATTCAGAAAACTTGTGAACGCTAACTTAAATTAAAAATGATTAGAAATTTGAATATGATTAGGTCTTAAAAACAAAATATTTAAGATTCAGACACAAAGAAAACAATAATAAAAAGTTAATTAATAAAGTCTAAAAATAACAGTCCATAAACTTTCATCTGTTATATTATTAAGTTTTTATCCTTGCGTATGAATCAGAGGCTGAAAATTTTGAAATAGCTACGTACACTAACTAGTGAAGGATAAATATCCTTAATGCATAAATAAATGCCTTCGCTGAATCTGTTCGTAGCCCAATGAACGAGGAAAAATCCCACCACACATTGCTCTGTTACACCTCAATGAGATGAGCCAACTTGTCTATGAAAGTTCCCAGGAGGACTTTTCAAAACTTTCAACATTCATCGTCATATTTCGAGTGATTTACAAATTAGCCGAACAAATTACACATTAAAACTTTCTTCGGGAATTTCTTTGTCTTCTCATCGAAACGAGCAGACTGCAGTTTTTGTTAGTCCACTGTCTTACACACATCTCAATACATTGAGATCAAGAAAATAATATAACTGACTTTTATTATTCATTTATTGTAATTACTTCAGTTACAATACTAAATATGTTACATTAGTTTATCTTTATACATATATTATACAACATATGACTTCTTTTTTCCTTAAAATAATGCAATTGACAACATTTCACAACTTTCTATCAATCTCTATCGATGTGCTTAATATATAGGTACATACATAGCATTTTAATTTTTTTTATGTTTTTATATACAATTGTGGCTTTGCATCACATCTTATATGAAAATTATAAAATGTTGACAAGTGATTTTATCTATACTCGGAAACTTTTCCGAGCAAGTGACGGGTACACTTAGAATTTAAAAGCAACACAGAGATCTTTATGAATTTTTGGCCACCCGCGAAAATATCTCTAGAGGACCGAATTGTAGTAACGTTATTACAATTCGGGCCCCCATCGCCTATATCCTAAACTTAGGTGTAGTAAAATCTAGTAATGAAACTCTGACCGGAACCCGCGAGTCACCGCACTTCGACCGGCGGTCGCGACGGCAGCACCCTGCAGTTGCGTCTGGGTGACACCGGGGAACAGTGTCTTATTTACACAAATAAATAAATATATGAGAAATGCACAAGGTAACACACACTCTACTGTTCGTCCTACACCTTACGTGTAAAGGGAATGAATCTTTCGAAACGAACGAAGGAATCAGGAGGATCTGGGAGTTCAGTCTACGACGTGGGTGCCGTCGGAAGGTACTTCACTACGGGGGGATCGACGGGGCGGAGGTGTAGGAAGGATAACGGGGGAAGGAAGGAAGGGGGCCGGGACTGCGTGCCTACGGCTGCGTGCCGGGCGTGCCGCGCGTGCCGGGCGTGCCGCGGCGCGCCATGGGCGGCACGAACACCAGCTCGGCGACGGCGCGCCGCGAGCGCATCTCGTCGGCCAGCGAGCGCAGCGGCGGCGGCGACAGCGGCCGCTCGTCGTCGCAGTGCGGCTGCACGTAGTTGCGGCACAGCCCGTAGAACTGCTGCGGGCGCAGGTTGCGGCGCAGCGCGTCGAACCTGCGGCAGGGGGCGCTGAGCGGGGGCCCGGGGAGCAGGCCCCCCCAGGGCCCCCGCCCAGCCCGTACCTCCAGCCCACGTGCGCCATGCAGGCGGCGCACAGCGCGATGGTCCAGCTGTAGCCGGGGAACCAGCTGAACTCCTCGGAGGGCGCGCCGCTCAGCTCCGTGTTGGAGGCCCGCGACACCGTCACAACGTCGTGCACGTACCCGCCTGCCGACATTATATCGCAACCTTGCTGTTAAAGTGACCTAATTCAATAAAAATTGTTTTGGGACAGAGTCTAATATGATATATAGATTCGGACGAAATCGAGATAGTCTTCGAACTAAGTACTGCCGGCTGTTCCCCCCCCCCCTTCCCTTACTAGCACACCGACACTAGTATGTTACATCAAAATAAAAGTATTTTTTTTTAATTTCGGGCTAAGACATCTAGAGCATCCTTTTTTGGTAGCGTAGATGACTATTACAATCGGGAGCACCTCCACCAAGCGCGTACCTAAATTGGTATAGTTGGAGTGCACGCCCTCACTGGACATGGCGAATATGTCCTCCCGCCGGGCGATCTCCGTGACGCACGACGAGCAGCACAGGACGCTTTTCTGGAACACGCGAGAGAGGATAGGGTGCGGCCCGGGAGCGCGGCCCCGCCCGCCCCGGCAGCACGCACCCGCAGGATGAGCCGCACCTCCATGTGCAGCCGCAGCAGCGCGTCGTCCACCACGAACAGCGCCAGCCGGTCGCGCGCCGACAGCGGCAGGTTGGACGCCGTCCAGAACGACAGCGACACCGGCTCCTCCGGCAGGTTGCCTGCGCCGAGCGGGTTACTGCCAGAGGTCGCGGGACCGCAGACCGCCACAGGCCGCGTCTGCCTCTAGCGGCTCCTACTCTATTTCGGACGAATGGTACGAAAGTCTGCGAGCGACTTGGAGAAACTATAACGGCCGAAGCAGAAGGCGAAAGACTCGGGGGTGGACTCCAAAGAGATTTTTTAAGATCGGGTGACCGACGGCTTCGACGCGAACATCAGCCGCGCATCGCATCGCGCCGATGACGGAACTACGCGGTCCGAACTCGGATTTAGAAAAATCGAGCGGGTAAATCACGACGCTCGGCAGCGAGCGAACGATTGAAGGAAGGAAGAATTTACATTAATAACGTGACAAACCGACAGAGATGGCCGTTCTTAGAGAAGAACGATGGCAGATACGGCCCTGTAAAGTGGAGCCTGGTTGTGTGTTGTATCGTTCTACGGACCGTACCCAGCGCCATGCTCTCGAAGTAGGCCTGTATGGTGCGGCGCATGCGGCGGTACTCGCAGGCGTCGTACACGAACAGCGGCCACGGCGTCACGGCCGCGTCCAGCGCCCGCAGCCGCGCGCCGCACCTGCACAGCCGCACCTGCACTACGCGCCGACACGTGCGAACGTGTCACGGCGGGTCCGCAGCGCGGAGGGAGTACGCACGGGGCCGTGTCGCCGCGCAGCGCGTCCAGGCTGGCGAGCCGCGAGTGCCGCAGCGGGTCCCCCGGGTGCACCTCGGGCAGCACTCGCACGTCCACGAACCGCATCCTGCGCGAGACACATCGATGCCAACAGAATAAAAAAAAAGTAACAAGAAATCGAAACAACAATCCGAGCCATACAACAATCGTTACAACGTAATAATGAAATGTATGTAAAATATAAAGCGATTCTTATTTTTGAAAGATGTGAGCGTACATATAATTAGCGCACGTAATGGCCGCACCATCGAGTGCTCCGCTACGCGTACCGTCCGCACCGTAAGAGCCGCTGGCTCACCTGGCGTAGGCGTGCACGGGCACGGAGCGCGCGGGCACCTGCCGGCAGCGGAAGCGGTGCGTGGCGCGCGCCTTGAACGACACGTTGGCGGGCAGCTCGGCCGCGCCGCCCGCGCCGCCCGCCGCGCCCGCCGCGCCCCACTCGAACACCTCGCACAGCACGCCGTAGCCCGACACCAGCGCGCCCGTCTCGCTGCACACACCGCACACCGCACACCTCAGTCTCACGTGGCAAGGAAGCCTTCCTCCGCATACGGGGGAATTATACTGACATCTGTATGCCACACTTTCGCAGCTAATCCGACGACAGCAACATTGATAAAATTTTGTACATGTTAAATTCATATACTGGACTAACATATAAAATAAAAAACAACTTCCCTGCAGGAACAGGAAACACTCATAACTAGAATTTAAAATCTAACCATTTCTTTGATTTTGCGACTACAGTAGTGTAGTCGTTTCAGCAGCCTCGCTCCAGGCGAATAGAAGACATCGGAAGGGTCACAGAAAGCTTCTACTATTTAGACAGCTTCCTAGCGTAGAGTTTTAAAAGAGTCTAGCAAATACGTACGTACATCATTTAACACAGACGAGTAGGTAAAAATAGTATATTCAGATCAAATCTAAACTAGTTTGATTAAAATTTTTTCCAAACATCGACGACGTATCGCACGGACAGACAAAAGCAAACTTGATTAACGAATATATATTGATACAGAAACACTAAGGGTCGTTACTCGGGGCACAGCAGCCCGAACAGCTTGTCCTGGTCGACCACTTGCATGATGATGGCCACGTCGTGCTCGAACATGAGCAGCATGGGCACGGTCTCGCCCGGGAACACGGCACCGTGGTGCGCGATGACGGGCACGCGGCCCTCCCAGCCCGCCTCCAGCACGGAGCGCCCGCCCACCGACACCAGCCCGCTGCCCATGTACTGTTGGAAACACCTCCAAACATTGCTACAATATTAAACGGCCGGAACGATAAATCATAGGATTAACTAAACAAAACTAGTGTTCAAGTCTGATTTAATCATAAGCCATTCTGTCATACCACATTATTATTAGGTTTAGGTTTAAATCATTTATCAATCAAAAAAAGCCAATGGCCACTTACATGAGAACATAAACTCTTAACTAAATTAGGCTGTAACCAAAAGACTTGCTCGTTAAAGGTTTTAAATTATTATTTGTTAATAGATTTTTCATTAATTATCTTTTTCTTGTAAGTTTGTTAATATAACTTATGTGTAAAATATAAGTTTTCTAATGTCATGTTTATTGTCTTCAGTTTTACACCACTTGGTGTATTCCAAAAGGCATTCTCTTACTAAGCTACCATGAAGCTTGGTTCAGTCTACTGAGTTAATTTTAAATACATTTCTACAAGTCTCTGGCGACCTGAAATACAGGGAATCCTAGTTCAGACGCCAGTTTCCTTCCATAGCAAGTTTAATGTAACAGCTAAATTAAGAATCATCAACAAAGAATCTGTGGATCTGTTAAATCTTTGCTGAATCATTAATTGTTCTTGTGTGTTATTGATACTTGATTTAATAAACTTTACTTTATTTATTACACAACCAGAAATTAACTTCAAGAGACAACTTTAATGGTTTTATGACTTAATATTTAAACTGAAATTAAGTTTATAAAAAAGCAAATTAGTGTGCCTATATTATTATTACATTATGCTTTAAATTATTTTTTCTATGTTAGACCTTAATAATAGTAAACCTATGAAGTAATTTTAAAAAGTAAGTAAATGGATATCTTTGTTCCGTTAAAGTATGAAGATAAGTTTGAAGCAAACTATTCTCGTTATTATGTTTGTACAAACTACTTTTAATCTTCTGTTAAACACTGTCAAACTGTTAATAGTTACATATCATTCGCACGTGTGATAAGAGATATGTAATGCTCAATGTAGAATGTATATCTTTTTTTATATTGGATACATGCAGCATTAAATATGCATTAAAAATATCTATTTTCAAGCTTATTAAAATATTATAAAACGTAGATTTGGATCTCACAATTTAATATTAAAACAATTTTTTAAATGACCCTCATTGATATTTAAAATAAATTAAGTACTAAAGCACGTAAAGGCGAATATGATAAAACCTGTTGATATCTAGCCAATTTAAGTAATATTAAATACGAACAGAGTGAGACGCCGCCAGAGAAATATCGAAGTGCTGCTCCTCGTCTTCGCTGTTACCGTCGTCTTCGCGTTCTTCTCTCCTGCGCTCATCGAGAAGTTCTTCTTCGTCACTCAGCACTTACAACGGTAAAATCACAATCATGAATAAAAGTTATATTCAGCGCCATTACTAACAACTTTTATAAATATTCAATAATAAAGGCACATAAATGAAAATATTTAGAAAAATATTGTCATTTTTATAGTAAAAAATTAAACCAACCGTTCCCCTCCATTATTCGTTTTAGTAGTGATCGTAGAAAAAAAATCATGTGATGATTTATCCGTCTAGAACAGTATTAAAGAAGTGAATAAATAAATAAATAAATATTAATCGATAACGACGCGAAAACCCTACTTTAAAAATAACTATTTGACAACAGCTGTTAAAACTCAAAACTAAATGTCAATGTTGTCAATCTTATCGCAGGCAGATACTAGCATAGATTACTAACTATAAAAATACCAGCATGATACCAGTCACAGACTACTTTAGAATAATATTAGAATTATGTATCCTTTCGCAAATCAGCATATA
Organism: Morpho achilles; assembly: GCA_947086495.1. Lineage (NCBI taxonomy): Eukaryota > Metazoa > Arthropoda > Insecta > Lepidoptera > Nymphalidae > Morpho > Morpho achilles. The sequence goes on along the minus strand of CAMTZB010000018.1, from coordinate 204,289 downwards.
ATTTAATACGTACCCACTACCCATAAACAACGGACTAAGAGTCTTTGATAAGTATAAATTAATCATTCACGAAAAAGAGCATATTAAAATAATTTGAATAAAAATAAAAAATTAAATCTATACATTTAAAATGTATAACAATGTCGTCCATATTACAAAAAGAAAGTACAATTAATTTCCTTGACGTTATAGATCTAATTAAAATATAAACAACCGGGTCACATCGCGATAATCCCGTTACCTTTGTTTAAGGTTCAACGTAGGCAAAGTAGGTTGCCAAAAAGTAACATCTCGAAGGAGCAACGTTTAGCAATAAAAAATTTGAGAGCCAATAATGACATTCTCGTCGTTAAGGCGGATAAAGGTAATGCTACTGTAGTGATGAACTCGGATGATTATGAGAATAAGTTACGGAATATGTTGAGAGATACTGACACGTACAAGTTAGTTAAATATAATCCCACAGCCAGAGTGACTCGCCGCATCAGATCTTTAATAAATGACCACCGAGACTTCTTTACAGAGGACACATACAAGAAACTCAGCATGCCTAGGACAGTACAACCGCCTAAGCTTTATGGTCTCCCCAAGATCCACAAAATTGACATACCCCTCAGGCCTATCGTCAGTCAGATTAACTCTCCAACTTACGGTTTGGCCAAACATTTAGGCTGTGTTCTCCAGCCGTTAGTGGGTAAATCTTCATCTTTTCTGAAAGACTCTCGTCATTTTGTGGACATCATAAAGAACATAAAATTGGAACCAGATGAAATAATGGTGAGTTTCGACGTTGACTCTTTGTTCACCAGTATTCCTGTGAAGGAATGTCTCAATGTCGTCAGAGACAAGATAAGAGCAAGCGGAATGTCTGCAGAGATAGTTGTTCTGTTAGAAAGCTGCATTGATGGCAACTATTTCCTATATCGTGGTGATTTTTTTCTGCAGATAGATGGTGTAGCCATGGGCTCTCCTGTAGCTCCGGTCATTGCCAATATATGGATGGAGGATGTTGAGTCAAAAGCACTGTCTACAGGTCCACCTATTATTTCATTGTGGAAAAGATACGTTGACGACATCTTTTGTATAATTCGAGGAGAAAAACAGGAAATAGAACAATATCTTTTACACCTAAATTCCATTCACCCAAAAATTAAATTCACATTTGAAATGGAATCAGACAGATCGCTTGCTTTTATGGATTTAAAGATTACGGTAAAGGCAGACAGATCGTTGGCACATACTGTTTACAGAAAACCCACCCACACCGATAGATACCTTCATGCCACATCGCACCATCACCCTAGGCACCTAGAGGCCGTAAAAACATCGTTGACGAATAGAGCTTATGATCTGTGCGACCCTGAACACCTTGACGGTGAATTGCAACATATTCAGGAGACACTAAAAAAGAACGGCTACACCAACAGAAAATTAATAAGACCATGCACGCGAAAGGAAAGACGTCTTGAGGTGAACAGACAGCCGGCGTTTTTACCGTATGTTAAAGGCGTCACCGACAAAATCGGAACCATGCTAAGAAAGGTTTCTATAAAGACCGTCTTCACGCCTTTACATAAGGTAGCTAGACTTTTACGCACACCGAAAGATGTCATCCCCTTCCAGACCCCAGGGGTATATAAAATTAACTGCAGTTGTGGTAGCGCATACATCGGCCAAACTAAACGAACCATTGCTGAGCGAGTGAAAGAGCACATAGCTGCAGTTAAAAATAACCAGCCAACGAAATCAGCGATCGCAGACCATCTGCTTAATTCAGGGAGCAATCACTGGATTGAGCTTCACGATCCCAAGGTACTGTCAACTGATGCCCACTATTATGCGAGAATGGCGCGTGAAGCCATTGAGATTCGAAAGCATAATACTTTCAACCGAGAAGAGGGCTTTAGATTTAGATAGAGGGCAGTCAATGACTTGGGATCCAGTGATTAATAAATATAACTCGCGGGAAAAAATCGTTGAAAGCTATATCGCGTGCAGATTATATCAGTGTGGTGTGCAAGAGACCTTATGTGGATTGTGCGGTTCAATTGAGGGTAGATGAAGAAAATAATGACTGTAGTACTCGGGAACGAAGACGCCGCGGCGCTCCAGTCAGTTCGTGACCACGGTGGATGCAACTCTGCCGAAACGTTGAACCTTAAACAAAGGTAACGGGATTATCGCGATGTGACCCGGTTGTTTATATTTTAATTAGTATGAATCGCGAAAGTTTAAAATCTTCTGTTATAGATCTAAACAAAGTTTTTAACTCCCTATAGTATATCCCGAAAAGCCATGCTCTACAAATGTGTTAAATGGAAGGTGACCCATTACTTTCTGACGACTTTGCACTGAGACTAATTTTCATTATGGAAATCGTCTGGTATTGCAAAGGCATAATCTATTTCGGCATTAACTCAGTATCCGCTCGTCCCCCTACTTCTATGACTTTGAATTTGCTTTACTTAATGGCTTTCAGTTGATGTTCTACCGGTAGTCTAAACAAGCACCTCAAATTCCAGGTTCTACGTAGCTGATCGTGCCAAGGCATAGGCTGCATTAACAAAAATGGTCTTGTAGCCTTTGTGGATGACCAAGCTAATTAACTCTTAGGAGCATGTTAAGGCTACTGTAGTGTACGCGGATTGACACGTGTAACGTACTTTGCACATTTATATAAAAGACACATATGTAACACATACATGAACATAGTCACACTAACTGACACTAGTATCATGATGCACCACGGTCCACGATAGTAACACGAGAGCCCTCGGTGAGAGTGTTCGTGAAGTGACATGTTGTAACTTGTTAATGCGTGTTTGAGCCTGTGCTATATTCATACAACATTAGTCTATAAACACTACAGCTACCATCGTTAATTTGAGGGAAAGCTATCATTAAGTAAAATTAGATACGGAATTGAGAAATAAATTACATATATTGATTTTTTCTTCTATATACTATATTCTAACATGCTTGTACAATAAAATTAAAATAAATATATATACAGTTTGTATAATTTACCACTGATTAATATTATTTTACGTCAACTATACAAACTATATTTTTTGTGTATATTAAATATTCTTTATCTCTCCAAATTTTGTAGATTTATAGTAGGTAGGATTTATCATAGAGATTATACGAATTGGCACCAAAATTATTTATCTGTGTAGGATCGAGTGGTCGAAGTCTCGTGAACGCACCCACACCATTTATGAATTGTGAATGGAAAGTGAGACCGAGAGTCGTGATAAAAATATTAAAATACATTTTGAATTGAGATGTGATCCAAAAGTGTGGGAATAAAAAAATTATAAAAATGTTTAGAAAAAAAATGTGGAGCTACGTGTTCGTACTAACTCTGCTCGATTTATCGCTAAATTCTAAGTTGACGGCCCAGGGAGAGAGCCATGGTAAAATCGATTTTAGTTTTAACATTGCATCTAATGCTGTTTAATTGTTACTATTTCTAATTTATGGATGTTATTAGGGTGCTTCATTTGATATGATAGATTAAGAATATTCGATACGCCGCTTCGTTACTCGTAAAGGGTGGAACTGCGATATTTCTCATCGGCACCGACTTTACGTCGTTTTTTCTTTTCTATTTAAATGATGAATATTTTTGTAAAAGTAAATTATAATAAATCTGCGTTGGCGGCTAAGGTAGCCCGTCAAACACGCGGTGCGTGCAGCCGGCGTGCATCCGTCAGACCGCAGCCGCCGGTCGTTACGATTGGATCACGTCCTATAATCCTGTTATGTCATCCCCGGGGTCTTTCAAAGCTTCCGATCAACGTATCGTCTTCCAAATTATCTTCCTTACATTCCCAGAGACAACAGTTGAAAAATCAATAAAATTAACAGTATGTGGGTTATAAACAAAATGATTTGGAAATTTGAAGGACCCACACAATATTTAATAGCAGTGTTTCTTAAAAATATTGCCCACAAAAGTTATAGGCAATATTGCTATATATGTAAATTAAAAATGTGTTATTTTTATTTACAGATAGCATAATTCATGATTCTTTGGTAGAGGGCATTACATTTAAGGTAATGTATGAAATTTATTAAGATTGATGAATGTTGTGTTTTAAAATAATTATATGAGAACATAAAACTTATACTTTTGACAGTGATAGTGTAGTTGTAGGTCAAAGTATATAAAAATCATAATTTTTTTCCCATATTCAGCTTACATTGTGGATAGCACCAAAATAATTTTATCAATACTTTTGTAGATATCAGATCAGTAAGTATTACAATATTTTGTTTGATGTAAAAATGACTTTATTACACAGTTCAAATATAATAAGTTTTGTACTACCTCTACCTAAAGTTGTAATGCGCAAACAGCTGAAAATTCTTCTTTATATTTATCTAATTTATAGAAACACTATGGGTCATCTATACATACAGCCACATCGTGGAATTCTCTCACAGCATTAGTTTTCTTAATTATTATAATTATAACAAGCAAAATATCAAGAATTGACTGAAAGGCATAAAACTTGAAAACTGCTTTCCATCAGGAGGCAGTGCTTGCTTCTAATAGCTGAATCAGCAAAATTAGAGATCTAGGAGTTATTTTGGATGACAAATTGAATTTTAAATAATTTATAGAATTAGGCGTTACTTTGCGGAGATCCATAATACAAAAGTAATAATAAAATTATTTTGCTATAATCCGTGAAGAAATTCCACGTTTGTAAATTGAATTTTATTGATCACATTGACACGGCGGTCAAAGAAAGTTTGAAAATATTAGGTTTCATTAAAAGAGTGGGAAGGAGGTTTAAGAAGACACAGACATTAAAACTTCTTTATTTTGCTCTGGTTCGTAGTCATCTTGAATATTGTAGTAGAGTCTGGAATCCTTACTATCAAATCCATGTTAATCGTCTGGAGCGAATTCAAAGGTCTTTTACCAGATATCTCATGCATTTGCAGAACAACACTGTTGGAACTATTAACAAAAGATCTAGTTATGAATCCAGGTTGAAATATTTTAAAATTACTTCACTTCAGAAAAGATGTTCATATCTTGACTTAAAATTGCTTTACAATATCGTGCATCGGATTATATCTGAACCAAACATTTTAGAGTTATTAAACTTTCCTTTCCACGGGTTAGCAGCAGAGATACTAAAAAAACAACTTTTCACACTGCTTGCAGCAGGACTAATGTCGGTAAATATTCCCCTATAAATAGACTCCAAAGAACCTATAGTGATTTTTCACATATATATAAAATTGAAATTTTCAAGGATTCATGTTTACGATGGAAACATCAGATACTGCAACCAAATTTAGATAAGAGTAGTAGTATTTTTTCATAATTTTTTTTCATATTCACCCTTTTTTCTCATTTATTTTTATTGTTAACATTATATTTAATTTAGATTTATTTAGAATTTTTTTTTTTATTTTGATTTCAAATATGTGTTTAGTTTTTGTTATTAAGTTTATGAATGTTGTTTCACTCCTTTTATTCATAAGTAGGCTAGCTTTTAAATTTTTATTGGCCTGTATTTTGTGTATGCTTGGCCTATTAACTGTTGGCGCGTCAATAAATTAATAAATTAAATTAAATTAATAGAATGCCATAGTGTGCGAGCCTTTTCATAAAAAAGAATATTAAGCTTTATATTTGTTACTTCAATATTTTATTGATACAACTTAATACAATTATGCTAATATTATAAATCTTAAAGTATGTCTGTCAGTCCATCTGTTTGTTTTTGTGTTTGGCTGTCCACTTTTCCATCTCATCTGTTGGAACAACATTGATAAAATTTGGCCCAATTGAGGTTTATATATTTATAGCTGGTTGACATAAATCTAAAAAAAAGTAATCTTTTCTTTTGAGAACAAAAAAACACATCACTACATATTATAAAACAAAGTCACATTCTTTGTTTGTCCATATATCCCTTTGTATGCTTAAATCTTTAAAACTACCTAACAGATTTTGATGTGGTTTTTTTTATAGATAGAGTGATTCCAGCGGAAGGTTTATATGTATAATAACATTCAATACCGAGTAAAGAAATACGGTAATTTTTGAGTTAACTAATGTGACGTCGTAAATAATTACATTTTTTTCCGCTTACATTGCAAACGCAGGCTACGAGATTTATCAAAATGATGTGCTAAGTATTTGTTCACCTTGAAAAGGTCAACAGAAATGTCCGCGATGGTATATGTCTATCTCTTATGGTTGACCCAAAATAGAATTTTTTGTCATTTACTTTTTACGAAAAATAATGCCTTATGTTCAAAGCAATTTTTATACAATACAGCATTAATCCTTATCCAATTAAGTACCTTAAATACATTTTTGATTTAATATAGATCAATATGGTCGTTTACAGCATGTAATTTAAGTGAAAATTTTCGGAGATATTACAGATTTAAAATGCCGTGTGGAGGCCGCGCTTCGTCCTGTAGCACTTCGAATTTAGCAGCTATATGTCGCTCTTTTAAGAGTTTGTTTAATGACAAGGAAGTTGTGAATGTTGTATATTAAGACATTCTGTAATTAATGGTCGAAAAAAAATTCATAGGGAAAAATGTAAAAATAAATAAGTAAATATCTATGAATATGAATTTAGATATTCTAAAGATAGCAGGACATCTTTTTGGTATAGGGAGAGGGGAATTGTTTTTCTCCAAATTTAACGCTTGTGGGCCACGGGCAGTAATGAAAAAATCAAAACTACTGGATCGATTTTAATAATCTTTTTTTTCACTGGGTGACAGTGCTATATAATTCACCGCTAGTGATATATAATTGTGGGTATTTTCAAGTTTCAGTTATTGCACAAAAAATCATGAGTATTGATTGTGTGAAATATAATTATTATCTTGTAAAAAAATTGAGTCAGTCGAATCATATATTGTTCATATAATGAAATTTAATTATTCAGATATAGGTTTACGATACTTGTCAATTCAAATATCTTGTCTGTGGAACTGGAACATAAAGTTAACGCTGTGTCCCTAATCAATAAGTGTTATATGGTTTTATGGAGGTAGTGTTAAATAGTGGTTTTAAAAAGTTCACTATTGTGTCAGGAACATAGCGAGTTAGTTAGGAATAAGGGAGTTAGCCAATGTGTCCATTGAAAATAGACACAGCCCAGAAAGCACATAAGGTATGAGTGCCGTCGTCCTTGCCTACGGGCGGGCTGCGGCTCCGCTACTCCAGTATAATACCTGCGGGCAGGACTGGGGCGAGGAGGCGGCCGGCCGGCTGGAGGGCGTGGCGCTGCAGCCGGCCGCGCTGCACTTCGGGCGCGCCGCGCTGGCCGAGCCGCACGCGCGCACCGTGACGCTGACCAACACGGCCAACAGCACGCTGCACCTGGCCTCCGTGGCCGGCACCACGCCCGACTTCCACGCCTCCTTCTTTGACTCCAAGGTAACCGCGACCACCCGGATCGGCAAACGGGAAGTCCCCGAAGGCTGTCTGTCTGTATGCGATCGATTTTCTCGAAATTACTGTACAATTTTTCCTTAAACCTAATGCAATTCTTCCGGCAGATTTAGGTTAATAGTGCACTAAAATAGCAACCGCCGAATTTGGCTTGCTGGCTCTTCTCGGTAGGAACAGCTTACCGAACAGCAGTAGAGTTTGAATAAAAAATAATTAAAACACAAAAACTCACCGCTGACATCTATAGTCGCGCGCGTCGTAAACCAACACTAAAGCAATGAATTACAAAATTGTATATCTACAAAGATACCACAAAAAGGTCCGTGACATGTCTATATCTCTTATGGTTACAAAACTACTAATTTCCACGCGGGCGAAACCGCAAGCACTGCTAGTAATTCTAATAAAATCAACAAATAACTAAATTTTAAATTTAGTCAATTAATTTCTTATTTTGGAGTTTGAGATAATTTAATATTAAATTTCTTGGTCCCTTTCAAGGTCTCAAAAACATGTTACTATTATAATATGTATTATATACGTGCAAATGATATTTTAGCTGTCATTTGTAAAGTTCTAATAGGTCAGTGGGGAACGGGGGGACTAAAGAAGTGAGAATAGCCCGGATCGAGCCCCACCTGGCCAATTATTTTTTCATCTTTTTTCAAGTTTCATCTTTTTATATCTTTTAAAAAACCTCGGTCACCTAGATACTATTTATTTCATGATAAATTGCATTCTTTCGTTTTCTAAATTGCTCCTGCGTCTGCCGCCACGAGGGCCGTTGTGTGATAACCGATATCAGTCGCCGCGGTCAGTTGCGTCAGGCGGTCAGCCACTGATTTGTTATTGGAGCTGCGAACCGGTCCGTCACTGGGTCAGAGTCGTCGGCAAAGAAAGGGTTACAATTACCATAACCGGTAGCGCTGTCACCGCACGAGAGGCAGCACGTGTGTGTATATATTGAATGACAATGTTAACTGTCGGGGGTCAGTGGTTGAAATCTCGGCGATCCAATGAGTTTTTCCATTACAACTTATGTGTCTATTGATTTTTGCAATATATAACACGCTTTTCGGTAACGAAAAAAATTTGAAGATATTTGCATATCTCTTGAGCATTCTGGAGATACATCTAAGTTTACTATGAGTATGTGATTGGAGCAGCGCGAGTCCTCTAAGCCCGAACCTTTCTCTCTAAAAAAATGAGACGAGACAACCAAAGATTACAGTGTACATAATGAAATAGATGGGTAACTCGCGGTCGTTTTTTGTGATACGTAATAGCGCCATCTAGAGATCAATTTCTGTACTAAAAAGGTCAAAAGGGTCATATATAGCTATATATACTATATATATATATAATATTTTTGCAGTAGGGCCGGGTATAAATACAAAAGAAATGAAAAAACAAAATTATTGAAAAGTTATCTATTTTGTATAAATAATACAGTCGTTGTAACAATAAATTACTTTTGATTTGAATATAACGAAAATTACAATTACTTTAGTATTGCAGGCTTATAAATATATATGTGAAAAGCTTAACCTTTATACAACAACAACAACCTTTATACAACAACAAGCCTTTATAAATATAAATAAATATATGGGACACTTACACACACCCAATGTAAGTAAACTTAATTTTAATACTTGTGTGGGGTGACATGGGTGACAGAAAACTGGTGAATATATGCTTATATAATTTTAAATACAAATATACACCCAGGCTCAAATACTGACAACTTCATTTATAGAAAATGTTTGCTCTCGGCGGGAATCGAACCTACTTTAAACATTGACAAAAGAACGTCATACGTAAATTTTTTGATACTATATCGTTTATTACACCTAGAAGCAATGATGCATATAGAAAAGTCTTGGCTTTACTACTTGCCTTGTGTATTAAATAACTCACCAAAATAACATTAACAAATCGAACAAATTAAAATGAAATGGAAATTTTTTAAGGAAATAAAAACGGATATAAGTAAACATGTTTGCGCCAAAACACGTCGGTTTCTGAACACGTAATCTGCTTCCAAATTATTATATTTAGCGGACCTCCAATCCTCCGTACCCAAGTTTGGAATAAATCCATGTTCTTAGAGGATCTGCAACAATTATTTTAAGCAGATATAAATTAATACTATTCGATAATCTAAGTATAAACGTCATTGCCATAGACGCGGCAGGAGTTTTGATTAATTTAATAATAAGCACTCACCTTCACCAAAGAATGTTGGACAAAAACATTTTGCGACATTTTTTTCCACGCAACATACAAAAACTAATAATATTCAAATCAAAGTCCATATATTACATATATTCATTGTAATTTTTTAAATTTAACAGATATCTGTCAAGCACTCATTATAGTGTATTATCTATGGTCAAAGACAAGTTTAGCTATAGTTTTTTTATATAGAAAAATTATTCTATTTAAATTATATAAGATATTACTTATTCTTGTTAAATTATTTAATTAAAACAACATAACACTAAAAAAATAATTACAAATATAAAATTTATAAATTTTTATTTTTTTAAATTGTTAACACTACACTCTTTAATTAAAAATATGTAAACACTGTTGCATAGTTTCAAAAACTGAACTCTTGATGTCGCTGAAAACCGAATCAGGACCTTTAGTTCTAAGATAACATACCATGGAGACAACTATGGCTAGCTGTAGGATAGGATAGTAACATGCCTTTACTTTTTTTATGTAACTTTCTTTGACATGTAAAATGTCATCTCCCTGGAGGTTTTGTTATAACAAAAATCATTTTATGCACTATACTATAATGTTGTATACTATTTAAATATTAGGTCCTTACATATGAAATAGGCGTTTTCAATGGGAGGAACATAAAGTCGATTTTTTTTTATGAAATATATTTAATTAATCAAAGTATGTACCATTGCTATGTATGCACTTTTGCCATCTCATTGATCCCCATACTAAAAAAAACCATTCGGGCGGGAATCAATAAAATCTTTGAAGGCGGTTTGGACTGCCCCATCGGAGTTGAATTTTTTTCCTTACAAGTAGTTATCCAAATTGCGAAAAAAATGGTGATCTGTTGGAGCAAGGTCCGGAGAGTACGGTGGATGTTACTACTAAGACATTCTAATTGAAGCTCCTCTGATTTGGTAGCCGTCTGTTGTGCAGTGTGTGGTCTAGCGTTGTCCTGAAGCAGCAGCCTCGGTAGTTTAGCAGCTAGCTTTTCCATCATGGTTTGCAGTTGCTGACAATAGATATCTGCCGTAATCGTCTGGCCAGATTTAAGAAAGCTGTAGTGAACGACACCGGCACTAGTCCACCAAACACTTACAAGCAACTTTTTTTAGTCAATTTTCGCTTAGGGCAGGATTTGGCTGGTTCGCCAGGGTTCAGCCATTGCGATGAGCGCTTCCGATTATCGTAGAGGATCTACTTTTCATCACAGGTAATGATTCGATTAAAAATTCCTTCATTATTGTGCCGGTTGAGTAACGTAACGCAGCAGTCGACGCGCATTTGTCGGTTTGCTTCACTCAATTCAAGAGGTACCCACCTTTCAAGCCTTTTCACCTTCCCAATTTGCTTAAAGTGGATTAGAATAGTTTTATCACTAACACCGGAGCCTGCAGCTAACTCGGACGTGGTTTGCGCTGGATCCGCTTCCACAATAGCCTTCAATTCTTCATTATCAACTTTGGTCTCCGGCCGTCCACGAGGCTCGTTCTGCAGGTCGAAATTTCCAGAACGAAAACGTTGGAGCCAAAAACGCACTGTGTTTTCTTTTGCGACACCGTCACCATACACATCATTAATCCTTCGAGCCGTTGCCACGGTGGAACTCATACTCGTAAATAACGCGATATTTCATGTTTTCCATTTTGTAAACAGAGTGACACAAAGCAAAAAACAAAAGAAGAAAAACCAAATGAATTAGGGGGTTTGAAACACAAATGCATGAGTAAATAGCTGTATGAATTTTAATTTCTTAACCATAAAGGTAATATTTGAGATCAAAGTGGCCAGTACAACAAAACGCCAATTTCATATGTAAGGATTTCATATGTTGTGTGATATTATTATTACTGTTTAATTGTTTTTATAACATTGAAAGCAGTTTCATGACCGACCGCTGGACTAATGACGAATGCGGTTTGTATCAAATGATACTTTAGTTGTAACCTTACAATATAAAATAGAGATTTTTTTACATTATAAGAATCCTAGCGCTCTGTCATGAGATCGTGCCGTGTATCGCGTACATTAGCCTATGGCCGGCACGAGACGACCTGCTCCGCCGCAAGCTCCGGCCGCCGCTACCGCTGCCGAGGTACCGAAGGCCCGAGCTGCGCGGGCGCGGGAAAAGTTCGCATTTTGACTTGGTGTGGCGGGAGTCAAGCTCGAACTTTTCCTGCGTCGCCGCACGCTCGCTATGCCGCGCCGCACTGCTCGCCGACACTACGGGAACATTTTACTATTTTTTACAAACATTTTGAAAAATGACAGTAATATTGTTAAGAGGAGATTAATTGTTGCAATCGATTTTTTTTAATGTGTTTCGTTTACAGAAAATATTATTGTTTTTTTTACCTATTAACGTTTAACTATTTGCTTATATTTTTATGTAATGTTTTTATTTAAATTGTCTAATAATTTTTTGGTACATACGTGACACCTTCATAAGTTGTACATATTAATTTATTTTTTGTGTCTATTTTTATTATACGTAAGTTTTATATGTAGCAACTACTGGATGTCCTAATATAAATAATTTTTTTGTTGTTAAATATAAGGTTTAAAATTGTAAATGTCAAAAATAAAAACTTACTTCCAATTACGTCTATTTTTGGTAGTTTAGAAAAAATGGCTATACTCACGTGTTAAAGCGCGTACAGACATCGCCACGCGCGCCTCGCGATATCTGTACGCGGCTTCATTGTATCGGGTGAGCCCGAGGTTATTCATAAGCTCTTTATACGGCGGTATAGCCGATTTCTATAGTTATGTAATTGTTAATCGTATCGGTAACCGCAAGTTGACGAGCGAGGACTTTTTATAACTAGCCCGTAGTTATAAAAAGTCCTCGCTGTTATAAAAAGTCGCCCCTGTAGTTAGTAGTTGTATGTAATGTTTTTATTTCCGGTAAGACAAAAATCGTATAAAATCTATATCGCACTCTTAGTATTAAAGTGACCTAATTCAAAAAAGTTGATTCTACAAAAAGGAATACGCGTGACGTAACTCCTACAAGTTAAACGAATTCTTCAGTGTTGAAGAGACCGATAACTTGGAAGAGCAAGAAAGTACTAACTTTTTGTAACTGTTCGTAGTTTGATGTCATAGATGGCATTGAAGTAAAGATTATAATGTATTTAACTAATTTAAGCCTAATTTTGAATTAGGTTACTTAACACTAAGTGGGCTGTTTATAAAACATTTTTTTTCTTAAAAACACTTTGTTACTGCTTAAATTTTTCTGTATACATTTTTCATATTTAAGGTAATCTGGAAACTAGATTTAGCTGGCCTCCACGGTACAGGCTAGACCTAGTGTGGAGGGCACAATTACTGTTTTAATCATAGATTAGGTAAATATAAACATTGTAACTATGATTAAGATGTAAAATCCGTTTCAGTTAATAACATTTCTTATTTTCTTAACAATGATGATCAGAGAAATATTTTATACGTCATCTCTTGCATATCACGCAACGAGCGCCGCCCGCACTACCTCAGTCCCCGCCCTCGCACTCCGCAGGCGAAGTCTGAGTAACACGGTTAGCCTACGAGTATGATGATCATATTGTACCAAAGCTTGTGTATTTAAATAATGTTCGTGCTATGTCATACTTTCATTATATTGTAGTAAACTAGCATTAGGACTAGATAGGAGGAAATAAAATTCACACCAAATTAAAGTTTGTATTCAATTTGTATTACATATGTGTCCTTACTAATATGATAAATTTCTATCTGTCTTGTCCGTTATATATAGGCCACAAAAATCCTGAGAAAAGCCATTTACTATATAATTTAAATTAATATGTAATAATTTAATATGTAATTTAAAGGTTCTATATCACGCTGTTTGGCTCACGTCGAAAGAGTTATTTTAAAAAATGTGTACAATTTTTGTTTTACAATTTATAATATTACTGCTTATGTACTAATATAAATAAACTATGCTTCCGAAAAAACCATAAATCTCTCTCAGTCTTCGCAAAATGTTACAGCTGATTGTGATTGTCATATAGAAATGAAAACTTAATATTCTCTCAACACGAATACCGATTAACTGCAGATCTAGACCAGTTTTCTTGGTGTACGGTACGCAATGGAATCGAAGGTGTTCAAACGTGATGAATAACAAATGTATATTTTATTGACTACACGCTAATAACAGGTTAAATTAAGTGAGAGAACAAGTAAAGAGGTAATATCAATAAAAATTACCTTAGCTTACTATGGGTTTCTTCTTCTACGTTCACTTAACGTAAAGCGCAGTTAACTGTATATCGCCGTTGTCATTCACAGTTTAAAGAGTCGAACACGGCCAAGCGGGGCTTGTAGCGTCCGTGATCGTCACACCGACACGAGGACTTCTGAATCTTCAGGGTCATGTTTTTTTAAATAATTTATAGAATTAGGCGTTACTCTGCGGAGATCCAAAATGTATTATTACTTTTGTATCATGTTTTTTTATCAAATGAGAAGACCGGATGGAGTCTCATATTGATAGAGATAGCGAATAATGCTGCTGGAACTAAAAGAGGTTTTACGTTTTTTATGAATTTGTTAGAATTTTGTTCAGTGCAAATGATATATTACTCTGATGAACGAATTATATTGTCGCTAATTAACATTAATGCCGTGAAGGTAACCAAATTTAATGTTGACGTTTTTGAGTAGCGCTATCATTGTAATAGTAATTGCAATTTAATCTTTCGGATCGATCTGATTTTTGTGATGGAGATATTTGCAGGGCTGGAGAGTGACAGAAGCTGTTCCACGACTGCGGTCCGCGCGAACGATGTAGTGCATAAAAGCTATTTAACTACTAAATATATTAAAAAAATATATTAGCGATAGTTTGTATGTTTTATAGTATTAAAATTACTCTATTGATGATTACAATAAATTATATGGATTCGAATGATAGAAGTGACTGCAAGTGTCCGCCCGACGGTGTTGCAGACGCTGCCGCCGCACGGCAACACCACCTTCAGCGTGGTGTACCTGGGCCGCGCCGAGGGGCCCGTGGCCGCGCACCTCTACATACACACCTCGCTGGGCGTGCACAAGTACCCCGTACGTACCGGGCGGGGCCTCGGGGAGCTACGGGGCCTCGGGGCCGCGCCGCCCGCCGCACCCGCCTGACCGACCGCGTGCGCAGGTGTCGGCCGTGGGCGTGGCCAGCGCGTACGAGCTGTGGCCGCTGGTGGGGCTGCGCGTGCCGCACAACGCCAGCGTGGAGCCCGAGCTGACGCTGTACAACCCCGGCGACGAGCCGGTGCAGGTCAGCGAGGTGTACTCCACGGGCGCCTGGCTCGGGCTGCGGCTGCCGGACGGCGGGCCGCGGGCGCCGCGCGACGCCTGGGCCGTGCCGCCGCGCGCCACGCGCGCCCTCGTGCGCCTGCGGGTGGCGCCGCACGGCACGCAGCCGCTCACCGCCTACGTCAGGTGCGCCAGCCGCGCCCGCCGCGACCCCGCCACCGTGCGACCGTAGCTCGGACACGTCACGACCGAGCGACTTCGTCCCGGCAGGATAAAGGCGAACGTGCCCGGCGGCGGGCTGCTGGTGGCGGTGGAGGCGCGCGCGGCGCCGCCCGGCGAGCACGCGCGGCCCGTGCAGCTGCGGCTGCGCGCGCGCGGCGCCGGGGACTCCGCGCACACGGTGCGGGCCGGACCGGCGGCGTCGCGGTCGAGGCGCGTCGGCGGACCCGCGCCGACAGTACGCTCGCGCCGCAGGTGGAGCTGGAGCTGGCCAACAGCGGCGGCGTCGAGGTGCCGCTGGAGGGCAGCGTGCGCGGCGCCGGCTGCTGGCGCGCGGCCCCGCCGCCGCCCTGCGCCGCTCCCTCGCCCGCCGGTGACGCCGTCCGCGCCAACGGTACCGCACCGCCGTCGCCGCCGCGACTCGAACGGGCGACGATAGCGGAAGAGGCACGATCTAAAGGTCGTTTCCCGGCAGGCGGCGCGTCCCCGGGCGCGCACCTGGCGCTGCTCCGCACGCACCTCGCGCCGCACCAGGACTTCGTCCGGGCCGCTCGGCTCACGCTCGATTGTAAGTCCGACCGAGACGACCGTGGCGGCCGCGCCTCGAGCGCAGCGAATGTACCGTGTGCGACGTGCCGCAGTCGGCGAGCTGTGGGCGGGCGCGGCGGTCGCGGCGGCGGCGGGCGGTGCGGACGCGGCCGAGGCGTGGTGCGCGGGCTGCGTGCGCCTGGGCCGCGCGCGCGTGCCGTTCAGCGTGCGGCTGGTGCCGGGCGCGCTGCGCTTCTCGCCGCCGGAGCTGGAGTGAGTGGCCCCGCCCCCGCCCCGCGCGGCGGCCGTGGCGGGTACAGCACGCGCTGTCCGCAGCGTGGTGACGGCGGGCGAGGACGCGCTGCGCGAGCGCGAGCTGGGCGCGCTCAACGAGTTCTCGCAGCCGCTGCGCGTGCTGGCCGTGGAGGCGCCGCCCGGCCTCGCCGAGTACTTCCACGTGAGCGCCGGCCCTCCACTGTCCCTATCGCTCGGCTCGTTGAGATATATATATCTTTAGTCTTTGAACGAGTTAATTATACAAGATTAACTTGTTCTTAAATCTGAATTTTGAAAACAGCTCCTATGTTTTTCATGAAAAATTTGTGTATAGAAGGTTTCGGGGGCGCCAGGCGATAGCCGATTTAGTTAGTTTTCGTTTTTTCGCGAATCTTAGCAAAATAATTTTATTATTACTTTTGTAGTGAGGGTTTTTTTTAAAGTGTTGTTTTACTAGCGGCCTGCCCCTGCTTCGCAAGGGTATCTATCCAGTAGTTTTAATTTCATTACTGCCCGTGGCCCGCAAGCGTTAAATTTGGAGAAAAATAATTTCCCTCTCCTTAAACCGAGAAGGTTTCCTGCTATCTTTGTAATATTTAAATTCTTATACTTCATATTTACTTATTTATTTTTTTACATTTGTTCCTATGTATTTTATTTTTACGATTAATTACAGAAAATCTTTATATACAACATTTACAGCTTTCTTGTCATCAAACAAACTTGAAAGAGCGACATAAAGCCTCTGCTGTCGTCACTCGCAGTCATAGCTCAGTTGGGAACGGACGGACTGAAGGACTTAAAATACCCTGAATCAGATCCAGATATCACCACCCCTTTATCATCATTAGCTAGCTCTTTTAAATCTGTCATATTGCATCTTTTTTATATCTTCCTTAAAAAACTATCGAACAAAGCTCGTTCATTCAGGTACTATATATTATAGGTACGCTCAGAAGTCAAATCTTTTAATTGAATTGATCTCATGGAAAATGTTGTCCTCGCTAAATGTTTGTTAAATGCGAAGAGGTTTAACGGACTGTAGGGTATCGAACTTTACAAAATATAATAATTTAGAATATGTTTTAAAAATATATATTTTGTAAAACTAACGTCTTTCACGGTTCATATGTAACAATAACCGGGACCGCAGATGACCGACCGCAGCCCGCTGACGCTGGCGGCCGGCGGGCGCGCGGCGCTGGCGCACCTGCGGCTGCGCGCGCGCGTGCTGCCCGCCGACCTGGCGCTGGCCGCGGCGCTGACCGTGCACACGGAGCGCGCGCGGTACCGCGTGCCGCTGCGCCTCTACAGCGGCCGGCTGCTGTTCGAGTGGCAGTGGGCCAACGCCACGGACGCCGCGCTGGAGCTGGGCGCCGTGGGCGCGTCGGCCACCCTGCGCGTGCCCGTGCGCCTGCGCAACCCCGCGCCCGCGCGCCTGTGCCTGGCCGCGCTGGCCGCCAGCCTGCCGGGCGGGGCCGCGTCCTTCGCGCGCGCGCGGCCGCACCAGGTGACCGCGGCTACTATTGCCCGAACCGATTCGACATCGCGACTGTATCGATTAGTTTTTTCTTTGAAATTAAAAAAATAGTTGACCCCTCACCTATTAGTCGCACGAGCTGCCTTCAGTATGCAGCGAACGTGCGATAAAATTTTAGGATCGCTTTTATATTATAAATGTTTATCAAACGTACATCGTAACGTTCGAAACGAACACGCGACGTACGTCGCCACCCTCTGACGGCGCTGCCGGTGCGCGCGCAGGACTGCCTGGAGGGCGGCGAGCGGGCGCAGGCCTGGCTGACGGTGGTGGCGCCGGGCCGCGAGGGCGCGCTGCGCGGCGTTTTGCAGCTGAACAGCACGCTGGCCGGCACCAGCGTGGCGCTGTCGCTGCGCGTGCGCCAGGGCCGCGTGCGCGCGCTGCCGCTGCGCCTGCCGCCCGCCGCGCCGGTACGTGCGGCCAGTCCGGGCCGGGCCGGGGCGGGGCGGCGGGCGCGGGCTCACCCGACGCGTTCCGTGTGCGCAGTTCGCGGGCGCGGCCGCCGACCTGCAGGCCGAGAGCACCATGGCGGCGCGCATGCGGGTGACGCGCGTGGAGCCGCCGCCCGCCCGCCGCGACGACGCGCTGGCCGTCACGTGAGTGCGCCGCGACCGCGGTAGCTCGATCTGGAAACTCGTATGCGCGTAGAGCGTGCCGGGGCTCCGTGCCGGCCGCTGCGACCGTCGCTCCGTCCGCAGGTGGGACGGCGCGGGCTACGGCTGGCTGGGCCCGGGGACGGCGCGGGCGGCGCGCGTGCACCTGCGGCCCGAGCGGCGCTGCCTGCCGCGCTGCTACACCGGCCTGCCGCTGACCTCCGCCGGTGCGTGCCCGCCCCGCCCCGCCGCCCGTACCCCTCGATTCGTTGGAATTCCTCGGGATCCTACCCTATCATAGGGCAATGTATCCGCGTTTGCATTCCTGCCGTTTCGTGATTAGCCAAACGACCGAAATTTTTATTTCAAGCTAAGGAAGATGTAGCTCCTTAGCCTGAAATAAAAATTTCGGTCGTTTGGCTAATTCCGGCTCGCTCCGCAGAGGGCGCGGCGTGGCTGAAGCGCGGGGAGGTCTACGACGCCATGGCGCTGCGCGAGGACCTCGAGCTGCTGCAGGCGCGGCTCGCGCTCTTCGACCGGCAGCGTAGCGCGGTCGACTCCAACTTCACGCTGCTCGTGCACACCACCGAGGCGAGCCGGCGCGAGACGAGCGGGAGCGGGCGCGGCCGCCGGCCCGCCGCGACTGACGGCGCGCTCGTCCGCAGGCGCTGCACGTGGCGGCGGCCGGCACCATGTCGCTGTGGTGGCCGCGGCTGGCGAGCGCGGGGGCGGGCCGCGCCGCGCTGGTCGGCGTGCGGCGCTCCGCCACGCTGCGGCTGGCGGTGCGCAGCCCGGCGGACGCGCCGCTGCTGCTGCAGGCGCTGCTGCCGGCGGAGGGCGCGCCGCCCGAGCTGCCCGCGCGGTCAGTGCCCGCCGGCCGCGTCCCCCGCGCCCGCGCCCGCGCTCACGGCCCGTTCCCCGCGCAGCGCTGGCGGTGACGCCGCCCACTGCCCG
Source organism: Morpho achilles (assembly GCA_947086495.1). NCBI lineage: Eukaryota > Metazoa > Arthropoda > Insecta > Lepidoptera > Nymphalidae > Morpho > Morpho achilles. The sequence continues at coordinate 185,232 of CAMTZB010000018.1, read as the reverse complement.
GCGGCGCGCTGCTCGTGGGCGCGCGCGGCGTTCCGGCTGGAGGGCTGGCGGGTGACGCGCGGCGCGGCCCGCCCGTGGAACGCCAGCCGCGCCGGCGCCGCGCCGGAGGCGGAGGCGGGCTCCGCGCTGCCGCCGCTGCTGCTGGAGCCGCACAGCGAGCTGGAGCTGAGCGTGCTGTTCTCGCCGCAGGACGCCGGCTCGTTCGCCACCTACCTGTACCTGAGGTACGCCGCTGCAGGCGACCGGATACCCAATATCACTACATAGTATAAAACAAAGTCACATTCTTCGTTTGTCCATATGTGGACGCGTAATTTAGAAATAACACCAATATGTAAGTTAAACTGTTTTATCGTTTAATTATTTAAATATCTTTCCTCGTTTAAATTCACCAATAACGAACGCAACTCAGGTACGAACAGAATATGTACACGCTGCAGCATAATAACAATCAAGAAACAATACTTAACTTAATTTTTTCAACAAATTAACGAGGAGCTGTCTATTATCAATTGGAACGATCTATTGTCGAACCTCTGTACTGAACGTGCAGTTAAGATGTTCTATGACACTTTGTATAAATTACGTGATAAATACATTCCTTATTGTTCTAATAAAAAGAAATCTTCATATCCGACATGGTACTCCGGTGAATTAATTAAGATTATCAAAGAGAAATTCAAATTTCACTCCAAATTTAAAGTCTATGGCAATCTTTCTGATAAGCATGAATTTGAACGCTTGCGCGATAAAGCCATTGACGTGGAAAAGCAATGCTATGAAATTTATTTAAGCAGAATCGAAACTTCCATAACCGCCAACCCGAAAATATTTTGGTCTTTTATGCACAAAAAGTCACAGAACAATGCTATCCCCGCATCGATGTCTTACTCTAATAGCAGAAGTAAAACAGGTGAAGGCATCTGTAATCTGTTCTCGAATTACTTCTACTCCAACTTTCTTGATAGGGACCCGACTACACCACACTCCTCAAGTAGTTGTTATACTGCTAATAGACCGCCAATTACTTTATGCGATATTGCGAACATTGAAGTATGCGAGGACTTATACAATCTACTTAAATCACTTGATTTAAATAAGTCTGCGGGACCGGATTCTCTGCCCCCCATATTTTTGGTGAACTGTGCGAAATATTTAACTTACCCTATAACTTTGTTATTTAAGAAATCACTTCAAGAGGGTGTTGTGCCTAATATTTGGAAGTCCGCTTTTGTGACTCCCATTCATAAAAAAGGTGCGAAAGATGTAGTTGAGAACTATCGCCCAATCTCAAAACTATGCATATTGGCTAAATTACTAGAACGTATCGTCTACAACCAATTATACTCTAGTCTTAAATCGAGCATAAGTACGTCTCAGCATGGTTTTACCAAGGGCAGATCCACGGTGTCCAATCTTATAGTTTTTACTGATTTTGTTTCTGAGAGAATGGACTCTGGTGACCAAATCGACACTATCTATACTGACTTTAGTAAGGCCTTTGATCGAATCGACCATGATCTTCTGTTGGCTAAATTGGCTTTAGCTGGCATACGAGGAGATCTGTTTCGGTGGTTCTCCTCGTATGTGAGCAAAAGGACGCAAGCTGTAGTAGTGAATGGCTTTACCTCATCCTGGCTGGAAGTTCCGTCGGGGGTTCCTCAAGGTTCCTTACTAGGACCCTTATTTATTATTTTTATTATTTTATTATATTTATTATTTTTATTCGTGACATCGACTTTTGTTTTAAATATTCTAAATTTCTACTTTTCGCGGATGACCTTAAAATTTATCGAGTAGTTAACAATTCCTCCGATCAAAGGCTACTTCAAGATGACTTACATAGGTTGGCCCAATATTGTACCTTAAATAGATTAGACCTCAACATTTGTAAATGCTACGCAATATCTTTCACGCGAAAATATAACGATTTTAAATCGCTGTATTTTATAAATAATATTCAACTTCACCGGGTAACGGAAATCCGTGACCTTGGTGTAATAATCGATACAAAACTAACTTTTGATAAACATTTCGATGCAATTGCAAACAAGGCCTCTAAATTGTTAGGTTTTTTAATTCGCTCATCGAAACATTTTGCAAGTCGTAAAACGGCTAAAAGTAATTTACTGTGCTTTTGTCAGAAGCAATCTCGAGTATGCATCTCAAATTTGGAATCCTAAATATGATACATACTTACGACGCATTGAAAATATTCAAAATAAATTTGTTTGTTTGTTTTTATTTAATAATAATAAAAGGATTTATTCAACCAGCAAATATCCACAACTTATAAATAATAATTGTACAAAAAAGAATAGTAAATATAAAACTGATAAGCATAAACAAAAAAAAATTAAAATTAAACAAAAAAAAAATTTAAACAACTTGAATTTTAACTTATGTGGTAATCTAGTCGTGGAGGGTCGCTGTATTTATTCCGAGAAGTCCAATTTTCACGTTTAGCCGGGTTATAGTTCGGAATACGGGTACGTTTTGTATAGTAGGTAGTGTAAGAATTTTTTTTTGCGTCGATTCGATTCAATGAAGAAGCGGAACTACATACCGATCGCTACGGCGGTACGGCGTATTCCCGTCCGTTTCGTCAACGGCACCGTTCCGTCGCGAATGTCCAGAAACAACCTGACGATCCTGGAGGGCGTGCGGCTGTCCGGCGAGGGCGAGCACCCGAGCTTCGAGCTGGCGGGCCGGCCGCCGGGCGCCGCCGCGCCGCTGCTGCTGGAGGTGGCGGAGTGCGCGTGGGGCGCGCCGGCCGCCGCGCTGCGCGTGCTGGCGCGGAACGCGGGCCGCGTGCGCGTGTCGCTGGCGGGCTGGGCGGTGGCGGGCGCGGCGGGGTGCGCGGCGCGCGGCTTCCGCGTGCGGCCGTGCGCGCCGCTCGTGCTGGAGCCCAACCAGAGCGCGCCGCTGCACCTCACGTTCGCCGCCGACTACACGCTGGCGCGCGCCACGGCCGCGCTGCAGCTGCACTACGACCTCGGTGAGCGCGATTGATGATCGAGAATCGCTATCGATATATTCTATTTATTTTATTTAATTTTGACAACATTTACAGCGATGTTACGATTATCTAATTCATAGTTTTCACGAATAGATTTTATCTAGAACTAGAAACCTCACTTAGAATAAAACTTAAAAATATTAAATTTATTTCTTATGTGATGAAAACGAGCCAGTACTTCGAACTCTACGTACGGATGCAACGGTGATACGACAGAGTTCTATTTTATGCTCGTTAGAAATATTGATGAATGCGACGGACGGTCGCAGCGAGAAGCTGGTCCGTGCGCGGTCAGTGTGTGAGATTGGGGTCTGCGAGGTGGCTTCGACTAAAACTTTAATGTGTAGCTTTTGAATAAGTTGGCAATGGTAGCAACGTATATTAAGTAACGAACGTCACTTATATTTCTTCGCGTAGGAGGTGCGACGCGCAGTGCGCGTGTGAATTATTATTACAGCGGCAAACGAGCTTGTATTTGAACTTTAGGAAGCTAACGAATATCTATTGAATGTTTTCGATGCTTGCGATGTTTCGTATTTTGGATTCCAAATTTGCGATCCATATTCGAGGCTGCGATATTTAATATCGCTGTAACTTTTCCTGTAAAAATAAAACTGTTCGATACTTGGACTGACCTCAGCGCTGTTGGCCTCATCTACTACTACTAAAACTAAAAGATGTAGCCTGGACACTACAATACCAAATTTACCTATTTCATAACTTTAACGTTTAAAAATAATTAATTGACAGTAATCCCTACTACTATACTCAATATGCAACAGACCGACAACCTATAACAACACAGGACTATTTCGAACTATTCATTAAACCTCATAATGTGGATATTGACAACCGACTATATACTCTCTTAAAAGAACTTTAATAGCGTTATTCAAACGACTACTAGCGCCATCTAGTTTAATTAACAATCAACTTGAACAAAAACAAAAATAAAATAAATCAATATTTCTGCGTGAAGGATATTGTAAAGCATTCAGAAATACTTATGTTTAATCTATTTAAAGTAAAATATCGAACCGGTCTATCAGAGTCTTCTCGAAGAAGCCAATGCCTATTGACATTACCCACGAACTCGTTACTTTGCGGAAAATTACCGCGTCGTATGTCACGTCAAGTCCATCGATCTGTCGCTCGTCGCCGGCGCGAGTCCGGAGATATTGCTTATTTTAAAAATTTACGCCAAGATCGCGGGTTCGTAGGTCCGGCGGAGTACGTGCTTCTGGCGACGGTGCCGGCCAAAGTGGTGGCCAAGTGTGCGGCCGCCGCGCCGCGCCCGCCCTGGGAGGCCGCGCTGCGCTCCGGCGGCGCCGTGCTCGCCGTGCTGGCGCTCGCGCTCGTGCTGGCCGCCGCGCCGCTCGACGCCGAGCGGCTGCTGCGCCGGGCCCGCGCCGCGCGCGCCCACCCCGCGCCCAAGGCGCCGCTCGACCTGCGCGCGCTGGCCGCGCCCGCCGCGCCGCCCGCGCCCGCTCGCGCCGCCGCGCGCCGCCGCCGCCCGCCGCGCCGCGCCGCCCCGCCGCCCGACCCGGCCGCCGAGCGGCGCGCCTTCGAGCGCTGGCGGGCCGAGGTGCTGCGGCGGGACGCGGACTCGTCGCGGTCCAGCGACGACGAGCCGCCCGAGGACGGGCCCGAGCCGCCCGAGGGCGAGGCCGAGCCGTCGCGCCCCGAGCCCGCCGACGAGCCGCCGCCGCCGCCCGCCGGGGACGACGTCGCGTCCTCCGACTCGGACTCGTCGACCCCCGCCGACGAGCGCGACGACGCGGAGGACGCGGACGAGCCGTACGGCGGCGACGTGGAGCCCGACGGGCGGGACGACTCGCCGGCCGACGGCTCGGACGCGGCACCGGCCGCGGAGCCCGCGCGCTCCCCGCCCGGCACCCCGCCCGACACCCCGCCCGGCACCCCGCCGCCCGACGCGGCCGCGCGCGCCTGCCGAGCGCGCCGCGAGCCCGCCGAGGGGACGCGGCGCGCGGAGCGGGCGCGCGGCGAGGCCGAGCGGCGCGGCGCGCACGCCCGCCACCACGTGCGCAAGGAGCGAGCGGCGAAGCGGCGCGGGGAGCGCGCGCCCGCCACGCCGCCGCCGCCGTCGCCGGCGCCCGCCGCGCCCTCGGCCGAGGCGAGCGAGGCCCGCGGCGGCGTGCGCTGGGGCGCGTCCTGGAGCTCGGTGGTGGCGGCGCGCGGCTCGGCGGGCCCGCCGCTGGCGCCCATCGGGTCGGACGTGCGTCGCCGCGAGCCCGAGCGCGCGCCCGACAACTCGCTGTTCTACTTCAACGGCACGACGGCGGACGCCGCCCGCTCGGAGGACTTCCCGTGGCGGTCCGCGGTGCCGCCGCTGCCGACCGTGCCGACCGTGCCGTCGGTGCCGCTGCTGCCGACCGAGCGGCAGTCCTTCGTGTCGCCCGCCAGGGACTATCTCGGTCGGTATCGTTTTTCGAATGTACTACGTTTCCGCCCGCATCCTAGTATGTAGTATACATAACGTATACTACACTAACTCAGAAGTTATTTACTTCGTTTACGAGTAACGATGCCAGTATAATATATTTATTTATTTATTTTATTAAACAGTTTGCCAACAGACATTACACTAACAATAAAACATCATATTATACATAATTTTTTTTTCCTTTTGCAAGTTCTGTTCTTATTTTGTGTAAAATTACCAAGGCTCGATCAACTAGGTACTTATTTTATTTTATTTTGACAGGAAAACTTACAGCGATAATAAATACATACAAACAATAGGAAATACTATAAGCTAATAACATTATATATAAACTAATAAGAAATATTATATAAGGCAACAGTAGTTTTTATGCTGATGCAAATTAGTTTTAAATTTATGAAGACTCACTGCGAATATCAGATTTTGTTCTCGTGAAAAACATATTATGCTCGCGACAAATCCTATTAGAACTCTGTGAGCGCCGAGATTACATTATTATTTTCTAACAAGCTAGGGCAATTTAATTCGTTGATAATAATTTTGAAAAGAAATAAGTAAGAAGTATAAGTTTTAATATTATACTGGCACCGTTACTTCAGAGCTGCGTGGGGCTCCCCTACTCTCCGATAACTCTACCTGCGGCCCGACATTCTTTGATAGACTACTAACTAGTGTAGGAGAATGTAACGTTTCCTAAACGTCAGTCCCGCTCACTACACCAGTATCGATAGTTCGGGAGGTGCGCCGATACACCGATGCTATCGAACGGAATGTACGCGCAGACGAACCGCGGGCGCTGGGCGGCGCGCCGGTGTGGGACGCGTGGGGCGCCGCGGCGCCGTGGGGCGCGCTGCGGCCGCCGCCGGGCTTCCCGAGCGCCGCGCCGCGCGAGCCGCCGCCCGCGCTGACCTACGACCCGTTCCGCTCGCTGGCCTCCATCTGGGCGCCCGCGCCGCACGACTGGCGCGCGCCGCCCGACCGCGACGAGCGCGACGACCGCGACGAGCGCAACGAGCGCGACTAGCGCCACTAGCGCCACTAGACGGACCGCGCTGTGTCCGTGACGCGGTGCGGTCCGCCCGTGCCGGCGCTAGTGCCGCCCCCGCCCCCGCCGCCCGCGCGCCCCACACCGCGCCCCGCGAGGACCTGCGTCAACTACACGCTTGGAGCAGTGTTCGTGCGATGGTTGTTAAAATCCTGTTGTACCAGATCTGAAGAAACGAAATAACGAACGACTGCCGTGTGTTTTCTTCTCTCCTCATCCTATTATCGATCCTCTGCATCTTAGAAACTGGAACTGATTAAAAAATTTGATTTTAAAATTTAAACTTCCCGTTTATTAGTCAATAAATTTAAAACGACGCAAACAAAATCAATTTTAGTAGTTTATAGTTATTAGTAAAAAAGAATTATTGGCATCGCTTTACGGTAGCGATGCCAATAATTCTTCGAGTCGATGCCTTTTATTACGGGGTAGATCGGTGATCCGAAAACAGTCTAATTAAATATAGGATATATTGAATATGATGACCTCATCATGATGGCACCGTATATCAATCATATCCGTTCAACGTAAATTGTTAATACGAAGCCCTTAGCGATTTTACTTAGCTCATATCATTTTCATTCAGACAGAACTTTTTGCAAATTTTTAGCGCAAAGCCTGAAGCCGCCGCTCCGGGGCTCTTAAGGACAGCATTGTTGCCATAGTACATATTTCATTGGAGATGTATTTTGTTTTCATAATAAATTTATTATTAAATTAGCAAATTATCATCAGACCCACACTTCACTTTCACTTTACGTTTAATGTAAAGTATAATAAACAAAACCAAATCAAATCGTTTGGACGACATTGTATGGGATTACATCTTGACTGGACCGTTGGCGCAGTGGGTAGTGACCCTGCCTTCGGCTTCGCGGGTTGCGGGTTCGATTGCCGCCGAGGGCTAACATTTTCTATACGTGAATTTGTTGGTCTTTGAGCCTGGGTGTTTATTTGTATTTAAGTATGTACTTAAAATTCATGGACAACCGTGTGTGTAAGTGTACCAAATATTTATCTCTTAAAAAGACTAATTTCTATAAATCTATCATAGAGTATTAGACTCTTATAAGTAACGGAAAAATGGTTGTGAGTGAGATCCAACGTTAATGTAGGAAATGCGGCGGTACAGCTCCACTGGCCCACCGGGTCATGGCTGGGGGTCGTAAAATAAAACAAGTAGTGATATTAGTTGGCTATATTCAGCTATGTAAAAAATATTGTAATTTTGAACAACGAGGCCACTGTTCTGTTCTTTCTAGTACATGTAATGTTGGTCAACTGCATGCACTTCAAATATTTGATCCAACACTACAGTCAGCACATGTTTAATCATGATTGACATTTTATTGATTACAAAATCAAATATTTAATTTAAATAAGCTATATGTAATTGACTTAAAGAACTCCTTAAAAAGAATGTAAGTTTACTATTTATTACAATTTTGCTGCAAGTTTATAATGTGGCTGCAAATGTGGTTATGGACACGTTACCGAGACTTCTTTTTTTACAGTGAACATTAATTGGTTCAATTCAATTCAATTTTCCATTAATGGCTTTTAGTAGTGCCTTGATGGTACAAATTACTTTGCCAATGTCACGTAAGGTGAAGTACACACAAAGGAATTAATTGGTTAATGAGATTATGTTCTAAAAACTTCATTTGGTAGAAATCATGTGATAGTTGGAAAAAAAAAAAAAATTGTTTCAAAGTAAAAAAGTAAATTGGGATCCTATTTAAATAATGACCCGAAATAGTTTGATGCAACCATTCATCACTTTGCATCCTCCACCTCCTGCGTACCACTCGAGACTGAACTTCAATGATGCATGGCATGCACGGCTCGCAGATCAAAATTCAATATCTGTATTTAGTCGAGTAATCCTTGGGGGAGACAACGAGCCCTCTGCCCTTGCGTGCCCCGCGGTACACTGTCTCTATGATATCAATCATCTCTTGTTTATCTTCAAGAGGCCAGTTGATCTTGTTATTGTTGCCAGTGCCTAAGTCAATCATAATGTGTTTATTGCGGAAAAAAAACATCACAGTGCATGGATCATACAATTCATACCTGTAAAGCAATAAATATAGTGAGCACTGAGTTGAGCCATAACTAGTGTTAGTATTAAACACAAGGAAAGTTTAACATTTGCTCTAGTACAATTTTTTTTATACTGAGATAACAATTAATAATATGCAATTACAATATATAATATATTTAGCAAGGTTTGTCAAATAGTGCTGTAAAAAACTAATTTAAATTGAGATTTATTGTTGAATTTATTATGTACTATAAATTTAAAAATTCTCAAAAGCAAAAGAAAATGTTTGTATTCCATTGATATTGTAACATGACATGGTATATTTATAGCATAAGAGAAAGCTATTAAACATACAAAAGTAATATAAAAAAAAGGATCCTACATTTTGTTGAAATCAGGAACTTCTGTAATATCTACCAAATAGATGACTGCAAAATTCTTTACTTTCTCGGCGATACTGTACAGCACTTCATCCATCTTCATACAGGTCGGATCCCAGTCGTGGCCAAATCTAATAACCTGTCGAATTATTTGTAAATTATTTTAAACAGTCAATCGCAGGGCCGTCGCTTCATATTTCGATTAGTAGGTAATCGTTGCTGCTGTCCATGATCTCTTATTGTTGTGTATACATGTAAACATTAAACATTATGGTACAAAAAGACTTACTACAACCCTGTCTTCTTCGGATAGGATGGCTTGGTCTACTTGCCAGCCATTGTGCAAATGTCCTAACATATAACTCATTTTTATTTAGATAAAGCTTGTATAAGATCAAATATTATGTTTGTTTGAAATAAATTGTACGAAGTACATAAATAAATAATAATAACCTATTATCATTTATATTATATATTATTATCTTGTTTATGGCCTGTACAGCGCAAATTGAGCGCAAATCACTCTGCCAGTGTCACGTAAAATGGCAAACACACGAGTAATGGAATTTAGAATTTGCCTCGAAGAGAATGCACCAAATGAACTAACTACCTAAAATATTACAAAATATATATGATTATGGAATGAAATAAAATTAGCGATATAATCAAAATAGTTACAACTTTAACTTATTATCTACAATAAATTTACACAACTTTTTAACAAACGGTTTAGTAACTAACATCAACAGGCACTTTATGTTGGTAGGACGATGATATTATCATTTATAAAAATCTCCAACGAGAACCATAGATAGCATTTGTACAGAAGTTAGGGATGTTGAAAAATAAATCGATTTTTTAAATCGATTAATTTAACTATCTTTTTCTTTATAACTTTTTGTTGTTTTTTAAGATTAGCTATGCATTATTGGATGAAACCAATGTAGCCAAACTACACATTTTATTGGAATTTCACAAAGAGCACATCAATTATCATTTCTTGGTAGTTGTCCACTTTAATTAACTTTTATTGTAATTAATTATTAATATTAAAAAAGGAAACATTACAAATAGTCAGAAAAACGATTTCTTTTTAAAGGAGAAAAATCGATAAAATAAGATCTAGAAAACATCGACACGTCAGTGGAGCGTCACTACACCTGCCATAAGGCCCGTAGGTGCGACAGAGAGAGCAACAGCAGTATTTATTGCCCGCGGGCGGCGACTCTTCGATACTAGCTAACTCTTAATAAGTTAATACACGTACGGGCCGCTGCTGCCCTGTACGGTCTTCGATAGATTGATAGATTCAGTTGATATACTGCGACAACTATCAATGATTGTTTATTGATATATATCATCCTGTTCTTATCCCCCTCTAAGTGGGTCGGCAAAACATGTTTTTCTCTTCCATTCTGTCCTATCTTTCGTCAACTCTAGCACCACTCCTTTTATATGCATATCATACTTCACACAATCCAACTGTCTAAAAAGATTTGTATTAATCTATGTTGTTAATTATCTGTTCCACCAGTTCGGAATAAAGTTTCAAAGTGAGCGCACGTATTTCTTTTAACCTCCTAATCGTCCATTCAAAAAGCAACCTTATTACGTTAGACATATGGTCCTTCGAGCCGGATTATACTCGCCGGTCGATTGGCGTACGTGACTACTCGAGAGTTGAGTCACCGAGTGCTCTTTTTTATAGCGTGTCTTTATACCGCGTGGTGCAAGAAACTTTACAAAGTGAAAAATACTGATAAACCTGAGCAATTCATCGCTAATCGACATATACTATGGACGAATTATACAATTATCAAGAAGAACTATTAGAAAACTTAAAACGCTCTGAAAAGAATTTTAAGAAGTCTCCAAAAGAGAGAGTAAAGCGTTCATATATCGAAACCCGCATTGAGGTTTTAGAACAACTATTTTGCACCTTCAAGGAATGCCATAAAAATATAATTTTAAAGTCATCTGAAGAAGATAAAGAGGATATATATTATACAAACAATAAATACGACATATTCGAGGAATTGTATATTCAATATAAAAGTACTTTAAAAGATGCTATACAGCCGTTTTTACGTTTAAATACATCATCGAGTCAATCATCATCAATAGAAACATCGATAAATGAGGTAAAGTTACCCGTGATTCAATTGCCAACCTTCAGTGGTAATTACGAAGAGTGGCAGCCATTTTACGATTTATTTTGTTCACTTATACATGAAAATAAGCGATTGTCACCTGTACAAAAACTACATTATTTGAAAACAAATCTAAAAGGGGAACCCGAATTATTATTACGTAATTTTTCTACCACGGATGCGAATTATACAGAAGCCTGGGACCAGTTAGTGAAAAGATATAATAATGTTCGATTCAACTGCAACGCCATTATGAAAATATTGTTTACTCAAAAACAAATACATTCAGAGTCAGCAAGTCTTATAAAACAATTAGTTGACACAACATCAACATGCATGAAAGCATTAGAGAATATGGGTGTTCAGACAGGAAACTGGGATTTAGTAATTAATTATTTAGTTGTATCGAAATTGGACACAGAAACAATGAAGCAATGGGAACAAAATCTGAGTATAAGTGATAATAATAATGAGATACCTACCTGGTCACAATTAAGGGATTTTCTGGAAGCAAGGTTTAGATCTTTGGAGATGGTGGAAAATAATAAGATACGTTCAACACAACCTACTAAGCCTGTGGTGAGACCAAAGATGTTTCATACTAATGTAAACAAAGAAGATAAAACAAGTGTATTAAAGTGTGTGTTGTGCAGTGGCGGTCACTATATATATAATTGTAAGCGATTCAGTGATATGAAAACAAGTGAACGTCAGGACGTTGTTCAGTCAAATAAATTATGTTTTAACTGCCTGTCATCTACACATGCTGCATCTCGATGCAGAAGGTCAACATGTTGTAAGCGGTGTGGAAGGAGACATCACTCACTTTTGCATTTTTACAAAGAGGACAGAGAGGAGAGAGAGAGTTTAATAAACAAATCAAAAGAGAGTGACTCTGCTTCTATGAGTAAGGTGACTGATTTGGGTAAGCCTAATTTATCTAATTGTAGTTCACATATTATTAGCAATTGTTCTATTGAAAATAACTCGAGTAATGTGTTGTTAGCGACTGCAAATGTATATGTCAAAAGTAAAAATGGGTGCAAACATATAGTTAGAGTTTTGTTAGATCAGGGTTCGCAAGCTAGCTTTATAGATGAAGCTACTGTTCAGTTCTTAAATTTAAAACGTCAGTCAGTAAGTGGTTGGGTGTCAGGTGTTGGAGAGGGGCAGATGAGAATTAAACACATGGTTTCACTCTTAGTGGAATCACGCCACAATCCTAACACTTCAGTCTGTGTGAGTATGTATGTATTACCTTCATTAACTTCATTATTACCCACTACTAACTTTAGCGCCCCTAATTGGCCACAACTTGAGAAATTAGATTTAGCAGACCCAGAGTACACAACACCAGGAAGAATAGATATTCTTCTTGGAGCTGAAGTCTATGGAGATATATTATTGGAGGGCATCATAAAACACCCACAAGAAAACTTATTAGCACAAAACACCATTCTTGGTTGGGTTATTTCAGGAAAGATGTCACAGGAAACAACTTCAGCGAGGAGAAACATAACAAGTCTGCATATCAAAGTTAAGGAAGATGAATTATTGAAGCAATTCTGGGAGTTAGAAAATGAGCCAAATAGTATTGTGAAGAAACTGTCAAAGGACGATGAACGATGTGAGGCATTTTATAATTCTACAACTGTGAGGGATGAAAGTGGAAGATACATTGTAAAATTGCCATTTAAGAATGAAGATCCAGAGTGTCAATATGGGAAGTTGAGAGACATAGCTGCGAAGAGATTAGAAGTTTTAGAGAAGAGATTTATGAAGAATGAGAAAATGAGAGAAGAATATATCAATGTGATGGAAGAGTATATAAAACTAAATCATATGACAGAAATTGATCCTAGCTATATATATAATTCTAAAGCTGTTTACCTTCCTCACCATGCTGTGTTGAGAGAAGATAAGATAACATCTAAAGTTCGTGTTGTTTATGATGCATCATGTAAAGGAGTAAATAATATCTCACTGAATGATAATCTTCTTGTCGGTCCTAAATTACAACAGGATTTAAGACACCTGTTAATGAGGTGGAGGACTCACAAGATTTGTATTGCAGCAGACATTGTCAAAATGTACAGAATGGTACGTGTCGCAGAAGAAGATACAGAATTTCAGAGAGTGCTATGGCGATCTTCAACAAATGAACCTGTTAAACATTTTAGACTTTTGAGGTTAACATTTGGTACTGCATGTGCGCCGTACCTGGCTGTAAAGACACTCCAGAGACTAGCTGAAGATGAGCAAATGAAATGTCCTGATGCTGCGAGGATAACAAAAAGTGATTTTTACATGGATGATCTCCTAACAGGATGTGAATCAGTTGATGAAGCTATACATATTTATAATGAGATGAATAAACTAATGAATCTAGGAGGGTTTGAACTTCAGAAATGGAGTACTAATGACAACACATTTCTGAATTATATTGGAAAAAATAAAAGAGAGGATCATGAGATATCATTTAAAAGTAACAACAATCTGATTAAAGTGCTAGGAGTGAGTTGGAATAGAGAATCAGATACTTTTGAGTACACGTTAAACTTACCAGAACCGAAACCAATTGTAACCAAAAGACAGATATTGTCTGAAGTGTCTAAGCTATATGACCCGTTGGGATGGTTAGCACCTGTAGTAGTCTTGGCAAAAATTATTATACAGAAGTTATGGAAAACTGGACTACAATGGGATGATATGATAACAGGAGAATTACTAACAGAATGGTTGCAATATCGAGAAGAGCTTAAATATATTAAAGAGATTTCCATACCGAGATGGTTACACAGCATTAATAAATCAAAAATTGAATTACATGTATTTGCGGATGCTTCTAAACTTGCATATGGAGCTGCTGTATATGTTAGAGTCATCAATCATGAGCAAGTTTATACAACTCTAATATCAGCCAAAACTAAGGTAGCCCCTGTTGAAAAAAGTTTCTCGATCCCAAGACTTGAACTGTGTGGGGCAGTATTAGCAGCTAAGCTTATTTTTGAAACATCTCAAGTAATGAAAATACCCAAAGAGAATTTATATTCTTGGACAGACTCCAGAATAGTTTTAGCTTGGTTGAAGGCTGGACCTAGTCGGTGGAGTACATTTGTCAGTAACAGAGTTTCTGAGATCCTAAACATACTAGAATTTGATCAGTGGGGACATGTCACAACAGATACTAATCCAGCTGACTGTGCCTCAAGAGGATTATATGCAAGTCAGTTAGCGACTCATGAGTTATGGTGGAATGGGCCTTCATGGTTACCAACACTAGACATAAATAATAAATTGTGTGACATTGAAGACACAAATGAAGAAGAAAAAGTGAGATCTTTAATTGCTTTGTCATCCCATACAGAGGAGAATTTAATTTGGAGTAAATATTCATCTTTGTCAAAAATGCTAAAAATTATGTCATATTGCAGAAGAGTTTTGAATTTGAAATTGCCAAAGGAACACCGTCAAACTTATAATAACATTGTGACACCGAGAGAATTAAATGAGACATTAAATAATTGTATAAAGAACGTTCAAAGTATTGCATTTGATGAAGAAATAAAGCAATTAAAATCTAATAAATGTATTTGTAAAAGGAGTCAGTTAAGAAAACTTTATCCTTTTCTGGATCAGAATGGGATACTTAGAGTTGGAGGGCGTATCCAAAAATCACAAATGGATTATGATGTACGCCATCCCATAATTTTACCTGCTAAGAGCCATCTTAGCAAGCTTTTAATAGTAGATGTGCACCAGAGAACACTTCATGGTGGTCCACAAGTTATGCTTAATTATTTGAGATCAAAATATTGGATTCTGCGTGCCAGAGATCAAGTTAAGAAAATTTACAGAGAATGTGTGACATGTATTAGACATTCGAAAACAAACACTACACAATTAATGGGACAGTTACCAGAATCAAGACTTAATCCTACCAAGCCATTTAAGACAACTGGTGTAGACTATGCTGGTCCTATTAATATTAGATTCTCACCAGGAAGAGGAGCTAAATCATATAAGGGCTATATATGCTTATTTATATGTTTTATAACTCATGCTATACATATAGAAGTTGTCACAGATTTAACTTCGAAGGCATTTATTGCAGCATTCCGGCGATTCACAGGCAGGAGAGGCCATTGTCAGGATATTTATAGTGACAATGGTACCAATATGGTAGGAGCAAGCAGACAGTTGAGGGACATGTTTAATAAGGCTAAATCGTCTATTCCTTATGAGATAGCAAAGTTATTATCATTAGAGCATACTACATGGCATTTTATACCTCCTCATTCACCAAATTTTGGCGGATTGTGGGAGGCAGGGGTGCGTAGCACAAAAACACACCTTCTAAAAGTAATAGGAGATACTACTCTAACATATGAGGAACTAGCTACAGTTTTATCACAGGTGGAAGCATGCTTAAATTCACGGCCCTTAACATTGTTGAGTGATGATCCTGCTGATCCCCTCCCACTGACACCAGGCCACTTTCTTATAGGCGAGCCTCTAATAAATATACCTGATGAGAACTATTTACAATGTAAAATATCAAATTTAGACAGATTTTTTTTTTTATTTTATTTTATTTATTTTAAAGGATTATCTACAGGCTACATCTTCATCAGGATGTAGACCCACTTAAAGATAACCACAACTTGCGCTTCGGTTGGGTCTATAACCTTCACATAGTATTAAGCATATTTATATATATAAGTTAACATATATAACATATATATATATATATATATATATATATATATATATATATATATATATATATATATATACACACACATAAGTTTAATCAATCAAAATAGAAAAAAAAAGTTAAGTTGAAAAAGTTAAAAAAGTTAAGTAAATAATAAAAAAAACTAAAAGTTAAATTAAGAGCTAGAGAGCATGTAGTCCAAAATGCTTCCCTTGTGACTGTTCAGTATATCTGGCAAAGAAATGGTGCTTTAATTTTGATTTGAGTTCATAAAGTGTGTCTCCAAATATATCGAGATTGATTACTTTACTGAGTTCATTAAATGACGAGATCATTCTCTTAACTGGGGCCGAAAGTCCTAAATTTGTTTTCGCGGTACTACAATATAGGGTTAGGTTTTTTGATCTATTAGAAGGCCTAGGAACTACAATAGACAACTTACTTAGTAGTTCTTGGCAATCTATGATTCCGTTTATTACTTTATATAGAAAGCATATATCTAATAACTTCCTGCGGTCAGAAAGAGTAAGTAACTTATAGTGGCAGAGTTTGGAGTAATAACTTGTTTTTTCTTTAAGTAAGTTGTCACAAAAGCCAAGATGATATAAAAATCGTTTTTGAATACGTTCAATTCTAGTCGAATGCACATTGTAGTAGGGATTCCAGACGACCGAACAGTATTCCAGGACGCTTCTTGATAATGCATTAAATAATATTATTCTAGTGCGAGAATCACAAAAATTTTTACAGCTACGATTGATGAATCCAGTTAATTTAGAAGCTTTTTTACATATAGTGTCAATTTGAGGAATAAAACTTATTTTACTATCAACAGTTACCCCGAGATCTTTAATGGAATGTACAGTTTCAAGAGGGTTGCCACAAATATTATAGGAATATAGAATAGGGTGCACTTTTCTATGAAAGGATATATGGTAACATTTTTGATAATTAAGCGTCACTCTATTCATTTCACACCAGGCTACCAATCTATGAAGATCATCTTGAAGTAATTTAGAGTCGTCAACAGAATGTATAGATCTAAAGGCTTTTAAATCATCCGCATACAACAGAACTTCTGAATTATTAAAGCAGTTGACGACGTCATTAATATAAATGTTAAAAAGTACAGGCCCTAAAATAGAACCCTGGGGTACTCCAGATTTAGCCGTGCATACTGATGTCGACTCAAAACCACCCAAGACAACTGTCATTTGTCTGTTATACAAGTAAGATGACACCCAGCTAAGTATCTCACCAATAAATCCATAAGCTTTTAATTTACTAATTAGTAGGTTATGGCTAACGAGATCAAACGCCTTAGAAAAATCTGTATAAATCCCGTCTACTTGAGCATTTCTATCAACATAAGCCGACAAACTATCAACATAAGCAGCTAAATTAGAAGAAGTAGACCTATTTCTATAAAAACCATGTTGTTTTGGAGTTAAAATCGATTTCATGTGCCAACTTATATATGGACAAATAAGTGACTCTAATATTTTTGGAAAGATTGAAAGTTTTGAGATTGGGCGATACTTAGTAACATCTCTTCTGTCACCATCCTTAAAAACAGGCACTATAAACGCATTTTTCCACTGTTGTGGAAAAACACCTTCAGTTAATGATGCATTATATATCATCGTCAAGGGTACGGCTAAGGTTTTGGCACAATATTTGACGAATATTGGCGGAATCCCATCAGGTCCAGCACCTTTATTAATGTCAACACGGGATAGTTTATTAAAGACATCATCATAACCTAACACTACTTTATTGAGCACAGGTGCATTGTTACTACAATTTATTTCATTTACTGAGTAGAATGTTACATCAGGTGTTGAAATTACATCACCGAAATAGTTCATAAATTGGTTACAAATACTGATCCCGTCAGTAAACGTCTGGTCTTTATAAGTCATAAGGGCTGGGATGTCACAGTTGCTGTTTCGAAGTTGTTTAAGATAAGTCCAGAAATGCTTAGTATTAGCTTTAATATTTAACTCTACTTTCGCAGTATAATTTCTATGGCAACTACTTATAAGATCCTTACATCGATATCTAAGTAATTTAAACTCGATTTCATCAAGAGGATTTTTAAACATTTTGAATCGTTTTCTATACTTATTTTTTTCTTTCAAACGTTTGATTAAGTCTTTAGAATACCAATGCGGGTAACAATTACTTTTAATAGTTTTAAGTGGAATATGTTTTTTAACAATGCTCTTGATGATTTCGTAAAAAATTTCCAACATATCAGTTACGTTCGTACAACGTGCAAATATATCGTACCATGACACATTTTCGACATCCCTATTAATAATATCATAATCAGCTGCAAAAAAATTGGGTTTTTTTACTTTGTTTGACTTGATGACATTGTTAATAGATATATCAACAGTGCATTCGAGGGGTGGATGATAATTATCTAACTTACTCAAACATATGGAACATCTAGATACTACAATATCACAATTATTGCTAAGAACAAGATCTAAAGTTTTATTAAAATTATTGACGACACCGTTGCATTGAGTTAAGTTGTTTTCACTTAAGAAATCTATAAGAAATGTACCCGCACTAAAATTATAATTATCAGGCATAAAATAGTTAAGGAAAGGTTTCCAAGTAATACTAGGCATATTAAAGTCACCTAATATTAAAGTTTTTTCCTGTTGTATAATTACAGTAGATACTTTATTTAGGAAACGTTCTAAAACTTCAAATTTCAGGGGAGAGGCTAAGTAAACACCACAGATTGAGAGTGTATGTGAATTGGAGCCAGATTTATAAACAATATTAACCCATAGGCATTCGGAGGTACCCTCCCATTCAAACAGCCTATAGCACTTATATTTTTTTAAAACAGCAATCATGACACCACCACCATCTAATTTATTGTTAAATTCAGTGGTTTCACGATCACGACGAAAGAGTTGGTATCTATTGTCGATAATCTCGTTATTAAATATACTTGAATTAAGCCATGTTTCTGTTAATACTAGAACATCAAATTCTTCATTTAAAATAGAACAGTATATATCATGACATTTACTTTTTATACCTCTAGCATTTTGGTAATAAATTCTTAATTGGTACATTTTTAACAATAATAGTAAGTAGAATAATGAAAATGAATATATGTAACAATTTTTACTACACTAAAACTAGTTTACGGAATGTATCTTGACTCTTGATATGTACTACTTCACTAGAAAGACATTTCCTCATATACACGTTGCCATTTCGGGTCCAAACAAATTGCCATTGGTGTTCCTTCTTAAAATTCCTTGCTTGTGCATGTAGTGATTTTGCTTCTGGACTCAAGTGTTCAATAACAAAAACTCCATGTTTGTCCCCTGCTAATCCTAAATGACCAGTATTCAGTTTATCTTCCTTGTTTTTGTTTCTATTAAAATTTATTACAGCTGCATAAAATTGATCTCTTATAAGTGCACTATAAAACTTTATCAAAACCGATCTAGGGCGAGGGGATTCCTTATTGATTTTAGCAATACGAGTACATTTCAATACCTGTCCTTCTTTTATAATGTTACCTGTCACTCTGCCAATTTGTTCGACAATGCTGAAGAGGTTTTCATTCCTATGCTCCGGAAGGCATTGCAACTCTAAATTACACGACCTGGATTCTCGTTCAAAAAAGTTTAACCTAGATTTAAGATCCTTAACATCCTTCTTAAGATCTTCGTTTTCTTTCTTAAGGCCCTGCACATCACTTTTAGCTGTCTCAAGATCCTGTTTTACTTGATCATAAGTTGAGGAGAAAAAATCAATTGTTTCATTAATCACTTTAAATTTCTCCTCCATAAATTTAAACAAATAATTTTTTTGATCTTCTTGAGACTTGTTTATGCTATTTAGAATGTCAGTTTTGAAATTTTGAAAATCCTCGAGATACTTAACAAGGCCACTATCCGTTACTGAACAAGAATCAGAGCTTTTACTAGGGGTACTATAAGTTTTTTGAGAACCTTTTTTATAGACAACTTTACATGTAGGACACTTCCACGATTGTTTGTATGCAGCAGAAAGTTTACCGTAATATTCTTTCGTCATACCAATGCAAGAATAATGCATAGTTGAATCACAGAGCGAACATTTTATCAATTCCTTAGATTCCAGCACGGCGGTACAAGCGACACATTTGAGTGGCATAGTGTCTTATTATCTTTAATCAAAGTGTCTATAATGAAATTTGAACTATAATCGCAACACAATACAGGGCAATATTGTTAATTAGCACATAACGACACAGCTGTACAGCGATGAGTAATAGATGCTAGCTGACTGCGGGTTGTCGTAGGTCATGATCTAACAGAGTAAAATTATGTAAAACAGAAATTGTTTTACTTACAGTTGCTTAATTCCTTTTTAAAAATTTACAAATTATGTGGATATATCTTCGTTATGATTTTTTCAGTCCAACCATGTAAATTTTTTGTAAAACAGACAACTATAAACCACTTTTATTAATAGAAACTTGAGACAAAATAGTAAGCAAGCGTCCGTTTAGTAGTTGAACCTACTGATTACAGATGGAGACTCACACAAAAGATGGTCAACGATTTCTGGAATAGATGGCATAAAGAGTATCTTGTAACTTTAAATAATAGATATAAATGGAATAAAAAACATCCTGATCCAGAAATCGATGACATAGTCCTTATAAAGGAAGATAACCTCCCCCCTTGTAAGTGGCTGCTAGGTAGAATAATACAAAAACATGTTGGGCCAGATAATATAACTCGTGTAGTAACTGTGAAATGTAAAAATGGTAATTTTAAAAGGCCTATGAGTAAAATTGTAAAAATAACAAAACAAAAATAGTTTTTAACTTTTTATTGTGATTAAAATTGCATAACAAGATTTAATTTATATAGATTAACAATAATTAAAAATTATACATAATTTCATACATTGTTATGTAACTATTTAGTAGACTATTTGCACTTAGCACAAACACCTGTAAAAAAAAAAGAAAAGAGAGTTATTGATATGTTAAATATATTCTATATACATGTTATATATATAATATGTGTTATAATGATAACTTAGTGTGAATTACTTAATACTATTAGAGCTTTATTAAACTAACATACTGTCTACTTAAAATTAAAATATAAAATTAAAGTTAGAAATAATTCAAGTTTCTACTATTAATATAAGGAGAAAAATAATGTCTTAAGTGCTAATTACAAACTATACTTAACCTATACAATTATGTAATACTTACCTGAGTCGATGAAGTGTAATAGAAATATAATAAATAAATATTGTCAAATTTACTTACCTTAAAACCTAAAGATATACAGTCCATTTCCATTTATATTCTTGCATTTATTATGAGCTATTGATAGAGCTATAAACTTGTGTACACTTCATTATTGTTCATATGATTGATTATATTGATTATAATATTATTTTGAATTGTATAGTGGAAAGCACTGCGTCCTTTGGTGGGCGGGATGTCTAAAAAGATTTGTATTAATCTATGTTGTTAATTATCTGTTCCACCAGTTCGGAATAAAGTTTCAAAGTGAGCGCACGTATTTCTTTTAACCTCCTAATCGTCCATTCAAAAAGCAACCTTATTACGTTAGACACCAACCATCTCTTTTTAGGCCTCCCTCTAGGCACATATCCATCCACATTCAAATTTAACACACGTTTGGTCACATGATTTTCATCCCTCCTCATTACATGTCCATACCATCTCAATCTTGCACTTCTCGACTTTTCTATAATGGGCGCAACTTTCTGACTTCCCCTTATATACTCGTTTCGTATTTTATCCAGTTTTGTCACACCACACATCCACCTTAACATTCTCATCTCATTTGCATGTACTCTTCTTTCATCCGTCTTTTTCATTGCCCAACATTCTGATCCATACAATACGACAGGTCTTATGACTGCTTTATAAATTTTTCCCTTAACTTTAAGGGGCATTCGAGGGTCACATATTGTGCCTGAGACCTGTCGCCACTTCATCCATCCTGCATTCATTCTTTTACCCACATCTCGATCTATTTCACCGTCGTTTTGAAAAAGCGAACCAAGGTACCGAAAATCAGAGCAGACTGGCAAAATGTGGTTGGGAATCCAAACCGATCGGGGAGAAATTGGAGGCCCCACTAAAGTCGTAGTACATGTGTTCAGTTTTAGTACGACTGATTTTTAAACCGACTTTCTCCAACTGGTTGTGCCATTTCGCCAATCTGCTTTGGACCTCAGTTGCATTTTCTCCGACGAGTACAATGTCATCGGCGAATAACATACACCAAGGAGCCTCCTCTTGAATGTTAGCAGTAAGTGCATCCATTACTAGAAGGAATAAAAATGGACTTAAAGCCGATCCCTGGTGTAAGCCTACAGCCACATCGAAATCGTCAGTTACTCCGGCTGCAGACCGGACATGAGTACTAGCTCTGGCATACATAGAACATACAATCCGTACATACTTCCCAGGCAGTCTCTTTTCTTTCAAACTCCACCACAGAACGTCATTTTGACGTTACTCTGTTATAACAATGATATTAATATTAACTTACTTCCATAGAACTGAATCTCACTCGTTAGGATACGGTAGGCCGATTCGCAAGACCGTTTAACTACGGATAATGCGGATTGAGCGGCGTCAGCGGACACGGCCAAGCGTGTCGAGTAGCGACAGCGCCAGATGAAACGAGTGGATTAACACGTTTTGTTTATCGTAAATACGCGGCGTGTTTGTTTACGCGGCGGGCGGCGGCGGGGCTGGCAGCGCGCCACCGGGAGCGCAAGGTCGCCGCCAGACGCCAGTGGACTCCAAACACTCAGACCGACTAGTCACTGACTAATCTGATTCGTTACTAACGTACGACACGACAATTTATGCGACCACGTCACCTATTAAAACTTACTAACGAAGATTTGACCGTATTGATCTAATCGACAGGCCGAACATCCTGTAGAACTTGAAGTGACAGTTCCCCGACGGTCGCCCGAATGGACGCCGTGTACCCGGCGGCGGCGTCGGCGCTTGAGCGCGGGCGGAGGCGGCGCCGCGCCGAGCCGCGCCCGCGCCGCCGCACCGCGCCCGTCACCTTCGCCGAGATCGAGGTGAGCCGCGCCCGCCGGGAAATATTCCCGTTCGACGCCGGGAGAGAGTCTGGCGCTGGCGGATAGACGAACCGTCTAGAGGTTCACCGACAGCGTCGCGACCGATATGCTGCAGGAGGTCGACGAGGAGCTGCCGGCCGAGTCGGCGCACGCGGCGAGCGGCGCGGACGAGCGGCGCCGGCGGCCGGACGTGCTCGACGAGCGCCTCTGCAGAGAGTTCGTCGAGTTCCGGCGGCGCCGAGCTCGCCGCCATCAGTTGCGGGAGCCCGACGAGCCGCCAGGGGGCCCGCCGCCCGCCGCCATTCCGCCACCGGCCACCAGTCCGCCGGCAGCGCGCGCCACCAGCGAGCCGCGTCCTGCCGCCGAGCCCTGCAGTGCTGGCTCTCACGTTGACGTCTGCCGAGTGTCGATGTCGACGACGAAGTAGCTTACGTAGCTCACAGCTGATGTAAAATACGGCAATGGCACCCTCCGGCCGCCGGGAGCCGGGGCCTTTCGGCGCCGCTTCGGTCGATCGTTTGCGTGATGTTCGTTGGCTATTTATATTGAATTTAATATAATGTTCGTGAATGTTCTAACTCAATTCTTTGTTTGTAACTTATAACTGGCAGCCTGTAACGCTCGATGTGACCGCAATTTGTTTCCGAACATGGCGTCGTACAGTGTACGCCGCAGTGACGCTGAGGGCGGCCGCGCTGCTGCCTTTGCGGTTTTCGTACCGATTCTTACGGACAGCCACTGGTGGGCCGCGGTTCATGC
The DNA here is from genome assembly GCA_947086495.1 of Morpho achilles. NCBI lineage: Eukaryota > Metazoa > Arthropoda > Insecta > Lepidoptera > Nymphalidae > Morpho > Morpho achilles. The sequence goes on along the minus strand of CAMTZB010000018.1, from coordinate 161,532 downwards.
GGGACGTCGATCTCCATGGAGACCTCGATCTTCCCACCGTCACATATCTCTTTAAGCGTTTTTCGAAGTCTCACTTCGACATTCCTAAAATACCCCGTTAGATCGACTCACCGAAAATATAGGCGTCCAAAACGCGCCCTTACGACCCTGATGATCGAATAAAAATTAATTTCGCTGTGTTATCGTTGAACCGCATCTTTGCGAATTTTTTAGAGAATATAAAACACAAATATGTACATAAAACATTATTCACACTACAGGTGGCCCCCCGCACACACCTGCGCACACTCCCCAGTCGAGCTGGGGACCAACGTAGGCTGTCAGCTGCGCGCTTTTTGTTTAATGTCTTTTCTGAATGTTTATAACCCAACACGGTGTTAGTAAGGATAGAGCTCGAACGACGTGACCTTTCGTGAGTTTCAATTGTATTCGTTAGCTCACGCGTGCGGCAGAAGTTGGGACGGAAATAAAATAAAATCACCAAAAATTGATCTCATTTATTAAAGTAATAATAAATAAACAGTCAACAGTCTGAGCGCGACCGCCCGCTTACATCGCTACCAATATTCGAACAAACAAAACAGTAATAATATTTGATGTCAGGACGCGCCGCCTCCGGACCGGCCGCGACACGTGCGGCCCGACGACACGCGTGGATTACGTTTATGTCGAATGTATTTTATGGTATTAAGATAACGGAATAAACTGATAAAATGCCGATATGCCGTAACAATGAACGAGATAGTGTACCGAGCGCTTCGTACGGGAACACATTAATTCAGTACATTAGTGGAGCACTCGATGACATCTTACGTCTAGGGGCGTCTCGCGCCCTCCCTGCCGCGAGACACGGCCGAGCCGGCGGCGGCGCGCGATCGTCCTCCACTTAACGAAAAGTTAATCTCCAATATTAAAGCAAAAAAAGTTTTAACAAATTCATATTTAGACGGAATCATTATTCATTAACGATTATTATTATCACTTATCGCTTTGGATTGTAATACTACAGATCAACGACGTATAAAATTATTTATGCGAGAACGATTAGCGCAGATCTTACCGGTACGATAATTGAACGGGTACGACGTCGCCCCACGGCCGACGGCCGACCGGGCGCCCGGAGAGCGTCGCCGTCGGACGACGACTCGTCTCTAGCGATAAACTCTAACACATATAAAATCTAGCTTATTTTATAATTTACCTATCTTACAATATAGCGTACGATATAGTATAAATATAAAGTAATAATTTAATATTCAACGAGCATATACTGTAATCGAATACTGTAACATCGCGCCCGTCGTCCGGCGGAACGTCCGGAGCGCGCGGGAGCGGCGCGCGTCAGCGGGCCTCGGCGTCGTCGGGCGGCGCGTCCGGCTCGGCGGCCGACGGGATGGTGTGCAGCAGGCGCGGCGCGGGCAGCGCGGCCGGCGACGCGGGCGGCTCGTCGGCGGACACGGCCGGCTGCCGCGTGAGGCGGGGCCGCGCGCCCGCCGCCGCCGCCGCCGCCGCGCCGCTGCCACCCGAGCGGGACGTGCGCCAGGTGCCGGTGGACGCCGTCGCGTTCGAGCCGGACGAGTCGTTCCGCGACGAGGACAGGTTCGAGTCCTGCGAGGTCTTGCGCGCGACGAGCCACGAGGCGGCGCGGCGCGGCGGCGGCGGCGGCCGGCCGTACGCGCGCCACGAGTCCGAGCGCGACGACGAGAACTCGACCGACGACGACACGGAGCCGGCGCGCGCGGGCGCCGCGGGCGGAGGGCGGGGCGCGGGCGGCGCGGGCGCGGCGGCGCGGCGCCCGCACGCGCGCAGCCAGCGCAGCAGCCGCTCGCCGCCCGCCGGGCCGCCGGGCGCGGGCGCGGGCGCGGCGGCCAGCAGGCGGCGGCACGCGCAGGCCGCGCCGTGCTGGCCGCGCGACGAGCGCTCGTTGAGGCTGTTGGTGTTAGCGGGCGTCTGCCGGTTGCTGAAGTTGGACGAGTGCCGGCAGCGGCCGATGCCGCGGGTCACGCGCGACTCCTCGATGGCCTTGCACACGAGCGCGCAGTCCTTCTTGAACTGCTTCGTGAGGATCGCGTACAGGAAGGGGTTGCAGCACGAGTTGAGCGGCAGCACGAACACGGTGAACACCTTGGCCTCCTCGAGCGACACCAGCCGCGCCCCGAACGCGGCCGTCAGCGCGAAGAAGGCGATCGGCGACCAGCACAGGAAGTCGGTGAACACGAGCAGCGCCATGCGCTTGGCGATGCGCGAGTCGTTCGAGTTCCAGGCCTGCGAGCCGCGGATCGCGCAGTACATCTTGAGGTAGCAGCCGAGCAGCACGAGGAAGGCCAGCCCGTTGACGGCGAGCAGCGCGGCCACGTAGCCGAGCGCGGCCGGCGAGCCCGTCTCGAAGGGCAGGCACACGGCGAACTTGCGGTAGTCGGACACGCCCAGCAGCGGCAGCGTCGCGGCGCCCAGCGCGAAGGCCCAGCCCGCCGCCATCACGCCGGCCGCGTGCCGCAGCGACAGCCGCTTGTTGAGGTGCATGGCGTGCGTGATGGCGTAGTTGCGCTCCAGCGTGATGACGGCCAGCGTGAACACCGACAGCTCCGAGGACAGCACGCCCAGGAAGCCCGCCAGCCGGCAGCCGCCCGACATCTGCCACGCGATGGCGTGCGCGCGGAACTCGCCCAGCGTGCCGGCGTCCACCACGGCCAGGAAGCCCAGGTACACGCCCATGAAGAAGTCGGCGGCGGCCAGGTTGGTGACCAGGAACCGCGGCACGTCGATGCGACTGCGGCTGAACACCAGCACGAACACCACCGTGCCGTTGCCGAGCAGCGCCAGCAGGAACACCGCCCACACGCCGCACCGCAGCGTCCACCAGTCGAACAGGTCCACGCACGGCAGGAACGGACCTGGCGGACGGCGCGGTCAGCGTGGGGGTCGGCGGGGGCCGGCGGGGGTCGGCGGGGGCGGCGTCGCGCTCACCGGGCAGCGGCAGGCAGCGCACGCGGCGCGCGGCCCCCTGGCGCAGCTCCGCGGCGGCGCCCCAGTCGGCGGGCGGCCGCGCGGCGCCCTCGCCCGTCGCGTTCACTGCCACAGACACGGTCGTTGGGCTCCCGCGCTCGCCACTACGTGCGTCGCGAGCGCGGGCCCTCACGGTAGTGCGGCCAGATGTCGGTGGCGTTGGCCCAGGCCGCCAGGTCCACGTGCGCCGGCGGCAGCAGCACCAGGTCGCTGAACTGCTCGCGCTCGCCGTCGGCCGCGTCGTCCGCGGCGCCGCCCTCCATCAGCGGCATGAACTCGCAGCAGTGGTAGGCGTACGACAGCACCAGAGTCTGCGGGAGAGGCCGGGCTCACGGTGACGTCCGACACTGCGCGCGACCGACGGACCCGCGCTCGGGCTCCGCGTCACGCCATCGTTTTAAATCATTTCTCTTTCGACTTCTTTATGAACTATAAGAAATAGGCAAGTACGGGCGATGTTTTGAATGACGATCGATACAAGTTCCCGAATTGAGGGTTCGGACGGAGAACCTCCCGGGTGTGAGATATTAAATAGAGTATTAATATAAAATATTAATTCCCGATCGCTCGGAGCGGGCCGTGCCGCCGATGTGAACTATCGGTAATACACTACTAGAACTTTAAGGCTTTTCATGCTTCGTTCGTACGTTTTTTGTTTGAATATTTGTAATCTATTTTTAAATAAATCCTTGCGACCCTGAAATTTAGTCGTCATTGGTTCGTCCCGTACGTCACATCCGAACCCATGCCACTTGCCGTTACAGCTGTCCGTCGCGAGTCTATCTTGAAATATATCTTTGGGTTTGGATCTGGCCGCTTCAGATGGCCAAGCGATGTTTGACGAACGAATAGTACAAATGCATCGTCAGGGAGCCCCGCGGCCACACCGGGCGCTCCGTGGCGCATCACGCTTCAAGTTGCGACCCGCTCCACTCGTCGCTTCGCCGATCGCCAGTCAGCGTTACCGCCGCCCAAGAATTGTTTTAATTAAAATAATAATTATACTCGAAAATGAAGTATCTCACGTTGATATCAAACGGCTCCAACGATTTTCATGAAACTTCATATGTGGAGGATTTTAAAGGGGGGTTAAATCGATCTAGTTAGGTTTCATTAAAAAAAAGTCCTTATATCCCTGTTTTCAGGCACTAAAAAACATTTAAAATGTATATTGAATCCAAAGGCTAATTTTGCTGTCATTTGTAACGTTGTTATAGCTCTATGGGGACCGAGCGGACTAAAGAACTGAGAATACTCCATATCGAGTCCCAGATATCGTCAGCTCTTTCTTTTTTTATTGTTTATTTTTCGTTTAAAACAATTGCCGAGCCCGTCCGACAGGCTGCCAGGCTCTGTCACCACGGCACTACAACCACAGCCGGTGGGGGGTGGCCGCCGACCGGCAGAGAGGGGGCACCTGGATGCGCGGGAACAGCTCCGGCGGGTGGAAGCGGCGCAGCGCGGGGTTGTTGTGCGCCTTGAGGTGCAGCAGCCGCTGCAGCCCGCTGGCCGGCAGGAACGGGAACCGGTTGTTGGCCACGTTCCTGGAACGGCGCGACCGGTTAGGTGGTGGGAGGGGGTGGCACACTAGATATTACACTGATCAAAATACACTATCCGTGTAGTTTTAGTTCAAATTTAATGTACCTAACGTAAGTATTAATTTGAGTATCGAGTACCTTATAAAACATTAATAAAATTGATTATAACATTCTTAGATGTTTTTATTTAAAAATGGTAACATTGTTATATCGTGAATCACCGCCGCGATCGCATCTCCGTACCCAAGGTAATCTATCTAAAGGTCGCCACGAACGACGCCACGGACGGTCCTCCGCTGCTCGTTCGCAGTCCGTATTCATATAACTATCTGCTCCGATATATCTGTAAGTGTGCCTCCGGCCGCGTCTCGCAGTCTGTCTCGTGATAACCTCGTGGACTACACCACAGGTTTAGTTGCGGTTGTCGGCAACAGTGTGATACTTTACGAAGGAAGAGTATACATTTCGGAACAGTTAAGTCACCTGGATGCTCTCATCGAAAACACTGCTTAATTCGTTCGATTTACAAAAACAAAACAATGTACGCCGGGAACGTTTCCTTATTGGGCTGCGATGAAGTTCGCGATGGCATATAATTTACAAGGATAAATAAATTTAACCTCTTTAAACGAAATAAAAAACGGTCACGTTCAATGTACTGCTATGGCGTTCGGAAAGCTAAACAGTAAAACAGGGCCATAACAATTAATCTCAAGTGGTTAGATACATTTAATGCACGTTAATATGCCCCTTCGTACCAAATAATAACTTAAAAGTTACCGCAAAGCTTACATCCGCCAAAATATTTGAAAAAGGAAAGTCGAAGCAGACAGCCTCGACTGGCCCGTGTCGAGATGTAACTATGTTAAAATACAATAGATCGTGTTCGTCTCAAACGGGAATATATTAGACTTACAAGTCTTCTAATTTGGAAACTGGAACGAAAGCCTCCATGTCGATGTGCTCGATCTGGTTGTCCTCGAGGTCCCTGCGGGCAGGCGATATACAGCAGATTAACAAACAACATAAAACAACAATATCCAGAATCCAGAAATCGGAATTCTGTTTGGGACTTGTCGTGCAGAAGTTCAAAAAAACACTCTGAAGCACACACGTATCGTACTCGTAATCGACAAAGCTTTAAACAAAAGTAATATTGAAGATTCCGTAAAGCTGAGAGAAAATTACGTAAAGATCTAGGCTCTAAGCTGAGGTACGGACCAGGTCCGGCCGCATGTCGCTCTCTCTTGGGCTTTATTCGATAAAATGTAACACAATTGGTTCCGTTAACATTCTAAGGGATTTGGGGGCTTTTTTTTGTTTTGATTTTATAATATTTTACAACGATATTGCTACTTTTATTATCCTTAAAAATATAAACATTATTTATTACGTACACTCAGTACAGAGCACTTTTCGTGCAGACATACTCGTATCTATTATATATCAGGAAGTAAAGGAAAGGTGCTCAGTGATTTACAATTTTTTATTGCATAACGCATAAATCTACTCATAATTCCTAAAAGCTACTACTGATGGCCCGCGATTGCGCAGGACGATGGAATAAATGGCGTACAGCCCGCAGTCTTCGCCAACAGCATACTAGATCACAGTACAAAGCGTGCTTTTATTTCAACATACGGCACCCACCCGGCGCGGCCGCCACGGACTCCACGATGGAAGGTTACTAGCACACGTCCTACATCGTCTACAGCACCAGCACCCCGACCGCTTAGGGCTCGGGATTCGCACAGTCACTCAATCACTGGCTATTGGCGAAACGAATAGTCGAGCTCAGGACGCACCGCGTTTCCTTTATTATTTATTTGAAAAATGAAACTTAACGTTATCTTTGTTTCGAATTGCGAGTTAGTGTAAAACGAGCGGCACTCACAGCAGCTGCAGGCGCGGCGTGTGCAGGAAGGTGTCGGCCGGCAGCCGCCGCAGCCGGTTGCGCGCCGCCAGCAGGTCGTGCAGCGCCCGCGCCCGCAGCCCGCCCAGCGACCACAGCCGGTTGTCCGACAGGTCCCTGCAAGAGCGGCCGCACATCGAACGTCACACACGGCACCACACTGGCAGTGCCACGGCACGCAGTACGGGGTACTCACAGCACGCGCAGCTCCGAGCACTCGTGCAGCTCGGGCACGGCCGTGAGCCGGTTGCCGCGCAGGATGCTGGACACGACAGAAACGGCTTCAACGGGCGGTCACTTTTAAAGATTGACACTTGAAATATATGTATATTTGTTAGTGTTCGTATTGTATCGATACGCAGGTGGAAAATCTGACCAAACTCGTTAGTCGCTTTTTCTGTGGGCGTATTTATTTTACGTGGTCTTTATCTCTGGGCCGCTAGTGCTGCCGCGCGACCGCAGAGTGCCGGCCGGTGCGCGGGCGGTACGGTACTCACAGCGCCCGCAGCTGCGGCACGCGCGCGCACAGCTCCCGCGGCACGCCGTCGAGCCGCGCGCGCTCCAGCCGCAGCGTGCGCAGCCGCGACGTGCCGTTGAGCTCCGGCACGGACCGCACGCCGCGCGACTCCGACAGCACGCTGCGGGAGGGGGAGGGGGGACATCACTGCGGCGGCACGCGACGGTGCACTTGGAAATACTATTTGTAACGATTCATATATTTTATGTTCAGACTATACTCCCGTCATCGATATCGAGCGAGCCTGACTGGCCTCGCTCGATATTTACAACGAGAGGAGGAAAGATTTCTTTACGTAAAATGAATAACATTAACGATACAGATACCGAGACACGAATCTTCCGAGTCCACAAGATGTCTCTAACAGATTACCGATCACCGAACGACGGACAGACAGCACTCCACACGTGCACACATTAATAATCAGAATTATCAGCGGACAGGCAGAGGACGGCGGCACGGGAGAACTCCGATCAGCACCCTCATAGTATGAAGGGAATGCCGGAGAATAGCGATATCAGAAAAAATCGGAATAAAAAAATACTACTCTACTGTTGCCCGATCGTAATAACGTGTGGCAGCCTTAAGGGATCGCCACGTGGCGTCCCAGTCCCTCAGTAGGAGTCGAGTAGGACCTAGCTTCAATGACTGAATACTGCTGGAGTGATGTAATAAAATACAATCACCAGCCTATTGATCTCTATTGGCGAGGAGCGCAAGTCGTGCCGCTTTGCTTGTAATCGGCCAGCGGTGTGGCCACATATGCCACATCATATTACCCCCCCATCTCCTCCGCGCCACATAGCGCTGACTCATACAAATACGTGATATGCGCCAGCGGGGCACTTCAGGTGCCATTCAGAGCCATCGATGACAACGACTTGCACATTGCACAACACGAGCCACGAGTCACTCGCGCGGCGTGTGGGGCGTGGAGGGATTGCATTTTATGACGTTACACGTACGGAGCTGCGAAATGAACTGAGTTAGCTCTAGTAAAGTTACACCGGTATAGTCCTATAAATCAATCAATCGTTTTAACGGTTTCTCTATCTGAGACACTGTTGTCCAGATAGAGAGTGGGAACTCGCGTGCGAGCGACGTACACGACTCTGACGTCTTAGAATATTATCAGGTCAGCTGCAGGACCTCATGAAAACTATAATGTGTATACTAACAACCGGCTCGCTCGGACTAATTTAAAGCACAAACTTTTCGTCGGATGAACCTATTAAAAAGCACTCGATATGGTATCGAGTGCTTTATAATAGGTTCATCCGATATCGAACGACATCCGAACATCGAGACTTTATCGGTCACCATTATTCCTTCGGTTACATCGGTCAGTTTCGATCGCGGGCGGGCACCGTGACACCCACGGGCACTCGGAGGGCACTCACAGCGTGGCGAGGCGCGGCAGGCCGGCCAGCGCGGCGGGGTGCAGCGCGCCCAGCGGGTTGCCGCGCAGCTCGAGCCGCGCCAGCCGCGGGCACGCCTGCAGCCCCGGGGACACCAGCTGCACGCGGTTGTCGGCCAGCGACCTGCACCGCAACCAGACGCTCGACCACACTATATTATCACTCAGACGGCGTGCGAGTCGCCTGGGACCGCCGATATCGCGATTGTAAAAATTAAAAAGGGCGACAATTTTGGTTGTACTCGATCTTTCGGTTCGTCGTCGGTGAAGCGTCGAGCGGCTCGTCATGCTCCACGGTACGGCGGGAAGAAGTTACTTTTAAGAAAGCTCACACTTACAGATCCTCGAGCATCGGCAGGAGGTGCACGGCGGGCGGCAGCTCGGTGAGGAAGTTATCTTCGAGCCGCCTGGAAACAAGTTTTTATTTCGTTGACAATTGTAATTTGCGAAAAGAGGTCGGTGTTCGGTTTTAGAGAATCACGTAAGTCTCGCGACCGGTCGCGACGTGCGCTCGGCTGCTTCGAGTTGGTATTTCGTCATCGCCGTCGCCAAACACGTCCGCGGTCGGCTCGCTCGTTTTGGTGGCGATTCTGACCAGGCACGCGGTCGGCTCTTATGCTCGATTCGAATATTCAAAAGGTGAATTAAATTTATTTACGTAATATTTAACGAGTACCTGGTGAACCGTAAAACAAGGTTTTAAGCGGTCGCTCGGAACTGTTCTCTTGCAGAGAAGAAAACCAGAGAAAAACTCGGCGGTTATCGTTCACACAATAAAACCGTTTAACCTAATTACGTTGTTCCATCGTGGCCGGCCGTGGCTCGACTGACAAGTCGGGCGAGAGTCGCAACAGCAACGATAAAATTTTAAGACGCTTGTTATTTCTTTCTGGACATCAGAAGTTTTAAATGTCCGAACAGCGACGGTGACTTTTGAAGTAAACATCCTCCCGAGCCTCGCTGTACCGCTATTAATGCTATTGTTTAATATTAATATAGTTTTTGGTTTATCATGATCTCGCTGATAACTATATAGTTGACCAGTGCGCGGTAACGCAGGGGTCGTTTTAACGGTTTAGTGCGCCGGGAAGCAAAGATCGGAGATGCTTTTAGTCACAGATGAACATAAGCTTCCGGCCGAAGGGGGTCGGGGCCGCGGGTGGCGGGGGCGGGGGGGCTGCTCGCGAAAGGAGTGAGGAGACATTAGCCGGTGGCGGAGATTAAGCGATGAGCCGGCGAGCTCCGGCCGCGACACACCTAGCTCAGTGCAAGTATGTGTAGGGCATTGCGGTCGGTGCTGGCGTAACCCTTCTGTTCGTACCTCGTGTTACTATTGGAATAACTATAAAAATATATACCAACGTACTTAGTAGTTTGTCATATGAAGCATCGTAAAGTCGTTTGGGTTATGGCAACGGAATGTAACAGTGATATGACGAGTGCACGGACGTACGCCGTGTGTCCGCTCGAGCGGAACATTACAGGAGTTATGTGCTAATTTCAATTATTGATCTCCGCTGAGATTGATCGGTTCTTAAGCCGTTAACGACAATACCGCCGCGTGCGGGGAGCCCGGGGCACACAGGACGTTTACGGAGAACTACTTGATGCAATTGATTTTCCTGCGAGATTATGAATATTCATTATGTAGCATGTGAGTTTATCGCGAACGGACAGATAGACACACGATCTATAGTATCGTATAGTATGATACGCAGATCGAGTCACAACTGAAACCCTAAAGCGGGATACGGTAGTAATAATAAATATACTTCGGCTCAGTTTTACTTGGTGCTGCGACAGCGGCCATGCCCATTGCCCGCCGGCACTGGCTCAGTCTCGTGACGGGTGTGTGAACTGGACGACGCCATTTATAACTTATTTAATGTACGATTCTACTCCTGTACAGACAGTAACTGCTCCGTGCAAACGTTCATTGTTAATTTCATTGCAAAGAGCTAGTGGCTGGCTAATCAGGCTCGGCGTATCGCCCGAAGGCTTCTTTGGTCGGATACTAGAAACATTTGAGTATTCTAGGAATACAAACATAAATTTTTCTAGCAATTTCGTCTTTATACTGAATATCAAACGATACGTTCATATTTAAATCGGATATCGTTCGATAAGCGCGATCGCATCCTGTGAATATAATCCTGTATTTCGCGATCCAGATGATATCACCCGGTGAGTTAGCGTGCAATGAATGTCGAAAGTAAAATAAATTAGCTCGCGGGAGTTATCTTCGTGTATTTAACGAGAGGCGCCACTCGACAGGCGGCGGCCGGCGGCGCCCGACGCCGGACGAGCGCACGCTACGGGACGAGACGTAACTCTTCAGACTTAGCAATTAAACCTTTTCTATAGCGCATACGGCTATTAGACTATGTATGTATGAAGAACGAGGCTATATAGCGCGCTACAATCAACGAGTTACTGATACAGTTCTCTCCCAGTCTCGTACGATACATCGAGCGTGCGGCGTCGGCTCACAGCGTCGACTGCGTCCACCGTCAATAAACATGTTGCCAGGCCGGAGGGAGCCGCGGCCGGGGCTTGATTTGTCGCTCCCTCCTGATGTACGACCACATAAATATCGAGTTCCCACTCTGCGGATAGGGATTGACGCAGCGGTGGTGGGGGGCGGGCCTGGGGGGGCTCCGGCGTGGACTGCACGCTTCACTGCGGGTGAACGTTCTCCGTCGTACGAGCGCTCGTCAGAGGTCGAATGTAGCTCGGTAAAACACGATAGCGAACTCCCACCACCCGCACTAACTCACTACAGCACGCCCGGAGCCAGTCTCGATGCGCGACGAGACAACATTTGGAGTCAGGTTCCTGATGAAACCACTGCTGTACCAAAAATAACTGTAGAGTCTCGTATTCGGATCTTAAACACATTTTCGTAGCGTCCGTAATTACTTCCAAATCGGAACATCGAAACTCCGCGGCGCGAAACATTACACGAACGATTCAGTTCACCGCACGAACTCGTTTCTTTTTATGTCGATTGTGACTAGAATGGAATACGGTGCGACTAAATATAGTTTTAATCGCACGCAGTCGGAGCGATAAAACTTAAAATAGACGTCCGTGAGAGCGGCGACACCGCCCCGCGTGCGCCGCGCGACCTGCCAGCGCCGTTATCTGATAAACCAGCCTCGGGGCGTAGCTCCGGCCTCGCGTGCGATTGAGGTGCTCTACCGGTAGGTATTCTGTCAGTCAGGGTCTTTTTTTACGTCCTGCCCTAACAGTTTTCTCATCGTCACCGAGTGAGACGGGCGAACATGGAAGCATCATTGAATGTACTAAATGGGTAGTAGAATAGAGGGTGTGCGTGTATGTGTGTGTGTGTCGGGAGCGAGGCTACTCACAGGACGCGCAGTGCCGGCGTGCTTACGAAGGCGCGCTCGTCGATGTGCGTGATGCGGTTCCGCTTCAGGATCCTGGTTAAAAACAAACATTACGATTGATACCCACTTCATATCAGAGCGTGTCTATGGTCCCACGCCCAGCGCTGGGTGCAGGCTTCTTTTGCCACCGCACCGGTGACGGCGCCGCCCACGTTCGGCTAAGTATTTTTTGTACACGCACTTTAAATGTCGCCCTTTCGTCCTCGTCTATTTTCTACTCAGTATCTTGTAACGGTTCGCAGGGGGAGGGGGGAGGGGGAGAAGGTCCGGGACGTGCCGTTTCGAGGCGGTCGTTATCAAACTTCGACAGCAGAAGCGCGTGAAGTTTGACCGTTAACGCGAAAGTAAGGTCGTTAGCGGAAAAAATAAGTAAACTTTGCCGACGAACGTTTGTCTCTGATTTTATCTATTTGTTTACGATTGTAGAAAGAGAAGCAGCTGCAATATGTCACCGACCGAAAGTAAACTTTTTTGAGGAATAGAAACTTTCTATTTATCCAAATTTACTCTTGTGATTCGCGAGACATTAAGATTCGGTGAACGCGCGTGCGGACCGACGGGATGGTATTACCGGTATTACACTGTATTCGAGATTACAAACAGATGTAACCTCGTCCAAACCGAAGCTATCGTGCGGCATCGAGTGCTGGAATTCGGCCACAGCTGTACCGCGATGCTCCCGGGCGAGGCTCCACTCGACGATACCCGAGTCGAGTGCGCAAAGTTGGCCAAATTTTGGCCGAGTAGAATGTCCCTTAGCTATGTAAATTTCGCATTAACTACTACACTTGTCTTCAGTTAAATAAGGTTAGAGCTAACAAGTATGCTAAGGTCGTTACACGCGGGCCCGCGTTCGTGTTAACTCACGCTAGCTACAAGCTAACAGTAACTAACTAAAGCCTTAAGCCAGATGATCCTGTTTTCTTCTTTGCCTGGCGTCACATTCGTTCTGTGATTTCCAGATTTTGTTGCTTTGTTGTTGTTGCGAATAAAAATCAACACATCTCAGGGAAGACGGTCCCTATTTTGCAACAAAGTACCCGAGTACTTGTGATATTTAAATATACATTGCGATCTAGCCCAGTACCTCACTGAACAAACGTAAATATTTCAAATTTAATAACATTTCAATCCACGAGGACGCAACGCCCTCTTAATTTAATTTTTGTTTGAGAAGATTATAATTCCGGACAATGAGATAAGATTAAGATTCAATAAATTGTTTTGTTTTCAATAATTTCGTGAGTGGCAGTTAGTTGTCCACTCTGAAAGCTTTTAACGAGCCGCCGCGAGCTGCAGCGCTGATGCAGAATAATGTGGAGGGGACAGGCGGCAGAGCAGAGGGTGGGAAGGGTCGGACGTACGAGTGAGGAGGTCGCCCAACTGCGGGGGCCGCAGCCGGGGTCCTTCAATCATCAGGTCACGTGCAGCACCACTATAGTCGAAAACGATCACCAACGTTTGGTGCAGAGCGCTCTTCCAGCGTGCACGAGTGTACGGACCGTACGAAATGGCCGGGCGCCGTGTGACGGGGCGCGCGTGTTTAATGCCATCACACGCCACCTGCCCACGGTACGTCTCTACGTCAGCTCCTGTGTATTAATGTTCCTGTTAAACGATGACTATCCGCTGCTGTATATACGAAATTTCATCATCACAATTGCGAACGATGAATATGGAAAGTACGTCGAACGATACGTCGCCCGCGGCCTCCCTCGGGCGACAGACGAACGTGTGCCTCGGAGCGGTTTGCTGAGTAGCGGTTTCACAATTATTTAGTCTTTGATTCACGATTCGTAGCTAACGATAGGTTAACAGCGATAGGTGAGAGTAATGAGTTAAGGCTCGTCGATGACGACTTCGGAATAATTTCGGCCAAATCCTAACCGAGAGTGAACGGACTCCGCCGAAGTTAATTACTTATTATTAACACGACAGACGCGCGCCAGTAGATTACCAGAACAATTGTACGAGTATTACTCGGTTCTTATTTAGTCTTTATGATATCTCGCGACGCGCCGACGTTATTTACGGCTTAACAAATAATATGATAATAATTATATTCGCTTAACTGAAAACTTCGAATAAATCAAAAAGTAAAATTCGTTACTAAATATAAGTAACTTACTAGTCGGGCTAATCCGATAAAATAAGACGTGAGTACAGCCGGCTTCTATACAATTATTACAACATACTCAATAACAAACAAATATTATGTAGATGTAGCGGTATGTCGCACGGAAACAAATATGCTCATGAAGAGATTATAACGCTCCCAAAATATTTAGTCAACATGTTATAAGTTCTACATAATAGTAAAATGTTTTTTTTATGCTGCGTGGACTCGCGGCGGTACGGTGCTACTGCGGTCGGCTCGGGTCGCACACACGCAGCGATACAACTATCGCAGAAGGAACGTGATCACATCTTAAAGTACACGCAAGTATTTTAGTATTCCTATACCTTAAAGAAGACACCACTGTGCCAGGCCGCCGGGGTCGACGACCAGCTTTATTGCGACACAAATGGCCGGAAAGACTCTACCGAAGCACACAAAAGATAAGAAAAAACGAAACTCAGTGAAAAGGGTGATTTTATCGACGGAGCCGCGCGGGGGGACGTCGGAAGGTGGGGGGAGGTGGTCAGAAAAAGCCACCGTAGATGCACGAGACTGTGCGGAGAGCAGTCACTTTAATGAGATGCATGGACTTGCAGAAGACAGACAATTTTTATCATTAGGATTATAAAATTATAAGATTAATTCACATAAGCATTATATTACTTTCAGTGGTCGCACAGTACAATAATGTAACGTAATGGTAATATTATTTGGCTTCGGTAGTAATAGGAATCTAAAAATAAACTTACAGTGCATTCAAACGCAGACAATTACTCTGGGCTATTCATTCGGGCGGCTCCCGCGGGACTCTGGGCTTCCAATATCGTACAAACGGATTTACGCACGGTTTGGGGGAGCGTGCGCCCCCGCGGGGAGCATCATCGAGCCATAAATATAACGGCCGTAAATTTGTTATCGCGTGTTATTACAAAAACACGAGCGGAAAAGTTAAATCTCTCGGGACGGCGGCCGAAGAGGCCGGTCGCTACGGACTTACCGGGACGAGACGGGCGGACCGAAATACGTTTTATCGCCGTAAATATTAATTATCTGAAATTAGAAATTGTTTTATATAAAAATGAGCTTCATTAAAGCCGTTAGTCATACGAGTTTCTAATGGTGCAAATCCCCAATTTGCATGTCGAGCTGTTTCTAATTCCAGGCATGAAACGAAGGGCTCTACGAAGTGGCCTTTTACCGAGAGGTTAGCTCGCGGCCGTCGGGAGTGAGACGACGCACTCGTCTAAGGATACAGCATCTTTTTTTTATACAGGAAAAACCCCAAGTATGGGTAACGCCGCCCGACGGGGACAGGCGACGGTTATGTCGGACTCGCACCGATTAAAACGACCTGTGTGCTCCGCCACGCTGCCGATGACGAGGACAGGGTATCGTTGTACACAAGTCGCTACCACCCGGACTCACCAGCAGCAGATTGGAACCAAACCAAACCGGAACCAGAGTTCCCGGAACCGCAACCGGTATAGATTCAATTGGGTAACTTTTGTATAATAGTTTTACCGTTTCTGTTTCCTCTATGAGAAATAAAATTTGTCGTTAGCAGTCCTTAGCATCACCATCAGGTGAGGTGATAGTCGCTACCACCGTCGTAAACGGATGCTGCAAATATGGAGTGGCAGAATAAATTTGGACTTTCCTACCGGTTTTTGTCAGTAAGGGAATGCAAAACTCATGTACATTTTGATCCGGGCGCTTACTCTTCGTCGTAATTGAGGCCACGTGCAGGCTGACGGTGAGGGAGGGGGGGACTCGACGGGAGTAGGGAAACTGCTGAACATCAATTATCAAAAGCCGTCCGCGAGGCGAGCGACGGACAGTTCTACATTACGGGATTTGACGGCTTATTTTTTAATTGTTTAAATGTATCTTCTCGTTCTTCTATACGGTATCTTTGGGCCTTCCCTTCGTTAACACTTGTTTCAAATGGATCCAGAGCTCCGGCGAACGATGCGGTAGAATTTTCGGTTCGACATTGTTATTAATATATCGAACATACTCACAGCGTGTGCAGCGCGGGCAGCGGCGGCAGCTCGCCGGCAGCCAGCGACTCCAGCAGGTTGCCCGCCAGGTTCCTGCGGACAGACCGGGGTTACCGCGGGATGCGGCGGCAGCGGGGGACCACTGGTGCCGGCCGAGCCATGAAGGGTATCAGAGGTGTACTCGAAAGCAAAGGATGATTATTTTAAATGCTTTTCATTGCAAATGTATCTTTTGTTATTAACTAAACAGTTTCTATTGGATTGATAATATTTGTTATTGATTGTTTTAATAACAACACATGTTGTGGCACTATAGTTACAAAGGCTACAGACGGAGGGTGCAAGAGAATACTCGTGCCCTTAAAAATTATATTTAATAAAAACCAATACAATAAAACTATTGTATATATAATTTATAGAATTAGGCGTTACTTTGCGGAGATCCATAATACAAAAGTAATAATAAAATTATTTTTATTAGATAGGATTATAGCAAAATAATTTTATTATTACGTTTGTATTGTATATATCTTAAATATTAGTGCAATTATTTTCGATCGACGCTTCCTCGCATCTAATGCATCGCATAAAACGCATAAAATACATAAAATAGTACACACGTGCACGTATAGAGCGCATAGTGGCACGCGTGGCGGCCGCGGCGGGGCCGGCTTAGTAACAAATCTGTCATCTGTGCGCGAAACGAGCGGCCGCTGGAACCCGTTTGGCTCGCAGCGACCGCTCGCGAAAGTGTCCTCGTGCCCCACGACGTCGGCCACACGCAGACCCGGCCGGAGGCGGCCGCAGCGATACATCTCTCGATTTACGACCGTCTCCGCGTCGCGGCGCCGCACGTAGCGTCCGGCGGCCCGCACTCGTTTAGCAATAAATTTTATGGCAGAATGATTCACTTTTCCTTTCATAAGCATCAATCGGCATGCCGCTACTGCGGCTCTAGTTTAGAGTTATATAATAACGATCGCTGACGGAGGAACGTCGACACGCGGCCGGCCGGTACTGACGCTACGTGTCACGATGCCTATAGTGTCGCAGCGGGTCGTCCGGTGGTCGGCGGCACTCACAGGGCCTGCAGGCGCGCGGTGTCGGCCAGCGCGGGCGGCACGGCGCGCAGCCTGTTCCGCGCCAGCCGCAGCACGCGCAGCGCCCGCGCGCCGCCCAGCGCGCCCGCCGGCAGCGCCGCCAGCTCGTTGTCCTCCGCCGACCTGCACGAGGGAGCACGGTCGGCACGCGGCGCAGCCCCGAGAGGCTCGCAACGCGAGACGGAATACCATTTTAATATTACTCCGTTTCCTCGAGTGGGAAACGAAGTACGAAGGAAGGAACGGAATACTTTAATTTATGTTTATGGTTGTCTCGAAGAAAAACAACGGTAGGCAGTATTAAAATTATATCAATGAGAGAAACACGACGGAAAACCGATAACTCGTACTAAACGACCGCACCACGTACGAACTTCTATTAATCATTCTTTACCGCATACAGATCCCTGGAGTATTTCGCGAAGCTCCCCGCGGCTCGGGGGGGCGAGGGGGAGGGCGCTGTCGAAGACACGAGCGGCGTCATTTATCAAACGTAGCGACACGCGGTCGAGATTAACAGTTTTTTGTGTCGATCGCTGCGAGAGAGCTCCGGTCCTGCCCGGCGGGGAGGCGGGAGGCGGCGCGGTGCTATCGCCATATTTGACGTCAGTGGCTAAAAGTTGGAATAAATGTCATCAGTATAACTAGGACGGGACAGAATGTTTAGTTCTGGGTGCATCGGCTGCAGGATCGCGCCACTCTAACCATACGTTGCGTCCCACTCGATTGCTGATAAGTGCATCCAATTATCGGCGAGGTCCATCTCTCAGTACGTATGTATATCCGGAGCGGCCTCGCGGTGACCCTCGCGCCGGCTCAAACGATAACGCGTCCCACGCGTCGTTCCCGCTGAGATAGGGCCGAATCTATTCTTTACAGAATCGAAATTACTGTCACTCGTCTGGAATTCTCATGTCCTCATTGTGTACGATATTCTCACGGGAATCGTTATTATTCCATCGATCCTACTGATAGTACGGCCGTTAACTGAAGGCGGAATCGGACCGTTCTTCCGAAGTTTTCTCGAGTTCGCTATCGACCTGCGACACGTGTTCCTGCAATCGGAGTCGTCTATCTTTTCATTACAAATAGAAGTTCTTGAGATCACGTAATAGGTAAATGTCCGCAGTATGTTTTCCTGCTTCTAGTCGCGGTCGCTGCCAAGCTATGCCGCGCGGCGATACGGGTACATCAGTGCGCGCGGCGCGGGCCGCACGTTTGATTCAAACTTTCACTAAATATACTCCTCCGGCCGCGACATTCCCTTCGAGTTCGCTTTCCAATTATATTAAAGAGGAATTTACTTTACCCCAGGTCCGCTGTCACCGCCCTGTGTATGCGAATATCGGCCCTACTCGTGTGACCGTTACCGACTTGTACTACTCGTACCTTAACACGTCCGGTCGAGCGAGCGGGGCGCAAGGCTAAACTATAACATAAGTTACTAATACGACAATATCGATTTTATCAATAAAAAAGGATAAATTGAAGCTCTGTTAACGCTGGTTTAAATTAAAACATGTTTTATCCCCATATACATACAGGATTGTCTCACATCACATACACACAGGGCCCGGCTCTGGGTAGCGGCGGAGATATTCAGAAATTGCGGCTGATTTTTATTCGCCAGGCCGGCGACCGCGCCCGGGGGTCGCGACCCCCGAGGTTCTCTGACCGATCTGTACCCGGCTTGCCGCGGTCTCCGGCCGCCGTCGACTATCGATGACGTCAGTGTTTAAAAGATAATTCAGATGGATCTCACAGTAAACAGCCTCCAGAACAATCATTTTCGAAGCACTCGACGTATTCAGTCGGCGGCGGGCAACACGTGCAATACCTATACTTGTATACTGTTTGGTATTCTGTTACATGAACTATCGCGTTAACTGCTTTATTAGTAACCCCTGCCCGGCCATCGCGCGGCCTCGTCGACTGTGTGTGTCAGGGAGTGCGTGTATGTGTGCGTGCTGCCACAGCGCCTGCCTGATACTGTACTGTATGGTACTGTACGGAAGCTGCCTCCTCAAGACTTCGATCACAGTTTCAAGTGTTCGTGCGGAGATTAAGTTAACCCTAATATTCCTAAAGCGTTGGTTTGCAGCCTCCCCGCCCCGCACCCCTCCGGACGTTCACCTCGGGCCCGCCCCCCGCCCGCCGCCCGTGACGTCACGCTACTACGAGTAACGTCCGACCGTAACCTACGTCATTTACGGCGAGGATGTTTTCGAATAAAGGACAACCCATCACTCCTCATCTATCATTAGAACGGACACGCCACAGATATGGGGGACTCGGATCGAGAAAAGCTGCCGACGAGTGCGGCGAGCGGAGGTCGAGACCTGAAGCTCCGTACTACGTTACAGTCAGCCGAAGGCGAGATGCGCTGTAGAATACAGGCCGAGCACTCACAGCAGGTGCAGCCGCGGCAGGCCCAGCGGCGGCAGGCGGGCCAGCGCGCAGCCGTCCAGCCACAGCCGGCCCAGCGCCGCGCCGCCCAGCGCGCCCGCCGGCACCGCCCGCAGCCGGTTGGCCGACAGGTTCCTGGTGGGATGAGGGGAGAGGAGGTTACATTAACGCTTCTAGTGTCAGCGTTCCCGAAGGAAGAGTTTTGTAAGATGTTTTGTAGTATGTTATCTTTGTGTATTTGTGCAATTTTAATAGCATTACGACTAGTTTCAATGTCACCGATTACTTACTTCATGTACCTTGTACTGTCGCCTATGTGCGATCGCCTAGCGAGTTTTTTCATCGTTCTCCAAAATATAACCGCGAGAGCCCCCTCCAGAGCTTCAATTCAACCGTACGAAATATTACCCGCAAAAGACAGACAACGCACAGTTTTACAGACTATCGTCATAAATCGTTGAAAATACAACGACGAGGCTCAGCGCGCCCGATGTCGAGCTTCGTCCCTCGAGGCGGAGGGTGTACCCGCAGCGTCCGGCGCAGCCACGACGCGGCCGCGGTACTCCGAGATAGAAGTATGCACGATTCAAATATTTTATATTTTCCAAAAGAGACAGAGAATACACCGTTTAATTAATTTCAGATCTGTCACGGTCTCTACGACTCCATTAATCCGGTCGGCGCCGCACGGATTTAGAAATGGAGGGAACGTCTGTCACCTCGAGGGACGCCGTTCTGGGAAAATTAATAGTTGCACAAAAAATAGGAATCTTTAGTGTGCTAGTGTCGGCCCACGCCTGCTGCCCACGCGTGGACAGATCGGACGTCATCTAACTGACACCTTTTATTGGTTCTCTATCTCTCACTATAAATCGATATTTCGATTGAGATACTCTACAAAACGAGAAGTTCATCAACCTCGTAAGAATAACACGCTTCCGCCTCGAGCCGTTGCCCAAACGGTAACCTACGGGTGTATAGGACGCAATACAATGGTATTTGAAGTTGCAACGTCGCGGCGGGGCGGCTCACCCTCGCGTTGCTTTTACAACTAAACTTTCTAAAACTGTTTGTGTGATCGGTCAGGATACCGTGTGCCGTGTGCTGTGTCGTGTGCTGTGCTGTGCCGTGTGCTGTACTCACAGGTCGCGCAGGGCGGCGGCGGGCTGCAGCGCGGCGGGCGGCAGGCTGCTGATGTTGTTGTGGGACACATCCCTGTGCGGACAGACTGCGGTTAGCGGCGGCAGTGGCTGAGCGGGACCGAACGGTTACCAAAGTTCTAGATAAAACGCCGGCAGGAACGTGCGGCTCGCTACCAAAAAGTAGGCTACGCCACTTTCCAAATATCTCCACACCGCAAATCACATCAATTCGTATCTCCATTCGGAGGTGAAAAAAGACAAACAAATTCCCTTTTCTAATTTATGACATAGGTATGAAGATCACATACGATGTACGATATACACATATATAAAATGTATGTCGCGGCGTGTGGGAGGGAGACCCCCCCTCAGGTACGCACGTGTGACCGTGCGTGGGCTTCGGCGTACGTTTCTCAAACGAGATTCCGCAACCGATCTAGGACTGGCTCCGACACGAGGTCGCCGCGATAAAAAGTACTCACTTGTAAAGCTTGTTGCACTAATTGCCCGGTCCATATATTGACGGAAACAATAGTTGTCGAATTCACTAAAGATAAGATCACGGTCGCTAAGAGTGACCGCAGGTCATTGTTTATAAACTGTGTTTAGATTCATTGATGATTCATGATAACTATTGATTAGAACAACGTATTTTGAATACGAAAATATATATACGATATAATATTAGTACAAAAAATAATTAGCTGTGATACGAAACGAGTACAAGATCACATCGAAATCTAGGCCTGTCAATAGGTATAATTGAACGTGCAATTACTGTAGTAATTATTGTTCATAGTTGCCATCCGATGGCGGCGAGAATAACTATTTCAATGCTAAATTGTTAAACAAACCTCGTTAGCAGATTATCAGTTTACGATATATAAGAGGACAGACACGGCCCGAGCCAGCAGCGGCGTAGTTATAAGTTTGATTGCTATATGTGGATCTATATTATTTATCAGCAGAGTGGCGATGGGTCCGGCGCTGCCGCCGCGGCCGCCAGCGTCCTGGCCGAAGGGACCGGTTAATATGAAGCAACCCCTATCACCGAGCGAGCTGCGGGCAGCGCTCACACACACTCAGGCCGCACAGGGCCTCCTGTTACTGTGGCCATGCGGTCCGTACTCCTTACATTTGGCGCATCATTTCTAACCTACATTAACGTACATACATTAAGCGATCACTTACTTTATGCTTATGAACAAATTATATTACTTTCGCATAGCCCAAAAATCAATAAAAATCATGTTTCTAGCATTTTCTTACTTATTATGTAGTCCCAGACAGTACTTATTATCGGCCTAATGTTTTGTTTTGTTTTCAAAACTATTCCTTCCGTTACTTCAAAACAATCTACTATCGCTACCTTTCTAAAATGTCTTTAATCACTATTATTTGTATCTTTGATTTTTAAGATGGTGACAAATTAAAATCGTGAGATATTACGTCACTGTATCTATGTTATTAAGCTGGGGACAGTAGTGGTGGTGGCGGTGGCCGCACCGTGCACCTGCAGCCCGCCTGGCTACCTCCAGGGGCGTATCATACAGCTCTGCACGACACTGTGTGGTGTAACACACAGCTCTTAAAAGAAATTAATAAAAACAATAGTGAAGAGTAAACACAACGAGTAAAATCTAAATTTGACACGTTTGAGCCGTGTAAGATGTTGATCACAAATATCGGTATAAATAGTTGATACCGATTAATCCGCTGAGAGACCCAGGGCCCGACAGGACCCCCTGTGGGGTAGGGAGGGGGGAGGGGTCGGTAACGAGCGCTGATATTGCGGCCATCCATCATCCGCGTGTCATCGAAACTTTGCCACTCGCCGCCTCGTATAATTTTATCACTGCGAAGTTTCTGCCAGTTTACTTTTTACTAACTGTACTTTATATTACTCTCGCCGCTCAAGAGCCGCAATGAATATGTGGCCGGTGTTTGCGGCGGCCGTTTTAAATTCTAGGGAACCAGTTTTTAACAATACTTTCAGAACGAGAATAGTCGTAAATAAGTTGCCGTTAACTGAGGTAATGATGCGAAGGAATTCTCCGATGTTCGATCTGAGGATTCGCTGATTTCGGGACGTGCAAAAGTTCAAACACGTTAATGAGTTTTAAAAATAAACTCACGCGAACACTATCCATCAGTTTTTTAATTTAAGCTACTATTATAGCTATTATATAATTCTATTTAACAGGTCGTCTCGCGCTGCACATACACTGGCGACAGTTAACGCGTAAAGTGGAGCCGATAAACTTTAACTATAATATTAATTGTAGATACGATAAAACGGTTACTTCAGCAGCAGATCTTGGCATAAAGTTAGATACTAAATTTTCTATGAACAAGCAGATTGACAATATTATAAACAAAGCCTACAAACAGCTCGGTTTTATAAAACGTAGTATAGCTTGTATTAAAACTCTTTATTGTGCCTACGTACGAAATGTGATGGAATACGCCAGCAATATTTGGTCACCGTATTACGATACACACATTCAAAGGCTTGAACGCATCCAAAAACGGTTCATAAGCTACTTAGCTTTTAAAGAATGCAAAAAAATTCAAAATTATCAGGAAGCATGTCGATACTACCAAATGGATTCCCTCGAGCGTAGGCGCGAACTAAGTGAAATGATCTTACTACAGGCAATCCTACTAGTAAACTAGATTGTCCAAGTATTTTATCTAGTATGCCACTACATGTTCCGGCTTACAGGACACGTCATACCCCTCTATTACATGTAACGAAAAGAAATACTAATTATGGCAAAAACTCAATCTTATATCGATTAGCACAGAGTTATAATAAAAAGTATTTCAAAATAGAACTTATCTCTCTAAGGCGCACTTAAAGAAAGAAATTAATAAATTACATAATATAAACTTAAAGAATATAGAAGGGTAGAAAGTAATTTTCGAAAAAAAACACGCATACCAGACTCAACACACACATCCACAAGCACGCACACACAGACACACACACTAACTATACTTTTTCTGTTAAATTTAAATTATTTTAAAGTAAACTTTTATTGGCCTTATTGTGAAACAGCAATGTTTATTGTTCATTACTAAAATTTGTGAAACGCTGTTTGATTACCAATAAAGAAATCAATAAAAAAAAATAGACGGCCGCACCGGCCCTGCCATTTCTAACTCTATATTCCTTACTCCGACGACAGAGATCTCGGTCCGTGTGTGGGATGCGATAGTAGTATTTCTTAAACAAATTAATTAATGATTACCATAAAGTACCTATTTTTAATTTAATTAAAGCAAAATTATAAGCGAGAGACCGTGGCCGCACGATTGATTATAATAGCTTTGGAAATAAATCTTCTTGCTCAGTCATTCACTCTCGACAGAGTGGTCGTGGTAGATGATGCGATTCACCTTTTAGTGTATCTCTTACAATTTGCCATTGTACTACTGTTTTTTGAATTACTGATCGTATAAGGTCCGTCCGACGCGTGGGTGATCGACCGCGTGACCGTTTGCCTTCAACATGCCCCTGGACAACGTCTTTCTTTGTTTTCAACAGTCTTTCCATGGATTGTTCGTTACGGACGATGTGTCCGAAATATTTAAGGATTCTTATCTGCACCGTCGAAGATAATCTCGTTTTGACTTTAAGATCCTTCAATATCGAGTTAGTTCGAAACGCTGTCCAGGGTATTCGTAGCAGTCGCCGCCACCACCACATTTCGAACGCGTCGATTTTTCGTCGATCTTTCAGACGAACAGTCCACGTTTCTGCACCGTACGGAAAAATAGGTGAGACTAAACTTCTCATAAGGCGGACTTTAATGGCTTTGGTTATATTGCGGTTGCGCCAGACTCTTATCGGCCTATCGACTGCAGATCTTATCATAGCACATCTTCTACGAATTTCGTCCTGGCACCCACCAGTGTTCGTGATCGTGGAGCCCAGATACAAGTAACTATGGAGTACCTCACGATTACCAATCATTGATACCTCAGGCTGGTTCAGTCCAGCTCGGTCCACAATCATCATCTTAGTTTGATATATAATAGAAAATACATATTTGTTGACTAAACAAGAGACAAAATATAATAAAAAAAGGCTTCGTTCGCTGTCAGTAGATATTCAATCGACCATTCGATTTTGTTTCCAAATAAAATCCAATCTAAGAGTGCAACTCAGTTGCTGGCGAGTGTTGCGACGCTTCCCGACGATTCCCAAAGCGAACAGGGCTCCGACGACAAATTAATCTGCTCGGCGGTAGGCCGATCTTAAGTGAATAAACATAATCAAAGTTATCTATCGCAACGATCAATGACGACCAGTTCTGAGACCATATTGAAGAGCTCGTTACGAATATTGCAGGCAAGGGTTCTAATTAAGTTTGAGATCGATTTTAACTATAATTTTACGAATCTTTAGAATCCAGATGTACCTACACCTCTGGCATGTAGCTACATGTGGAATCGTAGGTGCCCTCGGCCGAGACCCAGCTCCCGACCGTACTAGAGACGGTGACGGCACGAAGTTTGGTCCCCGCGGTCGAAGGTTGGCTGCAAGCGCGCCAGATAGTGGACGGATATGGCGCCCGCCCGGGTATATCTGTAGTAGAACTAGGAAAATATAGCGGCAATCGAATGCTAGCGCACTCTTTCTACAATTACATGATTAATAGAATACCAGCTCCGAGATACACTTCCCTTGAATAAAGGACGATGACTGAATGTCACTAGAACGTTTTATCAATAGGAAGACTCCACCGGAAACAACAAGAACACAGTGTTGCCACCATTTTAATCAATAAGGGCGCGATACTCTTGTTCGATGACTGTGTTGCTATAATCCGACCGTGATATGTTAATCATAATAGTAAAGAATAGATCAATCGATAATTTATAGCTCGACCTGCAGCCGCCCCGACCAACTCGGTAAGCTATCGGCCAGCCTCCTGGCGCGTCATGCATTTTGAGTGACGACACGACATCCACGTCGGTCGCACTGCCCGCCCCGCTCGCGCTGAGACGAGCCGCGGCCGATCTCGCACATTAGATTGTAAAAATCGAGCTCGAAGCTTATACCGAAGGTCGTAATATTCCATTGAGTAGCGCAATGCTATCGGCCGCGCTCCTTGCGGGCTGGGGAGGGCAGGGGCAGGGGGGTGCAGCCTGCACCGCTATATATAGCCGGGCTGCAGCGGGCGAGTGGCGACGCGCGGCCGCACTCGGTGCGTTGCGAAATCGAATAGTTCGGCTGACTCTATGACGCTCGCCTCGTATCACACTCGCGTTACGAGTCGGCGGCCGGATGTGTGAATTCCCTGCGATGTCGACACCCGGCTAATGCAAAACTTCAAATTTCTAAAATCTGTACGCTTTGTTTCTTTCGATTGAATAAGTTTTACACGCGCCTCCTCATGCTTTAAACTCTCGATATTAATATACTGTGCCGTTATAAGATTTACGGTATAGGAGTCTGTTTGGTAGACGCATTCGATTCGTATAGATGCACCCTCTGTGTTGGGACCTCTGTCAATTTCGAACGAACTAATTTCACTCGCGGCAAAATGCAATCAAAGTTGAAAGCATTTTTATACCGGTCATACACGAACAGCTGTCACGACACGAACAGTCGAGCTGCGCCCTGCGCCCGCACGGTGGACTTCAGGCTTCACGCACGTCCACACACGAGCCGCTCGAGCCGTTGCGACTGCTGGAGCGGTTGTCAGCTATCGATGGCAGCTTCGAGCTGTTGGCTCTGACTGCAAGAGCGTTCCGTGTATGTTGATCAATGACTAATCGCTCGAGCAGTCCGTGTACGGCTGGCCTGATTTTCCCTTTACATAAAACCTACAATTGGTTTTATTAAAATCTACTTAAACCGGTATTGATACCAAACGCAGTGTCGATCTCTCGGACGAGTTTCGGTCGTATCCAACTTCAACAATATCGTTCTAACAGATTAGCTGCGAAAGTTCACCACACAGCTGAGACGTTTCTTTTTATTTCGCATTTATATATCGCATTTATATATCGCATATTACTATAGATTATAGGAATTTCAGACACCTCACGACACCAGCACGTGTCGATGGAACGCCGACACGAATAACACTCTCCATACATCAAACATGGCTCTTACCGCGACCCACAGCCGCAGCGAGCTCGAGTCGTATCTCATTTTTCTATTTCGATCATTCCTTGCAATCAATAAACTCAATAATCAATAAATAGGTAATCAAAAACCTCCGACTATAATTGTTGGCGATCGTAACTTTATATATTGTTAGGGGTCCAAAACTCTTAAGGCAAAGACTGACATGATTCGCTCTCTTTTGCTCGCGGCATTCGTAGGAAGTAGATGTGTTCGGGTGACCTCGTGTTATGAGAACCTAACTTCAAACCTGAGTTTCTTGCCGGTTCCTCTCGAATGGATTAGTGTTCCGAACTGGTGATAGAATCATCCTTTTCTTTCTGTCTTTTGATTTTGTAGTGAAAAGTGTTAGTGCACAGTTAGGTGCCCGGCGTGATTCCATTCGTTCGTATATTTTTTTTATTCATTTTAAATTGAATTTAAACTTTTTTTAATTTTATTTTAAAATATTTTTTCGTGGCATCGTGGACTAGACTCCAAACTCGTTAAAATTCCGCTCACGAGAGAACTAGAAAGTTTATTGAAAATTAACCTAACAATTATCGAAAATCACTATCGACACTTTACAATCACGTTTTGTAACATAATTCCACCAGGCCGAGCGGCAAGGCTTGTCTCCTGCCCACCCCGGTACGTTGTTCCCGGGCGCGGTGACAGCTCACACAATTAACCGGACGAAAGCATCGTGATGAATGAATTACTTTATAACGCTGCAATAACATTACTTTTATTGTGACCGTTTACATGTGGTTACGACAAACTCCTCGTAAATATATGTAAATAATGTACCCTCTACTTTATTCGAGTCTGACAATAGGAAGTAGTTGTTGTAGCAGCCACAACGAGTACTGTTTCTGCTCCCGTACGTCTGTTAACACACTTTACATTTAAACCGACTCGTTGACTGGTGAAGAACTAAAAAGCTCTGAGAGAACTAAAAGCTCTCGTATCATTTACCTAAATACCTTCTAAATACCTGAGAAGAGATAGAAGTATCATAACAAACAAACCAGTACTGGGATGCACGATAGCTACACCTCCTTTAAACATAACACGGTATCTTGGTCTCAAAACTATTTGAAAGCCGTCTTTTAATAACTAAGTAACTCTAAGACGGCCACGAGAAGCGTCACTTCGAATTCTTGTCACAAATAGTATGGGAGCAGACAGAGATGACACAACTGTTAACAATCTGTAAAGAAGTTCGAAATAAACGAGCTCCTCGTGTGATCCTGTGTAAATATTTTGTTCGGAGGTGAAGTCCCTAGAAGCAATAAAGTCCTACAAGAAAGTGTGCGTAGGAAATGTAACAAAATCAATACGAAATTAACTTAATAAGTTAGCATACCAGAATAAGTATCAGGTATACCATACCAGGTACGTATAAAGTACGTTGTTTCACGCGAGGTGTTTGTTTACTTATGGTGGAACAAAATGTTTACGGTTCCGAGGCGGCTTATTTTTAATTTATAAGACTAATGGCAGCTTCGAGTACAATTTGGAAATCTCAAATGTAATTTCTTCAACCGTAACAAATTCATAAACATCTCGTGACGTTTCACTTCGCTCTAGATAAATTGTAAATATCAATATCAGTCGAGAATTTCACCCGCGTTTCTCAACTCGTCGTATAAAGTTATATAATTATTACAGTGTACATTTTAGAAACATATCAACGGTTAAATAACATTATCGTTGGAAAAGAAGGCGTCCGCCGCAACCTGCCGGCGTCGACCGACCACCGGACGGCGGACGGCGGACGGCGGACGCCGCGTAGAAAAGACATCAACGCGGTCCGACGGCCGGCGACCGCGGGCCGGCTCGACACATCGACATCGCACACGAAGTGCAACTGCACCGTACATACAGACGGTCGACGGACGGCTGCCGGCACACGGTCACCGGTGGTCGTATTTATGTTTGACGTCGAGCATACGTTCAGTCTATAACACGCTAGTGCAATACGTGCGGTGTTCGGCACGGGGGCCGCACTCACAGCGCCAGCAGCCGGTCGTGCAGCGGCGGCAGCGCGCGCAGGCCGGCCCCGCGGCACGCCAGCCGCGCGCCGCCCTCGCCGCACGCGCAGCCCGCGGGGCAGCCGGCCGCCGCCGCCAGCGCCGCCAGCAGCGCCAGCGCGCCCGCCAGCGCCGCCGCCATGGCTCAGCTGGCGCGGCCGCCCGCACGCCGCCCGCCGCGCATCGCACCAACAGCACTTTCACTCCACCGGCACGCGTGCACCGCGCAAGACCACCTCCCGCGCGGCACGAACGGTTCCGAACTATCTGTACACTATAAAGTACACTGGCGCGGTCGCCGCGGACCAACGATCCGCGTTCCCGTGATGTTAGTCTGGCGACACGATACGCGCCAGTCCCCGTCGGCGTCGCGGCGCGCACTGGCGGCGGCGGGCGGTGGCGGGCGGCGGGCGGCGCCGCGGCGTCTGGCCCCGCGCGCCGCTCGCTCTCGCCGACTTGCAGCGAACGAACAACTTTATCGAATTAATGAAAACAAAATGTATTTTACTACGTCATGAGAACGAAAGCATACACGCGTGCGGGGCTATTTGTATACCTACGTTAGGTATATATTATCCTTTGCAGTGGATGTCCTTAAGTTTTTACCATTCGTACCGAAAGGAATTATGTTCAGGTCAGGTGCTGACTTCTAAGCGAAAACGAATCTACGCTCGTATCGAGTCTGGAAAATTTAAGTGCCAAACACCAAATTAAAATGTTGTTTAACATGCTGTAAATAAGGTTGCCACCTTTTTTTTTGAAGAAAAAAAAAGTACTTTGAGAAATTCAGGAAAAAAAAATAGTACACATCTATTTTCAATAATCATTTCTTTTTCCATTAGCGCTTTTGAAGTCTTTTTCTTTTCTTTCTTTCCTCTTGGGAGGCGTGCAAAAGCATTCATCAAGAAGCATCATTACTCTCCATGTTTGTGTTGTAATTTTAATCTTCTTCTTCTTCTATATCTTCTTCTATACTTATAATAAATCTGTAGAGAGGTCAATTCTGTAACTGGAATATATTTCCAAAATAACTATCAGGGGGTGATTAGGGATCGATACTGATGCCAAAAATGCAATCAGTAAAATTTTTGTCTGTCTGTCTGTCTGTCTGTCTATCTGTCTGTCTGTCTGTCTGTCTGTCTGTCTGTCTGTCTGTCTGTCTGTCTGTCTGTCTGTATAACCGTTATAGAAACAAAAACTACTCGACGGATTTTAACGAAACTCGGTACGATTTTTCTTCATACTCCTGGGCTGGTTATAGTATACTTTTCATCACGCTACAATCAATAGGAGCAGAGCAGTGAAGGGAAATGTCGGGAAAACGGGAGAAGTTACTCCATTTTTTAAGCTTCCGTCGCGTGTGCAACTTTGATGGTTAAAGCTACACAGAAATCATGTATGACGAAAATGTTCTCCTTAAAATTATATAAAAAAATATCCCACGACAGCATATGTCTATCTTTTATAGTTGACTCTCAATAACACGTGTAACTCTCGATAGCTTAGCAGTTCGAAGCTTTCTGGTCATATTTGTCTACTCCTACGTTTAAATCACTCTCCGTCATCCCTAAATAAAAAAGTGAATAGTATTAACCATTGTTTAAAAAAAGAATAATTGAAATCGGTATAGAAACCCCAAAGTTATACATGAAATACGCTAATAATAAGCCATCGCGCGTGAATACTGAATCATGCTATAAGGATTATCACTACATAGTATAAAACAAAGTCAAATTCTTTGTTTGTCCCTATATCCATATGTATTCTTAAATCTTTAAACTACGCAACAGATTTTGATGCGGTTTTTTTAATAGATAGAGTGATTCAACAGGAAGGTTTATATGTATAACTAGCGGCCTACCCTGCTTCGCATGGGTATAAAATATAAAGACTATGTCACTCAGTGAAAAAATGATTAAAATCGATCCAGTAAAGTAAGAAAAACAATTCCCCTCTCCCTATACCAAGAAGGTTTCCTGCTATATCTAATATCTAAATTCATATACTACATATTTACATTTTACATTTCTCCTTATATATTTTATGTTTAAAATTAATTACAGAATGTCTTTATATACAACATTCATAGCTTTGTTACCATTAGACAATACAAACATGTTTTCTTTAGAGGTTACTCTGAAAAGAGCGACATTTAGTTGTGCGTCCGATCGCTGTTAAATTCGAAGTGCCATAGGGCGAAGCGCGGCCTCCTCGCGGGATTTTAAATCTTTGATATCTTCGAAAATGTTCATTTAAATTACATGCTGTAAATGGCCATATTGATCTGTATAAAATCAACAATGTATTTAAGGTACTTAATTGGATAAGGATTAATGCTATATTGTATAAAAATTGCTTCGAAAATAAGGCATTATTTTTCGTAAAAAGCAAATGACAAAAAATGCTATTGTGGGTTATCCATAAGAGATAGACATATACCATCGCGGACTTTTCTATAGACCTTTTCAATGTGTACAAATACTTAGTACATCATTTTGATAAATCTCGTAGGGTTTAGCCTGCGTTTGCAATGTAAGCGGAAAAAAAGTAATTATTTACACATCACATCAGAAACCTCAAAAATTACAGTAAATATGTAATATATGAATTTAGATATTAGATATAGCAGGAAACCTTCTTGGTATAGGGAGAGGGGAATTGTTTTTCTTACTTTACTGGATCGATTTTAATCATTTTTTCACTGAGTGACATAGTCTTTATATTTTATACCCGTGCGAAGCAGGGTAGGCCGCTAGTCCGATAATAAATAGTCGAAAATAACCTCAATATTCGTTCGCGTAACATTAATTGAGAAAGTGACGTTGACATGTGACAATGAGAAAGGAGTTGGTAAGTGTTACCAAGTAACTAAGCACCGTTTCGTTCAAATATTTCCTATGCAGCGCTGCGGGTGCATTCCATTCTCAGTTAACACAAAAGCGTGACACTAGAATTAGCGAGAAAATATAGTTATTTAGTCCGACTATTGTTTTTCTATAATATATAGTACAATTGACTATTGATAACAAGCACGCGCATACACACAATCACAGACACACACACACACTCAAAACACACACCCAGACACACGCGCGTGCTCACACACACATACACAGCATTATATAGTGTAACGTGGATAACATGCAGTATTTATATATAGTTCGTAAATATTTAATAATTCTATTTATTTTGTTACTAGCGGCCTACCCTGCTTCGCACGGGTATAAAATATATAGCCTATGTCACTCAGTGAAAAAAATTATTAAAATCGATCCAGTAGTTTTAATTTATTCATTACTAGCGGCCTGCCCCTGCTTCGCACGGGTATAAAATATATATCCCATGTCAGTCAGTGTAAAAAAAATGATTAAAATTGATCCAGTTGTTTTGATTTATTCATTACTGTCCGTGGCCGTAGCGTTAAATTTGGAGAAAAACAATTTCCTTTCCCTATACCAAGAAGATTTCCTGCTATCTTTGGAATATCTAAATTCATATAGTACATTATTACTCATTTACTTTTATATTTTCCCTATGTATTTTATTTTTACAATTAATTACAGAATGTCTTTAAACAAACTCTTGAAAGAGCTACATCGCTGCTAAAGTCGAAGTGTTATAGGGCGAAGCGTGGCCTCCTCACGGCATTTTAAATCTGTAATATCTCCGAAAAGGTTCACTTAAATTACATGCTGTAAACGGCCTTATTGATCTATATTAAATCAACTATTTATTTAAGGTACTTAATTGGATAAGGATTAATGCTGTATTGTATAAGAATTGCTTCAAAAATAAGGCATTATTTTTCGTAAAAAGTAAACGACAAAAAATGCTTTAGTGGGTTATCCATAAGCGATAGACATATACCATCGCGGACTTTTCTGTAGACCTTTTCAATGTGTACAAATACTTAGTACATTATTTTGATAAATCTCGTAGGGTTTAGCCTGCGTTTGCAATGTAAGTGAAAAAAAAAGTAATTATTTACAGAAACCTCAAAAATTACAGTTTTTCTCTACTCCGTATTGAATGTTATTATACGTACAAACCTTTCTCTGGAATCACTCTATCTATTAAAAAAAACCGCATCAAAATCTGTTGCGTAGTTTTAAATGGACTTTGTTTTATAATATGTAGTGATAGTGATTGTTATTTTCCTCGCTAGAGAGCTCCGATCATAAACGCGTCCGATCGCTGCTAAATTCAAATGGTTAAAGGGCGAACCGCGTTTTTTTTTTTTGAATTTGACTAATTCTGTTAGCCCTAATGGCTTTGACAGCGTCACCGATAAGACGGGCGAGCGCGGACGCATCGCCGAGAGGCGAACCGCGACCTCCGACGCGCTATTTATAGGCTCGCGGCGCGGCCCCTGCATTTTAAATCTGTAATATCTTCGAAACTGTTTATTTAAATTACATGCTGTAAAGGGTCATATTGATCAATATTAAATAAACAATATATTTAAGGTTCTTAATTGGATAAGGATTAATGCTGTATTGTATAAAAATTGCTTTGAACATAAGGCATCATTTTTCGTAAAAAGTAAATGAAAAAAACTGCTATTGTGGGTTATCCATAAGAGATAGACATATACCATCGCGGACTTTTCTGTAGACCTTTTTAAGGTGTACAAATACTTAGTACATCATTTTGATAAATCTCGTAGGGTTTAGCCTGCGTTTGCAATGTAAGCGGAAAAAAATGTAATTATTTACAGAAACCTCAAAAATTACATTATTTCTCTACTTCGTATTGAATGTTATTATACGTACAAACCTTCCTCTGGAATCACTCTATCTATTAAAAAAACCGCATCAAAATCGGTTGCGTAGTTTTAAAGTTTTATGCGTACATACGGAAATATGGACTTTGTTTTATAATATGTAGTGACTTCCCGTGGCCCGCACGCGTTAAATTTGAAGAAAAACAATTCCCCTCTCCCTATACCAAGAAGATTTCCTGCTATATCTAACATCAAAGTAATTATTAATTACTAGCTTATACCCGCAACTTCGTTCGCGGGGACTGTAGTCTTGGGATTACCAGTAGCTTCTGTCACTCTCCAACTGCAAATATCTCTATAGAATAATCAGAATATTCAGAGAGATTTATAGTTTTATCAAGAGCATAATTTTATTATTTTAGTAAATAACCCGTACATGATTGCATATATTAAAAGGAGACTTCCTAGATTGGGCTTATCTGTTACAATAAACTCCATATATGTACATCAAACAAATTCTTATTTTTTTTTTCTGGTATTAAATATTACTATAAATATTATAAACTAATAACATGCAAGAAAACTTTAAAAATAACATTTATATGCAACGTATGAATTGTCAACCTGTTTTTTTTAAATTACCTATATAGGTTCAGCGCTGGATTCTAAATTTTAGTATAAATACGAAAAAATATATTATTAGAATTTTTAAATTATGTTTAAAATAAGTATCTGAAAATATATTAAAGTCTCGTTGTTAACTGCAATGACTTTTCAGATATTAAAAATGGTGTTCAAAGTAAAAAATACATGTCAATTATTAGTCATTTTTTTTTACTTTTTGCCATAGACTACTATCTAAAGACTTATTCCGTTTTGATGTAAACCGAAAAAATTGTAATCTAAACACTTCTGTAAATTCAGATATGACTTGATTTTGACACATCGTGAATAAAAAAAATCCAAAGTTTTATTACAGATGGCGTTTTGAATGTCATCCTATTTAATTCCGGTTGAATTAAAATAATTTCTATAGCCTACATGTTACCACAGTGCATAAGGAATAATGTACCAAATTTCATCGATACTGGTTCAGGGGATTGACCGTTAAAACGTAACATGTATGTTACGTGACAGACAGACAGACAGACAGACAGACAGACATACTGACAGACAGACTTTCACATTTTATAATATTAGTAAGGATAACGATAGATTAACAATTTAGAACCACTCCATATTATGAAACAACAGTGTCCCCACAGCTGTCTGTCTGCTTAAAATAAATTTAACAGCTGATTTACGGACTTCATTCAATAGAAAGAATCTATACTAATATATAAAGCTGAAGAGTTTCTTTGTTTGTTTGAACGCACTAATCTCAGGAACTACTGGACTGATTTGAAAAATTATTTGGGTGTATTTGAACAGTAGCATTTTTAATATGAATAATCCCACTTCTTTCACTCCACTACCACGTAGTCCGGATAGGATTACCATGGTAGATATAGGCTCCAGTCGCCTTCTTAAAGGAGAGAGAAGGCTTTGCCGACAATGGGAGGTAGTAACAGGCCATAACTTTACTTACAGAAATAATAAACCTTTTTTTTTTAAATAATTAAAATGCAAAGCTCCAAACAAATGGTCCGATTACGTTTATTTTGATTTAAGCACCTAGGATTCCATTTGCTATTTCACCCCATTAAAACAAAAAAATTGCTAAAAATATATCATATATTTTGTCCTAATATATATTGTTAGATTTTCATTTAAAATCTATACTAATATCTTTAAGACTTTGTTTGTTTGAACGCGCTAATATCAGGAACTACTGGGCCGAATTGGCCGAATATTTGGTTGTAAGATGGTCCATTTATCAAGGAAGGCTATATAATACCACGCTTAAATAAATAGGAGAGGAGCAGCAAAAAAAATATTGCGAAAACAGCAATATTTTAATTTAATTTCCATGCAAGCGCAGTAAATGGTGAAATTAATTCAAAAAACAAAATTTTTCCCTTCTAACAGTTCTAAATAAAAATATAAAAGTCTGCGATAGCATATGTATATCTAATTTTTAAGGTTAGCCCACTTTAACCATTTCATGGTAATCAAAATACTATATTACGGTTTAAATCTTTTCACGCGGGCGGCAATTGCTAGTTTCAAATAAATGCCTTCAAGGAATAAAAAGTTTCAAACAACATGCACCCTTCATTAACAATGATTATTAACCATATTATACCTTGGTTAGGCGAAATCCTTACATTTAAATCTTACCTGTAAGTGTGACTCACCGTTCAGATTAGCCCGTGCATTATAATGCTATCGATAAGTGTATGTTACACTATTGTTATACTTAAAAAACTCGAATAAAAATGGCTATTTCTTAAAAAAATCACCTTCAGACCCGCCTTCAGATTATTTCTCATAAAAAGATTTTTGTGCTTCTCTTAGTAATATATGTCATTCAGTAAGTTAGATCGCTTCAGGAACGGCGTTAAATGGAAAAATGTAAGTACCAGTATTTGCTGACCGATTGAAATAAAAAATACTCTTTATGTTGAATGAGGTTTTCTGCTTATATTAGTAAAAAAAAGCGTCTAAATCGGATCAGCGGTTTCTGAGATTAGCGGGAACAAATGCACAATGGCTAAAAAGCTGGATAAAAATTTGAAATTCTTCAAAAAAGTCGGCTTCAGACCGGCGTAGGTCTCATAAAAATATTTGTGCTTTTCGTAGACATTGTAATTTAAGTAATCCAGTATGTGAGATCGAATCAAGAATGGCGAAAAACTGAAAAAATGCTAGTACCAGTATCATAGTAAACGGCCTTCCAACTTAAAATTGCCATATCTTTTTTATTTGTTGACCGATTGAAATAAAACATATCCTATATGTTAAGTGAGGTTTTCTACTACATATTAGTGAAAACCGCGTTCAAATCGGATCAGCGGTTTCTGAGATTAGCGGGAACAAACGCACAGACATACAGACAAACAGACAAACAGAGAAACAGACAAAAATTTTAAAAACTATTGTTTCATGTTAAGAAGCGTGTTTTGAGACGACAACACTAACTTTTTCTTAAAAATATTAAATGTACAGATTTTAACACCTCTACGATTTTATTATATGTATTGATAAAGAAAAAAAAGTAATTATTTACGACATCACATTAGAAACATTACATATACATACATTACATTACATTAGTATTTCTCTACTCCATATTGAATGTTATTATACATATAAACCTTCCCCTTGAATCACTCTATCTATTAAAAAAACCGCATCAAAATCTGTTGCGTAGTTTTAAAGATTTAAGCATACATAGGGATATAAGGGACAAACAAAGAATGTGACTTTGTCTTATACTATGTAGTGATAATCCTTATAGCATGATTCAGTATTCACGCGCGATGGCTTATTATTAGCGTATTTCATGTATAACTTTGGTGTTTCTATACCGATTTCAATGATTTTTTTTTTATACAATGGTTAATACTATTCACTTTTTTATTTAGGGATGACTGAGAGTGATATAAACGTAGGAGTAGACAAATATAACCAGAAAGCTTCGAACTGCTAAGCTATCGGGAGTTCACGTCTTATTGTGAGTCAACCATAAAAGATAGACATATGCTGTCGTGGGATATTTTTTATATAATTTTAAGGAGAACATTTCCGTCATACACGATTTATGTGTGGCTTTAACCATCAAGGTTGCACGCGCGACGGAAGCTTAAAAAATGGAGTAACTTCTCCCGTTTTCCCGACATTTCCCTTCACTGCTCTGCTCCTATTGATTGTAGCGTGATGAAAAGTATACTATAACCAGCCCAGGAGTATGAAGAAAAATCGTACCGAGTTTCGTTAAAATCCGTCGAGTAGTTTTTGTTTCTATAACGGTTATACAGACAGACAGACAGACAGACAGACAGACAGACAGACAGACAGACAGACAGACAGACAAAATTTTTACTGATTGCATTTTTGGCATCAGTATCGATCCCTAATCACCCCCTGATAGTTATTTTGGAAATATATTCCAGTTACAGAATTGACCTCTCTACAGATTTATTATAAGTATAGATAGAAGATAGATAAATAGATAGATAGATATAGATAGATTATTTTTCCTCAAAAGAAAATGAAAAAAAAAAATGGTGTTGTGGATTTTATCCATAAGAGATGGACATATAACATCGCGGAGTTTTCTGTAGACCTTTTCAAGATGTACAAATACTTAGTACATTATTTTAATAAATCTCGTATACACTGTCCATTATATTAACCATCTTTTGACAGATTGACGATTTACATATTTAGTGATGTCCTAAAGATTCTCGTATGCGATACCATTCCGATTATAGTACCTACTATCATTAATCGAATTACGTACCTAAGTAATTCGATTAATGATAACCTACGTAAACTAATAACAGATATAGAAATCAACATTTTGATTTAATATTGCCTTAGTTTTTTGAAAATAAATGTTAATCCGTGTGTATTTATTATAATCATAAAAAATATATTATACATCAACTGGCAACATCAACAGACCTTCCGCTCGGCCGCCATTTTGACGTGATCTGTCACTCTCAACGAAACGCCCGTGATAGTCACACGCATTTATGTTCGCTGAGTGTTCTCTCGCATCTGTTACACCTTGAGTTAAGTAGCTTTATTCCTCGGAAAAACTTTTGTGAAACTTATATTAATTGATCGTGAAAATGCCGAAAGGACGTGTGTTGAAAGCACAATCGAGACAGTTAGTGTTAAAACTTCATGAGTATTTTGAGCAAGAAAATCAAAATGGCGGACCTCTTATACCTATCACGCAAGTCCGAAACCGTGTTGCAGCCGCGTTGGGGATCAGTCTATCAACTGTGACTAAAATCACTACTGATGCCTACGGCAGGAGCGGCTTGGCAAAACAAACCATCTACACCAAAAAGAAAGCGCCGGGCTCATAAGGTGACAGCTGTTGATGACTTTGACGCTGACGCTATTCGTCGTCATGTATATGATTACTACTTGAGAAAAGAAATTCCAACTTTGAGAAAACTTATTGTTTCTTTAAAAAGAAGTGGTCTATTTCATGGTGAAAAATCTTCTTTGGTCAAAGTTTTGAACACAATTGGCTTTTCACATAAAAAGTTAAATAAAAGAAAATTATTAATGGAACGCACAGATATAGCTATAGCACGTTGTGATTTTTTAAGAGAGGCAAAGAAAATACAAGATTGGGCAAATATTGTTTTCACGGATGAAACATGGCTCAACGCTAACCACACACTATCTCGTTTCTGGACTGATGATACTGCTGATTCCACTTCCTCAGTACCAATGGGAAAAGGTGAGCGCCTAATCATTTGCCATGCAGGTACAGCAAAAGGATTTGTACAAGACGCACTGTTGGCATTTAAATCGAAGAAATCAAATGACTACCACGAAGAGATGAATGCAAATGTGTATGAAGAGTGGTTCAAAAAAATGCTCATTTCATTGGAAGAACCATCAATAATTTTTATTGATAATGCGCCCTACCACTCCCGTCAAATTGACAAAATGCCAACACAGGCTAATAAAAAGCATGAAATAATTAATTGGCTTCGGGACAATGGAGAAAATGTGGACGACTCAATGTTAAAAGTTGAATTAATAAAAATATTAAAAACCAAAAAGAGAGCAAAACGCTATGTAATCAATGAAATGGCAGCAGAATATGGCCATACTGTTCTTCGGATTCCTCCATACCACTGCCAGTACAACGCAATAGAACTTATATGGGCACAAGTAAAAGGGCATGCTGCGAGATGCAATACAAGCCCCCCATTCACAGCGAATAAAATGTTGCAATTGCTAAAAAATGCTTGCACCCACGTAACGGCCGAGAACTGGGCAAGTGTGGTGGAAAGAACTAAAAGAGTAATATTCTCTGATTGGGAACGTGATATTGCGTTTGATAATATATTATCTACACAAGAGCTAATAATAACTGCTACTGAAGACTCCTCATCGGAGGAGTCTAGTGTTGATTATCATTCCGACGACTCGTGCTAATAAAATAAATTAAAATATCCTGATTGTTTTATTTGTATTCATGTATTAACTAAGAAGAAAGTAAAACTTTATATAATGTTATTAAATGTCTTTTAATACTTGTAACATCGATTTCTACCGATTATTTTTAATCTGTGGCATAATCGTAGTAACCATTATGTGTGACATCACTAAGTGGGCGGTACCCATCCATAAAGTACAAATATTATTTGTATGATATTTGTACGTAAGCAATACAAAACTTAATGAGCGTGAGCTGTCAAAAGACTGATAATATGATGGACGCAGTATAGGGTTCAGCCTGCGTTTGCAATGTAAGCGTATCGAGACATAAACGTGCGACGATCTAGGAGTCGCACCCGACCGGCCGTCCGCAGCGACCTTCACGGGACGGCCGGCGGGCGGGCGGCAGGCGCACGTCGCCCCAGCTCACAGCTCACAGCTCACAGGACTAGACGAATAAAACGACATCTACAATGTTAACACTATCCGATACACCGATTCACTGTTCGGAACACGAACAGCTCTAACCTTGTTTCAAGCTTCTAAAATTTTTACATGTACCTACTACCATATTCACCGCACGGCATTCGCGCAGTCGGCGCGGCCTCTTGACGGCAGCGTTTTTTTATCTTACCCACCCTCATAAAAGAATAAGTTAATAATCACTTTCACTTAATGTTCGGTTGAAAGTCTGGCTTCCCATAGCACGGGGAATCCTAGTTTGGGGGCCAGGAATTCGCTCGTGTAACGTGGTTGTAAAGTTTTTAATAATAATACAGTTTAATACACATGTAAGTATGTTAATCGCGCGCATACGAAAGTTGATTTTCGTCGCTAAGAATTTTAGAGGTACAGTGAATGAGAAAACACTGAAAACGGTCTATCATACGCTTTGTCGGTCTGTTATAGTCTATTGCATTTCCGCGTGGGGCGAACATCCCAAACCCTAATGTTGAATTCAATTCTAAAAGAAGACCAAACATTATAATCGGGGGTGAGAGTATAGAGTGGGTTTTAGAGCACGTAATTTAGGGGTATTGATGGACGAAAGTCTCCGTTTTGAAAAGCATGTTATAAAAATATTCGTAATTGCTTTTACAGACTGAAAGTCTTGTACCGGATAAGAAACTTACTGAGTACCGAATTGAGAGTAATTGTTTGTGAAACCCTGGTACTATCGAAGTTAAATTATGCGGATGTTGTGATAGGTCCAATATTACTAGCGCGAACAAAGAAAATGCCAAAATGCTTGTGCGTGCTATTGTTACAACATACCTTTCCGCGCTCACGTTACACCATTTATAAATAACTCCAATAGTCTGAAAATGGAATATCGCAGCCAGTTACATTTCGCTACTTTGTTATTTGGTATTATAAAATATAAAATTGGAAGCTACGCTGGGCGTGTGATGAATCTTTATACGAACGCAGGACTAATACACATGTGCTTAACATGCATTCACATAGCATGGCCTGTTTTCGTGGCAGCTTTAAGTATAGAGCAACATTTTGTTGGTTGGTTGGTTGGTTGGTTGAATGAATGAATGAATGAATAAATGCTTTATTTACTACTACAATACAAGAATACAATTAGAAATACAGTTAAATACAAAGTAGTTAGGTACATTAAATAAAAAAGGTAAAAAGAGTTTAGACTATCCGCACTCTGCATCTACGTATCGCAGTAGTAAAAGGGTTCAAACTCAGCATAAATGCTACAGGTATCCCTGAGCGCTGGTATTCCGTCTGAACCGAGGAGTAACGGGGGAGCACGAGCTCGCGACCTTCACAGTTCCATTGTGATAAAATGAAAATAAATACATCACAGTTTAATGAGAGTAAAATTAAATAAATGTTAAAAATACAGAATGAAGTTAAGTTAGTTTAAAGAAATATGTAGCTAAATGTTAAAACTAAAATATGTTGTATAAACTTTTGTAATAATTGGAAATTTAGTAAAAAAAAACCGTTAAAAAATTAAGTAAAGTACGAGTGGCACGAGGTTCAGATCCTGAAACTACGGAGCTTTTTGGTTAGTGATTAGAAATTTTTTAAAGTTATATTTAAAGCTGGAAACTGATTTTAAACTTCTAAGAGGGGGTGGGATATTATTCCAGCATTTAGTAGCCAGGTATCTGAAACTTCCCCTAAAAGCTGCTGACCTATGACGTGGACATGCCAAGCGATAAAGTGAGGCTCTGGTGTAAAACCTAGACGAAAGCCAGGTTAACTTGTCATATAAGTAATCTGGTTTTTTTCTTTTAATGACCCCAAATAGCAAAGTAGCAAAGTGAAGACGAATACGTGATTTCATATTTAGGATATTTGCGTCATTCAAAAAGGGCGTAACGTGTGTTCGAGGTGTTAGAAAGTCCTCGCTGGATCATAAAGATATATATTAAAATACGTCCAGCTTGTATTGTTCCAGTGCATTTATTTGACTTTATAATACATACAGTTTTATTATAATCCAACTCTATTATTTTCTCGCTTTTACGTATATTCCTTTTTTACAGCTCGCGCAAGCATGGCCGCCTCTCGGCTTTTCCATAGTCTCCTCTATTATTTTGGGTGTAGTTATAGACAAATATACAAAGATGGGAATAGACAAATATTGGAATAGCTAACAGAGGTGGAATGTTAAAACAAAATCTTGCACACGCATTCTGCACCCTTTGAATGAGACGCAAAGACCTCTGAAGTAAACATGGACCATAGACGCTGATACAATAATTAAGTTTTGAAAGAACGAGTGCCTCACATAATCTAATTCGTAGTTGTAAGTTAACAAAATCTCTGATATTATATAGAAGTCTTAATCGATACAAGCATAATCGAGATAATTCTTGTACGTAGCTTTCAAAGTGAAGTTTTGCGTCTATAGTCAAACCTAAATTGCGAAATTCGTACACTCGATCTACCTCTGCCCCCCTAATGTTTACCCGTAGTTTATTCATCTCAACAGCCATTATCTGTTTCCTGGTCCCTGTCACCATATATTTGGACTTAGAGGGATTTAAAAGAAGACAATTTTTCAAGGCCCATTCGTTAATACGTTCAAGATCTTCATTAATATATTCAACTGCCTTACTAACATCTTTTGGTGGAAACGATAAATAAACTTGAAGATCATCGGCGTAGAGATGATGTTTACAATGTTTAATATTTGTAACAATGTCAGCCGAGTAGAGGATAAAAAGAAGTGGACCCAATATAGAACCTTGTGGGACGCCTCTATCGACTGCATGTGCCTTAGATTGTATGAAGGACCCATCTCTCTGACGCAATCAAACCAGCTGTTTCCTATTTGTAAGATAGCTGTGGAACCAGTAAACGCTTGGCACGTCGAAACCGTAATAAGTAAGCTTAGAAAGTAAAAGATCGATATTAATTGAGTCAAAAGCACTCGAAAAGTCCAAAAAGGTGATAATAGTTGCCATTCCTGAGTCTTGCGCAGACAAGATATTATCCATAATATCAAGTAGGGCGGTTGCTGTGCTGCGACCCTTTCTAAAACCTGACTGTTGTGAGGGAAGAATATTATTTGTTTCTAAACAGCTTTGTACTTGATTATAAACAACTTTTTCTAAAATTTTTGATAAGTAAGGCAAAAGGCTGATTGGTCGTAGCTGTTTAACATCCGTCGGGTTATTTACTTTAGGTATAGGGCAAACAATAGCTGTTTTCCAGGTTTCGGGAAAAACAGCAGAGGAAATCGATGCATTAATAATATAAGTTATAGCCTGTAAAGAGGAGGGGAGAGACAACATAACCATATCTCTAGATATTTTGTCAAACCCCTGTGCGTTTGATGTTACGTCTAAAATTACTTTTGCAATATAGTTCTCACTAACAGTATTTAATTTAAATGTACAATGACTAAAACGATTAAATTCAAAGTAGGTAAGGTATGATAAACTAACATACTTTACACCAGGAACTTCGATAAAATGTTTGTTGATTACTTCAGGGTCCCCGAAATCATCTGAAAGCTCTTTATTTTCACTAAAATTTCTTAAAAAGGTTTTTTTAAGGTTTTTCCAAAGACGAGAGGAGTTATTAATGTTGTTATTTATATAATACTAGTGGCCCGCTCCGGCTTCGCACGGGTATAAAATATATAGCCTATGTATCTCAGTAAAGAAAATGATTAAAATCTATCCAGCAGTTTTGTTTTATTCATTACTGCCCGTGGCCCACACGCGTCAAATTTGGAGTAAAACAATTCCCCAGGGGTGCCAAAGTGGTCGGCCTCCTCGTGGCGCACCCTGGGCAAGCTTAGTCTTGGCGAACGGACCACTGTGGGGTGGCCAATCCAGTTGTCCTTCTGATTAGCAGAGGGCAATCTGGACAGGCTGGGGACTCCGGGGGGGCTGGGGTGGGGTTCCTAATGAGCGACGGGTCCGGTTGGGCTTACTCTAAGTCTAGCTGGACATGGTTACGGCCACCGTCGGCGAAACCCGGAAGCACAGCAATGGGAACGGGGACCTTCTGGTTGCGAGGAAAAAAACCTCTATAAAAAATTACCCGGTGGGGGCTGAAACGCCCACCAAGGCGTTGTGGCCCCTACTTGGGGCGCGGTCTCTCCCTGTTGACCGTGACATAACAAACACGGTGGGTAGGGAGCGCCCGTGGGCAGCGATGTCCTCGCTTTGTTCTGCGGAGGCGGGTGAAGGGGGGTGGCGGAGCGGTTCCACGAACTGTTGTTCTGGATCCAATCTGCTGCTGGTGAGTTCAGGTGTTAGTGACTCGCCCAAGCCCATCGTCTGCCGCCCTAACTGGGGACCTTCGGGTGTTCCGAACGGGGTATATCGGACGCCTGGCTTACAGGTCCCCGAGGCGGTCGGTGCATCTGGTGCTACCGATGCACCGGTTAGCGGAGGGGGGCTTCGGGGCCCTACCCGAAGAAGGTGTTTGTTCTCTGGGATCAGAGCTGTTGCCGGGTTGGGGGCAATATGTACGATGATACCCTGTCCTTGCCATCGGCAGCGTGGTGGAGCACACAGGTCGTTTAAGTCGGTGCGAGTCCGGCATAACTGCCGCCTGTTCCCGTCGGGCGGCGGTACCCATAAGGAGCTTTTTTCTGTATAAAAAAAAACAATTCCCCTTTCCCTATACCATGAAGATTCCCTGCTATCTTTGGAATATCTAAACTCATATACTACATTTTTACTTATTTACTTTTACATTTTCCCTGAGTATTTTATTTTACAATTAATTACAGAATGTCTTTATATACAACATTCACAGCTTTTTTGTCATAAAGAAAGAATCTTCATTACACAACACAAACATGTTTTCTTTAGAGGTTACTCTTGATAAAGCGACATATAGTCTGCCA
The DNA here is from genome assembly GCA_947086495.1 of Morpho achilles. Lineage (NCBI taxonomy): Eukaryota > Metazoa > Arthropoda > Insecta > Lepidoptera > Nymphalidae > Morpho > Morpho achilles. Next base: position 116,666 of record CAMTZB010000018.1, on the reverse strand, counting down.
TGTGAAAAAAACACGTCCAATCGCAGCTAAATTCGAAGTGCTATAAGACAAAGTGCGCAATTGCTATACCCTGTATTTTAAATCTGTAATATCTTCGAAAATGTTCATTTAAATTACAAATGAAGAAGAAAATGTCAAAAAAATGCTATTGTGGGTCCATAAGAGATAGACATAATATGTATACCATCGCGGAGTTATCTGTAGACCTTTTCAAGGTGTACAAATACTTAGTACATTATTTTGATAAATATTGTAGGGTTCGGCCTGCGTTTGCAATGTAAACGAAAAATAAATGTAATTATTTACGACATCACATTGGAAACCTCAAAAATGATAGTATTTCTTTACTCCATATTGAATGTTTATAATAAAAGTTTATAATATGTTAGATTATACATATAAACCTTTCTCTTCAATCACTCTATCTATTAAAAAACCGCATCAAAATCTGTTGCGTAGTTTTAAAGATTTAAGCATACAAAGGGATATAGGGACATAGGAACAGACAGAGAAAGCGACTTTGTTTTATACTATTAAGTGACGTTTAACTAACGACGATATTTCTCTTTTATTCTTATGCAATAATAAAAATCAATTTTCCCAAAGTCAACTCATTTACTCTTTCTCAAAAACTACTCAATGACACATATGACAGCCACAATGCTTTTTCATATTAATGACTAACTCTGAAGGAGGTTGAATTAAAAACATGTTGTAACAGTCGACCATCCTGACAACATTTGCGACCCCGCAAATCTCATAAGCTGACTTCTGGGAATGAATCTACCACCGATTCGGAATGCTGATTGTACTGAGAAGAATCGGCAAGAAACTCAATACTTGCTGTTTTAATCTGTAAAAGAAAAATCATTTTGCACCTTAAGCTCACCCTCAATCACTGTCATGTCATAACACAGCTCAATAAGTGGCAACCAACTCAGCAGATACACACGTAAACAGACTCGCAAATGATAACGCTCAAAGAACAATCAGCACATCTAGGCAGAGTCGAGCTGACAGTCGTTGCAGATGGTCACAGTCTAGAAAACAATTGTTACAACTGGAACAAATCCAGAGAATAATCGTTATTCTAGCTGACAGTTCTATCGAACAATAATCACGGGCGCGTCTATGGCCTCACATAGCACATCGTCACGTTGATCTTACAGAGTTAATAAATTGAATATCAATTACCATCATAATATCATCATAATAATCTCTCCAATAAAAACTCCATTTTTTATTCCATAGCATCGCATATCGCAACTATCTCTCAAATTATACGAAATTCGCACTCTCCGTGTTCTCTCAAGATATTGATCGTCATTTGTCTTTTCTTTAAACTCTTTAAATTTCCAGATATTCCTTTTGTCCGCTCTATTTGTGAGTTTAGGTTACATCCTCTTCTGAATATAATAAACGACGATATTTCTCCTTTGTACTTATTATATTATTATACTAATTCAATAAATAAAAACAGTTTTCCCAGAGTCAACCCATTTACTCTTTCTCAACAACTTAATGACACATATGACAGCCACAATGCTTTTTCATATTAATGACCAACTCTATGAAGGAGGTTGTATTAAAAACATGTTGTAACACTATTATTTTGATAATTGTCAAATATTTTACCATACTTCACCAAAGAAAAATTACGTTAAGTGTCATCTATGTTTTGTATTCCACTGACATTTGCGTTTTGTTATTCAATGTCATAGTCGTTCTTGTAATACCACGATTTATAGTGACTTGACGGGATAAAATAAATGCGGTCGAACGGGATAAAAGGTATCCTATGTCCGTTTCCTGGTTCTAAGCAACCTCTACACCAATTTTCAACCGAATTGGTTCATCCGTTCTTGAGTTATAAATAGTGTAACTTAGACCAACTTTCTCTTATATATATAGATTGAAAATAAGCACGTTTTTCATAAAAAAGACTAGCGTTTGCAAGATGTTTTAAAGATTTATATTGATTTTTATTATGTGTGTTTTTATTTTTCTTAAATTCAGCCAATGCCTGATTACGAAGATGCATTATATATCGAACATTACTTGTCAACCATGGTTGATATTTTACTTTAATAAGTAATCTTTTGAAAGGCGCATGGGTGTCATACAAATCAAAAAGTATTCCAGTAAGATTCTGTACCATTTCATCAACCGACTCCACATTACAGACATGATTCCAGTCTTTCATTTCAACGTCGCTATTAAAAAAGTTTATGTTTATATTTTTTAACGGTCTGCTAATAATATATTGACTCTTTGGCCTATTTCTTTTTACTTTTAAAACACCGTATATCATTGCATGACCGCCAAGCTCAGCTATATGTTGAACGAAAACATTAGATACGCTGATATCAGAGCAAAACAGATCTATTAATGATTCACTATGAGACGTAAAGTGAGTCGAGCAATTGACATAATTATTCAAATTAAATGTGCTTAGAAAATTATTGGCGCGCTTGTACATATTACAATTTTGGTTATGAAAATCAATGTTAATTTTTTTTTTTTTTTCGAATATGACTAATGCTGTTAGCCCTAATGGCTTTGACAGCGTCACCGATAAGACGGGCGAGCGCTGAAGCATCGCCGTGAAGAAATGGGTAATACATGCGGGTGCATTACAAGCACCCGCGCTACAGGGGGCGTCGCCTTAAGGGTGTCTCCTGCGAGACCGAACCTCGGCTTAAGGCGGCGCGTTTTTGGAGGGCTGCATCTAATAAATGACTTGGAAGAAGTCTGCGTCATGGCGGCCGCGGCAGAGGGCTGCGGCCGCTTGACACAAGCAAGCGGGGACCTCGTCTTCGCCGGCGAAGACGCTGTTTGTGTAAATGTAGTGTGTGTATCTTGTTGGATGCTGTGATAGCATCGTCGGGGTCGTTAAGGACGCTCTTCGGGCGCCTGTGAATCTTATTGGGGTGCCTGAACACCTTATAGTTGGACGCAGCCACTATAAGGGGGTTTGGGTGGATGGACGCTTTCTCGAAGTAAGTCGTCGAGAATCGTCTGAAAAGATCGGCTATCGTGGGTAGGTCGAGATCACTATGGAGGTTCACGTTGCGCATGAACCACGGACAGCCAGTGGCTGTACGCATGAATCGATTTTGAAGTGTCTGCAACGGACACAGTCGTGATTTCGGAACGTGCGCGAACGCGACGCTCGCATAGGTCATAATGGGTCTGATGCAAGTTTTGTAAAGTGTCACTTTGTTGCGAAGTGGCAATTTACTTGTCTTGCACAGTATCGGATTGAGGCGTCCCATGGCGAACGCTGCCCGGTTACGGACAACGCGGATGTGTCGGATGAAGGATAGGGTAGGTTCGAGGATGACACCTAAGTATTTGACTTCCTTTTGCCAATCTATGTATTTGTTGTAAATAGAGACTCTAGGAGGCGTCCGGATGAAGTCCATGGCTCTCCTAGATCTCGCAAAGAACATTGCTGCGCTTTTATCGGGATTTATTTCGATTCTCCACCGGCGGAACCAGCTTCCGAGCTGGTTGGTTGCTCTTTGGAGCCTATCATTTATAGTAATGGGATCTCTACAGGTGGTATAGATTGCGGTATCGTCCGCGAACATGGCTAAGTGGGTGACTGCACTAGTTTTAGTGGAGAATCGTGGGATGTCACTCGTATAGAGCGAGTAGAGGAACGGTGCGAGTACCGAACCTTGGGGGACTCCGGCGCGTAAGGTGCGTCTTGAGGAGAGCGCACCATCAATACGATATCTAAATGAGCGATTAGTAAGATAATCGCGAATTATAAGAACGAGTCTATCGGGGATTCCTAGGTTCGCGAGTTTGTATATTAAACCCGCATGCCATACCTTATCGAAGGCTTTGGCGACATCGAAGAAGACAGTACCGGTGTACCGTTTTTTGGCGAAGCCATTGAGGACGGCTTCGGTAAGTCGGTGTGCTTGTTGTACCGCGGTGTGTTTGGCGCGGAAGCCGAATTGCTCATCCGGTATGAGCTTCATCGACTCCATGAACGTTTTGAGTCTAGCGAGGATTACTCGCTCGTAGACTTTCCCTAGGCTGTTGAGCAGACTGATGGGTCGATAGCTGCTCGGGAGATTACTGGGTTTTCCCGGTTTACGAATACCTATTACTATTGCTTCCTTCCATTCGTCGGGGAAGGAGCAACCTAACAGGAGGGCATTGAAAATCAATACTAATAGGTTTATGAGTTGGTCGGGGAGGCACTTGAGTGCTTTGTTGGATATGGAGTCGGGGCCTGGGGACTTGCGGGTCTTCAGGTTTTGGATAATGGAACGGACTTCCTCTCCGGTGGTGGGAGTGAGCGGCTCGCTTTCTGGAGCCTTCGCGGATATCCTAGCCGCCGCCATTTCCACTTCCGAGTGGAATTCGGCGTGTTCGGGATGACTGGGGTTATTTGAACATTGTCCCTCAAGACTGTCAGCCAAGCATTCGGCCTTATCGATGTCGTCAAATGCGAAAGGACGGTTTAAACGTATCAATGGAGGTGTAGCTGCACACTGGTCTCCTCTCAGGGATTTCGCCAGTTTCCAGAAAGCCAGGTGACTCGGCGAAATCTCTGAGAGTTTGTTGTCCCAGGCGGACTGACGGTTGAGGCTGAGTTTTTCTCTAACCTCTCTTTGAAGTCGCCGGAGTGTTCTCCGGTTATCGTCTGTCGGGTATGCGTCATGGGCCCTAGTGGCGGCACGTTTACGTCTAAGTAGGTCGCGCAGGTCGTCCGGTAGTCTCCCACGACCGCGGTCGTCGGGGACTTCCTTGGAGCAACGCTCGAGTGAGTCTGTTATATGTTTCGTAAGGTGGGTAACAGCGAAATTGGCACTATCTACGGAGTCTATCTTGTCAGGAATTTGATCTAGGTGGTCTGAGTTTAGGGACTGGAGTTTCCCGCCTAATTTACTCCAGTCGATTATCGTTTTCGTGGGAAGGGTCGTGGAGGTAGATTGCCCTAACTGAATTAGAACCGGACGGTGGTCCGAGTCTAATTCATGCAGGACTTCTATAGAATGTAACTGGAGAGCTACATTTTTGAAAATGTATATATCTAACACATCTGCTCTGTTTGGATCCCCGTTAGGCGGGTATCTGGTGGGCTCGTTAGGGGCTATCACCTCAAAAGCGAGGTTTGGAAGGCCGTTGAGGCCTTGGAGTATTGTGCCGTTCCGGTTGGTTCGGCGAGAGTTCCATTGGCCATGTTTGGAGTTGAAGTCTCCGGCCAGTATTACAGAGTCGCCTAGTGCGAGAAGGGTGCGGACGTCTCTTTCGAGTACCCGTTTGGTCGGACTGAGGTATACTGATGCTAGTATGATCGACTGATGGCCGGTCATACCCACCTGACAGACTGAAGCCTCCATGTCAGTGAGCTTTGGGGAATCAAGGGGGGAGCATAGGAGGGCTCTTTTGTAGTAAATGAGCGTGCCGCCTTTTTTGGATGACAGACGGTCATTTCTAATCAAACTGTAATTCGCAATATTGGGATTGCGAAATTGGGGTTTTAAGAAGGATTCTTGTATTAGAAGAATATCTATATCGTGTGCAACTACGAAATCGCGGACTTCGTCCATGTGTCTGATAAGCCCGTCTGCGTTGTACGTGACGAGCTTGAGGGAGTGGGGCTTGGCCCTACCCAGTGAGGGTTTAAGCTTAAAGCCTAGAGATGGCCTGCACCAAACTAGAGTGTTCGAGCAAGGCCATTAATCTGTTTTGAAGATTACTCCTCAGCTTGTTTGCCAAAATTGACAGCTCCGTAGTGTCAATTTTGGTTACTATATCGCAAACGAGTTTCATGTCGTCCATGAAACTCGTTGCTGGAGGGGCGGCTGTCGCTTTAGGAGCGGCAGCTCTTGTATTGGAGCTCAAGATGGCGGCGGCGGGTTTCGCTACCGTCTCCTGAGCCGGTTTTACTGGCACAGCCGGCTCGGATGCCGGTTTCCTGTGCCAGGGGTTTGAGGTGGGGAGAGGCGCGGGGACGAACCTCTCAGCTGGTTTGGGGGCGGTACGGTCTGCCTTTTTACGGGTGGCCCTTCTGCCCCCTCGTTTTGCCCTAAGCGGGACTTTCGGGCAGCCGCGATAGCTCGCGGGGTGCCCTTGGGTCCTGCAGAGGACACAGCTGGGAGGTTCCTCGGATGGAACCGTTCTGGGGCAATCGGCAGTGCCGTGATCGCCCAGGCACTTGACGCACCTAGGTCGTGCGGTGCAGTTGCGCTGCGAGTGGCCGTAAAGCTGGCAGCGATGGCACTGCCCCATTACCCCACGCGTACGCGGCGTTTCTATACGCAGACCCGACAGTCTGCATATCGTTGTTACGTTGAAGACACGTTTGCCTTCGGGACTGACGTCGAGGACCGCGAGACAAAGTTCATAAGGAACTTTGGTTCTGTGGTGGTACATACGGTGTACCTGTCTTACGGGAAGTCCCTGGCTGAGGAGGTCCTTCTTGATAAGATCGCAATCTATTTCGACGGGGAGCCCGCGGATGACGACGCGAAGTTCGCGCTCGTCTTCTAGGGCGTATGTGTGATAGCCGATCTTTTCGGCATCCAGGAGCGTCGTGAGGCGACGGTGGTCCGCTGAGGACGGACACTGAACCATTATGCCCTGGCTTGTGGACCGGGCAGAAGTAAATGGAATGGACGAGCTGTCCATGCGCGGGATTATGCGATTCCACGCGTCTTTTCCCTAACAAATAGGGGCGGCACCTTCTCCTTCCTCTCCGTCATAGGTGAGTCCTGTGTGGAGTCGGTCTGTCTGGTAGTCGTGGCCTGTGAGGCAGGCTGGGGTTTGGGGGTGGGGCGCGGGGCAGGTGCACCTGCGTCGTTGGTGGCCCTTTTGGGCGGGACGGTCTTGGGAGCCTTCAGCTTACGCTTCTGGCTCTTGGATAGGACGGCGGTGAAGCCGTCGTCCTCGTCTGAGGCGGATGACGCCGAGGGGGACGGGGACTGCGAAGCATCGGATGCTTCGGCTTCCTCTCCGGACTCTGAGGGAGTCTCGGATTCCGAGTCGGATGCTTCCTCTACTTCCATGCCAGGAGATACGGAGCGGGAGCGATCTTTGGCCTTTTCCGCAGAGGGGGGAGAAGGTGCTGCCAGGCTGCCACTCTGGCCCTGAGGGGGCGGGAGGGCCTTGGTGAGCTCCACCAAAATGGCGGAGTGGTGCGCCTGGAGGAACGCGAAAATCGCGTCCAGTATCGGTTGCCCCGTCGGGCGCAGGGTGGGGGCCATATTGGCCCGCTAGTGTGGGGGTGATAGCATATTGCTAAGGGCGCCTTGGGCAATGTAGACCACTTAGCAGTAAAAATCGCGATGGGGCGAAGTCTCGACAATCAGGATAGAATCTGGGCAATAAATTCAAAAGATAAAATCAAGAAAACATGTATTAATTGCGGAAAACTTAATAATAAGTCGAAACAATTAAAATTGGGAAATATAATAAATATAATTCAAATAAATACCAGCAGTATAATTAAAATTTGAAACTTAAAATTATATTATAAATACAAAATAAAAATAAAAATATTAAACTTAGAGTCAATACAAATAAACAAAAAATATAGATTAGAAAAATTTGTAATAAACAAAAAACTTAACGTGTTAAAGAATAAAGTCGAAATTGTAAAAAGGAGGATGGAGAGACTTGGCCCCAAAAGACGATGTAAACAAGTGGTAGTAGTAAATGGCGATATTCCGGCAAATTGTGTTTGCCAGGGGTATTAAATACTGAGATTATTTACACTGACAAAAGAAATGCGGACAATGTCGCCAAGTAACAATACAAACAGTTACTTCCTGTAAAATTACTAGTAAACTTAGACAAATAATAAAATAGAAATTAAGTAAATAGGTAAGTAATACAAGAGTACTCCCAAAGTATAATGTATACTTATTGAAATGAAATGAAATGAAAATTTTTATTCCACAAACGTGCTAACAGGACATAAACAAATGTAAGAAATTAAACTAAAGCTAAAATAAATATTAATAAATAAATAAATGTCCGTAGCACGATGCAGAATAGGCTTTAGACTCAGCATAATACTGTGTGCCCCGCAGGAAGCACACAGAACTGATTTTCAGCTAAAGCCTATTGAGTCACGTCACGGATGACTGGCTAAACAGATTACTTAAACATATAAATATATAAATCTACTACAAATTAGTAATTATGCTATTACTCACAAAAATTTATAAATTAACAATATTTTTATTATTTATAAATTAAAAATTTACTTAATACCTAGAATATCAACACAAACACTAAAGATAAGAATATTCCGCTACAAAATTCTGAAACTGTAATTGCTTTTCCAATAAAAAATTCTTTAATAATTTCTTAAATAAAAGCTTACACTTTGAACCTTTTATTGGGGGAGGAATATTATTCCAGCATTTAGTAGCGGAATATTTAAAGGATCCTTCGAAAGCTGCAGTTCGATGGAAAGGTATCCTAAGTTGCTTTCGACAACCTCTTAGGGGATTCCGCTCTGAATTTTCCACCCAATTTAGCTTCGCAAAGAGGTACATAGGCTTACCAGTTTTAATTAACTGATAGAGTAGCCCAGCTAAATGAAATTTCCTCCTAGGTCTCATTTTTAAAAGACGGTGATTATTTAAAAAGGATGTAATATAACACCGCGGAGGAATGTTGAAACAGAAACGGGCACAGGAGTTTTGAACACGTTGGATAAGACGTTTCGTTCTAGCTAGAAGGCGGGGTCCATACACTACATCTGCGTAACTTAGCTTTGACAGCACCAAAGTATCGACAAGCTGTATACGTAATTTTTCCGAAAGATAATTGCGGAATTTATATAAGACCTTTAACCGATAAAAGCAGTTACGCACTGCTGAATTTATGTGCTCTTCGAATCTTAGATTAGAGTCAATAAGCAAACCTAAGTTTCGTGCAGTATTTACTTGTTCTAACACATTATTCAACGCGTGCAGAACGCGTGTGCTCGATTTTGTTTTTCAATTGCGCCCCGTTCACACGTGAGTCCGCATCTTAATAACGCTGACATACTGAATATGTCCGCTCGACGTAATCTACATCTGGCCACATTATTGTTCGACGTTATTTCCTCGGGAAAGCCGGAATATCTTTACTCCAAAATAAAATGGACTCATGAGCATGGCAAATATAGCGTAAGAGAATCTGCACGCCGTATATCCGTGCCGCGGCATAGGACAGCAGCATTTCGTGGTAGCTTCAGCTACGCTGCGAGTAAGATTTGGAACACCATCCCTCCTCCAGTGCGAAATCTTAAAGGCTGGAATAGTTTCAAGTTCAAACTCAAAAACTATTTTCTTGAAAAACAAAAAAAAGGTATAAATAACTAATAAATATTTTACTTACTCGCAGTTGTGCCAAATAAGACAAGTACACGAGGGCTGTTGGTATATGCTTAAAAAAATAAAAATGATACAAAAGTGTGATGGATAATATTGTTAATACTATTAAGACTGGTGTGTATTTAAAATGAGGTATTTATAAGAATAACCTATTGTTAATTGTATTTCTTGTTTATTTTTTTGTTTTACGAGTGCCTAACGGACAAGTCCGGGACGTCACTCTTAGGGTGCGTCTGAAAATCAGTGCTGCAATAATCATATTATTGCAGCAAAATGCTGAGACGCATCATTTTTTCTGGGTTGTACATTTATATAGACTCCTATTTATTTATTTTAGTTTATAGTTTTTCTTTGTACTAAACAGAAATAAATGTTTATTATTATTATTATTATTATTATTAACTCCTAACTGTATATTTATTGATAAATTACTTAACTTTTCAAGTTGTTTAACCGATCCAAATATCATAAATCTTGATTTTCTAGGGTTTAAAAGAAGTGAATTATTGTCTGACCATTCTGCTATTCTCTTGAGATCATTATTAATCAAATCTACAGCTTCAAGATAGTTTTCCGGCTTAAAAGATAAGTATAGTTGTATGTCATCTGCGTATAGATGATATTTACAGCTTTTAATATGCCTGATGATGTCAGCACAATATAAAATAAAGAGCAGTGGTCCTAAAACTGATCCTTGCGAAACACCTCTCGTAACCAACATCGAAGTAGAAAAATATCGGTTACCATCTTCATGCAAAAACTCTACAAACTGATTCCGATTGTTTAAATAACTCTCAAACCATTTCACAGTATCGTCATCAAATCCGTAATAGGATAATTTTGAGAGTAAAAGAGGGCAATTAATGCTGTCAAAAGCCCGAGAGTAATCTAATAGCACTAATAGTGTACATTGACCAGAATCCTGCGCTGTCAATATATTGTCAGTGACATCTAAAAGTGCAGTTACAGTGCCACGTCCCGCTCTAAAACCTGATTGAAATTCAGGTAGAAGTTGTTCATTTTCCAAAAACCTTGAAACCTGGGCGTACACAACCTTTTCCAATACCTTTGAAAAGCATGGTAGGATACTGATAGGACGCAAATCTTCCGGTGTTAGAGGGTTAGAAATTTTAGCAATTGGATGAATTATAGCAGTTTTCCAACAATCAGGAAAAACTGACGTTAGAATGGATGTATTTATAATGGACGTCATTAGATTAAGGCTCAGTGGAAGAGTCATTAGAATCATATCTAAAGATAACTCATCCGTTCCTAAAGCATTAGAATGCAATCGTTTGACAATTTTAAAAATTTCCGTGCTATTTGTGGTGGAAAGAGAAAATGTGTTATCTGTTATTTTATTAGACTTATAATAAGAGATATGTGAGATGGAACTATAAACGGTGCCAGGGAGGCTTAAGAAGTAATTATTGATCCTGTCTGCATCCGTAAAATGGGCAGGTAAAGTTTTAGATTTTTTAGGTAGGACAGTTGACTTTAAATTCTGCCACAATAATTTAGGTTTACTTATATTACTATTTATATTGTAATTGAAATACGCAACTTTTTCATTATGAAACGCTTCTATAACCAAATGCTTGTACTGTTTATACGCTTGCTTGTGTGACTCAGACTTAGATTTACGAAAGCGCTTGTATGCATTATTCCTAAGTTTTATCATAAATTGCAAATTACTCGTAATCCACGGGGTACTGACATTTTTAACTCGTATACGTTTTTTAGGTGCATGACGATTAAACAATTGCTGAATGTACCTATTGAAACATGTAACCATATCATTAACACAATGCAGCGCGGATAAATCATCCCAAGGAATTTGGTCTAGATCATTATTAAATTGTTCCAAATTGACTTTTTTTAGTGGTCTGTACAAAATATGTTGTGGTATATTTATTTCTTTATTAATACATAAGGTACAATCCAAAAAAGCGTGATGACCCAAAGTTGGAATATGCGTTACGTGGACACTGCTAATAGGCAAGTCTGTACTTATCGTGTCAATCAAAGATTCACTAGATTCAGTAACATGCGTCGGTGAAGTTATTATTTGCGTTAGTTGTAAACACCTAAAGAAATTCTCAAGTCTGCTAGTCCTACCATCAATTTTATTTAGCAAATTTACGTTTAAATCTCCAGACAGTATGGTAAAATCGTAGCGGGCCAGAGATTGGATAGTATCTGTGATAACATCCATAAATAAATCGAGGTTTAACCAAGGCGGCCTGTAAGCCGTACCAATGGCAACTTTAAGTGAATGAATGTTCATTTCGATCCACATTTGCTCAACAGTTTCGTGGCGGGGAAATGGAATTGCTCGCACCCTTAGGCCTTTTCTGACAAAAAACCCTACGCCTCCGCCGCGACCACGACAAACAGTGCTCGGTCGAGGAGTGTTTAAATTATTGAGGAATACATCGCACATAGTAACTTGAAATGAAATGAAATGAAATGAAATGAAAAAGAATTTATTCAACTCTATGTACTAAATGTAACAGAAAAAACAAATAAATCTAATTATATACTACCTATTATCATTAAACTTAATGTCTATTACCTTTAGTACGTAGATCTGAATGGGCCTTCATCTCAGTATGAGCTGAATGTCCAAGTTAAGACATTCAGCACTGATTTTCAGATGACGCCCAGCAGATGACGTCACGGACATAAACTATAACTACTTACTTATTTAGAAAGAAAGAAAGAAAAACTTTATTTATAACGTACACCACTAAGTATTACATATAAGGACACAATAATTAAGAAAATTTATTTATAAAGGCGCGGTGTGACGCCATAAAATGGGTAACCACTCGGCTTTGGTTCGAATTTGAAACCCGAACACCGATTTTCAGTGGCCGCCATTTTTTACGCACGGACGTCAGCAACAGATAAAAGCTAAACTAATTTACTATGTATATGTAAGTATAAATATATTTATAATATGGTGAAAAATGTACAACTTAAAACTTTAATTAATTAATTTAAACTATATATTTTAAAAATCATTTTTATTTATTTATATTTGTATGTAGACTAATATATTTAAAAGACTAATGCACAACGTTGTGTGGGTTCTTTAAATTCTAATAAAGTACATATTTTATGTTTGTTTTTGCTTATTTATTAAGTATAGTTTATATTTTCTTTTAAATTGTTCTAACGATTTTAGATTGCGCAGAGGCGGTGGAAGATTATTCCAACACTTCGTTGCGTTGTACTTAAAACTACCATGGAAAGAGGCAGTATGGTGTCTAGACATACGTATTTTATATGAGTGTCCTCTAATTTCATGCAATGTTTTGTAATCTCTAGCAAATTTTAATTTAAAGAATAAATACGGTGGTACTTTGTAATTGACAATACCAAACAGAAGTGTTGCTAGGTGTAATTGCCAACGATTATCCATCTTTAAAATATTTGCCGTATTTAAAAATGGCGTTATATGTGCGCGTGGAGGTACATCAAAGCAGTAGCGGGCACAAGCATTTTGCACTCTTTGTATAAGTTTTTTTGTACGCGCATATAAACGTGGACCAATAACTGCATCTGCATAATTAAACTTAGACAAAATCATGGTTTCACACATGTTAATTCTTAAACTGGGTTTAATAAATCTTTTTATACGATATAAGACTTTGAGTCTGTAAAAACAATGTCTTGCAGTATTGATTGTATGTTTCTCAAAACGCAAATTTTGATCCATGATAACTCCAAGATTTTTTGCTTCTGTCACCCTTTCTATAGTTTCTCCACGTATGTAAATAAACGGGTCCTCCAGTATAATTTTATTTATTTGTGTTTTAGTTCCCAGCACCATATACTTAGTTTTTGCTGCGTTTAAAACTAAAGTGTTATCATCAGACCATACAGCTAACCTCTTGAGGTCGTCATTAATTTTATATATGGTTTCCCTGGTATTATGTGGCTTGCATGACAGATAAAGCTGAATATCATCAGCGTACATGTGATAGTGACAGTGTTTTATAGATTCAACTATGTCAGCACTGTAGAGAATAAATAAAATAGGCCCCAATATGGATCCTTGCGGTACGCCTCTATTTAGTGTAGCACTTTTAGATATTAACTTACACCCTGTTTCGTCTCGTAGTTCTACCACTTGGGATCTTAAACTCAAATAACTTTGAAACCACTTAATAGTATTTGAACCAAAGCCATAATAATACAGTTTAGATATGAGCAAAGAAATATTTAAGGTATCAAAAGCACGTGAAAAATCTAGCAGTACTAATATTGTTCCCTCACCATTATCTTGGGCACTCAAAATGTCATCAACCACATCTAGTAGAGCTGTAGTGGTACTTCTGCGCTTTCGAAAGCCAGATTGCTTAAGGGGTAAGATATTGTTGGTTTCTAGAAACTCGCATAACTGATTACTAACTATTTTCTCTAAGACTTTTGATAAACAGGGTAAAATACTGATTGGACGAAGATCTTTTAGCTCGGTGGGATTATCAATTTTTGGTAAAGGTTTGACAAGAGCTTGCTTCCAAATATCTGGAAATTCACCGGAATTGATTGATGCATTTATACAATCAGTTATTACCTGTAATGTATCTGGTAAGATTTTATTTAACATATTCAGTGTGATACCATCTACTCCGATAGCGTTTGATTCCAAAGAACGCAGTATTTTAGCGACTACATGGGTTTCAACGGTCTTTAAGTTAAATGAACTGGATGTGACTCTATTAGATTTAAAAAAATTTAAAGATGTAGTAGATGCATTTACACTACCAGGAACATTGAGAAAATGACGGTTAATTATATCTGGGTCGGAAAATTGGCGTGGCAGAGGCTCATCTTTTCTATTTGTTTTTACAGACACATGTTGTTTAAGATGTTTCCACAAGGCTTTTGGGTATTTCATATTTTTATTAATATATGTATCAAAGTATACACTTTTTTCGACATTAATAGCAGTTGCTACAGACATTTTTAAATTCTTGTAAAATTCTCTATGAATATCCATGCCCGTCTTCATAGATTTTTTATGAGCAGCATCCCTACTTCTCATCATAAGTTTTACGTTATAGGTTATCCACGGATAGGAGTAGTCTTTGATAAAAATATACTTAAGAGGTGCTACAATATCAAATATATTTATTACGCGTTTATTGAACTCAGTCACCATATTGCTCACATCTTTTAAAGACGAAATTGATTCCCAGTCTGTGTTTAATATCAATGTAGATAATAGTTCATCATTAATATCTTTTATGTTTCTCATAAACACTTCATGGCTTTAATTTATGTTTGGGAACATCGATCTTAAAAGACAAAAACGAATGTTGATTAAGATCTGGGATGTAATCCACTTGAATATCTTTTATACCTATGTTAGTACAGACGAGATCAAGGAGAGTTGCGCCATGATTGCTAAAATGTGTAGGCTCCTTTATGTATTGAGTTAAGTTAGTACTGTGTAAAAATTCATATACCAACTGAGTCTTTCGGTCAGCAGTGTCTAATAGGTTTATATTAAAATCACCCATTAATACTAAGTGATCGAAGTAAGAAAAGCTCCCGATAGTTTCGGCTAAGGCTTCCAAAAAAGTTTCAACATTAAGCCACGGAGGCCTATAGGCTGTTCCTACAATTAGAATTTTAGAATTAATTTTTATACTCAACCACATTTGCTCAACCATTTCCGATTCTAAATGTCTCATAACCCTATAAGAAATACCTTTTTTTAGGTAAAAACCTACACCTCCTCCTCGCATACGAATAGTTGTAGGTCGGGGAATATGGCGCAAACGATACCCAGGTACTTTAGGAGCTCGCCCATCTTCTCCGACCTTAAGCCATGTCTCATTTATTGCCATTATGTCAACGTCGTGTCGGTCCATAGCAACAAAAAATTCGTCATGGCGTGTTCCTAATGAGCCTGCATTTAAAAAACCAATTTTAAGACATCGAATCCCTAGCATATTTCTATATTAACGAAATAATTAGAACTTTTAATAATTTTGTCCAAAACTGTTGCATATAAACTAAAATTTTTATGATTAAATAATAATCTTTCTCTCGTGTGTGCATTAGAATATAGATACTGTATTAATGTACGCTCTTTAATCATAACGGTAACAAATATAATTGTACAAGTGTGATAATTGCAAAAACATACAAGTAAACCCATATACCTATATATTATACTTAAAGACATAAAGTAAACTACATTAGTTAAAAACTTAAAATTAAAATAATAAATAAATAAATTACTTACTAAAACTTTTTTAAAGAGTAACAACCATCTATTCAAATGTACGTTGATCTTATCTATTAAACAAAGCCCTTTTTGTGAGGTTTTAAAAGGAGCTATAGTGATATTTACTATAGTCATAAGTCTAATATAATATAATAAGAATTTGCATAAAGATTTTAGATAAAATACAGTAAATTTAATCAAATTACATTTTCTCCGAAAAACTTTATAATATCAGACTCAGATCGGATACGCTGCACTACCGACTCGCTGTTACGACGAATATGTATACGGCCACCCTTCGTCCATACATATCGCCAACCTTTATTGCGACCTTCTTCGCGCGCCTTGTAAAACAGACGGCGGTTTGTTGGCGTGAGGCGTTCATTTAAATACACCCGATGGACCTCTCCTTCAATAATGCCGGACGAGTCGGTATTCCGACGTACGCGCGCCGCTCGCAGGAGCTCGTCGCGCACGAGCCGCCGCGCGAGTCGCACGGCGATGGGACGAGGCCGCTCGCGCCCGCCATCTCCCGATGCGGGCCGGCGCACACCAACGCGATCGGCGCTCACGATGTCGCGGTCGTCCAGGTCTACCCCGATCTTCATTGCCATAGAGTGTACTATATGTATAACATTTTCTCCGGGCTTTTCTTGCAAACCAGACACTTCAATGTCGTTGAGTAAATGCTGCTGTTCTCGCTCATTTAACTCGATGCGAAGAGATTCCATCAATTCTGGATATAGGGATTCGGTTTGGCACTCTTCTCTAGATTTTTCTAGCGCAGTCAATCTATGTTCAAACGAATCCATACGTTTATCTAGATCAATTACGGTTGCATTTAACCGGGTAAATTCCTCTCTAAAAAACGCCATCTCTCGCAAAGCCGACGAAACTTCTTTACGAAGAAGACGAATTTCGTGCATGAGGGAACCAGGGCTGTTTTCATCCTCTACACTTGCATTACTAGATATCTCTTCCACAGCTGCAGACTCTGCGTGTGTAGATTGTGAGGCAACTGGAGTACACATCTTAGTCTGATTGCTACATTTATTCTTACATTCCTTGCAAAGCCATTTAAAAGGTATGCGGCTATCAGAGCTGATATTCACACACGCTCGATGATATATTGAATTGCATTTTATGCATTTAGCACCTTCACTGGCAGCCAAAAATTTGCCACATATATTGCATTTATTTGCCATATTTACCATGTAGTGTACTTGGGTATATGGATAAAATATCAGCTGATTAGCTTACATAAAATATTATTTTTTGTTTATGTGGGGGATAATTCCAAGAATAGGATCTGTGTGTTTTATCCAATTATATATTCATTATTCAAGATTATCTAAGATTATATAAGTTCCAAAATTGACAGCCTTGTTACTCTCTTTTTCTTATTATTCTCGTTGCCATAGTAACGAGGCCGTCCGGTGTTGCCGGCCAGACGTATTAGAATTCCCAACATCCTCCCCCCCCTTGGGAACTTGCTTCCCAAAGAGCTCTTGGGAATCTGACGTGCCTTCCAGTGCACAAAGTTTCGAGATGGATCTCGTGATGATACCACCTGCAGTTTGAACGTCGACGACTCTGCATAGTCCGTCGGCGCCAGGGTAGAGTTGATGGATGCGGCCTAGAAGCCACTTCATCGGCGGTAAGTGATCATCCAGTACGAAGACAAGATCACCGATCTTGACATCTCGCTGTCTTGTCCTCCATTTCACACGTTCCTGTAGAGTCGACAAGTAATCCCTTTTCCAGCGTGACCAAAAGTGATGTCTCAGGCGTTCGATCAGCTCGTATCTGTTGAGGCTGATACGTTCGATATTAGGCGAAGGCAGTGAAGTCAACGGTCGACCCACTAAGAAGTGCCCAGGTGTTAAGGGTAGTAGATCAGAAGGATCAGCTGACATTGACGTAAGTGGACGTGAGTTCATGATCGGTTCAACCTGAGCAAACAGTGTATACAATTCTTCGAAAGTTAGACTAGAGTTACCTGCTATTCGTTTTAAATGATATTTGGCCGATTTAACCCCTGCCTCCCAGACCCCACCAAAACTAGGTGCATAGACGGGAGAAAATTTAAAATTAATACCTTCATTGCACGCAAAGTCGCTGACTGTTAGAGTCGTAGAAGTCTGTTTAGTTCATTACTAGCTCCTACAAAGTTTTTCCCATCATCGCAAAAAATAGTATGAGGTTTACCACGTCTTGCGATAAACCTACGCAAGCATAGAATAAACGCATTGCTACTTAGGTCGCTAACTACTTCCAAGTGTACAGCCTTTGTAGCAAAACAGATGAAAATACATAAATAGCACTTGGAAGTCTTTGCACCTCTACCTTTACGATTAAGAATAAGAAAAGGTCCAGCGAAGTCGGTGCCACAAGTCTCAAAAGGAGAAGCAGGAGTAACACGAGGTTCAGGTAAGTCACCCATTAATTGTTGCATAGGCTTAGCCCTAAATCTTTGACAACGTACGCATAATCGTACAGTAGCAGTTGCTAACACTTTGCCACCTAATGGCCAAAAAAGTTCTCTAATGGAACTCAACAACTGTTGAGGACCACAATGTAAAAGCCGTAAGTGTTCTTTTTCAAATAACATTCTCGTAAATACATGTTTAGGGTTTAGTAAAATAGGATGCCTTTTATCATAAGGGCAATATGAAGCGTTGTCGATACGACCACCAACACGTAATATGCCTTGATCGTCCAAAAACGGATTTAAAGAAAGAATAGAAGATTTACGATTTAGGATTTTATCAGTTTCTAGCGAGTGTATATCTTTAATGAAAGTTTTTCTCTGTGAAGCTTTCGCCAGCAAGGTAATTGAAGTGTGCAATTCAGAACAGGTGAGATAACCAGTTATTTTGGTATTATTTTTTCTAATATTATTCATAAATCTCAGTACATAACCAATAATTCTTTGCAATTTATAGAGTTTAGAGTATTTATTGAACGGTATTACATCATTAGGTAGAATATTAGTATTTAAGCTTATTCTTGTTTCAGGTAACACAGCAGGAGCATGTGGAGAAGAAGGCCATTCTTTTTCAGGTTTAGCCAGAAAGGACGGGCCGTGCCACCAAAAGACATTCCCAGGAAGAAGACGAGGCTGAATCCCTCTGGAAGCCATGTCAGCAGGATTCAATTCGGTAGGTACATGACGCCAGAAGTTTTCGTTAGTTAAGTCCCTAATTTGTTCAATACGATTACTAACAAACGTTTTAAGTGTTTTAGGTGGAGTGTGCAGCCATCCCAGAACAATAGTAGAATCTGTCCAGAATACAGAACGAGTAATAGGAATTTTAAGTGACTGTATAACCTTAGAATATAATTTAGCGCCAAGCAAAGCGCCTAGGAGCTCTAAGCGTGGAATAGTTTCAGATTTCAACGGACTGACCTTGGCCTTAGCACAGAGTAAATTAACAGATTGATCACCCTTATCATTAGTAGATTTTAGATAAATGCATGTCCCATAAGCGTCTTGTGACGCATCTGTAAAGCAGTGCGCTTCTACAGACGTAGGAGATTCACAAAGTACATATCTAGAAACATTTATGTCTTCAAACAATTTCGTCTCATTATAGAAGCTTAGCCAAGATTTTTTTGTATCTTCTGGGAGGCTATCATCCCAGTCAAGTTTACTAAGCCATAATTTTTGAAGAGTAATTTTATGGAATATGGTACAAGCTGATAACAAACCCAATGGGTCAAAGATTTTACAAGAGTTTGACAGTATAGAACGTTTAGTTTTCGACATCAACCGAAAAATGTAAAGTATCAGAGTCAGGTGTCCATCTTAGTCCCAATACAGAAGACTGTTTACAGAAATCTTGAAATTCATTACAAGTAGGAATATCGTCAAATATATCAGGAGCATTAGTACGGAATTTCCTCAAAGGAAAACAACCTTCGTTAAGTTTATCAATAACCCCTTTCACAGTGGAAGCTAAGACAGTTTTAGAATCAGAACCAGTATTCAAATCATCGACATAGAAATCGTGCCTTATGGTATTAGCAATCATCTCATCAGAACATTCATCAGCGAGTTGAACTAAACACCTCGTGCTAAGATATGGAGCGGAGGCGGTTCCGTATGTAACTGTATTAAGTTTTAATATTCTTAGCGGGAGTGTTTCTTTCTCCCTCCACAGAATTAGCTGCAGGTGACGTTGAGAACTGTCCACCTCTATTTGGCGATACATTTTCTCAACGTCACCTGTCACTACATACGCATATTGACGAAAACGTAGTAGTATAGCCATTAAGTCATCCTGGACCACAGGTCCAACATATTGAATATCATTTAGTGATTTATTACTAGTAGTTTTACAAGAAGCATCAAAGACTACTCTGAGGCGAGTGGTTTCACTAGCTTCACGAATTACAGCATGGTGAGGAATGTAGTAACCAAAGGTAAGTCCATGACCTCTCTCACGGTACCCAAGTTAGTTAGATGTCCTAGTTTTTCATACTCATTAATAAAGTTAGCATAGTCTGCTTTCAAGTTACATTTAGACAATTTCTTTTTCAGATTATAGAAACGCCTCTTGGCCAGATGATAAGAGTCTCCAAGAGCCACCTCGGGAACCTCGCGGAAAGGAATTTTAACAGAGAACCTACCATTATCCAACCGCACAGTATTAGAAGTAAAATGATTTTCACAATATTCCTTATCTTTAGAAGGAGATATATTAGTAGCTAAAGGAATATCTTCGATTTCCCAGAATTTAGCAATAGAATCTTTAATCTCTTGACAAAAGTTAGAATGAGTAGTAGAAGTAGGACCCTGAGTAGTAGTAGGTCCTGTCACGAGCCAACCTAGTTTAGATTTCTGGAGCATGGGCTTATTTTTGCCTAACTTGATTTGTTTAGAATCCATTATGTCCCAAAAAATATCGGCACCAAGTAGTATATCAATATCAGAAGGACGATAGAAATGTGGGTCAGCAAGTTCAATAGAATCAGGAAGAGAAAGTCGCGAAATATCTACCTCGACACAAGGTAGTTTACCACTAATCGCAGGTATGACATAGCAAAAAACATTACACATGAAAGTATTTACCCGTGACTTCAATGTTACCTTACATTTCTTAGTAGTAGTAGTGACTCTATTGTTTATACCAGCAATAGACAGATTAGTATTCGAACAAGGAATTTGTAATTTATTTTGCAAATTTTCTGTAATAAAGGAAGACTGAGATCCATTGTCTAAAAGAGCTCTAACAACATGACACTTATTAGTATTAGTATCAACAAGTTCGACTTTAGCAGTGCACGACAAGACCTGACAGGAAGATACAACGGACAATGATACAGGATCCATCATAGCAACAGTGGAAATCTGAGCAGAAGTTTCTTCAGACGAAGAGGACGCTGGAGCGGACGCTGCGACAGAAGCGCCAGATATCATTCTAGTATTTCTATGTAATAATAGATTATGTTTTTTGTTACAGAACTTGCATGGAGTATGTTTGCAGCTAGAAGAAAAATGTCCAGGACGCAAACAATTTTGACACAAGCGATGTTTTAAAACCTCACTATATCTAGAGTCTATTGACATAGATTTAAACTTATCGCATTTATACACTAAATGTTGTTCTGAGCAAATAACACAATTAGCATTTTTAAAAGTAGGAGAAGCTACAAAAGATCTAAAAAGTTTATTTTCGTTTGAAAATTGTCTTTGTTTCTCAGATTTAGTGACATTATTATAGTGCAAAGTTTCTAGAATATCAGCGCGATTGCGCAAGAATTCATTAAATTCAGCTAAAGTAGGCGAAGTACTCATGTTAGTCCTACTTTCTTCCCATTTGCGACTAGTGGCGCCATCTAGTTTCGACACCATCACATAAACAATCAATGTGTCCCAATGAGAAGTAGGTTCGTTTAAATTATTTAAGGAACTCAAATTTTTAGAATAGTAATCAATCATATAACGCAGAGACTTGAAGCTTTCCTTAGAAATCGGTTCAAAATTAAAAAGAGATTTTAAGTGGTTGTTTACAAGTATTCTATTATTATTATAACGTTTAACAAGCAAATCCCAAGCAGATTTATAGTTAGCAGCAGTAAACTCAACCGATTTTATAACTTGAGACGCTCCGCCTTCAAGTGAAGAGCGTAAATAATGAAATTTGTTGATGTCAGGGATATTATTACTATTTATTAAAGACTCAAACGTATCCCTAAACTCCATCCATTTAAGGTAGTTACCGTCAAAACGCGGAAGTTGGATGGTGGGAAGCTTTATACTATCAGTATTATGGTTACGAACGTTTTCAGTAGAGTGCGAAGGCACTTTTGAGCCAGCTATCGAGCCATAATTTGAGGACACATGTAGAGCAGTTACACTTTGAATTATACTTTCGGCACGAGCAATATTCAAACAAAAATCATTTTCGATTTTCTCATGTTCCTCTAACTGATCAAAATCTAACATCTCAATATTATCCTTTAAAGAATCAAACTGAGTAAATAAGTCTCTATGTCGCGATAGTTTTAATTCAAGTTCCGCAACTAATGCCTTTGTAAGTTCCTTAGGATCAATTAATGTAGTAGTTTTTAAGTATTTCGCAAACGTCGTAATTCGACTCTTTATACTAGCACGTTTCCGAACAAGTTCTTTCAAATCTTCCGCCATAGTAAATAACAATTTAATGCCTTATCACAATAATCAACTTAACAGACTGTTCGGGGTAAGTAATGACAATATAGGTATCAAAGAACCGCAACGTTAGTTACAGTGTCAAAAAATGACGATGCCGGCCCCAGTCAGGTGCTCGCGGTCAGTGGAGGTCACACGCAGTCGACGCGATGTAACAGCACCGAACACCAACTTTACGCGGGGTCGGAGAAGCAGTGGCCACAACGAACCTAGAATGATTTAGATTGTTAGTTAGAAAGATGCAAACAAGAATGAAATTATAGACAGTTTATTTAATGTCAATATTTATAAGAAATAAAGATAAGTAAGTAACTCTAATTGTTTCAATTCAGTATTTAGACTTCAATAATATTGTAAGAGAGTAACATTCGTTCTTATATAAGTAGATAGGTAAGTAGGTAGCTAATTTTAATATAAGTAGTTTAGAGTAACACAGTCGTATTCATAGTAAAGTAAATAGTTTTATAGTTTTACCTAGTTCAATCTAGGGCTAGTTTTAAGTACTATAGTAATAGTATTCAGTTGAGTTTAATCAAAGAGACTAGATTGCAAAGTAGTGGACAGAATAATAGGCTATGCAATCTAGCTTAATAAGTATAGAAGCTTTAAACTCAAGCAGAATAAAGTAAGTATTTTTAGAAAGAATTTTAATCTGACTCCATAGATATAAGTAGGGAAGCTAGTAGTATTGAAGATGCAAACTACAGAGTAGCATTTTAACCAAAATGCATAATAGCGGATGTGAACACTGTTTGCAGATGCAAAACAATCATGAACACAACGTTCTTCCGTCTGCACACACAAAGTATAATACCAAAATTGGGCGTACTTCCCTGTGAGTAAAACAAAAGACAACACAGATCCTTCGCGCAATAGTATCACGTAGATCACGATCACGTCCGGTTTCACCAAATTATGTGGGGGATAATTCCAAGAATAGGATCTGTGTGTTTTATCCAATTATATATTCATTATTCAAGATTATCTAAGATTATATAAGTTTCAAAATTGACAGCCTTGTTACTCTCTTTCCCTTCTTATTATTCTCGTTGCCATAGTAACGAGGCCGTCCGGTGTTGCCGGCCAGACGTATTAGAATTCCCAACAGTTTATTTCACTGAATCACCACTATTTATCAGTACTTTTCACTTATTTCTTTTATAGTCACAATGTAATATTATAATTTCATTTTATTAGAAGTTAATACTTGTTTTATATATTTTTAAAATCGTACAAACAAAGAGCCGCGATCAGCTGTTGCCGACGTCACGTACTACATCCTATTTTATTTAACTTATTATTTTTACTAATTAACTTCTAAATCTACTTATTAAAGTCTCCTAATATTATTTTTTTTACTATTATACTATCATATTATATTATACTATACTAGGGTTAAATAAATGAAGAAAATAAAAGGGAAAGAAAATATAAATAAAAACATAAATAAAGACAAATATGTTAATACATGTATGCTGAGCAACCATGTCAATCTGCTGATTCAGAGAAAGGAGTATTCCGCCACTAGATGTTCAGTTTGTTTTTGACCATCTAAAAGGAATTTAGTTAGTAGTTTTTTGAACATTAATTTAGATTTAGCATCCTTAATCGGTGGAGGAATATTATTCCAACATTTAGTGGCGGAATACTTGAAAGATCCTCTAAATGCAGAAGTACGATGGGATGGGGTTTTCAGCCGTTTACGACATTGTCTCAGAGGAGTAGTATCTCTATTATCGAACCAATTGAGTTTATTTAAGAGATATAAAGGTTTACCAGATTTGATAACACCATAGAGAAGACTAGCAAGATGGAGCTTCCTTCTGGAGTTCATTTTTAATAAACGGTTTTCATTTAAATATGGTGTTATGTGACTTCTCGGGGGAATATTAAAAGAAAACCGCACACAAGCGTTTTGCACGCGTTGAATTACTCGTTTGGTTCTACTTAGAAGACGAGGACCAAAAACTAAATCCGCGTAATTTAATTTTGATAAAACTAAAGCTTCCACTAGCCTAATACGTAGATCTTGAGATAAATATTTGCGAATTTTAGAAAGTATTTTTAAACGATAGAAGCAATTTCGCACCGTAAGTGCAACATGTTTTTCAAATCTTAGACTAGAATTAAATACCAGTCCTAAATTACGCGCCTCGCATACTCTTTCTAGCACCCTACCCCTAATATTTATAGGCAACTGACAGTGAGGAACCTTTTCCAGCTGTTTTGGTGTACCCAATAGCATAAATTTAGATTTAATCGGATTAAGTACAAGAGTATTGCATTCTGACCAGTTTGCTATAAGTGCGAGATCCTGGTTTATTAAGTGCACTGCAGTTTGGTATTCGGTAGGCTGAAAAGAGTAATATAATTGCATATCATCGGCGTACAGGTGGTACTTACAATGACGTATATGTTTGATGACATCTGCGGTATATAATATAAACAATAATGGCCCCAAAACTGATCCCTGGGGAACCCCTCTAGTTAATGGAGTAGTCTCTGACTTTTTTTTACTGCCATCATCTTGCTCTAATTCAACAAACTGAGCACGATCCGTAAGATAACTATTGAACCATTTAATGGTAGCTATATCGAAACCATAGTAAGATAATTTCGATAAAAGAAGTGTTATATTAATACTGTCAAAAGCTCTAGAGTAGTCAAGCAGAACGACTAAGGTGCACATTCCGGTATCCTGGGCTGTCAATATGTGATCCGTAACATCTAAAAGCGCAGTTACGGTTCCACGTCCCGACCTAAAACCTGACTGATGCTCCGGAAGTATATCATACTCCATACTCCAGATACCTAGAAAGTTGCATATGAATATACTTTTCTAAAATCTTCGATAAGCAGGGTAATATACTAATAGGACGAAGGTCACTTGAGGTTAAGGGTTCAGGGATTTTAGGGATAGGCCGAATTAAAGCAGTTTTCCAGGAGTCTTGAAAACTGCTTTACACTTTAAACTTTTGCGTCTGCGGTTCGATTTTCCCGGTCCGGACGCCAATTTGTGGCGCTCGTCCGTGCGCACCCAGAGAGCCCTCGCTCGCCCGGATAGCGCCAGCGGTTCGCCCGGTATTCGGGTAAAACCGAATTCGCAGGCCCTCCCAAGCCCATCCAAAAAAAACCTTGCCTAACCTAACCAAATCGTGGAAAAGTCGAAATTTTTAAGGCAAATTTTAGTTTTCGCCGCATTACTTTTTTGTCTGCAGTTCGATTTTTCCGGTCCGGACGTCAATTTGTGGCGCTCGTCCGTGCGCACCCAGAGAGCCCTCGCTCGCCCGGATAGCGCCAGCGGTTCGCCCGGTATTCGGGAAAAACCGATAACTTTTTTGTCTGCGGTTCTATTTTCCCGGTCCGGACGCCAATTTGTGGCGCTCGTCCGTGCGCACCCAGAAAGCTCTCGCTCGCCCGGATAGCGCCAGCGGTTCGCCCGGTATTGCGGAAAAACCTATAACTTTTTTGTCTGCGGTTCGATTTTCCCGGTCTGGACGCCAATTTGTGGCGCTCGTCCGTGCGCACCCAGAGAGCTCTCGTTCGCCCGGATAGCGCCAGCGGTTCGCCCGGTATTGCGGAAAAACCGATAACTTTTTGTCTGCGGTTCGATTTTCCCGGTCCGGACGCCAATTTGTGGCGCTCGTCCGTGCGCACCCAGAGAGCTCTCGTTCGCCCGGATAGCGCCAGCGGTTCGCCCGGTATTCGGGAAAAACCGATAACTTTTTTGTCTTTTCCACGATCTGGTTAGGTTAGGTGAGGTTTTCACGATCTGGTTAGGTTAGGTAAGGTTTTTTTGGATGGACTTGGGAGGGCCTGCGAATTCGGTTTTTCCCGAATACCGGGCGAACCGCTGGCGCTATCCGGGCGAGCGAGGGCTCTCTGGGTGCGCACGGACGAGTGCCACAAATTGACGTACGGACCGGGAAAATCGAACTGCAGACAAAAAAGTTATGCGGCGAAAACAAAAAAATTGCCTTAAAAATTACGTCTTTTCCACGATCTGGTTAGTTAGGTGAGGATTTCACGATCTGGTAAGGTTAAGTAAAGTTTTTTTTGGATGGGCTTGGGAGGGCCTGCGAATTTGGTTTTGCCCGAATACCGGGCGAACCGCTGGCGCTATCCGGGCGAGCGAAGGCTCTCTGGGTGTGCACGGACGAGCGCCACAAATTGACGTACGGACCGGGAAAATCGAACTGCAGACAAAAAAGTTATGCGGCGAAAACAAAAAAATTGCCTTCAAAATTACGTCTTTTCCACGATCTGGTTAGGTTAGGTGAGGATTTCACGATCTGGTTAGGTAAGGTAAGGTTTTTTTTGGATGGGCTTGGGAGGGCCTGCGAATTCGGTTTTTCCCGAATACCAGGCGAACCGCTGGCGCTATCCGGGCGAGCGAAGTCTCTCTGGGTGCGCACAGACGAGCGCCACAAATTGACGTACGGACCGGGAAAATCGAACTGCAGGCAAAAAAGTTATGCGGCGAAAACAAAAAAATTGCCTTAAAAATTACGTCTTTTCCACGATCTGGTTAGGTTAGGTGAGGTTTTCACGATCTGGTTAGGTTAGGTAAGGTTTTTTTGGATGGACTTGGGAGGGCCTGCGAATTCGGTTTTTCCCGAATACCGGGCGAACCGCTGGCGCTATCCGGGCGAGCGAGGGCTCCCTGGGTGCGCACGGACGAGCGCCACAAATTGACGTACGGACCGGGGAAATCGAACTGCAGGCAAAAAAGTTATGCGGCGAAAACAAAAAAATTGCTTTAAAAATTTCGTCTTTTCCACGATCTGGTTAGGTTAGGTGAGGTTTTCACGATCTGGTTAGGTTAGGTAAGGTTTTTTTGGATGGACTTGGGAGGGCCTGCGAATTCGGTTTTTCCCGAATACCGGGCGAACCGCTGGCGCTATCCGGGCGAGCGAGGGCTCTCTGGGTGCGCACGGACAAGCGCCACAAATTGACGTACAGACCGGGAAAATCGAACTGCAGTCAAAAAAGTTATGCGGCGAAAACAAAAAAATTGCCTTTAAAATTACGTCTTTTCCACCATGAATTTGGTTTTTCCCGAATACCGGGCGAACCGCTGGCGCTATCCGGGCGAGCGAGGGCTCTCTGGGTGCGCACGGACGAGCGCCAAAAATTGACGTACAGACCGGGAAAATCGAACTGCAGACAAAAAAGTTATGCGGCAAAAACCAACAAATTGCCTTAAAAATTACGTCTTTTCCACGATCTGGTTAGGTTAGGTGAGGATTTCACGATCTGGTTAGGTTAGGTAAAGTTTTTTTGGATGGGCTTGGGAGGGCCTGCGAATTCGGTTTTTCCCGAATACCGGGCGAACCGCTGGCGCTATCCGGGCGAGCGAGGGCTCCCTGGGTGCGCACGGACGAGCGCCACAAATTGACGTACGGACCGGGAAAATCGAGCTGCAGACAAAAAAGTTATG
Organism: Morpho achilles; assembly: GCA_947086495.1. Taxonomy (NCBI): domain Eukaryota; kingdom Metazoa; phylum Arthropoda; class Insecta; order Lepidoptera; family Nymphalidae; genus Morpho; species Morpho achilles. Next base: position 88,947 of record CAMTZB010000018.1, on the reverse strand, counting down.
CGGCGAAAACAAAAAAATTGCCTTAAAAATTACGTCTTTTCCACGATCTGGTTAGGTTAGGTGAGGTTTTCACGATCTGGTTAGGTTAGGTAAGGTTTTTTTGGATGGGCTTGGGAGGGCCTGCGAATTCGGTTTTTCCCGAATACGCCGAATACGACGAGCGCCACAAATTGACGTACAGACCGGGAAAATCGAACTGCAGTCAAAAAAGTTATGCGGCGAAAACAAAAAAATTGCCTTAAAAATTAAAAAGAAAGAAAGAAAGAAAGAAAGACTTTTATTTGGACACAAATTTCAACAAAAAGATACAAAGAAAATAAATAAATACATTTTTACCTATATATATATATATATATATATATATATATATATATATATATATATATATATATATATATATATATATATATATATATATACACATATATATATATATATATATATATACACATATATATATATATATATATATATATATATATATATATATATATATATATATATATATATATATATATATACGAATCCTGTGACCAAATAAGGTGTCCTACTCAGCTCATATGCTACAACAAAGGTTGTAGCGCTGGTTTTCAGTAGGCACCTTTACAGATACGAAGGTCACGGAGGATACCAAGATTTATTTCATAACATACATAGATACATAACATCATTTATACAAACAAACAACCTTACGTAAAATAAAAAAAAAATAAAAAAATAATAAATAAATTCAATTAAAGGAAAGAAAAAAGAAATGAACAAAGAACATGGCAAACTGGAAACTTCACAAACATTACACAACATTAACAAAATAAAATATTAAAAATATACATATATCTACATACACCATATGCGTATTAAAATGTAACATGAAAAGGAAAAAAAATGCAAAGAAAATGCAGCCCAAGTGCTGAGATAAAAAAGTATTAAGTAATTACTGACTTTTGTTCTGATAAAAGATACGCTCTTAACTTTGTTTTAAAAACTCCCAAAGTTTGCGATGATTTAACTGGTGGTGGTAAATCATTCCAGCACTTGGTAGCCGCAAACCTAAAGCTCCCCTTGAATGCTGCTGTTTTATGCTTAGGTGTAGACAAAAAGAGATATGAATTTCGTGTAATGCGAGCTGACTTATCACCGAACCATAAAAGTTTCTGTCGCAAGTATTCAGGAATTCCATTTTTTAGCACCCCAAATAACAGCGTAGCAAGGTGTAACCTCCTACGTGCTTCCATCTTCAATAGGTTAGCTTCATTAATGTAAGAAGTTACATGTGTACGCGGTGGGATGTTAAAGCAAAATCTTGTGCAGGCATTTTGGACACGCTGAATCAACTTTTTAGTTCTGCTTAAGAGTCTAGGCCCATATACAGTGTCTGCATAATTTAGTCTGGATAAGACTAGTGCTTCGCATAATCTTATCCTTAACTTAATATTAATGAAGGGCCTCATTTTATAAAGTAGCTTAAGCCGATAAAAACTATTGCGGACAGCATTAGCGATGTGAGCTTCGAAATGCAAAGCGGAATCAAAAAGTACTCCCAAACTGCGAGCTTCTTGCATCTTTTCTATTGGATTATTATTAATCATTATTAAAGGATTGATCATATTTATTAGCGCTCTAATAGATTTGGATCCAAATATCATATATTGACATTTACTGGGATTAAGTACTAAACAATTCCTTTTTGACCACAAGTTGATTTTTTCCAAGTCAGAGTTAAGCTTTGCTGCGGCATTCAAAGTGTCCCGTGGATCAAAGGATATGTAAAGTTGCGTGTCATCAGCATAAAGATGGCAAGAGCAATGTTGAATGCAATTTGTAATATCTGCTGTGTAAATTGCAAAAAGTAAGGGACCAAGAATGGATCCTTGAGGAACTCCTCTATTTATAGAAGATAAATGTGAGCTAGAAATTGTGCTATCATTATTTGTGACCTCAACTAACTGTGCTCTATCGGTAAGGTAGCTGTTAAACCACTTTACGACTGAAACGTCAAAACCGTAATATGATAGCTTGGAAAGGAGGAGTGAAGTATTGATTGAGTCAAAAGCTCTTGAGTAATCTAATAGTACAAGCAAGGTACCTTTGCCTTGATCTTGTCCGGTCAGGATGTCGTCTACCACTGTTGCAAGGGCAGTAGTTGTACTATGTCCTTTTCTATAACCTGACTGAAAGGTTGGTAATATCTTATTCTGCTCTATGTATTTCACCATCTGACACGCAACTATTTTTTCCAAAATTTTAGAGATAAACGGTAAAATACTAATAGGCCGCAAATCTTTAAAACTGATTGGATTATTACATTTTGCCAGAGGTCTAACTTTGGCAGCTTTCCAAACATCAGGAAATCTAGAAGTCTGAATGGATTTATTAATAATATTTGTGATAACTTCTAACGTTTGTGGTAAGGTTAACAAAAGCATTTTAAGAGATATATTGTCTAAGCCCACAGCATTTGATTTGAAATTCCGAATAATCCCAGCAACGGTATCTAAGTCTACTGTATGTAGAGTAAAATTACCCTTACCAAAACGATGAAACTCAAAATAGGTAAGGTCAGATATGGATGTGACATTTTCACCTGGAGTTTTAAGAAAATGTTGATTAATAAGAACAGGATTATTAAGCGTAGAAGGTAGTTCTTTCCATTTTTTATTATTAGAAATCAAAGATGATTTTTTTAAATTTTTCCATAATAATTTTGGACTATCGATATAAGCATTGATATATGCTTCATGGTAAGCTATTTTCTCCGCAACTAAAGCTTTCGAGACTAAATGCTTAAGACTTTTGTAATACTGTATATGTGACTCATGTCCCGAGGATTTGGCACGTTCATGACTCTTATTTCTAAGTTTTATCATCAATTTTATAACATCTGTAATCCATGGATGATGCTCTTTAATTTTATGTTTATATAATAGTAAGTTAATATTGAAGTCTCCTAATAGTACCACGCAATCAGCGTAACTAAATGAGGCGATCGATTGTGTGATTGCGTCAAAAAATTCGTTAATATCAAGCCAGGGAGGCCTATAAGCCGTGTCAATAATCAATCTGCGTTTATTAACAGTTGTCCCCAGCCACATCTGTTCAACATTGTTTGATACTGGATATTGATAAGTTCGTACATTTATACCCAATTTTATATAAAAACCAACCCCACCGCCTCTTCCTCTGTGTACATTAACAGGCCGTGGTGTGTGGAGTAGTTTGTAACCAGATACAACAGGTGCCCTGTCGTCTTGACCCTGACGAAGCCATGTTTCATTTATAGCTAAAATATCTATATTTAAATTACTTAAAGCCACAATAAATTCATCATGTCGTGTCCCAAGAGATCCAGCATTAAAAAGTCCAACTGTAAAACATTTATTATAATCTTTGCCTGTACCAGCATACAGTTATATCTAAATAAAAGGAATTATACATTATATATGCTATATCGGATGGAACACAACAAAACACAAAAGTACGCGTAAACATTTTACTACAAATATTTGATAGAACTAAAAAATAGTTTGAATGAAAGTTTTTAATCTTCTTTAATAATGTCATGAACCCTAATTTACGTAAAGTGTAACAAGTTTTAACATAACCGTAACTCAATTGTGAACTTATTTTGGTATATAGTAGCATATAATTATTCTTAATCAAAATAAAACTACATTCTGTGTTACCGATTATAACTACCATACTCAACATGATCATGAAACAAATCTTTATATCGCAGCAGAAATCCATTTGAATTTTGACTCTTTTAATCTCTATGCTCACTAACGTTTCCAACGGTGCTAGACCCAAAAACACGCGTTAGATCGTCGTGAGATCGTATCACATGGACTGGTCTACCTTCTTCTTGCCGCATATATATTTGACCTCTCTTGGTCCATGTATACTTCCACTGTAAATTTATAGCCATCTCGCGACTGGAGTAAAAAAGTCTCCGATTTATAGGTGTTAGTCGTTCGTTGATGTAGAACCGTTGCGTTGGTATATCCAAGCCCATGTCAGCTGAAGTAACCCCTCGCCGGACTCTAGCACTCTTCAGAAACTCATCTCGCAGTTGACGCCTTGAAAAACGCACAACCAGTTGTCGACATCTTTTTGTTTCGGCTTGAATAATTCTACCCACTCTTTCAGCGAATACTACATCTTCTTGCCTTAATGTAAGGCCTAGCTTTGTCGCCAAAACCATAACAGTTTGGGTTGGGTTTTCGCCGGTTACCTCGGGCAGATTAGAGACCTCCAAATCCGACTGCAAAAGTACCTGGTCCCGGTCATTAATTTCTTGTTTTAATTGACCGATCACTTTCTCCAAAGTGCCTATTCTAGAAGAACTATCAGTTACCTTTAAGCATTCAAGGTCATTAATTCTTTTCTCCAAACCATTAATCCGGTCATCAGAATTGGAAAGGAGACTGCGCAAATCAGCAATTTCCTGTCGAAGGCTTTTAAATTCCTCACGAACTTCGCGCAATTCATTTCTAAATAAGCGGATTTCTACACCTAATTCGACACTAAGTGATTGGGTTGTATCATGTGCCGAGTGTTTCAGGTCTTGTATATCTGGGCTCTTAGTACACGTAGACTCAAAGCTTTGGCCAGCAACATTGACTACAGTCGTACTCTTTTTCTCTAATGGAAGCTGTGAATCGAAACCGGACGTAAGACCTTTTACAGGAGTTGCTACGTTACCAGTTTTTGGTTTTTTACACATACACTCTGGACATATCCAATCTGTTGGTATTTTTGTTTCTTCCAAAATTGCTACACATGCCTTATGATATACTGCCGAACACTTACAAGTGGCCCCATTTTGAGCAGAGAGGAACTTACCACAAGCCCGACACTTGGCCATGTTAAATTACGTAGAAAAGAAATAGTTTAGATCAACGACGATAGATTGCGCCTCCTCAAGTACTTTACAAGTAATTTGCGTAGATAGGGTTGTGAACAACCAGTATTGATTTTAAAACATAGTTCATCCAGTTGACAGTAGATGGCGTTTTGTGATAGTACTCTGCAATGCTAATAGATGGCGTTCTATGCCGCCTTTACTTGGACTGTTGACTTGTTGTTATGATTTACCTAATCTACCTCCTTCTCGGATTTATTTACTAACTGCTGACTGATATATATGCAGTTTTTACCGCTTAGAGATTCAACCTAATCATAAAGACACTTCCACTTCTAGCTCACAGTTCAAGTTCAACATAAACACTCCCGAACGTAGACAAAAATATGGATTTCAGTTTATTTGATCAAACACACGTAAGGGTTTTATAATCGCGGTCACCTCCGTGACGTCCGACCTGTCCCGAGTCCAATCCAATCCCGTCTTCAATCAATCAATTACGTCTTTTCCACGATGAATTCGGTTTTTCCCGAATACCGGGCGAACCGCTGGCGCTATCCGGGCGAACGAGGGCTTTCTTGGTGCGCACGGACAAGCGCCACAAATTGACGTACGGACCGGGAAAATCGAACTGCATACAAAAAAGTAATGCGCCGAAAACAAAAAAATTGCCTTAAAAATTACGTCTTTTCCACGATCTGGTTAGGTTAGGTGAGGATTTCACGATCTGGTTAGGTTAGGTATGGTTTTTTTTGGATGGGCTTGGGAGGGCCTGCGAATTTGGTTTTTCCCGAAAACCGGGCGAACCGCTGGCGCTATCCGGGCGAGCGAGGGCTCTCTGGGTGCGCACGGTCGAGCGCCACAAATTGACGTACGGACCGGGAAAATCGAACTGCAGACAAAAAAGTTATGCGGCGAAAACAAAAAAATTGCCTTAAAAATTACGTCTTTTCCACGATCTGGTTAGGTTAGGTGAGGTTTTCACGATCTGGTTAGGTTAGGTAAGGTTTTTTTTGGATGGGCTTGGGAGGGCCTGCGAATTCGGTTTTTCCCGAATACCGGGCGAACCGCTGGCGCTATCCGGGCGAGCGAGGGCTCTCTGGGTGCGCACGGACAAGCGCCACAAATTGACGTACGGACCGGGAAAATCGAACTGCAGACAAAAAAGTTATGCGGCGAAAACAAAAAAATTGCCTTAAAAATTACGTCTTTTCCACGATGAATTCGGTTTTTCCCGAATACCGGGCGAACCGCTGGCGCTATCCGGGCGAACGAGGGCTCTCTGGATGCGCACGGACGAGCGCCAAAAATTGACGTACAGACCGGGAAAATCGAACTGCAGACAAAAAAGTTATGCGGCGAAAACAAAAAAATTGCCTTAAAAATTACGTCTTTTCCACGATCTGGTTAGGTTAGGTGAGGATTTCACGATCTGGTTAGGTTAGGTAAAGTTTTTTTGGATGGGCTTTGGAGGGCCTGCGAATTTGGTTTTTTCCGAATACCGGGCGAACTGCTGGCGCTATCCGGGCGAGCGAGGGCTCCCTGGGTGCGCACGGACGAGCGCCACAAATTGACGTACGGACCGGGAAAATCGAACTCCAGACAAAAAAGTTATGCGGCGAAAACAAAAAAATTGCCTTAAAAATTACGTCTTTTCCACGATCTGGTTAGGTTAGGTGAGGTCTTCACGATCTGGTTAGGTTAGGTAAGGTTTTTTTTGGATGGGCTTGGGAGGGCCTGCGAATTCGGTTTTTCCCGAATACCGGGCGAACCGCTGGCGCTATCCGGGCGAGCGAGGGCTTTCTGGGTGCGCACGGACGAGCGCCACAAATTTACGTACGGACCGGGAAAATCGAACTGCATACAAAAAAGTTATGCGGCGAAAACAAAAAAATTGCCTTAAAAATTACGTCTTTTCCACGATCTGGTTAGGTTAGGTGAGGTTTTCACGATCTGGTTAGGTTAGGTAAGGTTTTTTTTGGATGGGCTTGGGAGGGCCTGCGAATTCGGTTTTTCCCGAATACCGGGCGAACCGCTGGCGCTATCCGGGCGAGCGAGGGCTCTCTGGGTGCGCACGGACAAGCGCCACAAATTGACGTACGGACCGGGAAAATCGAACTGCATACAAAAAAGTTATGCGGCGAAAACAAAAAAATTGCCTTAAAAATTACGTCTTTTCCACGATGAATTCGGTTTTTCCCGAATACCGGGCGAACCGCTGGCGCTATCCGGGCGAACGAGGGCTCTCTGGATGCGCACGGACGAGCGCCAAAAATTGACGTACAGACCGGGAAAATCGAACTGCAGACCAAAAAGTTATGCGGCAAAAACAAAAAAATTGCCTTAAAAATTACGTCTTTTCCACGATCTGGTTAGGTTAGGTGAGAATTTCACGATCTGGTTAGGTTAGGTAAAGTTTTTTTGGATGGGCTTGGGAGGGCCTGCGAATTCGGTTTTTTCCGAATACCGGGCGAACCGCTGGCGCTATCCGGGCGAGCGAGGGCTCCCTGGGTGCGCACGGACGAGCGCCACAAATTGACGTACGGACCGGGAAAATCGAACTCCAGACAAAAAAGTTATGCGGCGAAAACAAAAAAATTGCCTTAAAAATTACGTCTTTTCCACGATCTGGTTAGGTTAGGTGAGGATTTCACGATCTGGTTAGGTTAGGTAAAGTTTTTTTGGATGGGCTTTGGAGGGCCTGCGAATTTGGTTTTTTCCGAATACCGGGCGAACCGCTGGCGCTATCCGGGCGAGCGAGGGCTCCCTGGGTGCGCACGGACGAGCGCCACAAATTGACGTACGGACCGGGAAAATCGAACTCCAGACAAAAAAGTTATGCGGCGAAAACAAAAAAATTGCCTTAAAAATTACGTCTTTTCCACGATCTGGTTAGGTTAGGTGAGGTCTTCACGATCTGGTTAGGTTAGGTAAGGTTTTTTTTGGATGGGCTTGGGAGGGCCTGCGAATTCGGTTTTTCCCGAATACCGGGCGAACCGCTGGCGCTATCCGGGCGAGCGAGGGCTTTCTGGGTGCGCACGGACGAGCGCCACAAATTTACGTACGGACCGGGAAAATCGAACTGCATACAAAAAAGTTATGCGGCGAAAACAAAAAAATTGCCTTAAAAATTACGTCTTTTCCACGATGAATTCGGTTTTTCCCGAATACCGGGCGAACTGCTGGCGCTATCCGGGCGAACGAGGGCTCTCTGGATGCGCACGGACGAGCGCCAAAAATTGACGTACAGACCGGGAAAATCGAACTGCAGACCAAAAAGTTATGCGGCAAAAACAAAAAAATTGCCTTAAAAATTACGTCTTTTCCACGATCTGGTTAGGTTAGGTGAGAATTTCACGATCTGGTTAGGTTAGGTAAAGTTTTTTTGGATGGGCTTGGGAGGGCCTGCGAATTCGGTTTTTTCCGAATACCGGGCGAACCGCTGGCGCTATCCGGGCGAGCGAGGGCTCCCTGGGTGCGCACGGACGAGCGCCACAAATTGACGTACGGACCGGGAAAATCGAACTCCAGACAAAAAAGTTATGCGGCGAAAACAAAAAAATTGCCTTAAAAATTACGTCTTTTCCACGATCTGGTTAGGTTAGGTGAGGTTTTCACGATCTGGTTAGGTTAGGTAAGGTTTTTTTTGGATGGGCTTGGGAGGGCCTGCGAATTCGGTTTTTCCCGAATACCGGGCGAACCGCTGGCGCTATCCGGGCGAGCGAGGGCTTTCTGGGTGCGCACGGACGAGCGCCACAAATTTACGTACGGACCGGGAAAATCGAACTGCAGACAAAAAAGTTATGCGGCGAAAACAAAAAAATTGCCTTAAAAATAACGTCTTTTCCACGATCTGGTTAGGTTAGGTGAGGATTTCACGATCTGGTTATGTAAGGTAAGGTTTTTTTTGGATGGGCTTGGGAGGGCCTGCGAATTTGGTTTTTCCCAAATACCGGGCGAACCGCTGGCGCTATCCGGGCGAGCGAAGACTCTCTGGGTGCGCACGGACGAGCGCCACAAATTGACGTACAGACCGGAAAAATCGAACTGCAGACAAAAAAGTTATGCGGCGAAAACAAAAAAATTGCCTTAAAATTACGTCTTTTCCACGATCTGGTTAGGTTAGGTGAGGTTTTCACGATCTGGTTAGGTTAGGTAAGGTTTTTTTTGGATGGGCTTGGGAGGGCCTGCGAATTCGGTTTTTCCGAATACCGGGCGAACCGCTGGCGCTATCCAGGCGAGCGAAGGCTCTCTGGGTGCGCACGGACGAGCGCCACAAATTGACGTACGGACCGGGAAAATCGAACTGCAGACAAAAAAGTTATGCGGCAAAAACAAAAAAATTGCCTTAAAAATTACGTCTTTTCCACGATCTGGTTAGGTTCGGTGAAGATTTCACGATCTGGTTAGGTAAGGTAAGGTTTTTTTCGGATGGGCTTGGGAGGGCCTGCGAATTCGGTTTTTCCCGAAAACCGGGCGAACCGCTGACGCTATTCGAGCGAGCGAAAGCTCTCTGGGTGCGCACGGACGAGCGCCACAAATTGACGTACGGACCGGGAAAATCAAACTGCAGACAAAAAAGTTATGCGGTGAAAACAAAAAAATTGCCTTAAAAATTACGTCTTTTCCACGATCTGGTTAGGTTAGGTGAGGATTTCACGATCTGGTTAGGTTAGGTAAGGTTTTTTTTGGATGGGCTTGGGAGGGCCTGCGAATTCGATTTTTCTCGAATACCGGGCGAACCGCTGGCGTTATCCGGGCGAGCGAGAGCTCTCTGGGTGCGCACGGACGAGCGCCACAAATTGACGTACGGACCGGGAAAATCGAACTGCAGACAAAAAGTTATGCGGCGAAAACAAAAAAATTGCCTTAAAAATTACGTCTTTTCCACGATCTGGTTAGGTTAGGTGAGGTTTTCACGATCTGGTTAGGTAAGGTAAGGTTTTTTTTGGATGGGCTTGGGAGGGCCTTCGAATTCGGTTTTTCCCAAATACCGGGCGAACCGCTGGCGCTATCAAGGCGAGCGAAGACTCCCTGGGTGCGCACGGACGAGCGCCACAAATTGACGTACGGACCAGGAAAATCGAACTGCAGACAAAAAAGTTATGCGGCGAAAACAAAAAAATTGCCTTAAAATTACGTCTTTTCCACGATCTGGTTAGGTTAGGTGAGGTTTTCACGATCTGGTTAGGTTAGGTAAGGTTTTTTTTGGATGGGCTTGGGAGGGCCTGCGAATTCGGTTTTTCCGAATACCGGGCGAACCGCTGGCGCTATCCGGGCGAGCGAAGGCTCTCTGGGTGCGCACGGACGAGCGCCACAAATTGACGTACAGACCGGGAAAATCGAACTGCAGACAAAAAAGTTATGCGGCAAAAACAAAAAAATTGCCTTAAAAATTACGTCTTTTCCACGATCTGGTTAGGTTAGGTGAAGATTTCACGATCTGGTTAGGTAAGGTAAGGTTTTTTTCGGATGGGCTTGGGAGGGCCTGCGAATTCGGTTTTTCCCGAAAACCGGGCGAACCGCTGACGCTATCCGAGCGAGCGAAAGCTCTCTGGGTGCGCACGGACGAGCGCCACAAATTGACGTACGGACCGGGAAAATCAAACTGCAGACAAAAAAGTTATGCGGCGAAAACAAAAAAATTGCCTTAAAAATTACGTCTTTTCCACGATCTGGTTAGGTTAGGTGAGGATTACACGATCTGGTTAGGTTAGGTAAGGTTTTTTTTGGATGGGCTTGGGAGGGCCTGCGAATTCGATTTTTCTCGAATACCGGGCGAACCGCTGGCGCTATCCGGGCGAGCGAGGGCTCTCTGAGTGCGCACGGACGAGCGCCACAAATTGACGTACGGACCGGGAAAATCAAACTGCAGACAAAAAAGTTATGCGGCGAAAACAAAAAAATTGCCTTAAAAATTACGTCTTTTCCACGATCTGGTTAGGTTAGGTGAGGTTTTCACGATCTGGTTAGGTAAGGTAAGGTTTTTTTTGGATGGGCTTGGGAGGGCCTTCGAATTCGGTTTTTCCCAAATACCGGGCGAACCGCTGGCGTTATCCGGGCGAGCGAGAGCTCTCTGGGTGCGCACGGACGAGCGCCACAAATTGACGTACGGACCGGGAAAATCGAACTGCAGACAAAAAAGTTATGCGGCGAAAACAAAAAAATTGCCTTTAAAATTACGTCTTTTCCACGATCTGGTTAGGTTAGGTGAGGATTTCACGATCTGGTTAGGTTAGGTAAGGTTTTTTTTGGATGGGCTTGGGAGGGCCTGCGAATTCGATTTTTCTCGAATACCGGGCGAACCGCTGGCGCTATCCGGGCGAGCGAGAGCTCTCTGAGTGCGCACGGACGAGCGCCACAAATTGACGTACGGACCGGGAAAATCGAACTGCAGACAAAAAAGTTATGCGGCGAAAACAAAAAAATTGCCTTAAAAATTACGTCTTTTCCACGATCTGGTTAGGTTAGGTGAGGTTTTCACGATCTGGTTAGGTAAGGTAAGGTTTTTTTTGGATGGGCTTGGGAGGGCCTTCGAATTCGGTTTTTCCCAAATACCGGGCGAACCGCTGGCGCTATCCGGGCGAGCGAGAGCTCTCTGGGTGCGCACGGACGAGCGCCACAAATTGACGTACGGACCGGGAAAATCGAACTGCAGACAAAAAAGTTATGCGGCGAAAACAAAAAAAGTAGTTCAGTCTCGTGCGTACGCGCGCAGTGAACGGACGCGTATTGTTTATGTGAACGTTATCGCTGCGCGTATCGTGTGAGACGCAAAGTTCGCCAGTTTCGGTTAACGCCCCTGCACCCCTGCCACCGGCGACAGTTGTACTCGCCGCAACCCGTGTTGCGGCTCGAGGAAGCGGTCGGCAGCGCATCGCGTGCACCTGCTCCGCCGAAGCTGCCCGGACGCAGCGATCTGCACCGCCTTTCGTTGCAAAGACGTATGCAGACGTGCCCACAGTGATACCACCGCTCATCATTCCTACGCGCTTGTAGTCTCTGCCCCCGCTCGCGGGCGCCTAGCTGGGCCTCCCCCAGGGGTCTCACCCGGCTGGGTTGCACGCGCCGAGGGTGTGCGGAGCTGCACTCGCACAGGAGCGGCTCACTGAGCACCTCTGCTGCTACTCTCACAAGTAGCACATCTCACACGCGCAATACTGCGCGACCATGTCCGGTCGGGGGGAGCCCCCCCCGAGGGACCCACGTATTAGGGGGGAGCGCCCCGCGTTCGCCCGCGCTGTAGTACGGCGCGACGTAAGGGACAATAACATCGTCCCGTTTACGCCGATAGCACCTGCGGCAGCGACACCACCACCACCAGCGCCTGCACCACTACCACGCTTCCGGATTCCATCCGGCGAGCGAAAGTCGCCAGACTCCGCGCCTTTGTTCTCCGCCGATGTAGCTGAGCTTACATCGGGCGGCGAAGCACCGAAGCGTCCGCGGGCTGCCGACTCTTCGCCCGAATCCCTCGAGGGAGACGACAAGCGTCCGAAGACGGACCAGTCACCGGCCACCTCACTGACAACGTCGTCGTCATTCGACGTACACCTAACAGCCGAGCAAAGGACTCGGCCCACTCCACCGCCGGCCTCCTCGCCTCGGGACGAGGGTGGCGTGCGACCGCTTGCAGAGAGCGCGTCGCAGGGATCCGTCTCGTGGCCTCGGGACTCGACGAGCTACGCCGGATTTGCTTCGTCGCCGTCTCCAATGACGACGTCCCGCCCCCCTACCCCTCAGGCTGGGCCGTCTGGCTACGCGGCCGCCGCCGCCGCGCCGCCGTCACCCCGGGCGCTCCAGCAGCGCCAGGAAGAGCTGCAGCGCCAGCAAAAACCGCATGCCACTACCGGAGCGAAGACAGCGCGCTCCGAATACCCGCCAATCACCGTGGAGTGCCTCCCCAACTGGACGAGGCACTTCACCGCGATCCGAGGCATGCTCGGACACGCCCCTAACGCCCGCCCGATGGGAAAGGGCGTCAGATTCCTCCCCAAGTCGGCGGAGGAATTCCGGGTGCTCCAAAGGTACCTTCTCGACGCTGCCAAGCAGGACCCGAACATCGCGTGGTTCTGCTACAGCCCAGCGTCGAGCCTACCCAGCAAGGTAGCCATCAGGGGGCTACCTCAAGACACTCCGCCAGCAGAGGTCATCGCGGCGCTGCGCAGCCTAGGGTACCCGGCGACCCAGGCGAGGGCCATCCCTGGGGTCAGAGGGCGGCACGGCTGCACATATTTCGTGCAGCTGGAGCACCTGACCTTTGAAGAGCTCGGTCATCTGTACAGAGAGACCGAGCTCCTTTCGATGCCGGGCCTCATCGTCGAGGCATGGAAGGGCGGACGAGGACCGCCACAATGCCACAGGTGCCAGCAGTTCGGACACTCATCGGCCAACTGCCACCGGCCGCCTAAATGTGTCCGCTGTGCAGGCGGGCACCTGGCCCAAGACTGTGACCGGCCCCAAGAAGCCGCGCCAAAGTGCGCGAATTGTGGAAAAGCGCACGTGGCGCGGGATCGCAAATGCCCGGTCTTCCGTCGTGAGGCGCGAAAGCGCGGCATTGATGTCGCGCCGCCACGCCCAGACAAGCAAGCAAAGCAGAGGGCAGGAGGGGGTGGTCAGGTTCCCCCCCCAACCGCAACACCCGCCGCCGCCATACAAGTCGCCGCAGCGGCCCCCGCCATCCCCGCAGTACGTCCTGCGGTAGCCGTACGCGCCGCCCCTGCCCCCGCGGCACACCCCGCAGTGGCCGTGCCTGCCGCCCCCGCCCGACCCGCACTGAGTAGCGCCCCGCCGTCGCCCGGCAGGCTTATTCATGCTACTCGACGGAGGGAAGCGGGAGGGGCTAACATAGTCGCAGAGCCGGCGACCAGACAACCGCCGGCCTACATCCCGACCGCCCGACCTACTCAACAGATTGAAGCGGGAGTGGTTACTATAGATCGAGAGCCGGCGACTCTGCAACCGCCGGCAAACGACCCGATAGGCAGGGGGGAGCCCCTGCAAAGAAAAAGAAACCGGCGCAGGCGCAGGCAGCCGAGGCCAGCAGATGCTGAGCCCACCGCCGCGTCCACACCGCACCCCAGGCCGCCAACATCAACATTGTTGGCGGCAATACCCGAAATTGCCGAGGCGCCGAGAAGCCGCGGCCACCGACTGGCCACAGAAGAGGCGGAGCTGCGAGCTCCGCAATACCCTACGTTCCTCCCGCCACCCCTCGCGCAGGACTCGGGCATTAATAATATTGTCCGGGTCCTTATCGAGGCGCTTATGGCGGCGCTCACCCACTATCTGAGCAACAGGGACGTAGTCGGCGCCATCACGGCAGCAATTACCCAGTTTGGGAGGTCGTATCAATGACCTCCCTACGAATTCTATATTGGAACCCGGGCGGCATCAGAGGTCACGTCCGTGAGTTAACACTACTCGCCCAGTCGCAGGATATCCACGTCATCCTCCTGGGCGAAACTAAACTCACGGACAGCGTCGAGCTCCGCGTGCCCAACTACTTCGTGTATCGCCGCGACGAAGTCTCTCCCCGGGGCCGCCCGTACAGAGGTACGGCCGCTCTGGTGCGGAGGGACATCATACACGAAGAGCTGGAGCACACCCCGTTCACTAGCACCCGTACACAGGGGGTGCGAGTCAACGTGGGCAACCAGGAGCTCCGCATCTATGCCGCCTACAAACCACCCGGACTGACTTTCTGCAGCACTGATGTCGAGGCAATCTTCGGGCAGCAGGGACCTGCAGTGATCGTGGGCGATCTCAACGCGAAAAATCACGCGTGGGGATCGCGAATCATCACTGCAGTCGGGAGGCACCTGCACGAAGATAGCGTGAGGAGCGGGTACGGTGTGGTGGGGCCGGGAGCGCCGACCCACATACCCACCGACAGCCGCTCCCAGCCAGACGTCATAGACATAGTGCTGCACCACGGATTGGACAACCCCTTCGATGTCGAGGTACTCTATGACCTCGACACGCAACACCTACCGGTTCTGGTCACCCTAGCCACCCAGGGCGGCTTCTTAGTGCCCCGCCCGCCGCGGACGCGGACGAACTGGGAGCGCTACACCGCAGAGCTTGCCGGGCTTGAGCTAGCAGGCCCGATCACTACACCTTCGGGAGTCGACGATGCTGCTGCGTTGGTCGCGGAGGCGATCATCGCCGCCAAAGCAGCAGCTACCACCACCACGTCGACTTCACCGGATACCAATCGAAGGAAGGACCTGCCGAGCTCGCTCCGCAATATGCTTAAGCGGAAGCGCACCCTGCGCCGCCTATGGGCCCGCACTCGTTGCCCCAGGGTGAAGGCTGACCTGAACCGGCTTGCAGAGAGGATCGCGCGTGCCGTAGTCGCTCTCGACGAGGCGCGATGGGAGGATACCGTCGATCGAGCGACAGAACATGACACAGCGCTGTACTCCCTCTGCAAGAAACTCACCGGACAAGACACCCCCGTTTACCCGCTGCTCAATGCCGCGGGTAAACGCACCTATGCCGCCAAGGATCGTGCTGAGATTCTGGCGGCACACCTGGAACAGACATTTACGCCCAACGCCCCCAACACCTCCAACCTCCATGTCATCCGTCATCACGCGGCTGTCCAGGACAAGCTGGAGAGGTTCCTGTCGGCCCCTACACCGCCGCTCCGGGGAGAGGACTTCATCTCCCTGTCAGAGCTGCGGTCGGTCGTTGCTCGCCTTGATAAGCGAAAGGCGCCAGGCCCCGACGGAATCGCCAACGCCGCGTTGATGCTGCTGCCCCGAACAGGTCTCGTAGCGCTCACGAGATTGTTCAATGGAGTACTCCGCACCGGCCACTTCCCAGAGGCGTGGAAGACCGGGAAGATCATCGTTCTTCCCAAGCCGGGGAAGGACCGCCGCCTGCCTGGAAGCTACCGGCCGATCACCCTGCTCTCGCACATAGCCAAGCTGTTTGAGCGTCTGCTGCTGCGTCGAGTCACGCCCCATCTGCCCCTGCGCGAGGAGCAGTTTGGATTCCGCAGCGGCCACTCGACGACGCTCCAGCTGGCGAGGGTCATAAACCACCTGACCAGTGAGCGGAACAACGGGCGCTACACCGTGGGGGTCTTTCTCGACATCGAGAAGGCCTTCGACCGTGTGTGGCACGCCGGGCTCCTGGTCAAAATACTGGACACCACCATGCCGCCTGCTTATGTGCGAGTGCTGGCATCGTTCCTACACGGCCGTAGCTTTTACGTGGCAGTGGATGGTGCCGAATCCCAGCCACGCACCATCCAAGCCGGAGTACCCCAGGGCAGTTGTATATCGCCGCGTTTATACGCGGCGTATACGGATGACATCCCCACCCTGCGCCACCATCTGCGGGAAGGGGAGGAGGACGTGCTGTTGTCGCTGTTCGCCGACGACAGCGCGTATTTCGCGTCGTCCTACCACCAGATCGTCGCCACCAACCGCATGCAGCGTATGCTGGACTTGTTGCCGGAATGGCTGGACAAGTGGAGGATGGCTGTCAACGTCGGGAAGACGGCCGCTCTGCTAACCAGCCGCTCCAAGCCGCTACGTCAGCTGACTCTACGAGGCCAGGACGTAGAGTGGAAGACCACAGTGAGGTTTTTGGGGTGTGAATTGGACCGCAGCCTGTGCATGCTCCCCACGGTGAATCACGTCGTGGGTCGAGCCGCCGCTGCTAGGTCCAAGCTTCACGCGCTATTCACATCCCACCTACCTATGAACACCAAACTGCGGGTCTACGGTGCCTACGTCCGCTCGCGCTTGACGTATGCGGCACCCGCCTGGTACGCGCTATGTTCGGCGTACCAGAAGCGAAGACTGCAAGTCCAGCAGAACCGCTGCCTGCGACTGATCGTAGGAGCCCCGAGGTATGTGCGGAACGACGTCGTGCATCGGGATACCAAAATGCCGACCGTGGAGGAGTATGTCCGTCGCCTTGCGCGCCGGATGTTCGCACGTGCGGACAATAGCGCGCACGTACATCTCCACGGCATCGCGCCACTCCATGCGCGACCACCCGATGGACGTTCCCTGCCTCGCGAGCTCCTGCGGTCACCGTCTCCGCGTCCCGATGCGGATGACGACGGCGACGATGAGGACGACGCGATGGGCGAGAGGGCGAAAACACCGGATTTGACACCCCCGATCATGACACCACCCGACTTAGGACCACCTGAAGAAGACTTCGAGGTCTGGGAGCTACCATTCCCAGACCTCACCACCGAACCAGACATCCCTTAGGTCACCTAGGTGACCTCGGCCTACAAGGCCGAAACACGGACCGGGCTTAAGTGCCCGCGAGGAACTGCCCGGGCAAGGAGGTACGCCTCGAGGCCCGTACCCCGCCTACTCCCAACGGAGTAAGCGAGACGACCCTGCAACAAAAAAATTGCCTTTAAAATTACGTCTTTTCCACGATCTGGTTAGGTTCGGTGAAGATTTCACGATCTGGTTAGGTTAGGAAAGGTTTTTTTCGGATGGGCTTGGGAGGGCCTGCGAATTCGGTTTTTCCCGAAAACCGGGTGAATTGCTGGCGCTATCCGGGCGAGCGAAGTCTCTCTGGGTGCGCACGGACGAGCGCCACAAATTGACGTACGGACCGGGAAAATCGAACTGCAGACAAAAAAGTAATGCGGCGAAAACAAAAAAATTGCCTTAATAATTATGTCTTTTCCACGATGAATTCGGTTTTTCCCGAATACCGGGCGAACCGCTGGCGCTATCCGGGCGAGCGAGGGCTCTCTGGGTGCGCACGGACGAGCGCCACAAATTGACGTACGGACCGGGAAAATCGAACTGCAGACAAAAAAGTTAGGCGGCGAAAACGAAAAAATTGCCTTAAAAATTACGTCTTTTCCACGATCTGGTTAGGTTAGGTGAGGATTTCACGATCTGGTTAAGTTAGGTAAGGTTTTTTTTGGATGGGCTTGGGAGGGCCTGCGAATTTGGTTTTTCCCGAATACCGGGCGAACCGCTGGCGCTATCCGGGCGAACGAGGGCTCTCTGGGTGCGCACGGACGAGCGCCACAAATTGACGTACGGACCGGGAAAATCGAACTGCAGACAAAAAAGTAATGCGGCGAAAACAAAAAAATTGCCTTAATAATTACGTCTTTTCCACGATGAATTCGGTTTTTCC
This sequence comes from Morpho achilles, assembly GCA_947086495.1. Taxonomy (NCBI): domain Eukaryota; kingdom Metazoa; phylum Arthropoda; class Insecta; order Lepidoptera; family Nymphalidae; genus Morpho; species Morpho achilles. Next base: position 70,949 of record CAMTZB010000018.1, on the reverse strand, counting down.
CGAATACCGGGCGAACCGCTGGCGCTATCCGGGCGAGCGAGGGCTCTCTGGGTGCGCACGGACGAGCGCCACAAATTGACGTACGGACCGGGAAAATCGAACTGCAGACAAAAAAGTTAGGCGGCGAAAACGAAAAAATTGCCTTAAAAATTACGTCTTTTCCACGATCTGGTTAGGTTAGGTGAGGATTTCACGATCTGGTTAAGTTAGGTAAGGTTTTTTTTGGATGGGCTTGGGAGGGCCTGCGAATTTGGTTTTTCCCGAATACCGGGCGAACCGCTGGCGCTATCCGGGCGAACGAGAGCTCTCTGGGTGCGCACGGACGAGCGCCACAAATTGACGTACGGACCGGGAAAATCGAACTGCAGACAAAAAAGTTATGCGGCGAAAACAAAAAAATTGCCTTAAAATTACGTCTTTCCCACGATCTGGTTAGGTTAGGTGAGGATTTCACGATCTGGTTAGGTTAGGTAAGGTTTTTTTTTGGATGGGCTTGGGAGGGCCTGCGAATTTCGTTTTTCCCGAAAACCGGGTTAACCGCTGGCGCTATCCGGGCGAACGAGGGCTCGCTGGGTGCGCACGGACGAGCGCCACAAATTGACGTACGGACCGGGAAAATCGAACTGCAGACAAAAAAGTTATGCGGCGAAAACAAAAAAATTGCCTTAAAAATTACGTCTTTTCCACGATCTGGTTAGGTTCGGTGAAGATTTCACGATCTGGTTAGGTTAGGTAAGGTTTTTTTCGGATGGGCTTGGGAGGGCCTGCGAATTCGGTTTTTCCCGAAAACCGGGTGAATTGCTGGCGCTATCCGGGCGAGCGAAGTCTCTCTGGGTGCGCACGGACGAGCGCCACAAATTGACGTACGGACCGGGAAAATCGAACTGCAGACAAAAAAGTAATGCGGCGAAAACAAAAAAATTGCCTTAATAATTACGTCTTTTCCACGATGAATTCGGTTTTTCCCGAATACCGGGCGAACCGCTGGCGCTATCCGGGCGAGCGAGGGCTCTCTGGGTGCGCACGGACGAGCGCCACAAATTGACGTACGGACCGGGAAAATCGAACTGCAGACAAAAAAGTTAGGTGGCGAAAACGAAAAAATTGCCTTAAAATTACGTCTTTCCCACGATCTGGTTAGGTTAGGTGAGGATTTCACGATCTGGTTAGGTTAGGTAAGGTTTTTTTTTGGATGGGCTTGGGAGGGCCTGCGAATTTCGTTTTTCCCGAAAACCGGGTTAACCGCTGGCGCTATCCGGGCGAACGAGGGCTCGCTGGGTGCGCACGGACGAGCGCCACAAATTGACGTACGGACCGGGAAAATCGAACTGCAGACAAAAAAGTTATGCGGCGAAAACAAAAAAATTGCCTTAAAAATTACGTCTTTTCCACGATCTGGTTAGGTTCGGTGAAGATTTCACGATCTGGTTAGGTTAGGTAAGGTTTTTTTCGGATGGGCTTGGGAGGGCCTGCGAATTCGGTTTTTCCCGAAAACCGGGTGAATTGCTGGCGCTATCCGGGCGAGCGAAGTCTCTCTGGGTGCGCACGGACGAGCGCCACAAATTGACGTACGGACCGGGAAAATCGAACTGCAGACAAAAAAGTAATGCGGCGAAAACAAAAAAATTGCCTTAATAATTACGTCTTTTCCACGATGAATTCGGTTTTTCCCGAATACCGGGCGAACCGCTGGCGCTATCCGGGCGAGCGAGGGCTCTCTGGGTGCGCACGGACGAGCGCCACAAATTGACGTACGGACCGGGAAAATCGAACTGCAGACAAAAAAGTTAGGTGGCGAAAACGAAAAAATTGCCTTAAAAATTACGTCTTTTCCACGATCTGGTTAGGTTAGGTGAGGATTTCACGATCTGGTTAAGTTAGGTAAGGTTTTTTTTGGATGGGCTTGGGAGGGCCTGCGAATTTGGTTTTTCCCGAATACCGGGCGAACCGCTGGCGCTATCCGGGCGAACGAGGGCTCTCTGGGTGCGCACGGACGAGCGCCACAAATTGACGTACGGACCGGGAAAATCGAACTGCAGACAAAAAAGTTATGCGGCGAAAACAAAAAAATTGCCTTTAAAATTACGTCTTTTCCACGATCTGGTTAGGTTCGGTGAAGATTTCACGATCTGGTTAGGTTAGGTAAGGTTTTTTTCGGATGGGCTTGGGAGGGCCTGCGAATTCGGTTTTTCCCGAAAACCGGGCGAACCGCTGGCGCTATCCGGGCGAGCGAAGGCTCTCTGGGTGCGCACGGACGAGCGCCACAAATTGACGTACGGACCGGGAAAATCGAACTGCAGACAAAAAAGTTATGCGGCGAAAACAAAAAAATTGCCTTAAAATTACGTCTTTCCCACGATCTGGTTAGGTTAGGTGAGGATTTGAAATGAAATGAAATGAAATGAAAATTTTTATTCCACAAACGTGCTAACATGACATAAACAAATGTAAGAAATTAAACTAAAGCTAAAATAAATATTAATAAATAAATAAATGTCCGTAGCACGATGCAGAATAGGCTTTAGACTCAGCATATTACTGTGTGCCCCGCAGGAAGCACACAGAACTGATTTTCAGCTAAAGCCTATTGAGTCACGTCACGGATGACTGGCTAAACAGATTACTTAAACATATAAATACATAAATCTACTATAAATTAGTAATTATGCTATTACTCACAAAATTTATAAATTAACAATATTTTTATTATTTATAAATTAAAAATTTACTTAATACCTAGAATATCAACACAAACACTAAAGATAAGAATATTCCGCTACAAAATTCTGAAATTGTAATTGCTTTTCCAATAAAAAATTCTTTAATAATTTCTTAAATAAAAGCTTACACTTTGAACCTTTTATTGGGGGAGGAATATTATTCCAGCATTTAGTAGCGGAATATTTAAAGGATCCTTCGAAAGCTGCAGTTCGATGGAAAGGTATCCTAAGTTGCTTTCGACAACCTCTTAGGGGATTCCGCTCTGAATTTTCCACCCAATTTAGCTTCGCAAAGAGGTACATAGGCTTACCAGTTTTAATTAACTGATAGAGTAGCCCAGCTAAATGAAATTTCCTCCTAGGTCTCATTTTTAAAAGACGGTGATTATTTAAAAAGGATGTAATATAACACCGCAGAGGAATGTTGAAACAGAAACGGGCACAGGAGTTTTGAACACGTTGGATAAGACGTTTCGTTCTAGCTAGAAGGCGAGGTCCATACACTACATCTGCGTAACTTAGCTTTGACAGCACCAAAGTATCGACAAGCTGTATACGTAATTTTTCCGAAACATAATTGCGGAATTTATATAAGACCTTTAACCGATAAAAGCAGTTACGCACTGCTGAATTTATGTGCTCTTCGAATCTTAGATTAGAGTCAATAAGCAAACCTAAGTTTCGTGCAGTATTTACTTGTTCTAACACATTAACTCCTAACTGTATATTTATTGATAAATTACTTAACTTTTCAAGTTGTTTAGCCGATCCAAATATCATAAATCTTGATTTTCTAGGGTTTAAAAGAAGTGAATTATTGTCTGACCATTCTGCTATTCTCTTGAGATCATTATTAATCAAATCTACAGCTTCAAGATAGTTTTCCGGCTTAAAAGATAAGTATAGTTGTATGTCATCTGCGTATAGATGATATTTACAGCTTTTAATATGCCTGATGATGTCAGCACAATATAAAATAAAGAGCAGTGGTCCTAAAACTGATCCTTGCGGAACACCTCTCGTAACCAACATCGAAGTAGAAAAATATCGGTTACCATCTTCATGCAAAAACTCTACAAACTGATTCCGATTGTTTAAACAACTCTCAAACCATTTCACAGTATCGTTATCAAATCCGTAATAGGATAATTTTGAGAGTAAAAGAGGGCAATTAATGCTGTCAAAAGCCCGAGAGTAATCTAATAGCACTAATAGTGTACATTGACCAGAATCCTGCGCTGTCAATATATTGTCAGTGACATCTAAAAGTGCAGTTACAGTGCCACGTCCCGCTCTAAAACCTGATTGAAATTCAGGTAGAAGTTGTTCATTTTCCAAAAACCTTGAAACCTGGGCGTACACAACCTTTTCCAATACCTTTGAAAAGCATGGTAGGATACTGATAGGACGCAAATCTTCCGGTGTTAGAGGGTTAGAAATTTTAGCAATTGGATGAATTATAGCAGTTTTCCAACAATCAGGAAAAACTGACGTTAGAATGGATGTATTTATAATGGACGTCATTAGATTAAGGCTCAGTGGAAGAGTCATTAGAATCATATCTAAAGATAACTCATCCGTTCCTAAAGCATTAGAATGCAATCGTTTGACAATTTTAAAAATTTCCGTGCTATTTGTGGTGGAAAGAGAAAATGTGTTATCTGTTATTTTATTAGACTTATAATAAGAGATATGTGAGATGGAACTATAAACGGTGCCAGGGAGGCTTAGGAAGTAATTATTGATCCTGTCTGCATCCGTAAAATGGGCAGGTAAAGTTTTAGATTTTTTAGGTAGGACAGTTGACTTTAAATTCTGCCACAATAATTTAGGTTTACTTATATTACTATTTATATTGTAATTGAAATACGCAACTTTTTCATTATGAAACGCTTCTATAACCAAATGCTTGTACTGTTTATACGCTTGCTTGTGTGACTCAGACTTAGATTTACGAAAGCGCTTGTATGCATTATTCCTAAGTTTTATCATAAATTGCAAATTACTCGTAATCCACGGGGTACTGACATTTTTAACTCGTATACGTTTTTTAGGTGCATGACGATTAAACAATTGCTGAATGTACCTATTGAAACATGTAACCATATCATTAACACAATGCAGCGCGGATAAATCATCCCAAGGAATTTGGTCTAGATCATTATTAAATTGTTCCAAATTGACTTTTTTTAGTGGTCTGTACAAAATATGTTGTGGTATATTTATTTCTTTATTAATACATAACGTACAATCCAAAAAAGCGTGATGACCCAAAGTTGGAATATGCGTTACGTGGACACTGCTAATAGGCAAGTCTGTACTTATCGTGTCAATCAAAGATTCACTAGATTCAGTAACATGCGTCGGTGAAGTTATTATTTGCGTTAGTTGTAAACACCTAAAGAAATTCTCAAGTCTGCTAGTCCTACCATCAATTTTATTTAGCAAATTTACGTTTAAATCTCCAGACAGTATGGTAAAATCGTAGCGGGCCAGAGATTGGATAGTATCTGTGATAACATCCATAAATAAATCGAGGTTTAACCAAGGCGGCCTGTAAGCCGTACCAATGGCAACTTTAAGTGAATGAATGTTCATTTCGATCCACATTTGCTCAACAGTTTCGTGGCGGGGAAATGGAATTGCTCGCACCCTTAGGCCTTTTCTGACAAAAAACCCTACGCCTCCGCCGCGACCACGACAAACAGTGCTCGGTCGAGGAGTGTTTAAAAATTTGTATCCTGAAATAAAGGGCGCTAAGTCTTCTTGACCATTATGGATCCAAGTTTCATTAATCGCAACAATATCTCGCTCAAAAGAATTAAAAGCTGCAATGAATTCATCGTGTTTAGTTCTCAATGACCCCGCATTAAGAAAACCAAATTTTAAACTTTCATTTTTATTATATTCCATTCAACGTGTAATTCAATAAATTCATCATATTATTTTCAACGCGCAGTGCTGTCTTGCAAGCACAATTAATTATGATTGTACTACGCGGTATAATAATAATTATAATTGTGTTACTGGATATACAATAATTTATTCCCCTTGAAAAATAGCGTTTAAGATTAAATGGATCTCTTATCTTAGTTAACACATCTACGAAATCATGTAATTTAGAAAACTTTAAATTTATATAATTCATATGCCGAACTATGAAAACACACTGTGTGATTGTAAATAAATAGAATAAAGAATTAAAATACAAAACTAACATCATAAGTATAAAAGCTAGCATAATTACATCGCAATTCATAAACATTAAAAATCTTATTATATAGTATACAATATACATAACAGAAAAAATAATATGTTTAAAAAATAAATGATACATATGTATCAAATGGAATTGTCCCCAAAAATTTTTTTGATATCCGTCTCGGATCGAACGCGATTCACTGGGCCAGTGTCTGTTTGACGTACAAAAACACGCCCATCTTTGGTCCAAACATACTTCCAACCTTGCCGACGTCCCACCTCGCGAGTTTTATAGAATAGCTGCCGGTTATTACGAGTGAGACGTTCATTAATGTAGAAACGTCGCGGCACAGCATCAATGATACCCGAAGAGTCCGTCCCTCGCCGAACGCGTGCAGCGCGCAGCAGATCGTCGCGCACCGCGCGCCTGGCCAGACGTACGAGGATGGGGCGCGGGCGTTGCTGCAACGCGCCTTCTACGTCACTGATGCGCCGCGGGCCCGCTCGCGAGATCGAGACGACGTCCCGATCACTTAAGTCGACTCCCAGTTTTCTCGCAACTAAACTAGTAACACTCGACAGGTTTTCGCCGGGCTTTTCTTCCAGGCCTGATATTTCTATATCATTTAAAAGGAGTTCCTGATCCCTTTCGCTTAATTGGCTTTGAAATTGAGAAATAATCGCTTTAAACTTCTCCTCACAGTTACAATCGCGATTAGTTGATATTTCCTCTAAGCGCGCTAGCCTAGTCTCAATATTATCTACTCGACTGTTAAACTCGGATATAAAGCTGCTCAGTTGAGCCATATCTCTCTTAAATGAAATTATTTCACCTCTAAGAAGCCTAAGCTCAGTTACAATGTTACTGCTTAAATCCTCTTCCAAATTGGAATTTTCCGATGTCTGTGGATCCGACTCTGTAGCCGTAAGATTGGGAATACTAGGACATTTTACAGTACACTGTCTTTTACCTTTGGTGCACATACCACATATCCATTTGTTGGGAATTGGGCCATTAGGGCTTAACTTAACACAAACTCGGTGATATTGTGAAGTGCATTTGTGACAATTAACGCCATCTGCATGAGCGAGGTATCTTCCGCAGAAAAGACATTTATTTGCCATTGCTTAGTAGTAAGATAGTACCGCTAATAACCGAGAGATGGCGCTTTTAATCGATTATCGATATTAAATATCAATTATTTACTAAGATAGTAAGAATAACAAAGTTATTCGTCACAGCACACTAAATGTGTTATATTAATATAAGCACTGTACTATACTTGCGTAATAAAGTTATACACTGGCAGAATTATGAAATAAAACTTCGGTATATTCAATGCATAACAGATAATCGCATTGTGAGGGTAAAAACAATCAGCTGATTCGGATGCTCAGCTGTTTTTGACAATTATAGTTGATTTATAGCTCGTATTTATACACAAACACTTATTCACTTTAGTTGATAACTTAGTTATTCAGTTATGCAGTTTCTACGCACAAATAAAAGCTTTTCTTTTTATTTTAATTATAACTTGGCTAACTTAACTGTCACCAGTCACGTCCGTGACGTCAATCCACTTTCACGATCTGGTTAGGTTAGGTAAGGTTTTTTTTGGATGGGCTTGGGAGGGCCTGCGAATTTGGTTTTTCCCGAAAACCGGGCGAACCGCTGGCGCTATCCGGGCGAACGAGGGCTCGCTGGGTGCGCACGGACGAGCGCCACAAATTGACGTACGGACCGGGAAAATCGAACTGCAGACAAAAAAGTTATGCGGCGAAAACAAAAAAATTGCCTTAAAAATTACGTCTTTCCACGATCTGGTTAGGTTAGGTGAGGATTTCACGATCTGGTTAGGTTAGGTAAGGTTTTTTTTGGATGGGCTTGGGAGGGCCTGCGAATTCAGTTTTTCCCGAATACCGGGCGAACCGCTGGCGCTATCCGGGCGAGCGAAGTCTCTCTGGGTGCGCACGGACGAGCGCCACAAATTGACGTACGGACCGGGAAAATCGAACTGCAGACAAAAAAGTAATGCGGCGAAAACAAAAAAATTGCCTTAATAATTACGTCTTTTCCACGATGAATTCGGTTTTTCCCGAATACCGGGCGAACCGCTGGCGCTATCCGGGCGAGCGAGGGCTCTCTGGGTGCGCACGGACGAGCGCCACAAATTGACGTACGGACCGGGAAAATCGAACTGCAGACAAAAAAGTTAGGCGGCGAAAACGAAAAAATTGCCTTAAAAATTACGTCTTTTCCACGATCTGGTTAGGTTAGGTGAGGATTTCACGATCTGGTTAAGTTAGGTAAGGTTTTTTTTGGATGGGCTTGGGAGGGCCTGCGAATTTGGTTTTTCCCGAATACCGGGCGAACCGCTGGCGCTATCCGGGCGAACGAAGGCTCTCTGGGTGCGCACGGACGAGCGCCACAAATTGACGTACGGACCGGGAAAATCGAACTGCAGACAAAAAAGTTATGCGGCGAAAACAAAAAAATTGCCTTAAAAATTACGTCTTTTCCACGATCTGGTTAGGTTCGGTGAAGATTTCACGATCTGGTTAGGTTAGGTAAGGTTTTTTTCGGATGGGCTTGGGAGGGCCTGCGAATTCGGTTTTTCCCGAAACCCGGGCGAACCGCTGGCGCTATCCGGGCGAGCGAAGGCTCTCTGGGTGCGCACGGACGAGCGCCACAAATTGACGTACGGACCGGGAAAATCGAACTGCAGACAAAAAAGTTATGCGGCGAAAACAAAAAAATTGCCTTTAAAATTACGTCTTTTCCACGATCTGGTTAGGTTCGGTGAAGATTTCACGATCTGGTTAGGTTAGGTAAGGTTTTTTTCGGATGGGCTTGGGAGGGCCTGCGAATTCGGTTTTTCCCGAAAACCGGGCGAACCGCTGGCGCTATCCGGGCGAGCGAGGGCTCTCTGGGTGCGCACGGTCGAGCGCCACAAATAGACGTATGGACCGGGAAAATCGAACTGCAGACAAAAAAGTTATGCGGCGAAAACAAAAAAATTGCCTTAAAAATTACGTCTTTTCCACGATCTGGTTAGGTTAGGTGAGGATTACACGATCTGGTTAGGTTAGGTAAGGTTTTTTTTGGATGGGCTTGGGAGGGCCTGCGAATTCGGTTTTTCCCGAATACCGGGCGAACCGCTGGCGCTATCCGGGCGAGCGAAGGCTCTCTGGGTGCGCACGGACGAGCGCCACAAAGTGACGTACGGACCGGGAAAATCGAACTGCAGACAAAAAAGTAATGCGGCGAAAACAAAAAAATTGCCTTAAAAATTACGTCTTTTCCACGATCTGGTTAGGTTAGGTGAGGATTTCACGATCTGGTTAGGTTAGGTAAGGTTTTTTTTGGATGGGCTTGGGAGGGCCTTCGAATTCGGTTTTTCCCAAATACCGGGCGAACCGCTGGCGCTATCCGGGCGAGCGAAAGCTCTCTGGGTGCGCACGGACGAGCGCCACAAATTGACGTACGGACCGGGAAAATCGAACTGCAGACAAAAAAGTTATGCGGCGAAAACAAAAAAATTGCCTTAAAATTACGTCTTTTCCACGATCTGGTTAGGTTAGGTGAGGATTTCACGATCTGGTTAGGTAAGGTAAGGTTTTTTTTGGATGGGCTTGGGAGGGCCTGCGAATTCGATTTTTCTCGAATACCGGGCGAACCGCTGGCGCTATCCGGGCGAGCGAGGGCTCTCTGGGTGCGCACGGACAAGCGCCACAAATTGACGTACGGACCGGGAAAATCGAACTGCAGACAAAAAAGTTATGCGGCGAAAACAAAAAAATTTCCTTAAAAATTACGTCTTTTCCACGATCTGGTTAGGTTAGGTGAGGTTTTCACGATCTGGTTAGGTAAGGTAAGGTTTTTTTTGGATGGGCTTGGGAGGGCCTTCGAATTCGGTTTTTCCCAAATACCGGGCGAACCGCTGGCGCTATCCGGGCGAGCGAAGGCTCTCTGGGTGCGCACGGACAAGCGCCACAAATTGACGTACGGACCGGGAAAATCGAACTGCAGACAAAAAAGTTATGCGGCGAAAACAAAAAAATTGCCTTAAAATTACGTCTTTTCCACGATCTGGTTAGGTTAGGTGAGGATTTCACGATCTGGTTAGGTAAGGTAAGGTTTTTTTTGGATGGGCTTGGGAGGGCCTGCGAATTTGATTTTTCTCGAATACCGGGCGAACCGCTGGCGCTATCCGGGCGAGCGAGGGCTCTCTGGGTGCGCACGGACGAGCGCCACAAATTGACGTACGGACCGGGAAAATCGAACTGCAGACAAAAAAGTTATGCGGCGAAAACAAAAAAATTGCCTTAAAATTACGTCTTTTCCACGATCTGGTTAGGTTAGGTGAGGATTTCACGATCTGGTTAGGTAAGGTAAGGTTTTTTTTGGATGGGTTTGGGAGGGCCTGCGAATTCGATTTTTCTCGAATACCGGGCGAACCGCTGGCGCTATCCGGGCGAGCGAGGGCTCTCTGGGTGCGCACGGACGAGCGCCACAAATTGACGTACGGACCGGGAAAATCGAACTGCAGACAAAAAAGTTATGCGGCGAAAACAAAAAAATTGCCTTAAAAATTACGTCTTTTCCACGATCTGGTTAGGTTAGGTGAGGTTTTCACGATCTGGTTAGGTAAGGTAAGGTTTTTTTTGGATGGGCTTGGGAGGGCCTTCGAATTCGGTTTTTCCCAAATACCGGGCGAACCGCTGGCGCTATCCGGGCGAGCGAGGGCTCTCTGGGTGCGCACGGATGAGCGCCACAAATTGACGTACGGACCGGGAAAATCGAACTGCAGACAAAAAAGTTATGCGGCGAAAACAAAAAAATTGCCTTTAAAATTACGTCTTTTCCACGATCTGGTTAGGTTCGGTGAAGATTTCACGATCTGGTTAGGTTAGGTAAGGTTTTTTTCGGATGGGCTTGGGAGGGCCTGCGAATTCGGTATTTCCCGAAAACCGGGCGAACCGCTGGCGCTATCCGGGCGAGCGAAGTCTCTCTGGGTGCGCACGGACGAGCGCCACAAATTGACGTACGGACCGGGAAAATCGAACTGCAGACAAAAAAGTTATGCGGCGAAAACAAAAAAATTGCCTTAAAAATTACGTCTTTTCCACGATCTGGTTAGGTTAGGTGAGGATTTTACGATCTGGTTAGGTTAGGTAAGGTTTTTTTTGGATGGGCTTGGGAGGGCCTGCGAATTCGGTTTTTCCCGAATACCGGGCGAACCGCTGGCGCTATCCGGGCGAGCGAGGGCTCTCTGGGTGCGCACGGACGAGCGCCACAAAGTGACGTACGGACCGGGAAAATCGAACTGCAGACAAAAAAGTTATGCGGCGAAAACAAAAAAATTGCCTTAAAAATTACGTCTTTTCCACGATGAATTCGGTTTTTCCCGAATGCCGGGCGAACCGCTGGCGCTATCCGGGCGAACGAGGGCTCTCTGGGTGCGCACAGACGAGCGCCACAAATTGACGTACGGACCGGGAAAATCGAACTGCAGACAAAAAAGTTAGGCGGCGAAAACGAAAAAATTGCCTTTAAAAATTACGTCTTTTCCACGATCTGGTTAGGTTAGGTGAGGATTTCACGATCTGGTTAAGTTAGGTAAGGTTTTTTTTGGATGGGCTTGGGAGGGCCTCCGAATTTGGTTTTTCTTGAATACCGGGCGAACCGCTGGCGCTATCCAGGCGAACGAGGGCTCTCTGGGTGCGCACGGACGAGCGCCACAAATTGACGTACGGACCGGGAAAATCGAACTGCAGACAAAAAAGTTATGCGGTGAAAACAAAAAAATTGCCTAAAAAATTACGTCTTTTCCACGATCTGGTTAGGTTAGATGAGGATTTCACGATCTGGTTAGGTAAGGTAAGGTTTTTTTTGGATGGGCTTGGGAGGGCCTGCGAATTCGATTTTGCTCGAATACCGGGCGAACCGCTGGCGCTATCAGGGCGAGCGAGGGCTCTCTGGGTGCGCACGGACGAGCGCCATAAATTGACGTACGGACCGGGAAAATCGAACTGCAGACAAAAAAGTTATGCGGCGAAAACAAAAAAATTGCCTTAAAAATTACGTTTTTTCCACGATCTGGTTAGGTTAGGTGAGGTTTTCACGATCTGGTTAGGTGGTAAGGTTTTTTTTGAATGGGCTTGGGAGGGCCTGCGAATTCGGTTTTTCCCGAATACCGGGCGAACCGCTGGCGCTATCCGGTTGAGCGAAGTCTCTCTGGGTGCGCAAGGACGAGCGCCACAAATTGACGTACGGACCGGGAAAATCGAACTGCAGACAAAAAAGTTATGCGGCGAAAACAAAAAAATTGCCTTAAAAATTACGTCTTTCCCACGATCTGGTTAGGTTAGGTGAGGTTTTTACGATCTGGTTAGGTTAGGTAAGGTTTTTTTTGGATGGGCTTGGGAGGGCCTGTGAATTCGGTTTTTCCCGAATACCGGGCGAACCGCTGTTGCTATCCGGGCGAGCGAGGGCTCTCTGGGTGCGCACGGACGAGCGCCACAAATTGACATACGGATCGGGAAAATCGAACTGCAGACAAAAAAGTTATGCGGCGAAAACAAAAAAATTGCCCTGATAATTACGTTGTTGCATTCGTAATGTATAAAGTAATATTCTTGTACATCATTAAGTCAGTCGCTATTAAACTCTTAAGCAAGTGACACCTCGTTTCATTATTTAAAAATCGCAGAAATTCAGTGAACCTTATATCAAGCAACATATGGTCGATAATCGAGCCGCATAATATTTTTTACCTGCGATAGTTAAACTAAAGAGTGGCCGCCGCGAGAACAAAAAGGTTCGTCGCGTCCGATCAGATAAGAAGTTGTTTACGCGATACTCGAGCGTTTTACTTATTACGAAGTAATATTTAAATGATTTGTTGAAACATGGCGAATACTCAAGACCAAATTATCGGTGTTTTGGAAGAAACAGCGAAGTTTTTTCAAAGGGCTAACAATAATTTAAAGAAATGTCCGAAAGAGAGACTAACTAAAGGCTATATTGAGGCTAGAATAAAAAATATCGACGAATATTGGACAACATATAAGCAAGCGCATCAAGACCTTGTTAAGTGCACGACGCGGGAACAACGCAATGTTTTACCGTACTTTGTGAAAGAAGAATTCTTTATTCAGGAAGATATTTATTTAAATTTATTGGCTACACTTAAAGATATGTTGACTTCAAAAACACAGTGTGAAAATAAAGATAATTCCGGAAGTCAGAGTTCGAGTAGTGATTATCACGTTAATTTAATGGCTAAACTACCGCGGATACAGCTACCTACCTTCTCCGGTGTGTATGAAGAGTGGCCGACCTACCAAGATATTTTTATATCATTGGTGCACCAAGACTCGTCGCTCAGTTCCGTGCAGAAGCTACACTACTTAAAAACCAGTATCACTGGCGAGGCATCCGCGTTATTAAAACATATTCAGATTACAGAAAGCAACTACTCGCTCGCATGGGATACATTAAAAAACCGTTTTGGAAATAAAAAACTCATTATAAACTCTTTATTAAAAAGACTTTTCGCTCAACGTAAAATAAATATACAGTCCGCTCAAAATATAAAAATGCTCTTAGACTCAAGTACTGAAATTTTAAACAGTTTACAAAATATGGAAATTTCAACCACCTCTTGGGATCCGATCATCATTTTCCTGTTAGTTCAAAAATTGGATCAGGAAACCCAACAACAATGGAAAGAGTTTTCCTATAAAGAGAAACCGGAGCAACTGCCTACCTGGGAAGACTTAAGGAAATTTCTCGAAACAAAATTTCGCACTTTAGAATTATCTAGTACACCAGTTACAACAAGAGAAAGGACAAAGGATAAAGTTTTTCATATAGCTACCAACTGTAAACAATGTTTGAAATGTGATGGTAACCACACGTTAAGCCACTGCAAAGACTTCGTAAAACTTTTACATAATGAAAGGAGTTTATTCGTCACTGACAAGAATTTATGCTTTAACTGCCTTACACCGGGACATTCAGCGAAAAAATGTCGAGCTCCACATACTTGCCGTATATGCCGAAAACGACACCACTCTCTACTTCATCAGTCAAGCACGACAAGCGCGTCGGGTCAACATGAACCTAAGCAACCGACGGTATCCAATCAAAGCAATGAAGAAGAAGTACAAGTCCACACGGGAATCGATTCGCGAGACTTCAAAGAACATCAAAGTACATCGTTACTGGCAACTGCATTGGTAAAGATAATGGATGACTATGGAAACACTACAACAGTTAAAGCGCTAGTAGATAATGGATCGCAAGCATCTTTTTTAAGTGAAAGAGCGGCACAAATATTACGCCTGAAGAGGACAGGAATAAATGGAACGATTACTGGTGTCGGTTCTATAAGAACCACAGTGAAATATGCAACAGAAGTACATATATTATCACAACACGATACAACATTCAAACTTAAGATCAAGACTTATATCATGCCAACGCGACTCACTTCACAACTACCTGCAAGATTCATCTCAACAAGCACCTGGCCCCACCTGGAAGGACTCGTTCTGGCAGATCCTAATTTCAACCAACCAGGACGAGTTGACATGCTGCTCGGTGTTGACGTATGTGCCCAAATAATGAAGGGTGAATTAATTAAGGGTCCCCCAGGAACTCCAAGCGCACAAAATACAAACCTGGGTTGGATTCTATTTGGAAACGTACTAGAAAAGATAGTAAGAGATGAAATGATAACAATGCACCTGAATCTGGATCTAGATAATATGCTAAAACAAATGTGGGAGCAAAACATAGATGAAAAAAGGCTACCTACAGCTGAAGAAAGAAAATGCGAAGAAATATACAAAACCACTACAACCAGATCAGAAGATGGAAGATATATTGTGAAGTTATCAACAAAGGCAGACAATTTATTGTCGATAGAAGGAAATACGAGAGATATAGCACTAAAAAGATTATATCAATTAGAAAAAAGATTCGACAGAGATCCAAGTTTAAAGAAAGAGTACGTCAAGGTTATGGAAGAATACAAGGAGATGTCTCACATGGAAGAAGTACCACAAGAGGAGATTAATAAACCAGCGATATACTTACCTCATCATGCTATTATTAAAGAAGAAAAAGAAACATCTAAGGTGAGAACCGTATTTAATGCTTCACAGAAGGGTAATAACGGCATTTCACTTAATGAAGAATTATTAGTAGGCCCTCAATTACAAGACGACATGAGAAGTCTTATCCTAAGATGGCGGATGAAAAGAATATGCTTCGTAGCCGACATACAAAAAATGTATCGTCAGATTCATGTGACGAAAGAAGACAGCGATTTGCAAAGAGTTCTGTGGCGAAAAGACAAAGATGAACCTGTGAAAAATTATCGGCTCCTCAGAGTAACTTTTAGAACAGCATCTGCACCTTTCTTAGCAGTCCGCACTTTGCATCTACTCGCAGAAGACGAAGGCTATAATCATCCGGATGCTGCTACAATAATCAAGCAAGACTTTTAATTGGACGATCTTATGTCTGGAAAGGATACTCTTCAAGAAGCAATAACTACCGCTAAAGAAATTGATTCCATATTAAGAAAGGGAGGTTTTATACTGCAAAAGTGGTGCTCTAACAACGCTGAGTTTCTTAAGCAGTTCGAACCATCTAAAAGAAGTTCCAGCGTAAAACTCGATATAACATTAGATGGTAGTACCCGAGCACTCGGCTTGTACTGGAATATGGGTGCAGACAAATTTAAATATAGCTTCAACTTACCTTCTGAATTAGATAAAATCACGAAGAGAACGATATTAGCTGAAGTACAAGGTTTGTTCGATCCACTTGGGTGGTTGGCACCGTCAATTTTACCTGCAAAATTACTAATACAGAAACTGTGGGTACAAGGCATTTCGTGGGATGAAGAAATAGATCAAACCACTGCAGAAGAATGGCTAGATATAAGAAACAGCTTCCAATACTTACCTGAAATTGAAGTTGATCGATGGCTTCAGACAACTGAAAATCTAATGAGCTGTGTTTCTGTCCACGGATTCTGCGATGCATCAACCCAAGCATACGGTGCTGTTGCTTATTTGAGAGTGCAAACTACAGAAGGAAAAGTAAAAACCACAATAATTGGAGCTAAAACACGGGTGGCTTCAATAAAATCAAAATCCTTACCTCGTCTCGAGCTTTGTGGAGCCGTTCTACTCGCTGGTCTTCTGAAACAAATAAAGGAAGCAATGAGAATACCCTCTTGTCAGATATATGCCTGGACGGATTCCACTATAGTCCTGTCCTGGTTATTGGGAGACCCCGCAAGATGGAATGTATATGTAAGAAATAGAGTTGTCGAAATACTGGAAGAAATTGGAAATCATAATTGGTACTATGTGCAATCACAAGAAAACCCCGCAGACGTAGCATCCCGAGGAATACCTTTGCAAGACCTGAAACATAAGAAAATGTGGTGGAAGGGCCCAGAATGGCTACAGAAGGGAGAAATTAAATTCAATAGACCAAATAATATAACAACAAACCTGGAAAGAAAAGAAGTCATACATGCAAACCTGAAAATAAAAATGAATATAGAAAGTTTAGTAAGAAAGTTTGAAAATTTTGACAATTTGAAAGAACTACTTAATTACTGCAATTTACTTAATTTACTGCAAAAGATTTTTAAAAGGTAATAAATTAAAGGATAAAGTAACAGCTATCACTACTACAGAGTTAGATGAAGCATTAAAAACATGCATTAAGTTAGTACAGAAAGAAAGCTTTGATGAAGATATAAAATACTTAAGAAATAATAAAAGAGTAAAGGAAAATAGCAAACTAAAGTTCTTAAATCCTTACCTTGATGAAGAAGATATCGTCAGGGTGGGCGGCAGGTTACGTCACGCTGAAATAAATGAAGAAAGTAAACATCCTATAATACTTGACCACGATACTTACTTGTCCGCGCTGCTTGTTGCCGATGCTCATATAAAAACGTTGCACGGTGGACCGCAACTTATGCTGGGATACTTGCGCGCGAAGTACTGGATCCTGAAAGCAAAGAACTTGGTTAAATTAAAATTTAGAAAATGTCTTGTCTGTGCAAAACAAACTGCTGTCGTGAAATCACAGCTAATGGGAGACTTACCTCGTGAAAGAGTAACTCCAAACAGGCCATTTTTGCACAGTGGTGTTGATTTTGCTGGTCCATATCAAATACTGATGTCGAAGGGAAGAGGAGTTAGAACAACCAAGGAAATAGGACAAATTGTGCATAATAAAAATGATAATCTCCCTCCTGGCAAATGGATGTTAGGTCGTATCGTAAACAAACATCCCGGTCCTGATGGTGTGACCAGGGTTTACAGCGTCAAGGGAGGTGATAATGTAGTGCAATGATCAGTCTCAAAACTGTGTCCATTACCCAATGATATAGATTAATGTAAACTAAGCAATTTTGTGTAATTATCTTATGTCTATTTGCAATGTATAATTTAAAAGAGTAACATGCCCATTAAGATTTAAGATATTTGTAAGAATAATTCAGATGATTATATTTTGCCTTTTTTATGTTAAACTGGCAGGGTCTTCTCGCTTACTCCCCGGGCGGGGGTAAACCGGGTGCGGGCCTCGAGGAAATCCTCTCTACCCGGGCATCTCCTCGCGGACACTTAAGCCCGGTATGTATTCCGGCCGTGGGCCGAGGTCACCTAGGTGACCTAACGGTGTCGGTATTTGGGCCCTAAGCCTAGGTCACCTAGGTGACCTAATGGATTTCTTGTTCGGTGGGGAGGTCTGGGAATGGTAGCTCCCAGACCTCAAAGTCGTCTTCTGGTAGTCCTCGTTCGGGTGGTGTCGTGTCCGGTGTTTTCGCCCTTTCGCCCATCGCGTCGTCCTCGTCGTCGCCGTCGTCATCCGCATCGGGCCGCGGAGACGGTGATCGCAAGAGTTCGCGAGGCAGGGAACGTCCATCGGGTGGTCGCGCATGGAGTGGCGCGATGCCATGGAGGTGTACGTGCGCGCTATTGTCCGCACGCGCGAACATCCGGCGCGCAAGGCGACGGACATACTCCTCCACGGTCGGCGTTCTGGTATCCCGATGCACGACGTCGTTCCGCACATACCTCGGGGCTCCTACGATCAGTCGCAGGCAGCGGTTCTGCTGGACTTGAAGTCTTCGCCTCTGGTACGCCGAACATAGCGCGTACCAGGCGGGTGCCGCATACGTCAAGCGCGAGCGGACGTAGGCACCGTAGACTCGCAGTTTGGTGTTGACAGGTAAATGGGATGTGAACAGCGTGTGGAGCTGGGACCTGGCAGCAGCAGCTTGGCCCACGGCACGATTGACCATGGGGACCATGCGCAGGCTGCGGTCCAGCTCACACCCCAAAAACCTCACTGTGGTCTTCCACTCTACGTCCTGGCCTCGAAGAGTCAGCTGACGTAGCGGCTTGGAGCGGCTGGTGAGCAGAGCGGCCGTCTTCCCGACGTTGACGCTGCATGCAGTTGGTGGCAACGATCTGGTGGTAGGACGACGCGAAATACGCGCTGTCGTCAGCGAAGAGCGACAACAGCACGTCCTCCTCCCCTTCCCGCAGATGGTGGCGCAGGGTGGGGATGTCATCCGTATACGCCGCGTATAAGCGCGGCGATATACAACTGCCCTGGGGTACTCCGGCTTGGATGGTGCGTGGCTGGGATTCGGCACCATCCACTGCCACGTAAAAGCTACGGCCGTGTAGAAACGATGCCAGCACTCGCACATAAGCAGGCGGCATGGTGGTGTCCAGTATTTTGACCAGGAGCCCGGCGTGCCACACACGGTCGAAGGCCTTCTCGATGTCGAGAAAGACCCCCACGGTGTAGCGCCCGTTGTTCCGCTCACTGGTCAGGTGGTTTATGGTCATAAACCACCTGACCAGTGAGCGGAACAACGGCTGGAGCGTCGTCGAGTGGCCGCTGCGGAATCCAAACTGCTCCTCGCGCAGGGGCAGATGGGGCGTGACTCGACGCAGCAGCAGACGCTCAAACAGCTTGGCTATGTGCGAGAGCAGGGTGATCGGCCGGTAGCTTCCAGGCAGGCGGCGGTCCTTCCCCGGCTTGGGAAGAACGATGATCTTCCCGGTCTTCCACGCCTCTGGGAAGTGGCCGGTGCGGAGTACTCCGTTGAACAGTCTCGTGAGCGCTACGAGACCTGTTCGGGGCAGCAGCATCAACGCGGCGTTGGCGATTCCGTCGGGGCCTGGCGCCTTTCGCTTATCAAGGCGAGCAGCGACCGACCGCAGCTCTGACAGGGAGATGAAGTCCTCTCCCAGGAGCGGCGGTGTAGGGGCCGACAGGAACCTCTCCAGCTTGTCGTGGACAGCCGCGTGATGACGGATGATATGGATGTTGGAGGTGTTGGGGGCGTTGGGCGTGAATGTCTTCTCCAGGTGGGCCGCCAAAATCTCAGCACGATCCTTGGCGGCATAGGTGCGTTTACCCGCAGCATCGAGCAGCGGGTAAACGGGGGTGTCATGTCCGGTAAGCTTCTTGCAGAGAGAGTACAGCGCTGTGTCGTGTTCGGTCGCTCGATCGACGGTATCCTCCCATCGCGCCTCGTCGAGAGCGACTACGGCACGCGCGATTTTCTCTGCGGTTCAGGTCAGCCTTCACCCTGGGGCAGCGAGTGCGGGCCCATAGGCGGCGTAGGGTGCGCTTCCGCTTGAGCATATTGCGGAGCGAGCTCGGCAGGTCCTTCCTTCGATTAGTGTCCGGTGAAGTCGACGTGGTGGTAGTGGCTGCTGCTTTGGCGGCGATGATCGCCTCCGCGACGAGTGCAGCAGCATCGTCGACTCCCGAAGGTGTAGTGATCGGGCCTGCTAGCTCAAGCCCGGCAAGCTCTGCGGTGTAGCGCTCCCAGTTCGTCCGCGTCCGCGGCGGGAGGGGCTCTAAAAAGCCTCCCTGGGTGGCTAGGGTGACCAGAACCGGTAGATGTTGCGTGTCGAGGTCGTAGAGGACCTCGAAATCGAATGGGTTGTCAAGTCCGTGATGCAGCACTATGTCGATGACGTCTGGCTGGGAGCGGCAGTCGGTGGGTATGTGGGTCGGCGCTCCCGGCCCCACCACACCGTACCCGCTCCTCACGCTATCTTCGTGCAGTTGCCTCCCGACCCCAGTGATGATTCGCGATCCCCACGCATGATGTTTCGCGTTGAGATCACCCACGATCACTGCGGGTCCCTGCTGTCCGAAGATGGTCCCGACATCGGTGCTGCAGAAAGTCAATCCGGGTGGTTTGTAGGTTATGTTAAAGTTCAAGTCATGTATCATTAAATTCATGTATTTTGATAAAGGACACTAATACGGTCCTTTGGTGGGCGGCATGTTGCATTCGTAATGTATAAAGTAATATTCTTGTACATCATTAAGTCAGTCGCTATTAAACTCTTAAGCAAGTGACACCTCGTTTCATTATTTAAAAATCGCAGAAATTCAGTGAACCTTATACCAAGCAACATACGTCTTTTCCACGATCTGGTTAGGTTAGGTGAGGTTTTCACGATCTGGTTAGGTTAGGTAAGGTTTTTTTTGGATGGGCTTGGGAGGGCCTGCGAATTCGGTTTTTCCCGAATACCGGGCGAACCGCTGGCGCTATCCGGGCGAGCGAGGACTCCCTGGGTGCGCACGGACGAGCGCCACAAATTGACGTATGGACCGGGAAAATCGAACTGCAGACAATAAACAAAAAAGTTATGCGGCGAAAACAAAAAAATTGCCTTAAAAATTACGTCTTTTCCACGATCTGGTTAGGTTAGGTGAGGATTTCACGATCTGGTTAGGTTAGGTAAGGTTTTTTTTGGATGGGCTTGGGAGGGCCTGCGAATTCGGTTTATAATAAGTAATAATCAACATGGATTTATATGTAAACGGTCTACTAATACAAATTTATTGCTTAATGTGTCGAATATTGGTGAACTTATGGATGATGGTAAACTTATAGATGCTATTTACACAGACTTCTCAAAAGCATTTGATAAAGTCAATCACCAAATTTTGTTACAAAAGTTACAAGCATACGGAGTCACTGATACATTAGTAAACTGGACCCATTCATATCTGTCGAACAGGCAATTGGGAGTAGTCATTAAAGGCCACCAATCAGATGTTTTTGTTGCACATTCAGGAATTCCACAGGGATCTCATTTAGGACCTCTCCTCTTCAACGTTTACATTAACGACATCTTGGAAATTTTTCTAAACAGCAAGGCAAGCTTATTTGCTGATGACCTAAAAGTGACCCGCTTAATAACTCAGCAGTCTGATGTTGAATTATTACAAGATGATTTGACGAGATTGGTTGACTGGTGTAAGAATAATAAAATGTTTCTTAATGTTGAAAGTGTTACCACATGAAATTCACACGTAATAAAAATAAAATAAAGTCTACATACTATTTAAATGACAGAAAGTTGTCTGAAGTCGATAATATTCGCGATTTAGGAGTTATAATCGATGGGAGATTGAGTTTCAATTCTCATGTTGACCAAATATTAAATTCAGCCAATAAGGCGCTAGGTTTTGTGCTGAGGTGTTCTAAACAATTCAAGCGAAGTTCTACTTTAATAAGTCTATTCGATTGTTTCGTACGCAGTAGGTTGGAATATTGTTGCACAGTCTGGGCACCTTATACTCAAATTGCTATCAAAAGACTTGAAAAGGTGCAGCAACGTTTTCTTCGCCACCTTGCTTATAAATACAACATTAAAGAAAAAGGTTATGAAAAGAGGCTCAATTTTTTTAAGAGAAATAGTCTTGAAGAAAGAAGGAAGATTGATGCAATGATGTTTCTGTTTAAACTTTTTAATAATAATATAGATTGTCCAGAGCTTTTGTCCAAATTCTGTATTAATACACCACGTAGTAATAATCCCCGACGTCCCTGTAAGTTGTTATACCATAGTTTTAAAAGAACTAACCTAGGTAAATACTCACCCGTGCCACGAATGTCAACATTCTACAATATTTTGGCTGAACAAAAGTGCGATCTAGACAATTTCCATGATAATTATCTAGAATTTAAACGCAAAGTCACGGAACTTGTTTCAGCACAGTAGGAGAAACAAATAATAAAATTATTATAATTATTTTTAAAGATTCAAATGTATATTATTATAAAACTATTGTTAAGTATTACTTTATGACTTCTTCTTTATGATATTGAGATTACCATTATATATGACATATTATTGAACTCGAATTAATACGAATGACGTGATAACTTTTAATTAATAGAGCATTTACAATGTGATTTGACTAATATAATTTAAGGAATTAAAAATGTATCTATTGTTAGTTGTCCAATAAATAAATAAATAAATAAAAAAAGTAATGCGCCGAAAACAAAAAAATTGCCTTAAAAATAACGTCTTTTCCACAATCTGGTTAGGTTAGGTGAGTATTTCACGATCTGGTTAGGTTAGGTAAGGTTTTTTTTGGATGTGCTTGGGAGGGCCTGCAAATTCGGTTTTTCCCGAATACCGGGCGAACTGCTAGCGTTATCCAGGCGAGTGAGGGCTCTCTGGGTGCGCACGGACGAGCGCCACAAATTGACGTACGGACCGGGAAAATCGAACTGCAGACAAAAAAGTTATGCGGCGAAAACAAAAAAATTGCCTTAAAAATTACGTCTTTTCCATGATCTGGTTAGGTTAGGTGAGGTTTTCACGATCTGGTTAGGTAAGGTAAGGTTTTTTTTGGATGGGCTTGGGAGGACCTGCGAATTCGGTTTTTCCCGAATACCGGGCGAACCGCTGGCGCTATCCTTGCGAGCGAGGGCTCTCTGGGTGCGCACGGACGAGCGCCACAAGTTGACGTACGGACCGGGAAAATCAAACTGCAGACAAAAAAGTTATGCGGCGAAAACAAAAAAATTGCCTTAAAAATTACGTCTTTTCCATGATCTGGTTAGGTTAGGTGAGGTTTTCACGATCTGGTTAGGTAAGGTAAGGTTTTTTTTGGATGGGCTTGGGAGGACCTGCGAATTCGGTTTTTCCCGAATACCGGGCGAACCGCTGGCGCTATCCTTGCGAGCGAGGGCTCTCTGGGTGCGCACGGACGAGCGCCACAAATTGACGTACGGACCGGGGAAATCGAACTGCAGACAAAAAAGTTATGCGGCGAAAACAAAAAAATTGCCTTAAAAATTACGTCTTTTCCACGATCTGGTTAGGTTAGGTGAGGTTTTCACGATCTGGTTAGGTTAGGTAAGGTTTTTTTTGGATGGGCTTGGGAGGGCCTGCGAATTCGGTTTTTCCCGAATACCGGGCGAACCGCTAGCGCTATTCGGGCAAGCGAGGGCTCTCTGGGTGCGCACGGACGAGCGCCACAAATTGACGTACGGACCGGAAAAAATCGAACTGCAGACAAAAAAGTTATGCGGCGAAAACAAAAAAAATTGCCTTAAAAATAACATCTTTTCCACGATCTGGTTAGGTTAGGTGAGGATTTCACGATCTGGTAAGGTTAGGTAAGGTTTTTTTTGGATGGGCTTGGGAGGGCCTGCAAATTCGATTTTTCCCGAATACCGGGCGATCCGCTGGCGCTATCCGGGCGAACGGGGGCTTTCTGGGTGCGCACGGACGAGCGCCACAAATTGACGTACGGACCGGGAAAATCGAACTGCAGACAAAAAAGTAATGCGCCGAAAACAAAAAAATTGCCTTAAAAATTACGTCTTTTCCACGACCTGGTTAGGTTAGGTGAGGATTTCACGATCTGGTTAGGTTAGGTAAGGTTTTTTTTGGATGGGCTTGGGAGGGCCTGCGAATTCGGTTTTTCCCGAATACCGGGCGAACCGCTGGCGCTATCCGGGCGAACGAGAACTCTCTAAGTGCGCAAGGACGAGCGCCACAAATTGACGTACGGACCGGGAAAATCGAACTGCAGACAAAAAAAGTTATGCGGCGAAAACAAAAAAATTGCCTTAAAAATTACGTCTTTTCCACGATCTGGTTAGGTTAGGTGAGGATTTCACGATCTGGTTAGGTTAGGTAAGGTTTTTTTTGGATGGGCTTGGGAGGGCCTGCGAATTCGGTTTTTCCCGAATACTGGGCGAACCGCTGGCGCTATTCGGGCGAGCGAAGGCTCTCTGGGTGCGCACGGACGAGCGCCACAAATTGACGTACGGACCGGGAAAATCAAACTGCAGACAAAAAAGTAATGCGCCGAAAACAAAAAAATTGCCTTAAAAATAACGTCTTTTCCACGATCTGGTTAGGTTAGGTGAGCATTTCACGATCTGGTTAGGTTAGGTAAGGTTTTTTTTGGATGGGCTTGGGAGGGCCTGCGAATTCGGTTTTTCCCGAATACCGGGCGAACTGCTGGCGTTATCCGGGCGAGTGAGGGCTCTCTGGGTGCGCACGGACGAGCGCCACAAATTGACGTACGGACCGGGAAAATCGAACTGCAGACAAAAAAGTTATGCGGCGAAAACAAAAAAATTGCCTTAAAAATTACGTCTTTTCCATGATCTGGTTAGGTTAGGTGACGTTTTCACGATCTGGTTAGGTAAGGTAAGGTTTTTTTTGGATGGGCTTGGGAGGGCCTGCGAATTCGGTTTTTCCCGAATACCGGGCGAACCGCTGGCGCTATGCGGGCGAGCGAGGGCTCTCTGGGTGCGCACGGACGAGCGCCACAAATTGACGTACGGACCGGGAAAATCGAACTGCAGACAAGAAAGTTATGCGGCGAAAACAAAAAAATTGCCTTAAAAATTACGTCTTTTCCACGATCTGGTTAAATTCGGTGAAGATTTCACGATCTGGTTAGGTAAGGTAAGGTTTTTTTTGGATGGGCTTGGGAGGGCCTGCGAATTCGGTTTTTCCGAATACCGGGCGAACCGCTGGCGCTATCCGGGCGAGCGAGGGCTCTCTGGGTGCGTACGGACGAGCGCCATAAACTGACGTACGGACCGGGAAAATCGAACTACAGACAAAAAAGTTATGCGGCGAAAACAAAAAATTGCCTTAAAAATTACGTCTTTTCACGACCTGGTTAGGTTAGGTGAGGATTTCACGATCTGGTTAGGTTAGGTAAGGTTTTTTTTGGATGGGCTTGGGAGGGCCTGCGAATTCGGTTTTTCCCGAATACCAGGCGAACCGCTGGCGCTATCCGGGCGAACGAGAACTCTCTGGGTGCGCACGGACGAGCGCGACAAATTGACGTACGGACCGGGAAAATCGAACTGCAGACAAAAAAGTTATGCGGCGAAAACAAAAAAATTGCCTTAAAAATTACGTCTTTTCCACGATCTGGTTAGGTTAGGTGAGGATTTCACGATCTGGTTAGGTTAGGTAAGGTTTTTTTTGGATGGGCTTGGGAGGGCCTGCGAATTCGGTTTTTCCCGAATACCGGGCGAACCGCTGGCGCTATCCGGGCGAGCGAGGGCTCTCTGGGTGCGCACGGACGAGCGCCACAAGTTGACGTACGGACCGGGAAAATCGAACTGCAGACAAAAAAGTTATGCGGCGAAACAAAAAAATTGCCTTAAAAATTACGTCTTTTCCACGATGAATTCGGTTTTTCCTGAATACCGGGCGAACCGCTGGCGCTATCTGAGCGTACGAGGGCTCTCTGGGTGCGCACGGACGAGCGCCACAAATTGACGTACAGACCGGGAAAATCGAACTGCAGACAAAAAAGTTATGCGGCGAAAACAAAAAAATTGCCTGAAAAATTACGTCTTTTCCATGATCTGGTTAGGTTAGGTGAGGTTTTCACGATCTGGTTAGGTAAGGTAAGGTTTTTTTTGGATGGGCTTGGGAGGGCCTGCGAATTCGGTTTTTCCCGAATACCGGGCGAACCGCTGGCGCTATGCGGGCGAACGAGGGCTCTCTGGGTGCGCACGGACGAGCGCCACAAATTGACGTACGGACCGGGAAAATCGAACTGCAGACAAGAAAGTTATGCGGCGAAAACAAAAAAATTGCCTTAAAAATTACGTCTTTTCCACGATCTGGTTAGGTTCGGTGAAGATTTCACGATCTGGTTAGGTTAGGTAAGGTTTTTTTTGGATGGGCTTGGGAGGGCCTGCGAATTCGGTTTTTCCCGAAAACTTGGCGAACCGCTGGCGCTATCCGGGCAAACAAGGGCTCTTTGGGTGCGCACGAACGAGCGCCACAAATTGACGTACGGATCGGGAAAATCGAACTGCAGACAAAAAAGTTATGCGGCGAAAACAAAAAAATTGCCTTAAAAATTACGTCTTTTCCACGATCTGGTTAGGTTAGGTGAGGTTTTCACGATCTGGTTAGGTTAGGTAAGGTTTTTTTTGGATGGGCTTGGGAGGGCCTGCGAATTCGGTTTTTCCCGAATACCGGGCGAACCGCTGGCGCTATCCGGGCGAGCGAGGGCTCTCTGGGTGCGTACGGACGAGCGCCACAAACTGACGTACGGACCGGGAAAATCGAACTGCAGACAAAAAAGTTATGCGGCGAAAACAAAAAATTGCCTAAAAAATTACGTCTTTTCCACGACCTGGTTAGGTTAGGTGAGGATTTCACGATCTGGTTAGGTTAGGTAAGGTTTTTTTTGGATGGGCTTGGGAGGGCCTGCGAATTCGGTTTTTCCCGAATTTCAGGCGAACCGCTGGCGCTATCCGGGCGAACGAGAACTCTCTGGGTGCGCACGGACAAGCGCGACAAATTGACGTACGGACCGGGAAAATCGAACTGCAGACAAAAAAGTTATGCGGCGAAAACAAAAAAATTGCCTTAAAAATTACGTCTTTTCCACGATCTGGTTAGGTTAGGTGAGGATTTCACGATCTGGTTAGGTTAGGTAAGGTTTTTTTCGGATGGGCTTGGGAGGGCCTGCGAATTCGGTTTTTCCCGAATACCGGGCGAACCGCTGGCGCTATCCGGGCGAGCGAAGGCTCTATGGGTGCGCACGGACGAGCGCCACAAGTTGACGTACGGACCGGGAAAATCGAACTGCAGACAAAAAAGTTATGCGGCGAAACAAAAAAATTGCCTTAAAAATTACGTCTTTTCCACGATGAATTCGGTTTTTCCCGAATACCGGGCGAACCGCTGGCGCTATCCGGGCGAACGAGGGCTCTCTGGGTGCGCACGGACGAGCGCCACAAATTGACGTACGGACCGGGAAAATCGAACTGCAGACAAAAAAGTTATGCGGCGAAAACAAAAAAATTGCCTTAAAAATTACGTCTTTTCCACGATCTGGTTAGGTTAGGTGAGGTTTTCACGATCTGGTTAGGTTAGGTAAGGTTTTTTTTGGATGGGCTTGGGAGGGCCTGCGAATTCGGTTTTTCCGAATACCGGGCGAACCGCTGGCGCTATCCGGGCGAGCGAGGGCTCTCTGGGTGCGTACGGACGAGCGCCACAAACTGACGTACGGACCGGGAAAATCGAACTACAGACAAAAAAGTTATGCGGCGAAAACAAAAAATTGCCTTAAAAATTACGTCTTTTCCACGACCTGGTTAGGTTAGGTGAGGATTTCACGATCTGGTTAGGTTAGGTAAGGTTTTTTTTGGATGGGCTTGGGAGGGCCTGCGAATTCGGTTTTTCCCGAATACCAGGCGAACCGCTGGCGCTATCCGGGCGAACGAGAACTCTCTGGGTGCGCACGGACGAGCGCCACAAATTGACGTACGGACCGGGAAAATCGAACTGCAGACAAAAAAGTTATGCGGCGAAAACAAAAAAATTGCCTTAAAAATTACGTCTTTTCCACGATCTGGTTAGGTTAGGTGAGGATTTCACGATCTGGTTAGGTTAGGTAAGGTTTTTTTTGGATGGGCTTGGGAGGGCCTGCGAATTCGGTTTTTCCCGAATACCGGGCGAACCGCTGGCGCTATCCGGGCGAGCGAGAGCTCTCTGGGTGCGCACGGACGAGCGCCACAAGTTGACGTACGGACCGGGAAAATCGAACTGCAGACAAAAAAGTTATGCGGCGAAACAAAAAAATTGCCTTAAAAATTACGTCTTTTCCACGATGAATTCGGTTTTTCCCGAATACCGGGCGAACCGCTGGCGCTATCCGGGCGAGCGAGGGCTCTCTGGGTGCGTACGGACGAGCGCCACAAACTGACGTACGGACCGGGAAAATCGAACTACAGACAAAAAAGTTATGCGGCGAAAACAAAAAATTGCCTTAAAAATTACGTCTTTTCCATGATCTGGTTAGGATAGGTGAGGTTTTCACGATCTGGTTAGGTAAGGTAAGGTTTTTTTTGGATGGGCTTGGGAGGGCCTGCGAATTCGGTTTTTCCCGAATACCGGGCGAACCGCTGGCGCTATGCGGGCGAACGAGGGCTCTCTGGGTGCGCACGGACGAGCGCCACAAATTGACGTACGGACCGGGAAAATCGAACTGCAGACAAAAAAGTTATGCGGCGAAAACAAAAAAATTGCCTTAAAAATTACGTCTTTTCCACGATCTGGTTAGGTTAGGTGAGGTTTTCACGATCTGGTTAGGTTAGGTAAGGTTTTTTTTGGATGGGCTTGGGAGGGCCTGCGAATTCGGTTTTTCCGAATACCGGGCGAACCGCTGGCGCTATCCGGGCGAGCGAGGGCTCTCTGGGTGCGTACGGACGAGCGCCACAAACTGACGTACGGACCGGGAAAATCGAACTACAGACAAAAAAGTTATGCGGCGAAAACAAAAAATTGCCTTAAAAATTACGTCTTTTCCACGACCTGGTTAGGTTAGGTGAGGATTTCACGATCTGGTTAGGTTAGGTAAGGTTTTTTTTGGATGGGCTTGGGAGGGCCTGCGAATTCGGTTTTTCCCGAAAACCGGGCGAACCGCTGGCGCTATCCGGGCAAACAAGGGCTCTTTGGGTGCGCACGAACGAGCGCCACAAATTGACGTACGGATCGGGAAAATCGAACTGCAGACAAAAAAGTTATGTGGCGAAAACAAAAAAATTGCCTTAAAAATTACGTCTTTTCCACGATCTGGTTAGGTTAGGTGAGGTTTTCACGATCTGGTTAGGTTAGGTAAGGTTTTTTTTGGATGGGCTTGGGAGGGCCTGCGAATTCGGTTTTTCCCGAATACCGGGCGAACCGCTGGCGCTATCCGGGCGAACGAAGGCTCTCTGGGTGCGCACGGACGAGCGCCACAAGTTGACGTACGGACCGGGAAAATCAAACTGCAGACAAAAAAGTTATGCGGCGAAAACAAAAAATTGCCTTAAAAATTACGTCTTTTCCACGATGAATTCGGTTTTTCCCGAATACCGGGCGAACCGCTGGCGCTATCCGGGCGAACGAAGGCTCTCTGGGTGCGCACGGACGAGCGCCACAAATTGACGTACGGACCGGGAAAATCGAACTGCAGACAAAAAAGTTATGCGGCGAAAACAAAAAAATTGCCTTAAAAATTACGTCTTTTCCACGATCTGGTTAGGTTAGGTGAGGATTTCACGATCTGGTTAGGTTAGGTAAAGTTTTTTTTGGATGGGCTTGGGAGGGCCTGCGAATTCGGTTTTTCCCTAAAACCGGGCGAACCGCTGGCGCTATCCGGGCGAGCGAAGGCTCTCTGGGTGCGCACAGACGAGCGCCACAAATTGACGTACGGACCGGGAAAATCGAACTGCAGACAAAAAAGTTATGCGGCGAAAACAAAAAAATTGCCTTAAAAATTACGTCTTTTCCACGATCTGGTTAGGTTAGGTGAGGATTTCACGATCTGGTTAGGTAAGGTAAGGTTTTTTTTGGATGGGCTTGGGAGGGCCTGCGAATTCGGTTTTTCCCGAAAACCGGGCGAACCGCTGGCGCTATCCGGGCGAGCGAGGGCTCTCTGGGTGCGCACGGACGAGCGCCACAAGTTGACGTACGGACCGGGAAAATCGAACTGCAGACAAAAAAGTTATGCGGCGAAACAAAAAAATTCCCTTAAAAATTACGTCTTTTCCACGATCTGGTTAGGTAAGGTGAGGATTTCACGATCTGGTTAGGTTAGGTAAAGTTTTTTTTGCATGGGCTTGGGAGGGCCTGTGAATTCGGTTTTTCCCGAATACCGGGCGAACCGCTGGCGCTATCCGGGCGAACGAGGGCTTTCTGGGTGCGCACGAAAGAGCGCCACAAACTGACGTACGGATCGGGAAAATCGAACTGCAGACAAAAAAGTTATGCGGCGAAAACAAAAAAATTGCCTTAAAAATTACGTCTTTTCCACGATCTGGTTAAGAAAGGTGAGGATTTCACGATCTGGTTTTGTTAGGTAAGGTTTGTTTTGGATGGGCTTGGGAGGGCCTGCGAATTCGGTTTTTCCCGAATACCGGGCGAACCGCTGGCGCTATCCGGGCGAACGAGGGCTCTCTGGATGCGTACGGACAAGCGCCACAAACTGACGTACGGACCGGGAAAATCGAACTGCAGACAAAAAAGTTATGTGGCGAAAACAAAAAAATTGCCTTAAAAATTACGTCTTTTCCACGATCTGGTTAGGTAAGGTGAGGATTTCACGATCTGGTTAGGTTAGGTAAGGTTTTTTTTGGATGGGCTTGGGAGGGCCTGCGAATTCGGTTTTACCCGAATACCAGGCGAACCGCTGGCGCTACCCGGGTGAACGAGAACTCTCTGGGTGCGCACGGTTGAGCGCCACAAATAAACGTACGGACCGGGAAAATCGAACTGCAGACAAAAAAGTTATGCGGCGAAAACAAAAAAAATGCCTTAAAAATTACGTCTTTTCCACGATCTTTATTTATTTTTTTTATTTATTTTATTTATCTTTCTTTCTTACTAATCAGTTTTTCTTACATATTTAATCTGCCAAACTGCAAAGCAGTTTGTCGGCAGTATGCTCTCATTACTTAATAAGTTATTTATTATAATAACAACCAGCACCACTGGCACCTTCTCAGCCCTACGATACAATCTTGGGATCGGTTTATTTCTACATTATTGTAGAAATAAACCACTGAGCAGGTACAGAAGTTCCGTTCTACAAACAATCTTATTCGATAATGTGCAGTTTAGGTTACGTTACAAAAAAAGTTTTCATTATCAATTAGTAATCTAGTTAGCATTCTTTTCAAAGATATCTTACTACTGGTTCGGTTTATTTCCGACGGAAGACAGTTATGTATTTTTGGTACGAGGTATGCTCTTGTTCTCTTTCCATAATAGTTGGCCGCTTTCGGCTGCACTAATTTTCTTTTGCTTACCTTCCTTGTCCGCGGATGATGCAAAATACGTTGCTTAAATTTATTATTATTATACTGTTCCAGTACCAGTAGTAAGATAACTTTGTTGTGCACTGGTAGGATTTTACAAATAGAAAATAATTTTTGATAATCTTTTCGACATTTTTCTTTAACTTTTATAGTTACTAGTGACTTCAAGAATCTAATTTGAATTTTTCTAATTTTCTCTAAATAAGATTTAAACGTACGCCCGTAGCAACTTAGGCCGTATGATAGCACTGAGTCAACAATTGCATAATATATTATGAATAAAAGTCGTCTATTAACAATATGTTTCAGGTACATAAACTTAGCTAAGGCTACTCTTAATTTTTTACAAACATCTTTCACATCTGGTTAGGTTAGGTGAGGATTTCACGATCTGGTTAGGTTAGGTAAGGTTTTTTTTGGATGGGCTTGGGAGGGCCTGCAAATTCGATTTTTCCCAAATACCGGGCGATCCGCTGGCGCTATCCGGGCGAGCGAGAGCTCTCTGGGTGCGCACGGACGAGCGCCACAAATTGACGTACGGACCGGGAAAATCGAACTGTAGACAAAAAAGTTATGCGGTGAAAACAAAAAAATTGCCTTAAAAATAACGTCTTTTCCACGATCTGGTTAGGTTAGGTGAGGATTTCACGATCTGGTTAGGTAAGGTAAGGTTTTTTTTGGATGTGCTTGGGAGGGCCTGCGAATTCGGTTTTTCCCGAATGCCGGGCGAACTGCTGGCGTTATCCGGGCGAGTGAGGGCTCTCTGGGTGCGCACGGACGAGCGCCACAAATTGACTTACGGACCAGGAAAATCGAACTGCAGACAAAAAAGTTATGCGGCGAAAACAAAAAAATTGCCTTAAAAATTACGTCTTTTCCATGATCTGGTTAGGTTAGGTGAGGATTTCACGATCTGGTTAGGTAAGGTAAGGTTTTTTTTGGATGGGCTTGGGAGGGCCTGCGAATTTGGTTTTTCCCGAATACCGAGCGAACCGCTGGCGCTATCCGGGCGAACGAGGGCTCTCTGGGTGCGCACGGACGAGCGCCACAAATTGACGTACAGACCGGGAAAATCGAACTGCAGACAAAAAAGTTAGGCGGCGAAAACAAAAAAATTGCCTTAAAAATTACGTCTTTTCCACGATCTGGTTAGGTTAGGTGAGGTTTTCACGATCTGGTTAGGTTAGGTAAGGTTTTTTTTGGATGGGCTTGGGAGGGCCTGCGAATTCGGTTTTTCCCGAATACCGGGCGAACCGCTGGCGTTATTCGGGCGAATGAAAGCTCTCTGGGTGCGCACGGACAAGCGCCACAAATTGACGTACGGACCGGGAAAATCGAACTGCAGACAAAAAAGTTATGCGGCGAAAACAAAAAAATTGCCTTAAAAATTACGTCTTTTCCACGATCTGGTTAGGTTCGGTGAAGATTTCACGATCTGGTTAGGTTAGGTAAGGTTTTTTTTGGATGGGCTTGGGAGGGCCTGCGAATTCGGTTTTTCCCGAAAACCGGGCGAACCGCTGGCGCTATCCGGGCAAACAAGGGCTCTCTGGGTGCGCACGGACGAGCGCTACAAATTGACGTACGGGTCGGGAAAATCGAACTGCAGACAAAAAAGTTATGCGGCGAAAACAAAAAAATTGCCTTAAAAATTACGTCTTTTCCACGATCTGGTTAGGTTAGGTGAGGTTTTCACGATCTGGTTAGGTAAGGTAAGGTTTTTTTTGGATGGGCTTGGGAGGGCCTGCGAATTCGGTTTTTCCCGAATACCGGGCGAACCGCTGGCGCTATCCGGGCGAACGAGGGCTCTCTGGGTGCGGACGGACGAGCGCCACAAACTGACGTACGGACCGGGAAAATCGAACTGCAGACAAAAAAGTTATGCGGCGAAAACAAAAAATTGCCTTAAAAATTACGTCTTTTCCACGACCTGGTTAGGTTAGGTGAGGATTTCACGATCTGGTTAGGTAAGGTAAGGTTTTTTTTGGATGGGCTTGGGAGGGCCTGCGAATTCGGTTTTTCCCGAATACCGGGCGAACCGCTAGCGCTATCCGGGCGAGCGAGGAATCTCTGGGTGCGCACGGAAGAGCGCCACAAATTGACGTACGGACCGGGAAAATCGAACTGCAGACAAAAAAGTTATGCGGCGAAAACAAAAAAATTGCCTTAAAAATTACGTCTTTTCCACGATCTGGTTAGGTTAGGTGAGGATTTGAATGAATGAATGAATGAATGAATTATTTATTTGGTGTTAAACACTATACTATTTAAACAATTAACATATAAATTAAAATAAACTATTATAACTAAACAGATAAACACAGTTATGACCATAAATTAACAATAAATCTAATAACAGTATAGTGTGTTGTCCCAAAATGGATGGTCTACTCAGCATTTTCAGAAGAAAACCTCTGACGCTGGTTTTCAGAGACCACCACGGAAGGCAGTGACAACAACATTAACCAAATTAACTTAATTAAATATCTAATTTAAATTTAATCTAAAATAACAAGGTACCCTAGACTTAAATTTATATATATATATATATATATATATATTAAAGCATCTAGTACCCGCTCTCCCGTAAACAAATTTACCCCGATCATCTCACATTACTCTAAAGCGACTAAATTGCTCGACATTGCTCGTCTAGTAGTAGCTCTTTTAATTTAAAACGAAAAGAGGAGACTGTCTTAAGCATGCGAAACGGAGGTGGCAAATTGTTCCAGCATTTAGTCGCTGCGTAGCGGAAACTCCCTTCAAACGCCGCTGTACGGTGAGGGTGACCTAGAAGCAAATCCGGAGAAAAGCGGGTATTAAATCTTCTGATGACATAAATAAATAAATAAATATATGGGACACTTACACACACGGTCGTCCGTCCCCAAAGTAAGTAACTTAATACTTGTGTTATGGTAGACAGACAACTGGTGAATATATACTTATATATTTTTAAATACATACTTAAATACAAATATACACCCAGGCTCAAAGACCGACAAATTCATTTTAAAGAAAATGTTGGTCCTCGGCGGGAATCGAACCCGCGACCCGTGGAGCCGAAGGCAGAGTCACTACCCACTGCTCCAACGAGCCAGTCGTCACATCAGATGACCATCGTAATTTATTGTAAAGATACAATGGATTTTTATATTTAATGACACCAAAGAGAAGGGCAGCGAAGTGTACTCTCCGTCTATAATGCATTTTCAACATTCGAGCTTGGTTTAAGAATGGAGTGACGTGGGCTCGGGGAGGGATGTTAAATATATATCGAGCGCATGCATTTTGAACCCTTTGGATAAGATTTTTCGAATCATAAAGTAGCCTAGGTCCAATCACTGTGTCTACATAGTTAAATTTAGATAAGACCAAAGCTTCACATAATTTGCTGCGCATCTCGATGCTTAATACCTCACGTAGACGATATAGAACTTTTAGTCTATAGAAGCAGTTGCGCGCTGTATTCACGCTGATTTCACGATCTGGTTAGGTAAGGTAAGGTTTTTTTTGGATGGGCTTGGGAGGGCCTGCGAATTCGGTTTTTCCCGAATACCGGGCGAACTGCTGGCGTTATCCGGGCGAGTGAGGGCTCTCTGGGTGCGCACGGACGAGCGCCACAAATTGACGTACGGACCGGGAAAATCGAACTGCAGACAAAAAAGTTATGCGGCGAAAACAAAAAAATTGCCTTAAAAATTACGTCTTTTCCATGATCTGGTTAGGTTAGGTGAGGATTTCACGATCTGGTTAGGTAAGGTAAGGTTTTTTTTGGATGGGCTTGGGAGGGCCTGCGAATTCGGTTTTTCCCGAATACCAGGCGAACCGCTGGCGCTATCCGGGCGAACGAGAACTCTCTGGATGCGCACGGACGAGCGCCACAAATTGACGTACGGACCGGGAAAATCGAACTGCAGACAAAAAGTTATGCGGCGAAAACAAAAAAATTGCCTTAAAAATTACGTCTTTTCCATGATCTGGTTAGGTTAGGTGAGGATTTCACGATCTGGTTAGGTTAGGTAAGGTTTTTTTTGGATGTGCTTGGGAGGGCCTGCGAATTCGGTTTTTCCCGAATACCGGGCGAACTGCTGGCGCTATCCGGGCGAACGAGGGCTCTCTGGGTGCGTACGGACGAGCGCCACAAACTGACGTACGGACCGGGAAAATCGAACTGCACACAAAAAAGTTATGCGGCGAAAACAAAAAAATTGCCTTAAAAATTACGTCTTTTCCACGATCTGGTTAGGTTAGGTGAGGATTTCACGATCTGGTTAGGTTAGGTAAGGTTTTTTTTGGATGGGCTTGGGAGGGCCTGCGAATTCGGTTTTTCCCGAATACCAGGCGAACCGCTGGCGCTATCCGGGCGAACGAGAATTTTCTGGGTGCGCACGGACAAGCGCCACAAATTGACGTACGGACCAAGAAAATCGAACTGCAGACAAAAAAGTTATGCGGCGAAAACAAAAAAATTGCCTTAAAAATTACGTCTTTTCCACGATCTGGTTAGGTTAGGTGAGGATTTTACGATCTGGTTAGGTAAGGTAAGGTTTTTTTTGGATGGACTTGGGAGGGCCTGCGAATTCGGTTTTTCCCGAATACCGGGCGAACCGCTGGCGTTATCCGGGCGAGCGAGAATTTTCTGGGTGCGCACGGACGAGCGCCACAAATTGACGTACAGTCCGGGAAAATCGAACTGCAGACAAAAAAGTTATGCGGCGAAAACAAAAAAATTGCCTTAAAAAAAAACGTCTTTTCCACGATCTGGTTAGGTTAGGTGAGGTTTTCACGATCTGGTTAGGTTAGGTAAGGTTTTTTTTGGATGGGCTTGGGAGGGCCTGCGAATTCGGTTTTTCCCAAATACCGGGCGAACCGCTGGCGTTATCCGAGCGAGTGAGGGCTCTCTGGGTGTTCACGGACGAGCGCCACAAATTGACGTACGGACCGGGAACATCGAACTGCAGACAAAAAAGTTATGCGGCGAAAACAAAAAAATTGCCTAAAAAATAACGTCTTTTCCACGATCTGGTTAGGTTAGGTGAGGTTTTCACGATCTGGTTAGGTTAGGTAAGGTTTTTTTGGGATGGGCTTGGGAGGGCCTGCGAATTCGGTTTTTCCCGAATACCGGGCGAACCGCTGGCGCTATCCGGGCGAACGAGGGCTTTCTTGGTGCGCACGGACAAGCGCCACAAATTGACGTACGGGCCGGGAAAATCGAACTCCAGACAAAAAAGTTATGCGGCGAAAACAAAAAAATTGCCTTAAAAATTACGTCTTTTCCACGATCTGGTTAGGTTAGGTGAGGATTTTACGATCTGGTTAGGTAAGGTAAGGTTTTTTTTGGATGGACTTGGGAGGGCCTGCGAATTCGGTTTTTCCCGAATACTGGGCGAACCGCTGGCAATATCTGGGCGAACGAAAGCTCTCTGGGTGCGCACGGACGAGCGCCACAAATTGACGTACGGACGGGGAAAATCGAACTGCAGACAAAAAAGTTATGCGGCGAAAACAAAAAAATTGCCTTAAAAATAACGTCTTTTCCACGATCTGGTTAGGTTAGGTGAGGTTTTCACGATCTGGTTAGGTTAGGTAAGGTTTTTTTTGGATGGGCTTGGGAGGGCCTGCGAATTCGGTTTTTCCCGAATACCGGGCGAACCGCTGGCGTTATCCGAGCGAGTGAGGGCTCTCTGGGTGCGCACGGACGAGCGCCACAAATTGACGTACGGACCGGGAACATCGAACTGCAGACAAAAAAGTTATGCGGCGAAAACAAAAAAATTGCCTTAAAAATAACGTCTTTTCCACGATCTGGTTAGGTTAGGTGAGGTTTTCACGATCTGGTTAGGTTAGGTAAGGTTTTTTTTGGATGGGCTTGGGAGGGCCTGCGAATTCGGTTTTTCCCGAATACTGGGCGAACCGCTGGCAATATCTGGGCGAACGAAAGCTCTCTGGGTGCGCACGGACGAGCGCCACAAATTGACGTACGGACGGGGAAAATCGAACTGCAGACAAAAAAGTTATGCGGCGAAAACAAAAAAATTGCCTTAAAAATTACGTCTTTTCCACGATCTGGTTAGGTTAGGTGAGGATTTCACGATCTGGTTAGGTAAGGTAAGGTTTTTTTTGGATGGACTTGGGAGGGCCTGCGAATTCGGTTTTTCCCGAATACCGGGCGAACCGCTGGCGCTATCCGAGCGACCGAGAGCTCTCTGGGTGCGCACGGACGAGCGCCACAAATTGACGTACGGACCAGGAAAATCGAACTGCAGACAAAAAAGTTGTGCGGTGAAAACAAAAAAATTGCCTTAAAAATTACGTCTTTTCCACGATCTGGTTAGGTTAGGTGAGGTTTTCACGATCTGGTTAGGTTAGGTAAGGTATTTTTTGGATGGGCTTGGGAGGGCCTGCGAATTCGGTTTTTCCCGAAAACCGGGCGAACCGCTGGCTTAATCCGGGCGAGCGAGGGCTCTCTGAGTGCGCACGGACGAGCGCCACAAATTGACGTACGGACCGGGAAAATCGAACTGCAGACAAAAAAGTTATGCGGCGAAAACAAAAAAATTGCCTTAAAAATTACGTCTTTTCCACGATCTGGTTAGGTTAGGTGAAGATTTCACGATCTGGTTAGGTTAGGTAAGGTTTTTTTTGGATGGGCTTGGGAGGGCCTGCGAATTCGGTTTTTCCCGAATACTGGGCGAACCGCTGGCGCTATCTGGGCGAACGAAAGCTCTCTGGGTGCGCACGGACGAGCGCCACAAATTGACGTACGGACGGGGAAAATCGAACTGCAGACAATAAACAAAAAAGTTATGCGGCGAAAACAAAAAAATTGCCTTAAAAATTACGTCTTTTCCACGATCTGGTTAGGTTAGGTGAGGATTTCACGATCTGGTTAGGTAAGGTAAGGTTTTTTTTGGATGGACTTGGGAGGGCCTGCGAATTCGGTTTTTCCCGAATACCGGGCGAACCGCTGGCGTTATCCGGGCGAGCGAGAGCTTTCTGGGTGCGCACGGACGAGCGCCACAAATTGACGTACAGTCCGGGAAAATCGAACTGCAGACAAAAAAGTTATGCGGCGAAAACAAAAAAATTGCCTTAAAAAAAAACGTCTTTTCCACGATCTGGTTAGGTTAGGTGAGGTTTTCACGATCTGGTTAGGTTAGGTAAGGTTTTTTTTGGATGGGCTTGGGAGGGCCTGCGAATTCGGTTTTTCCCAAATACCGGGCGAACCGCTGGCGTTATCCGAGCGAGTGAGGGCTCTCTGGGTGCGCACGGACGAGCGCCACAAATTGACGTACGGACCGGGAACATCGAACTGCAGACAAAAAAGTTATGCGGCGAAAACAAAAAAATTGCCTTAAAAATAACGTCTTTTCCACGATCTGGTTAGGTTAGGTGAGGTTTTCACGATCTGGTTAGGTAAGGTAAGGTTTTTTTTGGATGGGCTTGGGAGGGCCTGCGAATTCGGTTTTTCCCGAATACCGGGCGAACCGCTGGCGCTATCTAGGCGAACGAGGGCTCTCTGGGTGCGCACGGACGAGCGCCACAAATTGACGTACGGACCGGGAAAATCGAACTGCAGACAAAAAAGTTATGCGGCGAAAACAAAAAAATTGCCTTAAAAATTACGTCTTTTCCACGATCTGGTTAGGTTAGGTGAGGATTTCACGATCTGGTTAGGTTAGGTAAGGTTTTTTTTGGATGGGCTTGGGAGGGCCTGCGAATTCGGTTTTTCCCGAATACTGGGCGAACCGCTGGCGCTATCTGGGCGAACGAAAGCTCTCTGGGTGTGCACGGACGAGCGCCACAAATTGACGTACGGACGGGGAAAATCGAACTGCAGACAAAAAAGTTATGCGGTGAAAACAAAAAAATTGCCTTAAAAATTACGTCTTTTCCACGATCTGGTTAGGTTAGGTGAGGATTTCACGATCTGGTTAGGTAAGGTAAGGTTTTTTTTGGATGGACTTGGGAGGGCCTGCGAATTCGGTTTTTCCCGAATACCGGGCGAACCGCTGGCGTTATCCGGGCGAGCGAGAGCTTTCTGGGTGCGCACGGACGAGCGCCACAAATTGACGTACAGTCCGGGAAAATCGAACTGCAGACAAAAAAGTTATGCGGCGAAAACAAAAAAATTGCCTTAAAAAAAAACGTCTTTTCCACGATCTGGTTAGGTTAGGTGAGGTTTTCACGATCTGGTTAGGTTAGGTAAGGTTTTTTTTGGATGGGCTTGGGAGGGCCTGCGAATTCGGTTTTTCCCAAATACCGGGCGAACCGCTGGCGTTATCCGAGCGAGTGAGGGCTCTCTGGGTGCGCACGGACGAGCGCCACAAATTGACGTACGGACCGGGAACATCGAACTGCAGACAAAAAAGTTATGCGGCGAAAACAAAAAAATTGCCTTAAAAATAACGTCTTTTCCACGATCTGGTTAGGTTAGGTGAGGTTTTCACGATCTGGTTAGGTAAGGTAAGGTTTTTTTTGGATGGGCTTGGGAGGGCCTGCGAATTCGGTTTTTCCCGAATACCGGGCGAACCGCTGGCGCTATCTAGGCGAACGAGGGCTCTCTGGGTGCGCACGGACGAGCGCCACAAATTGACGTACGGACCGCGAAAATCGAACTGCAGACAATAAACAAAAAAGTTATGCGGCGAAAACAAAAAAATTGCCTAAAAAATTACGTCTTTTCCACGATCTGGTTAAGTTAGGTGAGGATTTCACGATCTGGTTAGGTTAGGTAAGGTTTTTTTTGGATGGGCTTGGGAGGGCCTGCATATTCGATTTTTCCCGAATACCGGGCGATCCGCTGGCGCTATCCGGGCGAGCGAGAGCTCTCTGGGTGCGCACGGACGAGCGCCACAAATTGACGTACGGACCGGGAAAATCGAACTGCAGACAAAAAAGTAATGCGGCGAAAACAAAAAAATTGCCTTAAAAAATTACGTCTTTTCCATGATCTGGTTAGGTTAGGTGAGGATTTCACGATCTGGTTAGGTTAGGTAAGGTTTTTTTTGGATGGGCTTGGGAGGGCCTGCGAATTCGGTTTTTCCCGAATACTGGGCGAACCGCTGGCGCTATCCGGGCGAACGAAAGCTTTCTGAGTGCGCACGGACGAGCGCCACAAATTGACGTACGGACGGGGAAAATCGAACTGCAGACAAAAAAGTTATGCGGCGAAAAGTTTGGAGTGTTGAGAGTGCGGGTAGACGCGCGTCAGTGTCAGCTTATCGGCTATGCCATTTATATTATTTTAATATGTAAATTTACGTTTTATTTATTGAAGATAGATTACAAGTGATTTTCTAAGTTTTTTATGTAAGTAAAAGTAATATTAACTTTGAAATATCATTTAATAAGTACTATATAAGAAAGTGCAAAATCATCTGTGAAGTTGTTTACCTTCGTTTTATAAAAGTGAACTGTTAAAAATAATTTATTCCATTTCATTAGTTCATAATAATATTATGAACTGGAGGGATAATATTAATACGTAAAGTGAACAATAACGGTTAAAGTTGCTAAAAATGTTCATATTTTGATATTCTTCGAATAGACCACACTTCTGGCCTGTTACTGCCATCTAGTGGTTGGTAGGAGCACTAATTGAACAGCAAAATATTATTCCACATTAATCAATAATTGTTCAATAATGACAAACAAGTGCAACTTTTGCGGAAGGTTCTTTGCGACGGGAGATGGCGCTAGATGTGCTAAATGCCTTATTGTTTACCAT
Source organism: Morpho achilles (assembly GCA_947086495.1). Lineage (NCBI taxonomy): Eukaryota > Metazoa > Arthropoda > Insecta > Lepidoptera > Nymphalidae > Morpho > Morpho achilles. The sequence goes on along the minus strand of CAMTZB010000018.1, from coordinate 30,114 downwards.
CGAGCGTGTATGAATATTAGTCCAACTAGTCGTATACCCCCTAAATGGCGTTGTCGAGACTGTAAAATAAGGGCTAACAATCCTGGAGATAGCTGTATGACCGCTTCGCTGCCTGATTTAGATAAAGGTGGTAATATAGAAGATGATATTTTCACTGATCCAAATAGCGGGGATAACACACAATCCTCTATTGTTCATGAGATAAGGCTTCTGCGTTTGGAGTTTACGAAGGAAATGTCTTCGTTTAGAGATGAACTAGCGTTACTCAACACTACCATGACCGATTACTGCCAACGCGTTAATGATGTCGAAAAACGATTAGATCGTCTAGAGCAGCAAGTGTCGGGTGACGGGGGCCAACATCTACGTGAAGGGAATGGGTACTGTACACAGGATACTATTGCACAGTTAAGAGCGGAAATAAATGACCGGGATCAGGAGTTATTATTGAACGACATTGAAATAACGGGCTTAGAAGAATTAAATGGTGAAAATATCATACATGTCGTTAGTCTCGTAGCAAAGAAACTTGACGTAAACCTAGAAAGCCGTGACATCGTTAGTGCAGAGAGACTGGGACCCCGTCGCGGAGCGCCGTTAGTCTCGGGAGATACCCAGCGGCCGCGCCGTATTGTGGTGCGCCTTGCGCGCCGCGCAGTGCGCGATGATTTGATTCGGGCCGCGCGCGTTCGCCGGGGCGCTGACAGTAGTGGCATTATAGATTGTGCACCACGCCGGTTTTACGTTAACGAGCGCCTCACGCGTACTAATCGACTTCTGTTCCATAAGGCAAGAGAGGAAGGCCATAAAAAGGGCTGGCGTTACATCTGGACTAGGGGAGGGAAAATATATATACGTTGCAGAACAAATGAACCGGTGCATCGTGTACGCTCGGAAACAGACATAACAACTTTTTTTGGGGGGACATAAATTTGAGGTTTACTTGTTTTATATGGGATCTGAAATTAGCTATAACTATCTTAAATATTATAATTGCTTACTATACATACATTTATAGTTACAACCGTTGTATTGTTATATCAACATTAACGTTATACTATATTTATACACGATATTATTGTGTCGCATATTATACTATTTGTAATTCTTTTGTGTTCAAGCAAAGTGACCTCATACCGAATTCCAGTTTTATGTTTAGAGGCACTGTATCAATTGTTTATTTTGTATATTTTGGAATGTTAATCTTTATATTAGAGTTAGACAAGGTTACTTGTCTGTTTTGTTTTGTAATTTCACATTACTTCGCCAACATACTTTCGGAGACTACTGTAATGTCACACACAAAAAATAATGCTAAGGGTTATAACAAACTGTATTTTCTGTGCATGCTATATGTAATAACTGTTTCTTATTGCATTAATATATGGGATATTATTCAGAATATGGTATATTTATTAATAAGGACTGCGTTGAATATTATTTCACCTGGTGTTCTCACACCTCTGTATTATTTTATTGTTTCAAATGGCTAGACCAAAAAAACTAAAAATTGGGTTTCTAAATTGTCGCTCTCTAGGCACGGGACATGATGAGCTTTTGGTAGCAATGGATCGTCACAAAGTAGACATCATGGGACTTAATGAGACATGGTTGAAAGAAGGACAAACTGGACGTGCTCCAGTGGTACCAGGCTATCGCTTACGTCACCTCCCGCGACCACCGGCAGTGCGATCACGAGGCGGGGGGGTCGGTTTTTACATTAAAAGTGATATCGCCATCAGAATGTTAGCCCATCCTGTTTGCCCAATGGTGGAGCAAATGTGGCTCAGTATTAACATGAATGCTAAACTAATCGTAATTGGTACAGCATATAGACCACCATGGCTGAACGTACAAACTTTTATTGATGCAATATCAGACACTGTCGCTTCATTAGGGTACTATGATTATTTAATCTTACTTGGAGATTTTAATATAAATTTTTTGGATAAAAATAGCTCCCACACTATCTTATTACGTGAGTTTTTAGATTGGACAAATTTAAAACAATATGTGAATGAAGCAACTCACTTTAGTAATGACAGTCGCACGTTACTCGATATCATATGCACCGATGCTAAAGTTAGTCATGTTAAGGTTGACTACATATCGGAGCTAAGTAACCATGCGTTTATTTTTTGCGAACTTGATATACCCAGGCAAAAATTTGTTCCAAAAAAATTTTTAAGTAGAAATATTAAGGATATAAATGATAAAGACCTAAGTGCACTTTTAAATTCCTTAAATTGGACTGGTATTACATTAGTGCAAAATATAAATGAAATGGTGACAGAATTAAATAAATATTTTCACTTTGTTTTTGACATTCTATCACCTGTCAAATTATTAAATATCAAAACACATCACTATCCTTGGATAACACACAATATTAAACTTATGATGCAAACTCGCGATAAAGCACATGTTCGAGCTATAAATAGTAAAAAAGATTCACATTTAATTTATTACAAAGAACTTAAACAGTTGGTAAAAACAGCTATAAACAATGAAAAAATCGCTTATTTTAATTTTTATATTAATTCTAATATTAAGAAGTCACAAATATTATGGAAACATTTGAAGAGGCACGTTAGTATTAAAAGTAGCAAAGATTGTGTATTGCCGAGTCATTTAAGTAACCCTGATGTAATAAACGCTTACTTTTTAAACATTCCTGGACATGCCAATGTACCTTTGGAATATAAAAATTATTTTTTACTTAACAAATATACTGACTCTATATTCTCTTTTCAACCTGTAGATGCCAGCATTGTTACAAAAATTCTGTTAACTCTCAAGTCTAATGCTACTGGAATAGATGGCATTTCTCTCCATATGCTGTTATCCACCATGTCGATAACGATTGATGTCATTGTTTCCTTAATAAATGCCTCTTTTATACAAGGCGTTTTTCCGGACAACTGGAAAAAAGCTCTTATTAAACCTATTCCTAAAGGCGAAAATCTAAAAGAACTTAAAGATCTACGTCCCATTAGTATTCTGCCTTGTATCTCAAAAATTATAGAGAAAGTTGTAGCTAAACAAATGGCAGAATTTTTAGATTTAAATGACATTCTTCCCCAAAATCAATCAGGTTATCGCCCAAAACGTAGTACTACCACTGTGTTGATGGATGTTGTGGATGACATCCTTAGCGCACAAGACTCTGGTGAAGGAACGATACTCGTTCTCCTTGACTATTCTAGAGCATTTGATACTCTACATATACCACTACTTCTGTCAAAACTCAGTTACTATGGCTTCAGTCCTCATACGGTTAACTGGTTTGCCAGTTATCTTACTAACCGTGTTCAATCTGTAGAAGTAAAAAATATCGATGGTACCAATTCGTTATCAAAAAGTGCAACAGTTACGAGAGGCGTTCCTCAGGGATCTATATTGGGGCCCATTCTTTTCATTCTATACTGTGCTGATGTTGTTAAGACTATAAAAAATTGTAAATACCATATGTATGCGGACGACATGCAACTATATATATCATTTAAACCTGAACACACTGCTTCAGCCACAAATAAGTTAAATGAAGATCTGAGTCGATTAGCAGCATGGTCAAATGATAATAGCCTAGTTTTGAATCCAAATAAAACAAAGTACATAATTTTAGGTACACCCCACCAGATTAATACAATTTCCAGTTACGATCCTCGAGTTTTGATTAGTGGCCAACCCATAGATCGCGTAACTGAGGTGCGCAATCTTGGTGTGGTTATGGATCAGTGCCTGAGGTTTGAAAAGCATGTTACTAGTACAGCAAATAATTGTTTCTACCGTTTAAAGGTTTTGTATCAGATACGTAGTTACTTAAGTACTGAAATACGAATTCGGGTATGTGAATCCATTGTCTTATCGAAGTTTAATTACGCTTATGCTGTCTTTGGACCGCGACTACTTTCTAGATCTAAACGAATTATTCAAAAGGTACAGAATGCTTGTGCCCGGTTTTGTTTTAGCATCCCGCCTCGTACGCACATTTCACCTTTCCTTTTTAAATCTGGTATATTAAAAATGAATTACAGATGGCAACTTCACTTCGCTACTATGCTTTTTGGTATAATTAAGTATAGAGTACCTACTTATCTGTATCATAAGCTCAAATGGGCAAGTGATTACTATGCTATGCGTGGCACGAGGGCATCGTCATATATCATACCTACGCCACACCACCGCACAGCCGCGTTTCAGGGTAGTTTCAGGTATAATGCATCCAAGTGCTGGAACAATATCCCACCGCCTATCCGAAATTCACTAAATTTATATAGTTTTCGTAAAAATTACAAGTTACACTTATTAGACGTACAAAGACAGACTTGGTTGTATGATACCTGAACAAATGTTGATTTTATAAAATTAATGCTCTTTTTATTTAAATTTAATATAATTCTTTCACTTAAGATGCACTACTTACACACGCTGCACGTAATTTTTTTTATTTTTATTTTTTTATCGTTATTTATCTGGACCATAAACATAGAAGCATATAAAATTTAATAAAAATAGTCTTAACTGTTTCGGAGGAGTATGTAAAATAACACTGCAACTAGATTATTTAATTTATAAGATATACTATGTATATATGTGTGCTTGACTGAATAGTCGAAAAGTCACTGTCGGGCGTATGCGCGCCCTTACTGGTGACCACTGAAAATCGGTGTTAGGGTCTCGCGACCTCAACAATAGCCGAGTGGTTTTCCAATTTGTGAAGGCACATTATTTCGCTGGGAGTTGTTGGTGAAGTAATTTAAGGTAATTTTAGGTATTAATATTGTTTAAGTTTCTTTTTTTATTTTTAAGTTATGTATATTTTGTCTTTTTTTTTTAATTTTACTTTTTTTTTTTTTTATCTTTTACCATTATAATTTGTCATCTTGTTACTCTTCGCCTTGTGTTGTAATGTGCCACATAAATAAAGTTTTTCTTATTCTTATTCTTAAAACAAAAAAATTGCCTTAAAAATTACGTCTTTTCCACGATCTGGTTAGGTTAGGTGAGGATTTCACGATCTGGTTAGGTTAGGTAAGGTTTTTTTTGGATGGGCTTGGGAGGGCCTGCGAATTCGGTTTTTCCCGAATACTGGGCGAACCGCTGGCGCTATCCGGGCGAGCGAAAGCTTTCTGGGTGCGCACGGACGAGCGCCACAAATTGACGTACGGACGGGGAAAATCGATCTGCAGACAAAAAAGTTATGCGGCGAAAACAAAAAAATTGCCTTAAAAATTACGTCTTTTCCACGATCTGGTTAGGTTAGGTAAGGTTTTTTTTGGATGGGCTTGGGAGGGCCTGCGAATTCGGTTTTTCCCGAATACTGGGCGAACCACTGGCGCTATCCGAGCGAACGAGAGCTCTCTGGGTGCGCACGGACGAGCGCCACAAATTGACGTACGGACCAGGAAAATCGAACTGCAGACAAAAAAGTTGTGCGGCGAAAACAAAAAAATTGCCTTAAAAATTACGTCTTTTCCATGATCTGGTTAGGTTAGGTGAGGTTTTCACGATCTGGTTAGGTTAGGTAAGGTATTTTTTGGATGGGCTTGGGAGGGCCTGCGAATTCGGTTTTTCCCGAAAACCGGGCGAACCGCTGGCGCTATCCGGGCGAGCGAGGACTCTCTGAGTGCGCACGGACGAGCGCCACAAATTGACGTACGGACCGGGAAAATCGAACTGCAGACAAAAAAGTTATGCGGCGAAAACAAAAAAAATGCCTTAAAAATTACGTCTTTTCCACGATCTGGTTAGGTTAGGTGAGGATTTCACGATCTGGTTAGGTTAGGTAAGGTTTTTTTTGGATGGGCTTGGGAGGGCCTGCGAATTCGGTTTTTCCCAAATACTGGGCGAACCGCTGGCGCTATCTGGGCGAACGAAAGCTCTCTGGGTGCGCACGGACGAGCGCCACAAATTGACGTACGGACGGGGAAAATCGAACTGCAGACAAAAAAGTTATGCGGCGAAAACAAAAAAATTGCCTTAAAAATTACGTCTTTTCCACGATCTGGTTAGGTTAGGTGAGGATTTCACGATCTGGTTAGGTTAGGTAAGGTTTTTTTTGGATGGGCTTGGGAGGGCCTGCGAATTCAGTTTTTCCCGAATACTGGGCGAACCGCTGGCGCTATCCGGGCGAACGAAGGCTTTCTGGGTGCGCACGGACGAGCGCCACAAATTGACGAACAAACGGGGAAAATCGAACTGCAGACAAAAAAGTTATGCGGCGAAAACAAAACAATTGCCTTAAAAATTTCGTCTTTTCCACGATCTGGTTAGGTTAGGTAAGGTTTTTTTTGGATGGGCTTTGGAGGGCCTGCGAATTCGGTTTTTCCCGAATACCGGGCGAACCGCTGGCTTTATCCGGGCGAGTGAGAGAACTCTGGGTGCGCACGGACGAGCGCCACAAATTGACGTACAGACCGGGAAAATCGAACTGCAGACAAAAAAGTTATGCGGCGAAAACAAAAAAATTGCCTTTAAAATTACGTCTTTTCCACGATCTGGTTAGGTTAGGTGAGGATTTCACGATCTGGTTAGGTTAGGTAAGGTTTTTTTCGGATGGGCTTGGGAGGGCCTGCGAATTCGGTTTTTCCCGAATACCGGGCGAACCGCTGGCGCTATCCGAGCGAGCGAGAGCTCTCTGGGTGCGCACGGACGAGCGCCACAAATTGACGTACGGACCGGGAAAATCGAACTGCAGACAAAAACGTTATGCGGCGAAAACAAAAACATTGCCTTAATAATTACGTCTATTCCACGGTCTGGTTAGGTTAGGTGAGGTTTTCACGATCTGGTTAGGTTAGGTAAGGTTTTTTTTGGATGGGCTTGGGAGGGCCTGCGAATTCGGTTTTTCCCGAATACTGGGCGAACCGCTGGCGCTATTCGGGCGAACGAAGGCTTTCTGGGTGCGCACGGACGAGCGCCACAAATTGACGAACGGACGGGGAAAATCGATCTGCAGACAAAAAAGTTATGCGGCGAAAACAAAAAAATTGCCTAAAAAATTACGTCTTTTCCACGATCTGGTTAAGTTAGGTGAGGATTTCACGATCTGGTTAGGTAAGGTAAGGTTTTTTTTGGATGGGCTTGGGAGGGCCTGCAAATTCGATTTTTCCCGAATACCGGGCGATTCGCTGGCGCTATCCGGGCGAGCGAAGGCTCTCTGGGTGCGCACGGACGAGCGCCACAAATTGACGTACGGACCAGGAAAATCGAACTGCAGACAAAAAAGTTATGCGGCGAAAACGAAAAAATTGCCTTAAAAATTACGTCTTTTCCACGATCTGGTTAGGTTAGGTGAGGATTTCACGATCTGGTTAGGTTAAGTAAGGTTTTTTTTGGATGGGCTTGGGAGGCCTGCGAATTCGGTTTTTCCCGAATACTGGGCGAACCGCTGGCGCTATTCGGGCGAGCGAAGGCTCTCTGGGTGCGCACGGACGAGCGCCACAAATTGACGAACAAACGGGGAAAATCGAACTGCAGACAAAAAAGTTATGCGGCCAAAACAAAAAAATTGCCTTAAAAATTACGTCTTTTCCACGATCTGGTTAGGTTAGGTGAGGATTTCACGATCTGGTTAGGTAAGGTAAGGTTTTTTTTGGATGGGCTTGGGAGGGCCTGCGAATTCGGTTTTTCCCGAATACCGGGCGAACCGCTGGCGCTATCTAGGCGAACGAGGGCTCTCTGGGTGCACACGGACGAGCGCCACAAATTGACGTACGGACCGCGAAAATCGAACTGCAGACAATAAACAAAAAAGTTATGCGGCGAAAACAAAAAAATTGCTTAAAAAATTACGTCTTTTCCACGATCTGGTTAAGTTAGGTGAGGATTTCATGATCTGGTTAGGTTAGGTAAGGTTTTTTTTGGATGGGCTTGGGAGGGCCTGCATATTCGATTTTTCCCGAATACCGGGCGATCCGCTGGCGCTATCCGGGCGAGCGAGAGCTCTCTGGGTGTGCACGGACGAGCGCCACAAATTGACGTACGGACCGGGAAAATCGAACAGCAGACAAAAAAGTAATGCGGTGAAAACAAAAAAATTGCCTTAAAAATTACGTCTTTTCCATGATCTGGTTAGGTTAGGTGAGGATTTCACGATCTGGTTAGGTTAGGTAAGGTTTTTTTTGGATGGGCTTGGGAGGGCCTGCGAATTCGGTTTTTCCCGAATACCGGGCGAACCGCTGGCGCTATCTGGGCGAACGAAAGCTCTCTGGGTGCGTACGGACGAGCGCCACAAATTGACGTACGGACGGGGAAAATCGAACTGCAGACAAAAAAGTTATGCGGCGAAAACAAAAAAATTGCCTTAAAAATTACGTCTTTTCCACGATCTGGTTAGGTTAGGTGAGGATTTCACGATCTGGTTAGGTTAGGTAAGGTTTTTTTTGGATGGGCTTGGGAGGGCCTGCGAATTCGGTTTTTCCCGAATACTGGGCGAACCGCTGGCGCTATCCGGGCGAACGAAGGCTTTCTGGGTGCGCACGGACGAGCGCCACAAATTGACGAACAAACGGGGAAAATCGAACTGCAGACAAAAAAGTTATGCGGCGAAAACAAAACAATTGCCTTAAAAATTTCGTCTTTTCCACGATCTGGTTAGGTTAGGTAAGGTTTTTTTTGGATGGGCTTTGGAGGGCCTGCGAATTCGGTTTTTCCCGAATACCGGGCGAACCGCTGGCTTTATCCGGGCGAGTGAGAGAACTCTGGGTGCGCACGGACGAGCGCCACAAATTGACGTACAGACCGGGAACATCGAACTGCAGACAAAAAAGTTATGCGGCGAAAACAAAAAAATTGCCTTTAAAATAACGTCTTTTCCACGATCTGGTTAGGTTAGGTGAGGATTTCACGATCAGGTTAGGTTAGGTAAGGTTTTTTTTGGATGGGCTTGGGAGGGCCTGCGAATTCGGTTTTTCCCGAATACCGGGCGAACCGCTGGCGCTATCCGGGCGAGCGAGAGCTCTCTGGGTGCGCACGGACGAGCGCCACAAATTGACGTACGGACCAGGAAAATCGAACTGCAGACAAAAAAGTTGTGCGGCGAAAACAAAAAAATTGCCTTAAAAATTACGTCTTTTCCACGATCTGGTTAGGTTAGGTGAGGTTTTCACGATCTGGTTAGGTTAGGTAAGGTATTTTTTGGATGGGCTTGGGAGGGCCTGCGAATTCGGTTTTTCCCGAAAACCGGGCGAACCGCTGGCGCTATCCGGGCGAGCGAGGGCTCTCTGAGTGCGCACGGACGAGCGCCACAAATTGACGTACGGACCGGGAAAATCGAACTGCAGACAAAAAAGTTATGCGGCGAAAACAAAAAAATTGCCTAAAAAATTACGTCTTTTCCACGATCTGGTTAAGTTAGGTGAGGATTTCACGATCTGGTTAGGTTAGGTAAGGTTTTTTTTGGATGGGCTTGGGAGGGCCTGCGAATTCGGTTTTTCCCGAATACTGGGCGAACCGCTGGCGCTATCTGGGCGAGCGAAAGCTCTCTGGGTGCGCACGGACGAGCGCCACAAATTGACGTACGGACGGGGAAAATCGAACTGCAGACAAAAAAGTTATGCGGCGAAAACAAAAAAATTGCCTTAAAAATTACGTCTTTTCCACGATCTGGTTAGGTTAGGTAAGGTTTTTTTTGGATGGGCTTTGGAGGGCCTGCGAATTTGGTTTTTCCCGAATACCGGGCGAACCGCTGGCTTTATCCGGGCGAGTGAGAGAACTCTGGGTGCGCACGGACGAGCGCCACAAATTGACGTACAGACCGGGAACATCGAACTGCAGACAAAAAAGTTATGCGGCGAAAACAAAAAAATTGCCTTAAAAATTACGTCTTTTCCACGATCTGGTTAGGTTAGGTAAGGTTTTTTTTGGATGGGCTTTGGAGGGCCTGCGAATTCGGTTTTTCCCGAATACCGGGCGAACCGCTGGCTTTATCCGGGCGAGTGAGAGAACTCTGGGTGCGCACGGACGAGCGCCACAAATTGACGTACAGACCGGGAACATCGAACTGCAGACAAAAAAGTTATGCGGCGAAAACAAAAAAATTGCCTTTAAAATAACGTCTTTTCCACGATCTGGTTAGGTTAGGTGAGGATTTCACGATCTGGTTAGGTTAGGTAAGGTTTTTTTTGGATGGGCTTGGGAGGGCCTGCGAATTCGGTTTTTCCCGAATACCGGGCGAACCGCTGGCGCTATCCGAGCGAGCGAGAGCTCTCTGGGTGCGCACGGACGAGCGCCACAAATTGACGTACGGACCGGGAAAATCGAACTGCAGACAAAAACGTTATGCGGCGAAAACAAAAACATTGCCTTAATAATTACGTCTATTCCACGGTCTGGTTAGGTTAGGTGAGGTTTTCACGATCTGGTTAGGTTAAGTAAGGTTTTTTTTGGATGGGCTTGGGAGGGCCTGCATATTCGATTTTTCCCGAATACCGGGCGATCCGCTGGCGCTATCCGGGCGAGCGAGAGCTCTCTGGGTGCGCACGGACGAGCGCTACAAATTGACGTACGGACCGGGAAAATCGAACTGCAGACAAAAAAGTAATGCGGCGAAAACAAAAAAATTGCCTTAAAAGATACGTCTTTTCCATGATCTGGTTAGGTTAGGTGAGGATTTCACGATCTGGTTAGGTTAGGTAAGGTTTTTTTTGGATGGGCTTGGGAGGGCCTGCGAATTCGGTTTTTCCCGAATACTGGGCGAACCGCTGGCGCTATCCGGGTGAACGAAAGCTTTCTGTGTGCGCACGGACGAGCGCCACAAATTGACGTACGGACGGGGAAAATCGAACTGCAGACAAAAAAGTTATGCGGCGAAAACGAAAAAATTGCCTTAAAAATTACGTCTTTTCCACGATCTGGTTAGGTTAGGTGAGGATTTCACGATCTGGTTAGGTTAGGTAAGGTTTTTTTTGGATGGGCTTGGGAGGGCCTGCGAATTCGGTTTTTCCCGAATACTGGGCGAACCGCTGGCGCTATTCGGGCGAGCGAAGGCTCTCTGGGTGCGCACGGACGAGCGCCACAAATTGACGTACGGACGGGGAAAATCGAACTGCAGACAAAAAAGTTATGCGGCGAAAACAAAAAAATTGCCTTAAAAATTACGTCTTTTCCACGATCTGGTTAGGTTAGGTGAGGATTTCACGATCTGGTTAGGTAAGGTAAGGTTTTTTTTGGATGGGCTTGGGAGGGCCTGCGAATTCGGTTTTTCCCGAATACCGGGCGAACCGCTGGCGTTATCCGGGCGAGCGAGGGCTTTCTGGGTGCGCACGGACGAGCGCCACAAATTGACGTACAGTCCGGGAAAATCGAACTGCAGACAAAAAAGTTATGCGGCGAAAATAAAAAAATTGCCTTAAAAAAAACGTCTTTTCCACGATCTGGTTAGGTTAGGTGAGAATTTCACGATCTGGTTAGGTTAGGTAAGGTTTTTTTTGGATGGGCTTGGGAGGGCCTGCGAATTCGGTTTTTCCCGAATACCGGGCGAACCGCTGGCGTTATCCGAGCGATTGAGGGCTCTCTGGGTGCGCACGGACGAGCGCCACAAATTGACGTACGGACCGGGAACATCGAACTGCAGACAAAAAAGTTATGCGGCGAAAACAAAAAAATTGCCTTAAAAATAACGTCTTTTCCACGATCTGGTTAGGTTGGGTGAGGTTTTCACGATCTGGTTAGGTAAGGTAAGGTTTTTTTTGGATGGGCTTGGGAGGGCCTGCGAATTCGGTTTTTCCCGAATACCGGGCGAACCGCTGGCGCTATCTAGGCGAACGAGGGCTCTCTGGGTGCGCACGGACGAGCGCCACAAATTGACGTACGGACCGCGAAAATCGAACTGCAGACAATAAACAAAAAAGTTATGCGGCGAAAACAAAAAAATTGCCTAAAAAATTACGTCTTTTCCACGATCTGGTTAAGTTAGGTGAGGATTTCACGATCTGGTTAGGTTAGGTAAGGTTTTTTTTGGATGGGCTTGGGAGGGCCTGCATATTCGATTTTTCCCGAATACCGGGCGATCCGCTGGCGCTATCCGGGCGAGCGAGAGCTCTCTGGGTGCGCACGGACGAGCGCCACAAATTGACGTACGGACCGGGAAAATCGAACTGCAGACAAAAAAGTAATGCGGCGAAAACAAAAAAATTGCCTTAAAAATTACGTCTTTTCCATGATCTGGTTAGGTTAGGTGAGGATTTCACGATCTGGTTAGGTTAGGTAAGGTTTTTTTTGGATGGGCTTGGGAGGGCCTGCGAATTCGGTTTTTCCCGAATACTGGGCGAACCGCTGGCGCTATCCGGGCGAACGAAAGCTTTCTGTGTGCGCACGGACGAGCGCCACAAATTGACGTACGGACGGGGAAAATCGAACTGCAGACAAAAAAGTTATGCGGCGAAAACAAAAAAATTGCCTTAAAAATTACGTCTTTTCCACGATCTGGTTAGGTTAGGTGAGGATTTCACGATCTGGTTAGGTTAGGTAAGGTTTTTTTTGGATGGGCTTGGGGGGGCCTGCGAATTCGGTTTTTCCCGAATACTGGGCGAACCGCTGGCGCTATCCGGGCGAGCGAAAGCTTTCTGGGTGCGCACGGACGAGCGCCACAAATTGACGTACGGACGGGGAAAATCGAACTGCAGACAAAAAAGTTATGCGGCGAAAACAAAAAAATTGCCTTAAAAATTACGTCTTTTCCACGATCTGGTTAGGTTAGGTGAGGATTTCACGATCTGGTTAGGTTAGGTAAGGTTTTTTTTGGATGGGCTTGGGAGGGCCTGCGAATTCGGTTTTTCCCGAATACTGGGCGAACCGCTGGCGCTATCTGGGTGAGCGAAAGCTCTCTGGGTGCGCACGGACGAGCGCCACAAATTGACGTACGGACGGGGAAAATCGAACTGCAGACAAAAAAGTTATGCGGCGAAAACAAAAAAATTGCCTTAAAAATTACGTCTTTTCCACGATCTGGTTAGGTTAGGTGAGGATTTCACGATCTGGTTAGGTTAGGTAAGGTTTTTTTTGGATGGGCTTGGGAGGGCCTGCGAATTCGGTTTTTCCCGAATACTGGGCGAACCGCTGGCGCTATCCGGGCGAACGAAGGCTTTCTGGATGCGCACGGACGAGCGCCACAAATTGACGAACAAACGGGGAAAATCGAACTGCAGACAAAAAAGTTATGCGGCGAAAACAAAACAATTGCCTTAAAAATTTCGTCTTTTCCACGATCTGGTTAGGTAAGGTAAGGTTTTTTTTGGATGGGCTTTGGAGGGCCTGCGAATTCGGTTTTTCCCGAATACCGGGCGAACCGCTGGCTTTATCCGGGCGAGTGAGAGAACTCTGGGTGCGCACGGACGAGCGCCACAAATTGACGTACAGACCGGGAACATCGAACTGCAGACAAAAAAGTTATGCGGCGAAAACAAAAAAATTGCCTTTAAAATAACGTCTTTTCCACGATCTGGTTAGGTTAGGTGAGGATTTCACGATCTGGTTAGGTTAGGTAAGGTTTTTTTTGGATGGGCTTGGGAGGGCCTGCGAATTCGGTTTTTCCCGAATACCGGGCGAACCGCTGGCGCTATCCGAGCGAGCGAGAGCTCTCTGGGTGCGCACGGATGAGCGCCACAAATTGACGTACGGACCGGGAAAATCGAACTGCAGACAAAAACGTTATGCGGCGAAAACAAAAACATTGCCTTAATAATTACGTCTATTCCACGGTCTGGTTAGGTTAGGTGAGGTTTTCACGATCTGGTTAGGTTAAGTAAGGTTTTTTTTGGATGGGCTTGGGAGGGCCTGCATATTCGATTTTTCCCGAATACCGGGCGATCCGCTGGCGCTATCCGGGCGAGCGAGAGCTCTCTGGGTGCGCACGGACGAGCGCCACAAATTGACGTACGGACCGGGAAAATCGAACTGCAGACAAAAAAGTAATGCGGCGAAAACAAAAAAATTGCCTTTAAAATAACGTCTTTTCCACGATCTGGTTAGGTTAGGTGAGGATTTCACGATCTGGTTAGGTTAGGTAAGGTTTTTTTTGGATGGGCTTGGGAGGGCCTGCGAATTCGGTTTTTCCCGAATACCGGGCGAACCGCTGGCGCTATCCGAGCGAGCGAGAGCTCTCTGGGTGCGCACGGACGAGCGCCACAAATTGACGTACGGACCGGGAAAATCGAACTGCAGACAAAAACGTTATGCGGCGAAAACAAAAACATTGCCTTAATAATTACGTCTATTCCACGGTCTGGTTAGGTTAGGTGAGGTTTTCACGATCTGGTTAGGTTAAGTAAGGTTTTTTTTGGATGGGCTTGGGAGGGCCTGCATATTCGATTTTTCCCGAATACCGGGCGATCCGCTGGCGCTATCCGGGCGAGCGAGAGCTCTCTGGGTGCGCACGGACGAGCGCCACAAATTGACGTACGGACCGGGAACATCGAACTGCAGACAAAAAAGTAATGCGGCGAAAACAAAAAAATTGCCTTAAAAATTACGTCTTTTCCATGATCTGGTTAGGTTAGGTGAGGATTTCACGATCTGGTTAGGTTAGGTAAGGTTTTTTTTGGATGGGCTTGGGAGGGCCTGCGAATTCGGTTTTTCCCGAATACTGGGCGAACCGCTGGCGCTATCCGGGTGAACGAAAACTTTCTGTGTGCGCACGGACGAGCGCCACAAATTGACGTACGGACGGGGAAAATCGAACTGCAGACAAAAAAGTTATGCGGCGAAAACGAAAAAATTGCCTTAAAAATTACGTCTTTTCCACGATCTGGTTAGGTTAGGTGAGGATTTCACGATCTGGTTAGGTTAGGTAAGGTTTTTTTTGGATGGGCTTGGGAGGGCCTGCGAATTCGGTTTTTCCCGAATACTGGGCGAACCGCTGGCGCTATTCGGGCGAGCGAAGGCTCTCTGGGTGCGCACGGACGAGCGCCACAAATTGACGTACGGACGGGGAAAATCGAACTGCAGACAAAAAAGTTATGCGGCGAAAACAAAAAAATTGCCTTAAAAATTACGTCTTTTCCACGATCTGGTTAGGTTAGGTGAGGATTTCACGATCTGGTTAGGTAAGGTAAGGTTTTTTTTGGATGGGCTTGGGAGGGCCTGCGAATTCGGTTTTTCCCGAATACCGGGCGAACCG
Organism: Morpho achilles; assembly: GCA_947086495.1. Taxonomy (NCBI): domain Eukaryota; kingdom Metazoa; phylum Arthropoda; class Insecta; order Lepidoptera; family Nymphalidae; genus Morpho; species Morpho achilles. The sequence continues at coordinate 14,993 of CAMTZB010000018.1, read as the reverse complement.
CTGGCGTTATCCGGGCGAGCGAGGGCTCTCTGGGTGCGCACGGACGAGCGCCACAAATTGACGTACGGACCGCGAAAATCGAACTGCAGACAATAAACAAAAAAGTTATGCGGCGAAAACAAAAAAATTGCCTAAAAAATTACGTCTTTTCCACGATCTGGTTAAGTTAGGTGAGGATTTCACGATCTGGTTAGGTTAGGTAAGGTTTTTTTTGGATGGGCTTGGGAGGGCCTGCATATTCGATTTTTCCCGAATACCGGGCGATCCGCTGGCGCTATCCGGGCGAGCGAGAGCTCTCTGGGTGCGCACGGACGAGCGCCACAAATTGACGTACGGACCGGGAAAATCGAACTGCAGACAAAAAAGTAATGCGGCGAAAACAAAAAAATTGCCTTAAAAATTACGTCTTTTCCATGATCTGGTTAGGTTAGGTGAGGATTTCACGATCTGGTTAGGTTAGGTAAGGTTTTTTTTGGATGGGCTTGGGAGGGCCTGCGAATTCGGTTTTTCCCGAATACTGGGCGAACCGCTGGCGCTATCCGGGCGAACGAAAGCTTTCTGTGTGCGCACGGACGAGCGCCACAAATTGACGTACAGACGGGGAAAATCGAACTGCAGACAAAAAAGTTATGCGGCGAAAACAAAAAAATTGCCTTAAAAATTACGTCTTTTCCACGATCTGGTTAGGTTAGGTGAGGATTTCACGATCTGGTTAGGTTAGGTAAGGTTTTTTTTGGATGGGCTTGGGGGGGCCTGCGAATTCGGTTTTTCCCGAATACTGGGCGAACCGCTGGCGCTATCCGGGCGAGCGAAAGCTTTCTGGGTGCGCACGGACGAGCGCCACAAATTGACGTACGGACGGGGAAAATCGAACTGCAGACAAAAAAGTTATGCGGCGAAAACAAAAAAATTGCCTTAAAAATTACGTCTTTTCCACGATCTGGTTAGGTTAGGTAAGGTTTTTTTTGGATGGGCTTGGGAGGGCCTGCGAATTCGGTTTTTCCCGAATACCGGGCGAACCGCTGGCGCTATCCGAGCGAGCGAGAGCTCTCTGGGTGCGCACGGACGAGCGCCACAAATTGACGTACGGACCAGGAAAATCGAACTGCAGACAAAAAAGTTATGCGGCGAAAACAAAACAATTGCCTTAAAAATTTCGTCTTTTCCACGATCTGGTTAGGTTAGGTAAGGTTTTTTTTGGATGGGCTTGGGAGGGCCTGCGAATTCGGTTTTTCCCGAATACTGGGCGAACCGCTGGCGCTATCCGGGCGAGCGAAAGCTCTCTGGGTGCGCACGGACGAGCGCCACAAATTGACGTACGGACGGGGAAAATCGAACTGCAGACAAAAAAGTTATGCGGCGAAAACAAAAAAATTGCCTTAAAAATTACGTCTTTTCCACGATCTGGTTAGGTTAGGTGAAGATTTCACGATCTGGTTAGGTTAGGTAAGGTTTTTTTTGGATGGGCTTGGGAGGGCCTGCGAATTCGGTTTTTCCCGAATACTGGGCGAACCGCTGGCGCTATCCGGGCGAACGAAGGCTTTCTGGGTGCGCACGGACGAGCGCCACAAATTGACGAACAGACGGGGAAAATCGAACTGCAGACAAAAAAGTTATGCGGCGAAAACAAAACAATTGCCTTAAAAATTTCGTCTTTTCCACGATCTGGTTAGGTTAGGTAAGGTTTTTTTTGGATGGGCTTGGGAGGGCCTGCGAATTCGGTTTTTCCCAAATACCGGGCGAACCGCTGGCGCTATCTAAGCGAACGATAGCTCTTTGGGTGCGCACGGACGTGCGCCACAAATTGACGTACGGACCGGGAAAATCGAACTGCAGACAAAAAAGTTATGCGGCGAAAACAAAAAAATTGCCTTTAAAATTACGTCTTTTCCTCGATCTGGTTAAGTTAGGTGAGGATTTCACGATCTGGTTAGATTAGGTAAGGTTTTTTTTGGATGGGCTTGGGAGGGTTCGGTTAGGTTAGGTTAGGTTAGGTTTTTTTTTTTTTTTTTATACCTATAAATTCCTGTAATTATGTTAATTTACAGACTGTTTTTGTCGAAGTCAATCATTCCAGTTCTCGCTTGTTTTCGATCTTCCATTCTACATACTTATTCTTTCATTTATTCCTCATCTTTCGCAACTTTTTAAGGGTGGGATGCCCTTCCATTTCTATGCTATCTAAGTCTTATTTAGTATTGGGGTAATGAAATATACATTATTTTTATTGTTGGTCAAGTTCAGTTACATCTTTGCTTTCCTCTTACATTTAACCTATTTATTCCGAAGTTTTTTCAAAAGAATCTAACTAAAATATATACGTTCTAATCAAAATAACATTAACGTTCATTGACGATTGAAATAACATTCTAAGTAAAATTTCAACTAATCTAATATTATCAATTATAATCTAATCTTATATAATAATCTTAACCTAATAGAATCTTAATTACATTTGTACTACTAACTTATTTTAACTCTTATTCCTACGACAGACGCTTTTAACTATTTTAATACAGTATTGAATGAATTTAGTTCTACAATTCTTATTACTTATTAAATACTGAATGTTAGGTTTTTCTATTTTAATAGCTAGTTCTTGCTCTAAATCATTTCTCGCTACTGCATACATGGGACATTCTGTTAGGTTAGGTTAGGTTAGGTTAGGTTTTTTTTTTTTTTTTCCTATTTTGAGTGGCTCTCTGATGATGTTTTTTTGAGCCGCTGGCGAGAAACGCCGAACGTTGTGGCCAAACTCGCTACAGGTCAGGGGTGACGGCTTCCGCTATTGGATACGTCCAGCGCCGCCCCGCCTGTGCTGTGGGATAGGAGTATCATTTAATCACAGCTTAGCAAGGAAGGGAAAGGGGAAAGGGAAAATTACTTAATCTACTATATCTTACAAATTAATCTTAAAAACTAATTACTAATCTAATACACATTTATAGCTTTTTCCTCTCTATTAGTTATTATTTTACTATCTACAAATAATTAGTTTTTATTGCACATTATTGTTTAATTTTCCTTACTATTCTAATCTTAAAATTAAAAAGTACAGTAGAGACATACACAGACGAAAAGGGCATACAGAAGGTAAGAAATATATCCCTATATTAAATTTATTTATCTCGCTTTAGCTTTTTTACTACATTGCCCACTTATTATATTATAACCTCGCTACATACTACCTGGAAATTCCCCCCCTTTTAAGCCTATCCTTCCCCCTATGTACATCTCTTATTATACCAAACTAAACTACTTATTTATCTAGATTCTTATATACTAACACACATATTATTATCTAACACAACTATATTAAAAAAAAAATAATAAAATAAAAATAAAAGAAAGAAAAGGTGAATATTTACATAGTTACCAGCGTCATGTGTGTTAAATGCGTCTTGTCCTGGTAATTAGATTGCTCACATATACTACGGCTTTTTTACACGGTAATAGCTGTTTGTGCGCTGGTTACGTTGTGTAATGTTTGTGTGATAGAGGGCTACACTTTAAACTATAGCTGTGCTCTCACGTCAGGAGAAGAAGAAGCACACCGAGGCTCCGCGAGCCCGGCTTCGGGACCCAGGCTGGATCCAGACATTCCAAAGTTGTCTGGGGCCGGCCTAGTACCCGCAGTCAAACCCGTAATCGATCCGGCTCTCGATGTGTCTCTTCATCTCCTGTACCGTGAAGCACTCACTTGACATAGCCACATGGTATTTCGGGATGACAAGTTTATCGCCCTTTGTACAGTTGTAGCAAGTTGGCCTCTTTTGCCCAGCCTTATCAGGGCAGCCCTCCGCCTTGTGGCCTGGTTTACTGCAGTACCGACAGGGTCTGGACGCAGGGTCTGCCCTGCAGTGCCGCTGTGTATGCCCGAAGTTCAGGCAGGCGTAGCACTGCAGGACAGGCGAAAAGTACTGAACAAAAACCCTCTGGTGGTCCACGTTGAGGCGCTCGCGCTCCATCGCAGACCTCCAGAAGGTTGGTTCCGCCTCATATACAATATTATATAGCTCGGGATTCTTATTTTTTCTCAAAAACTTAAATTTTAAAACGTCTGAGCTCCCCCCTGCTCCAGGCCCCAAATCTGAGTTTTGCCGGATGATAATGTCCGGCAGCTCCTGGTGCGGAATATCCTTCGAGACCCCCTTCAAGATGAGCATTGGCCACGGCCTGCGCGCCGGTTGAACCAGTAGTCCGTCGGCCCCGCGGACCATGGTCAATGCATCATCCCGCTGCTCGAGGGTTAGGAATTCAACTCTAACCTTATTGTTAGAGATGAACTCCACATCCTCGGGCCCATAAGGGCGGTCTCGGAAGGTGCACTTTTTGCGGAATGCCGCTAGGACGTCCTCCCTAGTCTTACCAGGCTCACTCGCTCCTAGTATAATGGCGGGCCTAGGGTTGATGCGTGCTACCGGCCACCTGGGGTCAGAAACCTTAGGCTCCTTTTGTTGCGCCACCGAGGGCGCGCTGGTCCCCGTCTGATTAAAGGAGCGCGTGGTTACCGTGGCGGAGGTGGGCCGCGCCGTGGCCACCTCAGTTGCCACGGCGCGTTTCACCTCGCCCATCTCCCTTCGCACGCTCTCGCTGACGCACTCCACCAAAGCCCGTTTAAGTTCCTCGAGTTGTTCTCGCGCTACGTTATGTGTGCCCTCTGTGGTGTGTATGTGCGAGTGTTCAATGTGTGTGTGTGTGCCGGCAAGGAGAGTCTCTTTGATAGGGGAGGAAGAGACCACCGCCGGTCCAGGCCGGTGCATGGTGACTAGACGGTCGGTACGTAATGAGTTATTGCAAGCGGCTCGTGTCCGGCGCGGTACAGATACGTCGTCCGTTGTAAGCGGGGATCCTCGTCGATTATATATAAACGAACGACTTACCCGCCACAACAGGCAATTATTATATAGGGCGCGCGAAGAAGGTCGTCGTAAGGAATATAGATATGTTTGGACGCGTGGTGGACGGATTTATATAAGGCGTAACACAAACGCCACAGTCCACTGTATACGGTCCGATGACGACATAAAAAAGTTTTTTACAGATGTAGCGATTTGACTTCTAAGTACTTATTATTTATATTATTTTTGGGACTCCATTTGAGTATATTGAAAAACTTTTATATTTATTTTTGTATTTTATGCGCTCATTTGAGCATATTGAAATCCTCCTATATTGATTGCTGTTTTTTACACGCTGTAACCACCTCGGGCTTCTATTGTGAAATTTCTTATATAAATAGAACAAAACCAAAACTACTGTTTATAAGTTATTTAATTTGTGTCAGTAAATATACTTTATTTCATAATAATGTTCTAATAGTTCGATATATAGGTACGATTCACACATGTTTTATGTCGTATATGATGACATATTGTAGATATAGTTATTTATTAAGCAACAGTAGAATAATGATTAGGGTATATTTACACATAAATTATTATTGTGATCCTATTGTAAGCATATACGTCATTGTACTAATAATTAATTACGTCTATTTCTGTATAAGTAAAATATAATAACATCAAATTACTGAAAGTTGGTTTTCTCAATGCCGGTTCTTTAGGGACTAGGCATGAGGATTTCGTTGTGGCTATGGATAGATTTAGGGTCGATTTAATGGCCATCAATGAAACTTGGTTGCGAGCTGGGGAGGAGGGTCATGCGCCCATCGTTCCTGGTTACAGATTGCAGCATATACCTAGGCCGACCTCGATATGTGGCGGCCGTGGTGGTGGCGTAGCATTTTATATAAGAAAGGGATTTAATGTACGTAAATGTGTAGAACAAATCTGACAACCCTTACAAGAATGTGTAGAACAAATCTGGTTAACACTACATATTCAATCTCTAAAAATAGCAATAGGAACGGCTTATAGACCGCCCTGGCAAGACGTGGACTTTTTTCTAGACGCTTTAACGGAAAGTATTCAAACATTGTCCAACCACGATTACCTGATATTAATAGGTGACCTGAATATAAATCTGCTTAATAAGATTGATTCGAAAACTAAAAAACTAAATTTATTTTTAAATACATTACAACTTTCACAATTAATTTCGACTCCAACTCATTTCACGGAGCATAGTGAGACTTTGATTGATATAATTTGTACGAATCTTCCTGTTTGTAGTATTCAAGTGGCGCATATTCCAGACTTGGGTAGACATGCTTTTCTGAACTGTACCCTAAATATAAAAAAAGATAAGATTCCCTCGAAAACTATCACTTTTAGGTCACTCCGTAATGTCGATCTCGATGTTTTTAAAAGAGACTTGGATGATATATCGTGGGATTCATTGGCATCGATAGTAGATGTTAACTCTTTAGCCATAGTTTTTCAAAATACCATCTTAAATCTTTTTAACAAGCATGCGCCTAAAATTACTAGAACTATCAAAGACAAGTACAGCCCGTGGATAACATATAATGTCAAACGTATGATGCGGTTACGTGATGATGCGCACACACGGTGGCGTAGTTCTAAAACAGAAGCCAATAGGCTACTTTACATTCAATATAAGCGTTTAGTATCTCAAGCTTTAGACAGCGAAAAAAGTGCCTACTTTAAGTTAAACATTAACAATAAAATAAATCATCCCAAAATTTTGTGGAAAAACCTCAAACACACTGTTCTACCTAAAAAAAATTCGTATTTGCCCCCACACTTCATTGATGCTGAAAATATAAATAAGGATTTTCTATTTGGTCCGGTCAAATTTAATGTGTCTTTTTCTGAACTCACTTATTACGAGTTTCATAAAAGCCCAAATGTTTTTTCCCTAACAATGGTGAATCAAAGTGATGTATTACAAATTATTAAACAGCTACATTCAAATGCGGAAGGTAACGATGAGATTACGTTAGATATGTTACTTATGACACTTCCACATAGTTTGAATTTTATAACCAGTATCATTAATAAATCTATAGAATCTTCTGTTTTCCCTCAGATCTGGAAGGTAGCTTTAGTGTGTCCTTTACCAAAAATTTTGAATCCAGTAACTACTAATGATTTACGTCCTATAAGTATATTACCGTGCATTTCAAAAATATTAGAAAAGTTAGTTTGCAAGCAGATGTCAACGTACTTAGAAGACAATCACGTTTTACCTGACAACCAATCGGGCTTTAGGAGCGGCCGTAGCACTATCACTGCTCTACTAGATGTATCAGATAATATTTTAACAGCACAAGACGGTGGTATGTGTACGATGCTCATTCTACTCGATTTTTCTCGCGCATTTGATAATATAGATATAACACTATTACTCTCTAAATTGTCATATTACGGATTTAGTATATCCACCGTAAAATGGTTTGAAAGTTATCTTACTAGCAGATCACAGTATGTGGAAATCGTGCAAGATAATGGGAAGAGATATACTTCCACTAAAGCTCCGGTAACTAGAGGAGTTCCACAGGGCTCAGTCCTTGGACCACTGCTTTTTATTCTCTATTGTGCTGATATTACAAAGGAAATAAAAAGTTGCAAATTTCATATGTATGCAGATGACCTGCAATTATACTACTCTTTTGTACCTTCCGACTATACTGAGGCAGTGGACATAGTGAATAGTGATCTAAAGAGAATAAGTGAATGGTCAGAGCGTAATTCTTTAGTACTCAATCCAAATAAGTCTAAATTTATAATATTTGGTACCAAGGCAAAAGTTTCGAAATGTGACACCGATGACGCTAAAGTTATTCTGAAGAAAGATGTTTTAGAAAGAGTTTTTGAAGTGCGTAATTTAGGGCTTATTTTTGATTCAGATCTTCGTTTTGATAAACATATTGCTTCAGTTGCCCGTAATTGCTTTTATCGGCTTAAAATTTTGTATAAAATTAGAAAACATCTTTCTCAAGAACTGCGTGCAACATTGTCAGAAACTTTAATTTTATCTAAAATGGCGTACGGTGATGTTGTATATGGTCCTCGTCTTCTATCTAAATCCAATCGTCTCGCACAACGAGTTCAAAATGCTTGTGCGCGATTTTGTTTTGATATTCCTCCCCGATGTCACGTAACTCCCTATCTGAATAGTAATTGCCTATTGAAAATGAAAGCTAGGTGGAAGTTACATCTTGCAAGCCTGCTCTTTGAGGTAATCACGACTGGTAAACCGGCTTACCTCGGAAAAAAACTTTTGTGGGTTCATGAAGGTGACTCACAAAACTTAAGGGCGTGTCAGAATAAGCTCAGATTTCCACGACATCACTCCGCTGCGTTCAGGGGGAGTTTTAAATATGCTGCCACTAAATGCTGGAATAATATACCACCGCCGTTACGTAACTTAAAAGGTAGGTACACGTTTAAACACGCACTTAAGAATATATTAGTTGAACGGCAGAAACAATTCCAAAATTATGTGGCAGATGTTTCTTTACTCTAAATTCAAATACTTGAGCGTAGTTTAGTTACATTTAATTTTTTATTATTATTTCATTTTATATATCTTTATTTTTTATTTTTACATTGAATTTTTCTTTACCTACACTTCCTGTTTTTTATTAGTAACTTTCTTTTTTGTTTTATCTTATTTAAATTTTAGTTGCATGCAATGTTTGTTTATTTAAATAAATGTTTTATTCGAAGCGTCACTAAGGTTTCGACTGAAAACCAGCGCCGCGTGATGTTCGCCACATGCTGCATCACGCTGCTTTTATGCTGAGTCGAACGCCAATTCATTTCTGCATAGTTATGGTTTTTAAATTTTAATGAATTTTTATAAGATAGATTTAAGTCTCTGTACCTACCTATAAGATAAATTTTGTATATTGCCTGCAGAAATGAATAAATGTCTTGTTGTTGTTGTTGTTGTTGTTGTTTCTCCTGTAATTATCACCCCGTGTGCCCCGGGTGGAGACTCGAGGCTCGTCGAACGGTCTCCAGGGCCTCGAGTCTCCCCCCGGACTCGCGACATTATTTCCTCATGAGGAAGCCCGCGCGGGTCCGACTCGGTGTTGGTTGCCGCATCGGCTTTCGTAATAGGCGTCTGCCGCGGCACCTCGCGAGACGGGCCCGCACGGGTACCCCACTCGCCAAGTACGACCTGATCGCTGAACTCAGTGATAAGTTCCTGAGTATATTTCTCAGCGAGTCCCCTTATGTCGCGAGCTTTGTCGATTACGCTCTCCTTGGCGAGACGCGTTAACGACTTACCGGACGTGATGGTCTTCACGATCGCGTCCGCCTTCTTCCCCATATCCCGGCCAAAGTCCCGTGCCCTCGTGAGCCTCTCCTTGACCACCGATTCCATCATAGGCCTGAGCCTGCTGGCCTAGGGGCTGCCGCCCGCCTCAGCCTGCGTGCGAGGAGGTGGAGATCCCGGTGGGCAATTGGCCAGATAGTCGTCAAGTTGCCGGCGCACGGTTGCGGCGTACTTCCTGAGTTGCAGGGTAGTATCGCGCACACCCGCGCGCCGGAAGTGGCCGAGCCTGGCGGGGTCGTCGATAGAGGCGCATAGTATTTGGAGGTGGCTGTCAACCTCGGAAAAAAGATCCCGCAGGGTCTCTTTTCCGAGACTGACAATGTCGCACGCGAAGCCCTCCCGGGTATACGAGGACAGCTGTGACGCTCTCAGTTGTTCTGGTGAAGGTGTGCGGGTAAATCCCCCCGAAGAGTCTCCTGTACTCGACATGCTGTGTGTTGTGTAATTGTGTGTATATGTATGTGTACAAATGTAAATGCAAAGTAAGGAGTCACGCGCTGAGTCTCGTGTAAAAATAACCGCTTGTCAGCAATGCCACACTCTTATTAAATCAAATAATAAATTATTAAATTTGTGATTGAGAGATGCAATTATCGGTAAAGTATACAAAACAAAAGATTCTACGGTTCAATGTTTGGTTCTTAAAGTTGCCGCTAGATGGCGCTGTTATACACTAAATAATTTTTAAAATTTAATATTTTGTGCATATAAATTTTTTATTTAGTTATCATTAAAACGATAAAGAAAACACCAAATAAATAACACCCTATGGAAAAGAAACGAAAATCGTTCTATTATGCCTTTAATTTTAATTTATAATATTAGTGCTACTCCGCCATTCTATGGCGCAGTGATGAATTTTTATAATACTACATAAACAATAGTGCAATGAGTACAAGAATAAATTTTTCCGTTTTTAAGTCGAATATTCTATTAACTTAAAATTAAGCGTGCGTGTACAAGTTAATTATTTATTTTATTTTTGTTTCACTGAATTTATTATATAAGGCGCAGCTGTTGTAGTTGTTAAACGACGCTGTGTCATACTTAATTATAGTATACTAGCGATGAATGTAAATTCCTGTTCAAACGTTTTTAATTTGGTTAGGTTAGGTTAGGTTAGGTTAGGTTAGGTTAGGTTAGGTTAGGTTAGGTTAGGTTAGGTTAGGTTAGGTTAGGTTAGGTTAGGTTAGGTTAGGTTAGGTTAGGTTAGGTTAGGTTAGGTTAGGTTAGGTTAGGTTAGGTTAGGTTAGGTTAGGTTAGGTTAGGTTAGGTTAGGTTAGGTTAGGTTAGGTTAGGTTAGGTTAGGTTAGGTTAGGTTAGGTTAGGTTAGGTTAGGTTAGGTTAGGTTAGGTTAGGTTAGGTTAGGTTAGGTTAGGTTAGGTTAGGTTAGGTTAGGTTAGGTTAGGTTAGGTTAGGTTAGGTTAGGTTAGGTTAGGTTAGGTTAGGTTAGGTTAGGTTAGGTTAGGTTAGGTTAGGTTAGGTTAGGTTAGGTTAGGTTAGGTTAGGTTAGGTTAGGTTAGGTTAGGTTAGGTTAGGTTAGGTTAGGTTAGGTTAGGTTAGGTTAGGTTAGGTTAGGTTAGGTTAGGTTAGGTTAGGTTAGGTTAGGTTAGGTTAGGTTAGGTTAGGTTAGGTTAGGTTAGGTTAGGTTAGGTTAGGTTAGGTTAGGTTAGGTTAGGTTAGGTTAGGTTAGGTTAGGTTAGGTTAGGTTAGGTTAGGTTAGGTTAGGTTAGGTTAGGTTAGGTTAGGTTAGGTTAGGTTAGGTTAGGTTAGGTTAGGTTAGGTTAGGTTAGGTTAGGTTAGGTTAGGTTAGGTTAGGTTAGGTTAGGTTAGGTTAGGTTAGGTTAGGTTAGGTTAGGTTAGGTTAGGTTAGGTTAGGTTAGGTTAGGTTAGGTTAGGTTAGGTTAGGTTAGGTTAGGTTAGGTTAGGTTAGGTTAGGTTAGGTTAGGTTAGGTTAGGTTAGGTTAGGTTAGGTTAGGTTAGGTTAGGTTAGGTTAGGTTAGGTTAGGTTAGGTTAGGTTAGGTTAGGTTAGGTTAGGTTAGGTTAGGTTAGGTTAGGTTAGGTTAGGTTAGGTTAGGTTAGGTTAGGTTAGGTTAGGTTAGGTTAGGTTAGGTTAGGTTAGGTTAGGTTAGGTTAGGTTAGGTTAGGTTAGGTTAGGTTAGGTTAGGTTAGGTTAGGTTAGGTTAGGTTAGGTTAGGTTAGGTTAGGTTAGGTTAGGTTAGGTTAGGTTAGGTTAGGTTAGGTTAGGTTAGGTTAGGTTAGGTTAGGTTAGGTTAGGTTAGGTTAGGTTAGGTTAGGTTAGGTTAGGTTAGGTTAGGTTAGGTTAGGTTAGGTTAGGTTAGGTTAGGTTAGGTTAGGTTAGGTTAGGTTAGGTTAGGTTAGGTTAGGTTAGGTTAGGTTAGGTTAGGTTAGGTTAGGTTAGGTTAGGTTAGGTTAGGTTAGGTTAGGTTAGGTTAGGTTAGGTTAGGTTAGGTTAGGTTAGGTTAGGTTAGGTTAGGTTAGGTTAGGTTAGGTTAGGTTAGGTTAGGTTAGGTTAGGTTAGGTTAGGTTAGGTTAGGTTAGGTTAGGTTAGGTTAGGTTAGGTTAGGTTAGGTTAGGTTAGGTTAGGTTAGGTTAGGTTAGGTTAGGTTAGGTTAGGTTAGGTTAGGTTAGGTTAGGTTAGGTTAGGTTAGGTTAGGTTAGGTTAGGTTAGGTTAGGTTAGGTTAGGTTAGGTTAGGTTAGGTTAGGTTAGGTTAGGTTAGGTTAGGTTAGGTTAGGTTAGGTTAGGTTAGGTTAGGTTAGGTTAGGTTAGGTTAGGTTAGGTTAGGTTAGGTTAGGTTAGGTTAGGTTAGGTTAGGTTAGGTTAGGTTAGGTTAGGTTAGGTTAGGTTAGGTTAGGTTAGGTTAGGTTAGGTTAGGTTAGGTTAGGTTAGGTTAGGTTAGGTTAGGTTAGGTTAGGTTAGGTTAGGTTAGGTTAGGTTAGGTTAGGTTAGGTTAGGTTAGGTTAGGTTAGGTTAGGTTAGGTTAGGTTAGGTTAGGTTAGGTTAGGTTAGGTTAGGTTAGGTTAGGTTAGGTTAGGTTAGGTTAGGTTAGGTTAGGTTAGGTTAGGTTAGGTTAGGTTAGGTTAGGTTAGGTTAGGTTAGGTTAGGTTAGGTTAGGTTAGGTTAGGTTAGGTTAGGTTAGGTTAGGTTAGGTTAGGTTAGGTTAGGTTAGGTTAGGTTAGGTTAGGTTAGGTTAGGTTAGGTTAGGTTAGGTTAGGTTAGGTTAGGTTAGGTTAGGTTAGGTTAGGTTAGGTTAGGTTAGGTTAGGTTAGGTTAGGTTAGGTTAGGTTAGGTTAGGTTAGGTTAGGTTAGGTTAGGTTAGGTTAGGTTAGGTTAGGTTAGGTTAGGTTAGGTTAGGTTAGGTTAGGTTAGGTTAGGTTAGGTTAGGTTAGGTTAGGTTAGGTTAGGTTAGGTTAGGTTAGGTTAGGTTAGGTTAGGTTAGGTTAGGTTAGGTTAGGTTAGGTTAGGTTAGGTTAGGTTAGGTTAGGTTAGGTTAGGTTAGGTTAGGTTAGGTTAGGTTAGGTTAGGTTAGGTTAGGTTAGGTTAGGTTAGGTTAGGTTAGGTTAGGTTAGGTTAGGTTAGGTTAGGTTAGGTTAGGTTAGGTTAGGTTAGGTTAGGTTAGGTTAGGTTAGGTTAGGTTAGGTTAGGTTAGGTTAGGTTAGGTTAGGTTAGGTTAGGTTAGGTTAGGTTAGGTTAGGTTAGGTTAGGTTAGGTTAGGTTAGGTTAGGTTAGGTTAGGTTAGGTTAGGTTAGGTTAGGTTAGGTTAGGTTAGGTTAGGTTAGGTTAGGTTAGGTTAGGTTAGGTTAGGTTAGGTTAGGTTAGGTTAGGTTAGGTTAGGTTAGGTTAGGTTAGGTTAGGTTAGGTTAGGTTAGGTTAGGTTAGGTTAGGTTAGGTTAGGTTAGGTTAGGTTAGGTTAGGTTAGGTTAGGTTAGGTTAGGTTAGGTTAGGTTAGGTTAGGTTAGGTTAGGTTAGGTTAGGTTAGGTTAGGTTAGGTTAGGTTAGGTTAGGTTAGGTTAGGTTAGGTTAGGTTAGGTTAGGTTAGGTTAGGTTAGGTTAGGTTAGGTTAGGTTAGGTTAGGTTAGGTTAGGTTAGGTTAGGTTAGGTTAGGTTAGGTTAGGTTAGGTTAGGTTAGGTTAGGTTAGGTTAGGTTAGGTTAGGTTAGGTTAGGTTAGGTTAGGTTAGGTTAGGTTAGGTTAGGTTAGGTTAGGTTAGGTTAGGTTAGGTTAGGTTAGGTTAGGTTAGGTTAGGTTAGGTTAGGTTAGGTTAGGTTAGGTTAGGTTAGGTTAGGTTAGGTTAGGTTAGGTTAGGTTAGGTTAGGTTAGGTTAGGTTAGGTTAGGTTAGGTTAGGTTAGGTTAGGTTAGGTTAGGTTAGGTTAGGTTAGGTTAGGTTAGGTTAGGTTAGGTTAGGTTAGGTTAGGTTAGGTTAGGTTAGGTTAGGTTAGGTTAGGTTAGGTTAGGTTAGGTTAGGTTAGGTTAGGTTAGGTTAGGTTAGGTTAGGTTAGGTTAGGTTAGGTTAGGTTAGGTTAGGTTAGGTTAGGTTAGGTTAGGTTAGGTTAGGTTAGGTTAGGTTAGGTTAGGTTAGGTTAGGTTAGGTTAGGTTAGGTTAGGTTAGGTTAGGTTAGGTTAGGTTAGGTTAGGTTAGGTTAGGTTAGGTTAGGTTAGGTTAGGTTAGGTTAGGTTAGGTTAGGTTAGGTTAGGTTAGGTTAGGTTAGGTTAGGTTAGGTTAGGTTAGGTTAGGTTAGGTTAGGTTAGGTTAGGTTAGGTTAGGTTAGGTTAGGTTAGGTTAGGTTAGGTTAGGTTAGGTTAGGTTAGGTTAGGTTAGGTTAGGTTAGGTTAGGTTAGGTTAGGTTAGGTTAGGTTAGGTTAGGTTAGGTTAGGTTAGGTTAGGTTAGGTTAGGTTAGGTTAGGTTAGGTTAGGTTAGGTTAGGTTAGGTTAGGTTAGGTTAGGTTAGGTTAGGTTAGGTTAGGTTAGGTTAGGTTAGGTTAGGTTAGGTTAGGTTAGGTTAGGTTAGGTTAGGTTAGGTTAGGTTAGGTTAGGTTAGGTTAGGTTAGGTTAGGTTAGGTTAGGTTAGGTTAGGTTAGGTTAGGTTAGGTTAGGTTAGGTTAGGTTAGGTTAGGTTAGGTTAGGTTAGGTTAGGTTAGGTTAGGTTAGGTTAGGTTAGGTTAGGTTAGGTTAGGTTAGGTTAGGTTAGGTTAGGTTAGGTTAGGTTAGGTTAGGTTAGGTTAGGTTAGGTTAGGTTAGGTTAGGTTAGGTTAGGTTAGGTTAGGTTAGGTTAGGTTAGGTTAGGTTAGGTTAGGTTAGGTTAGGTTAGGTTAGGTTAGGTTAGGTTAGGTTAGGTTAGGTTAGGTTAGGTTAGGTTAGGTTAGGTTAGGTTAGGTTAGGTTAGGTTAGGTTAGGTTAGGTTAGGTTAGGTTAGGTTAGGTTAGGTTAGGTTAGGTTAGGTTAGGTTAGGTTAGGTTAGGTTAGGTTAGGTTAGGTTAGGTTAGGTTAGGTTAGGTTAGGTTAGGTTAGGTTAGGTTAGGTTAGGTTAGGTTAGGTTAGGTTAGGTTAGGTTAGGTTAGGTTAGGTTAGGTTAGGTTAGGTTAGGTTAGGTTAGGTTAGGTTAGGTTAGGTTAGGTTAGGTTAGGTTAGGTTAGGTTAGGTTAGGTTAGGTTAGGTTAGGTTAGGTTAGGTTAGGTTAGGTTAGGTTAGGTTAGGTTAGGTTAGGTTAGGTTAGGTTAGGTTAGGTTAGGTTAGGTTAGGTTAGGTTAGGTTAGGT